>CM024700.1:12096171-12702600 GCA_014182845.1 Corymbia calophylla
AATAACACGAGACCATGGAAGGAAGTTCTTCTCATTCAGCAATATGTTGGTGAGTCGTTGACCGGTGGCGGTGGAGTGATTCGAGATTATTTGAACTCGGAATCGAGTCATGATTTTGAACAATAACCGTGTATACACCAAGAAGGACAGGATGGATCAAACACACAAATAGGTACGAACATGCTCGATGCCATGAAGAAAAAATAAATAAGAAGATACGATTTTAACGAGGTTCAGCGTGTGCTTACATCCTCGGGTAATCCCTCTCAAAGTTTTTGTTGTGTTTTTCTTTTGAGAGGGACTGCCATTTTTATTGATGAAGTACGGGAAAGGAAGGCAATAAGGAGAAAACCCTAAAGCCAAAATAGGCAATCCCAAATTCCCAAAAATATAGAAATCAAATAAATCTACATAATTTCTTCCCAAATATTGGGATCTACATAATTTCTTGCCAAATATTGGGACCAGCACAAAATCACGCCAACATTCTTGATCAAAAATCCTTCACAAGTGCAGGCAACAAACGCTGCAATGGCCGGGCCAAGGTCGATTGAACTTTGACTATTCAGCTACCATTCTCACACTTCTCTGTGTCTGATTCGTCCCAATTTCCTTCTCTCATCATCATTTCAAGAAAAAAACATAGCATCTTTATCTAATCTCA
This sequence comes from Corymbia calophylla, assembly GCA_014182845.1. Taxonomy (NCBI): domain Eukaryota; kingdom Viridiplantae; phylum Streptophyta; class Magnoliopsida; order Myrtales; family Myrtaceae; genus Corymbia; species Corymbia calophylla. The sequence goes on from CM024700.1 coordinate 12,096,836, forward strand.
TTCTGCATCTGCAACGCCACAGAATCACTCAGCTTCCTCCACACAAGTAAGTTGTAGTTGGGCTTTTTTCCTCAGTCAACATTGTTTCGAGAAACGGAGCAACTAAAAGTATTCCTCCTCTTTGTCTTTCTTTTGCATCTCCAACACTAAACACTAGATCTGCATAAACAATTCGAGCTCTTGGCTATTGCATAAGCTATGGGCCAAGATCAACTCACTGCTCTTTTTCATCTTCTTCTTCTACACCAGTGTTTTAGCATGGCCATCGAAAATAATCAATGCACAACCTCTTGCGCGAGATTGCGGAACATAAGTTATCCATTTCGGTTGAGGAGCGACCCAAAGGCTTGTGGCTACAGTGGCTATGAGCTAGCCTGCATAGATAATCGCACCATCCTAGATTTTAGGAAGTTTGGGCAGTACTTTGTACACTCCATCAACTATAACCAATTCACGATTAGGGTTGCCGATGTCGGGTTGCAAAAGGGCAATTGCTCATCTCTTCCTCTCCAGTCTTTCTTTTGGAGTGACCACGGCTACAACCAAGATAGTTATTCGTACTCCTCAAGTCGAACAGTGATGATCGTGGGTTGCACAAAGGCCATCAATTCTCCCACTTTACATCAATGCTTCGTCGTGCATTGATGGGCTTCAATTTTCAAATTTCTTTGGTACAAGAAGGCGAGTATATGCCATCATCGACACAATTGCCTCGTCTATAGAAAGTGCATGCACTGTAGAGCTTAGAGCAATGATACCATGGCAGTATAGCTGGGATTCTTGTTCCTATGCACAAATTCACGAACAAATGGTTGATGGGTTCGACCTTTCATGGAGTCGAATTGCCTGTAAGATGTATTGCAAACATAGTTCTATGTGCTACCGGAATGAGGAGGGACAAATTGGGTGCTTCTACGAGCAAGGTGAGGACCTTTGAGTTTGTTTGAAGGAAAAACTATGTGTGAAGATGTATTTGCTCGAAACCTATGAAATTTCACATGCCCATTAAGATCAAGTGTTAGGTAAATGCTGTTTAGTATTCCATAAGGATAATAACAACACATTATTTATTCGTCTGTTTATTTATCTAAGTCACATAACGCCAATAAATCTTTGTTATGGTCTAAATAAGCGTCTTTTTTAAATTTTCTTCAGCTTTTCATCAGTCACATATGCAAACTCTTTTGCAGGAAAAGTCAGTCCTTTACCTCTCAAATATCGCCCTGTTTATTCAGAGGGTGGGGGACTATGGCGTGTGGCGCTATGGCTTGGGTGCCCCGTTTATTGGGATGCTGCAGCACTATGACTTGAGTAACATTTTTACAATCTTCTTATTGTGCAATTAATTAGTGTTCCCAAATGCAAACAATTTAATACACCCACAAATTGATTACACAAATAACAATAATCTCATTATTTATTCATTTGTTAATCTCTTTTTGTTCAAAATTCGCCCACAAAGTATAGTGGATTGAACCGATATACTCATTACTTGATTATGGTCTAATTAAGCGTCTCTTTAATTTTCTTCAGTTGTCCCTTGTGAAGACCCCTCCTATTTCTATTGTAGAATAGATCCCCACGTTCAGGGTGCGATGGTCTCGCTCTTTGTCATCGGTAACATTACTCCAATCTTCTCATTGTGAACTTGATTTAATGTTTCTAAATGCAATCATTTAGCACACCCACAAATTGGTTATCACGAGAATAACACACTCACAATTCTCTTGCGTTTTCCCCAAAATACAGTGCTGCAATTCATGGTTGTGAAATTCATATTGGGAGCCCCATGCACGATGATGTTGCTAATACACAAATGGAGGAGAAGACACTTAGCAATGGATCAAAACATTGAAGAATTTTGCAATCTAATAATAACTTCTTGCCGATAAGATACTCTTACTCAGACATCAAGAAAATTACGGGTGGTCTTAAGGATAAACTAGGTGAGGGAGGGTATGGGTCCGTGTTCAAAAGGAAGACTTCGGAGCGGCTGCGATGTTGCAGTGAAGATACTGAAGAAGGGGAAAGCAAATGGGCAGGACTTCATTAGTGAAGTGGCTACCATTGGAAGAATTCATCATGTTAATGTGGTTGGACTCATTGGTTATTGTTTTGAGGGCTCCAAACAAGCTCTTGTGTACAATTACATGCACAATGGGTCTTTTGGATAAGCACATTTTCTCACGAGGAGAAGGAACTCTCTTGATTGCAAGGAAGCATATGCGATTGCTTTCGGAGTAGCTAGAGGATTGAATATCTTCATCGAGGATGCGACGCGTGCAAATTTTACACTTTGATATTAAGCCTCACAACATTCTTCTCGATAGGGATTTCACCCCAAAAGTTTCTGATTTTGGGCTAGCAAAAGTGTATCCCACAGGACTATATCTGGTGGCTCGGGCGCGCGAGAGGAACCTTGGGATACATGGCTCGAGCTAGTTTACAAGAACATTGGAGGCATCTCTTACAAAGCCGATGTTTATAGTTTTGGTAAATTGTTGATAGAAATGGCCAGTGGGAGGAAGAACGGGACGCAGTTGTAGAGTGTTCCAGTCGACTTACTTTCCTTTGTGGGCTCATAATCAACTTAGTCAAGGATTGGACTTGCCGGTGGAACAAGTTAGTGAGGAGGATAGGAGAATAGTAAAGAAAATGATAATAGTTGCTCTTTGGTGTATACAATGGAATCCTAGAGACCGCCCTTCAATGCACAAAGTCTTGGAAATGCTGGAAAGGGAAGTAGATGATCTACAAATGCCTCCCAAGCCACTCTTTTATCCAACAGAAGCATCGACAAGGGATGATGGAATTGGGACTGAGGAAGGCAATGATATTATGTCCACTTCATCAATTAGTGCAATAGCTACGAAGATTCTCATCTTGAGTATACTAATATTAGCATTACAAAAGTGTAGACACGTTTCAAAACCATTTGATCCAGTGACATGTGGCAAAAGGGAAAGCATCGTATCGATGATTTGTATGTGTAGCTTTCCTTTCATGCTCATTATCAGATGGTATATGTTTATGACTATGTTTATGGATCTTAATTACGGTTGTATCTCCTTTAGCATCTTCATATTTAAGTGTCATTTATCATTTTTAATGTAGTGTTCCGAGGAGTGAGATAGGGTTTTGGAGTCTGTCCTTCAAAACCCTAGCACACATCTTGCGCTACACGTGGCTTCACGGCATTCCAATGGTCACTATGTACGTGTCTCTTCATGGCATACCAATTATCGTTAACGACATAATGTTGAAAACTAACATATTGAGAGAGATGATAAACTATTAGGAGAGATGGGATAAATTATTAGGAGAGATGGTAAACGGCACTTTAGTACAAAGGAGGGGGAGTGCGAGAGAGCTATCTACCCAATAGACAGTGGAAACTTTCACTGGCTTTATCCCATCCAAAATTATTTAAAAATTATAGTAAAACATAATGGGAGAGATCATCTTACATGAGATTAGTTAGATTTTTATTTCTTTTACTAGGTTGCGAAGGATCGCTAAGTTTATTTATAAGTAAATGTGCACTTGATAATGATGTAAGTTTTCTTGTTTCAGATTCATTGTCTAAACTATCACGTCAGGAGGAAATTTTATCTGAGTTAGATGACATTCTTATTAAAAATACATTTGAGTATCAAATTCATTCAAAATGTAAATGAGTATCACCGTATTCAGTTTTCAAAATTGTGTTGATTGTTTGCTTTCTACTGTCATTTTTAAGCAGTTTGTCTCTCTTTATATCAGATTGAATGAACTTCAAATTGGGGAGCGCAAACGAAGTCCCACTTTGCGAATGGATGTGAAATTTTAGAATTTAATTTTACGGGGTTTCAGGTTGACTTTTGTTTGGGTGGTGAATGTGCAACTTAACTCGAAGCCCAAAATCATACGGATTTTATGTGAGTATTGGACTGATAGCCATGTAACTTCATTTGTATTTTCTGATCAACATGCAAAGATACAAAAAGAGAGAAATGGTGAGTCGCTTCATTTACTATATCTCTGTTATTTTCAGTTTTTGGCCTCCAAAAATGCCGAAGGATACTTTTAAATAACAGATTCCTTCATTTGGGATACAGAGAGAAACAACAAAAAGTTCATGGGGCCAAATACGAAATATTAGAAATATGCGTCCTCGGATGTAAAAATTTGCCTCGCTATTGCTCCCCTGTGATCTCTTCTTGCTTAAACGGGGAGGTCGGTTCTACACTCAAAACACGGTGAACCGTTAATTCAAAAATTAAGCCAAAAAAATATAAATCATCACATTTTGATCCTCGTTGATCGTTCTCGTCCGTGATCTTATCGAAATCTCTCCTCTTTTCTTGATTCCATCTCCACTCTCTTCTATTGTGCGATAGTTTCTCGAATCGCGGTACCAATTGACGCTTGCGTGAGAGAAGAAGACAAAGCCGAAGAGGAAGAAGAAGGCGATGAGTGGCGGTGGTGGCGAATTGGCGACGATGCAATGCGGCACGCGCGTGGTGGGGACTCCATGGAGCCACCAGCGCATACCGATGGCGAGGCTTGGCCCGCGAGCTTTCACTCCATCTATTTGAATGCCACCCCGAGCAGCAACCTCAACCAAATTGGTATCAAGGGCCCGTACGTCTACGTCGCCCCGATGAATGCTACCAGCCTGGCAGGAGTGAGTCTATCGAGGCATACTTCCCGTTTGAAGTTGTTTTGTCCTCGATAAATAGGCTCAAGGATGGTGTTGATGAGGGTACGCTTTGCTGAACAGGATATGCGACTAGTTTAATCGGTGTCGGAAAGGGGTTCAAAGATGCTACGCGAAAATCAGAATGTGAGATTTTTTTTTGGGGCCACTACTAATTGTTAAAAGTTTAAATTGTTAAATAAAAAACGTAATTGAAAATTTTAGTTATTCTAACAAGAGGTGCTCGCAGACAATGTCTGGCATTACGGTGAGTTTTTCTCTACCTTTTTGCTCACTAAATATGTCTGCATAATCAGATAGAAACATGTTGATTTATTCGTAAAGACATACCCAATTGCTTGCTTGCGTATATATCTTCTCTGTTTCTGCAACATATTTGAATGCTCTCGAAGTAAATATTCAATTCAAAAAGTCTGGCTCCTCCTTCTTCATTGACGTTGTTTGTCCAGCATGGTGGCCTGATACCATTGCGATCCTGTGGATTTAGAAATCAGTTCAAATGATCGGCCATTGGCTTCTTTCGCATATACCACCTAGGAACTAACATACGTCATAATCTATGTATTCAATCCAACAATTAGCAGTTGAGCAGATCGAGTCCCTTAATTATTTATCTAGACGAGCTTCTATTTTAATGCACGGTGCTATCTTCAGTGCTTATTCTTTCGGCAATCTATGTCAAATCTGTGGAGGCCATGGTTTGTTTTCCATAATTTTCTAAAGTTATCCGCACCCATTGGGTTCTTTGCGTGACAGAATGTTGGACTAGATAAACGATCATCCCTTGGCTCTTCATCTCTTTCCTGGAAAAGAAGAAAATTAGCTTTGTCCCGTAAAAGCAACTCCGCAGGGATAAGCTTGGTTTTGGCTTCTTGTCCTTTCATTAGTTCATTTGTGAGAGACAAAGCCCGTAATTTCTTTGATACTTGTCTCCTCACGGTTTCTATTCGATTGAATTGTGATGTTAAGAATTCTATCTTTGCCAGACCTCAAGTAATTGATGATTGTGCTATGTTTGTAATTGAAACTGTTAGCTCTGGCCCCAGCATTGCAGACACAACAATAGCTCGACTTGCTCAAGGGACAAAAGTGCTCGCAGGGGGTGACAGGATAAGGTATTGCAACAAACGTTTGAGATTCTGCCGGGAGAAGCTCCCGAAGGCATATGCTTGCTATCTGTTCTCTTCCACCGGACCTGTCATAGGGACACTGTATTTGTCAAACAAGAGACTGGCCTCCTGTAGTGATGACCTTCTTTGCCAATACTCCCACACAGAGTAGCAACAATGGAAGTATTACAAGGTAACCTTTTCCAATCTTCCTGTTATTGCATTTACTCTAGGATTGCCGTTTCAACTTGTTAAGCACTGAGTTTTTGTGAAAATTTTGATAAGTTTTCGATGCATTACATATTCATCATAGTGGGGTCAGATATCTTCACTAAGGATGTGATATGCAAATTATGCACTTTGATTTTAAGCCTTAAAATAACCTTCTCGCGAGAGTTTCACTCCTAAAGTATCGGGCTTTGGGCTCGCGAAGTTGTACCCAACGAGCTAAACACCACTTCTCTAACTGCCATAAGAGGAACCTTTGGATGCATGACTCTAAAGCTGGTCTATAATAACTTTGGGGGGCATTTTTACAAAGCCGATGTCTACATTTTGGTCCAATTGTTGATGGAAATGAACAGTGGAAGGAAGAATCTGGATGCGAACCAAAGAGTTCGAGCCAGATTTACTTTCCATTTTGATTTTACGATGATCGAAGTGTGGGAAAGAACATCCAAGTGGAAGAAGTTGGGGAAGAGAATACGAGGATATTAAAGAAGTTCAATTGTGTCCTATCCACCGTGCTTCAAGCACAGAAGTATTTGGCATGCCGAAGAAGAAGACAATCTACAAATGCCTCCCGAGTCACTCTTTTGTCCAACATAAGTGTCAGCTGCTAGGGATCAGACGCTTTATCACATTCATCAAGTACTGCATTAGTTTAGCAAGATTAACAGCTTGAGTATAGCAATTTTACTAGACGAGCATAGGAATATTCAAATCAAACATTGAAAAAAAGAAAAGAAAGAAGTTCAGCGAGTTTGACAACATATTATTATTCGGTGTTAAAAAGTGTCCGAGAGCATTTATTAATAAAATCCTATTGGAGTATTGTCATTAGGTAGAGATATTGTGGACAACATAAAATTATTTTACATATATATTATTTGAATAAAGTGTGTGATATGATGTTAATTAGTAGGAGTTAAGGATGATAGGTACAACACAATAGAATACACTACAATTAAAAAAGTGCAAGGCTTTTCTCTCTCTTCATATTTTCAAATTGTGCAAAAAATATGACTTATATATGGAGAGATAAATACTCGGATGTCATAATCTTGCACCACTTTTCATAATTGAGAATGACAATTCAAAAATATGAAAAGGAAAGAAATACCTTGCACATTTTTAATAATTGTGTATATATTTTCCGACCATTTAATATCTCTCTCCGATTATACAAATGTAGACTTTACCCATCATTCTGCACGCAAGAATTTCAGGAATAATCTTCGAGCCTTTAGCATTTTGCCTTTTTTTCCCCTCTGTCGGCAATGAGAACTCATGGCAATCGGATTGAATTTCCAATCGTTCAAAAACGAATTGATATTACCTTTTTGACCCTCATTTCGGAAGTCATACTCCGATCTTACCCTTATCCCGAACTCTGACCACCTGCCGTTCCGGGCCTATGTTCAGTCTGAGCTTACTGCACGGCTGCGTTGGGGGTGGCCCAGGCCGATGTCGATTCAACTTTTGATTCGTCGCGGTGCATAAAGTCTCCCTTGGTTGCTTGTCTCGTCCGTCGACTGCCTTTGACTTTTCAGCACACTTGCTTCACTCGTACTTCCGTGATTCTCGGTCTCTACACTCCAAATCACTCACTACCAAGCATAGATAAATATCAATTGTTTTTAATGGCTTGGATGTTTTGTCTATTCCCGTGACTACCATTACTTCGGAGTCGACTTTTAGTACATCGGGATGTGTACTTGATGACTTTTGAAGCCTTTGACTTCTAGAGTGGTGGAAGGTTTGATTTACACTCAAAATTGATTGAAAACTGTTCGTGTACTAATTAATATTGAAGAGTGTATCAAGAACGCGAAAAAGTTTGAGGTGGTTAAGTCGTGCATATTTTTTTATCTTGTAATTCATTTTCATAAGTATCTATTAAGTGAATGCTTTACTTAATCTATTTTTGAGTTTTTATATTTGGATTGTCTTATCGATGACATTATCAATTAAAAAATAGACCATTTTGTGGAGACTCCGATTTTGTGGTAAGTAAATAGATTTCATTAAACCATAATTTCTGTATGTCTTTAGAGCATGTTTCTTGTTGATTTTTCTTTATATATGAATTTCAAGTCTTTGTTAGAAATTTTGTAGAACGTGGATTGGCTTGCTTGATTTCAACTTACGAAATCCTTCATTAGTACACTTTAAATATGAATTTAGCACAAAAGCAAGTGTTCAAAATGACCGGAACAGGTCGACGCCCTTGTTACTCGAGCATCTTTGAATTTTGACCCATCATTGTCGATGATGGCGACACCTACTTTGCACCTTCCCAGATATTCTTCTACGGGCTTTTCCAGGATGGTTCGCAACACATGAGCTTTGGACTTTTTCCAGATTCTCTGCTGCTCATCTATGCCAGCTGAACGACTTTGATAATAATTTCGCAGTGCATTATTGCCTCGAACTTAGAGTGGCTTTGACTTTTCAGCCGGCCATTCCCAAATTACCAAGTCTCATACGACTCTGTCCGTCAGAGATTGCTTCTCATATCTTCATCTCTCTTTCTTTCCATCTCCACATCAAACCCTCTGATTTCGCTTAGTTGATTCGTGCTCTCTCCTCTTGTATAAGCTATGCGCGAAGATCAACTCCTTCTTGCTGTTTTTCTTCTACTTCTACCACAGTTTTTCAGTATTGCCATCGAAAATAATCAATGCATCTCCTCTTGTGGCGAGATCACGAACATGTTTATCCATTCCGATTGACAAGCGACTCGAAGATCTGCGGCGATCCTAACTATGAGCTAGCCTGCATAAATAACCGCACCATTCTCAATTTGTACTCGGAAAAGTACTATGTACGTTCCATCGACTATACCAACTACACCATTTGGGTTGCTGATGTTAGGCTGCAAAAGGGCAATTGCTCGTCTCTTCCTCTCCGCTCCTTGTCATGCGACAACTTCAGGCTCCAACCGAATTCATATGAATGCGGGGATTACTTCTTCTATGGTCGAGAGTCATCCAAGACTGTTTCGATCGTGAACTGTAAGAAGGCTATTGCTTCTCAATTTTACATTGATGCTTCATCGTGTCTTGATCGGGTTGGATTGTCAAATTTTTCTAGTACAATAAGGCAGTTGTATGCTATGGTTGATGCGAATGTCTCGAATGTGGAAATTGCATGTACTATAGAGCTTATGGCAATCATACATGGGTGGGTTGATGGCGATGATCTTCGTTCCTATGCCCAAATCCATGAACATATGGTTTATGGATTTGAGCTTTCATGGCTTCCAATTGCCGCTAAGATGCAATGCAAGCATCATTATTATTGGCACATCGTGGGCAAGCACCAAATTAAGTGCGGACCCAAAAGTAAGTATTTTTTGAGTTTGTTCAGTTTTTTTTTCAAATAAAATAAAATAAAAAACCATGTGAAGACATATCTGGAAACCTGTAAAATTTCATCTCCACCTGAAATTGAGCTCTGATCATTTATATATCTTTTCGGAGCCCATGTGACTTGAAAAGGCCCATTGAGATTGAGTACTTAGTTAAACGTTTTGTGATTTTTTTTTCTTTTACGAATAACAATAAATATATTTTCATTCATTTGTTTATTTATTTAATTTGAATTCTACCAAAAAAATCTGAGTGGATTGAAATGATATACTCATTGATTGATTATTGTCGAAATAAGTGTTTTTTTGGATCACCAATGAGGCATCTGGCTAACTAGCTAGTAGGGTAAGGTGGGGATGCCGGGTCCAAGCCCCGGCAGAAGCAGCATAAAAAGGTGTACTATGAAAAAAATGTCTCGCTTGTCGCATGTCGATCTCTTTTGCAGGAATTTTTATCATGGCTGTCCTCTTGGATATCGCCATGTATGGTCTGTTCCTCTCGTACTATGGCATTGGTAACATTATTATAATCTTCTCATTCTGAATTGATATGATTTTTCTAAATTACAACAATTTAACACACCCACTATTCTCTTGTGTTTCCGCCAAAATACAGCGGGATTCTTGGTTCTGAAATTCATCTTAGGAGCCCCATGCGTGATGATGTTGCTAATATACAGATGGAGGAGAAGACACTTAGCAATGGATCACAATGTTGAAGAATTTTTGCAATCTAATAATAACTTCTTGCCGATAAGGTACTCCTACTCGGACATCAAGAAAATCACAAGCGGCCTCAAAGACAAACTAGGCGAGGGAGGGTATGGTTCTGTGTTCAAAGGAAAACTCCGGAGTGGCCATGACGTGGCGGTAAAGATTCTAAAGAAGGGGAAAGCGAACGGGCAGGACTTCATCAACGAAGTGGCTATCATTGGTAGAATTCATCATGTTAATGTGGTTAGACTGATTGGTTTTTGCTTTGAGGGCTCCAAACAAGCTCTCGTCTATGATTTCATGCCTAACGGATCTTTGGATAAGCACATATTCTCACGAGGAGAGGAGACTTGTCTTGATTCCAAGGAAGTATACAAGATTGCTCTCCGAGTGGCTAGAGGAATTGAATATCTTCATCGAGGATGCGACATGCAAATTCTACACTTTGATATTAAGCCTCACAACATTCTTCTTGATAGGGATTTAACTCCAAAAGTTTCTGACTTTGGGCTCGCGAGATTGTATGCGCCAAACCACAACAGTGTCTTTAACAGCCGCAAGAGGAACCTTAGGATACATGGCTCCGGAGTTGGTCTACAAGAGCATTGGGGGCATCTCTTACAAAGCCGATGTCTATAGTTTTGGCAAATTGTTGATGGAAATGGCTAGTAAGAGGAAGAATGCGGACGCAAATGTAGAGTACTCTAGTCAAATTTACTTTCCTTTATGGGTTCATGACCAACTGAGTAAGGGATCAAACATTCCAATTGAAAAAGTTAGCGAGGGGGATAAGAAAATAGTGAAGAAGATGATAATAGTTGCTCTTTGGTGCATACAATTGTATCCTAGTGATCGCCCTTCGATGCGTAAAGTCTTGGAAATGCTTGAAGAAGAAGCTGATGATCTACAAGTACCTCCCAAGCCACTCTTTTATCCGGTAGAAATGTCAACAAGGGATGATGGAACTTGGACCGATGAAGGCAATGATACTATATCCTATTCATCAACCAGTGCAACAACTTATGAAACTTCTCATCATGAGCATACTAGTACTAGTAATACACTAGCATAGATCAATATCAATAGCACTAAATTTGGACACGTGACAATTTAAAAAATGATCGTATTGATGATGTTGGTCTCTTTTCATGGTCATTTTCGGATTGTATATATTTATAATGATGTTTATGAATCTTAATTTTGACTTTAATTCAGCGTAATTCTACGAGAAATGAATTTGAGTTTCGAAGTCTTTTTCCAGAAGCGCAACTAGCACGCAAGTGGTGCTATGCGTGGCTTCATGGCACTCCAACAGTGTATATACGAGTCACTTCATGGCATATCAATTGCCGCTGCGTATAATGTTGAAAAATGACAAATGGAGAGAGATGATAAAATAAGAAACTTCGGTGAGGGGGAGTGCGAGGGAGTTACCAACACCATAGATGGTGGGGACTTCAAATTCTTGCTTCCTTTACGAGGTTGCTAAGGTTATTTAGTGATAAGTGAGGTTATTTGTTGATTAATAAGGAAAGAAGAGAGCATAGATTGGCGAGTTGCATCACTTACAATTTCTCTGTTTTTGGCCCCCAAAAATTCCGAAATAACATTAGAAAGATCCCTCGCTATTGCAGTCCCAATCAACACTTACGTGAGAAAGGAAGGCGAAGACGAAGTCGAAGAAGAACAGCGATGAGCGACGGAGGTTAATCCGCGGCGGAACAGTGGGGCACATGCATGCTGGGGATGCCGTGGAACCGTGGCTGCATCCTGCATACCAGCATGCCACCATGTATATCGCCGGTGAGGCTCGCCCCACAAGCTTTCACTCCATGTGCATGAATGCCACCCTGAGCGGCCCGGTCCCTGCCTTCGTCAGCCTCAACCAAAGAAGCGGCGATAACCTGCACATCCATGTCGCTCCGAGGAATGCTTCCACGCCGTCTGGCAGGAGTGAGGATTATCAAGACCTCAAATTCGTGTTTGAAGTTATATTCTGGTTGATGATTAGGCTTTTGAGAATGGCGTAGTAGAGGCCAACGCTTTGCTGGTGATTGCAGGTCCGATGAACAAGATATGCGACGCGTTGGACAGGTGAGGGAAGAGGTTTGAAGATGCTACGCGAAAGCAGAGGTGCTCGCCGACAATTTCCAGCATCACCGTTTCTCTACATCTTTTCTCGCCAAACATGTCTCTACTTGGATTTATTCGTGGAGACACATTTGATTGCTTGGTTGCATTTTTATTTTTTTTCTCTGTTTCTGCAATGTATGCGAATGCTATGGAAGTAAATATTCAATCGAAAAGAGTTTGTCGCGCCTAGTTCTTCATTGACGTCGTTTGGGAATCAGTTCAATTGCAGTCACCACCTAGGAACTAACATACATGCTTCATAATCTGTGTATTGAATCTGCCAATTAGCTTCTGTGGTTATTCTTTGGGCAATTTCTGTCAGTTCGTATCTAATATCAAATTGCCAAATGCATAGTCCTGCACCGACTACTAAAACAGACTACAAAACGAATCCAGACCTCTCTCCCTTTCATTTCTAACTCCACTGCCACAAATTTCTTTAAGCCAGTGAGGGGTTAACAAACAAGGGAGAAAACTCACAGATTTTCTTCTTTTTCTTGAGTGAACTTTAGCATGCATCGACAAAGATAACAAATCTTGACTATCCCATTACTCTTTTCTCAGATTTTCCTTTTATAATTTTTTTTTATTGCCAGGGTTATATCTAATTTATGGAATTGGTGATCCTGCACGTAATCGAGACCCTTAGATCAAAAGATAACAAATTTTGACAGTCGGATTTCACAAAGAGAGTAATTAATGAACTTTTAAGAAAAATTAATGTCTATAAGATTGGCAGCGTTATTTTTTTTTTTTATTGTCATTGCCAATGTTATTGTTGATTAATAAAAATTATGACATATGAGGATAATTCTTCATTGATAAGGCTTTAAGTTTATGAACTGCGGAGAAGTGTTACGATCATGGAGGCATATGAGTAAGAATGAAAAAAATAAAAAAGATTTACCAATGCATAACACTCAAATTTGAATAAAGAATTCTGAAATCATAGTTTTAATCACATTTGATTTGTTACATCTTCAAGAGAATATGTGATCTACTCGGATGTATGAAAAGGCATAAATCATGTTACATCTATTAAAAATTCAATATTAGAAAAGTTGGGGTTTGTAATTAGAAAACAATAAAAATGGGAAAAAATTATTTTACTAAGATATATATATTTTCAAGCCAGATGCATCATGCGAGCCTCCAGGCAGAAGTAAAAGTCAAGTGCATCGTGTGTTAAAATCTGCTGAAGGTTATCCAAATGTCGACTATACACATCATTCAATACCCAAAGATTCAATAAATATCCTTCATGCATTTAGCGTTTTGCTCGTTTTCTTTCCAACCCCTATCCCTGGGCTGGGCCGGGTTCACTTTGCGCTTGCCTTATCAGGGTAGGCTGGGCCAAGCCGGGTCAACGTCGATTAAAGTTTAGATTCATCGTAGTGACCTTCAGCCCCTTCCACACAATCTTCCTTTCACGCATCATGACTTTTGGGTGTAAATTTGTTGGTAATCTGAACTTTAATATTACTACTGGGTAATATAAGGCATGTCTCACCCCAAAAACTAGCTTAAATGGTGAGACTTTCCTTTATACTTATAAATAGACCGTGAACCCCTTTTACAACTGATATGAAATAACCCCAGTAGTTCTCTCGTCCTTACTTCAAGAAAGAGTCAGAGCAACACAAATTATTCCTCTCATCTTTCTTGACATTTTATTTCATAAAAAATTAGCTAAAAATCAAATGAGAGAACAGTAGGAGACATCAAGAAATGATCTCTCCCTTAATAGCACTAATAGATTGGGTTAATTAAATTCTTATTTCTTTTACAAGGTTGCTATCGTTATTAGTGGTAAATGTGCACATGAAAATGATACAAGTTTTTCTTTTCGAATTCATTGTTTGTGGTTATGACAGGTAAATGAGTTATGATCTGATTCAATTCGTGACTTGATAAATGCAATTTTCCTGTAATTTCATTTGATTCAATTCATCAACCATGCGACTTTTAATGGTGCTTTGCGTAATCATCCCATATTTTTATTTGTACACTTTGAGTTACGAATTGAGCACAAAAGTAAGTGTTGAGAATGACTCGGAAAAGATGGACGCAATCGTTGCTCGAGCATCATTGAATTTGGGCCCATCAAAGTTGACAATGATGACACCTGTTTTGGCACCTTCCCAAATTTTCTTCTCCGAGCTTTTCCAGGATGGTTCGCAACGCATTATCTTTTCTTGACCTTTTCTTCCGATTCACTGTTGCTCGTCTACGCACGTGGACCGACTTTGACTTATCAGTTGACGAGTCCTAGTCAGCACTTCGTCTTATTATATATTGTGAGATGGAGAAGCCCATCATTTTGGCGCCCAATAGGGGCAACTAACAAAAGGCTATATCATTTTTAAAACCTTGCTCATTTGTTAATACTATTTTTGTGATACGATTCGATTCATGACTCAATAAATGCAATTTTCCTATAATTTCATTTGATTCAATTCGTCAACCACGCAACTTTTAATGGTTCTTTTAATCCCCCCCTCCCTTTTCGTGTGGTCAAATGCGTGGTGACTTGAGTAATGGTGGAGATCAAGTGGAAAGCGATTTTTTAAATAATGTTTATTTCAGAATTGCGGGTTTTCAAGAGTGGAATCCTCACTGAATATCCCTCGCTCTTTCCCTAGACGATAGCGATGGAATGCACATCCCAGTGAGCGGAAACAAGGCAATGCCCCCGCCCCCATTTATTGACGAGTTTTTTCTCTTTTCTCGCCATTATAAAATAAATATTTACGGCATGACCCTCTCTTTCAGATTTCTTTCCCCATTCGGTTTGGTGAGAAATTAGGGAGGGTCACATCAGGGGTCGGTCCGACCCAACCAGCGGATCTTAGTGAACAACCCCGATCCGTCCCATAGTCTCCCCACCACATCCCAGCGATTGCGCACGATCTTGACACGTGGCCCCCAGCGGGGGCCCAAGGCAAACGGGTTGCCAATGAGAGTGATTCAAGTGGGTGGTGAGTCAGCATACGGGGAGGGCTGTCACAGACACCATGATGGCTGTCACGTGAGGCCCAATATACCCCTCCCAGGCCACCCCTTCCAAAACACAAAAAAATAAAAATAAAAATAAAAATAAAAATAAAAATAAAAACCGAAAGGGAAAAAAAGAGAGAAGAAGTGGGTCAAGTCGTTTTTTTTTTTGTTACTGCCACGTCACTTCTTTGACCGCATCAGGGCCCCGGGAAAGGGAGAAAATATTGGGTAGGTGAGATATTACACGTAAGCGGTGCAGCTCACCACTCAGAAAAAGACACGTGGCGTCCACGTCGGCGGTGGGGCCGAACCCCTCTCTCCTCTCTCCTCTGCCTCCTCCGCCGAACCGTACGTCTCCTCTCTCCTCTGTCTCCTCTCTTCTCTCTGCTCTGTCCTCTCTGTCCTCTCTCTCTCCTCTGCAAAGGGGAGACCTCTGCTCCGGCGAAGGGGGAACGCGACGGCGGGCACTCCCTCCTAATCCGGCTCCACCACCACCGCCGAGGCCACCTCCTCCTCCGCCGATGGTGCTGCTCGCTCCTCCACCAGCACCGAATCCACCTCCGCTACCCGCGCCACCGCCAAGACCTCCACCACCTCCCGCACCACCACCGGCCGCCTCCCGCACCACCACCGCGCCTTTCCCTAGGCCTCCGCTAGCTCCACCGCCAAAGCCGCCGCCTCCTCCAGCTCCTCCTCCGAGTCCTCCTCCTCCACCCACTCCACCACCGAAACCACCTCCGGCTCCAAAGCACCTCCACCAGCCCCACCTCCAAGACCCCCTCCACCTCCTAAACCGCCACCACCTCCTAGACCACCCCCACCACCAAAGCCCCCTCCAGCACCCCCCGCCAGCCCCACCTCTCGAGTCCACCTCCACCCCCTAAGCCCCCACCACTGCCACATCCTCCTCCAAGACCACCTCCACCAAGCCCCCGTGTCTAAAACTCTTTCTCGTCTGGGCGGGGCTCGGGGAGGCGGAGGGGGTGGCTCGGGAGACGGAGGCGGGGAGTGCCCGAGTGCCCCGCCGTCGGGTTCCCCCGCCGGAGCAGAGGTCGGGCTTCTCTCTCCCCCTTTGCAGAGGAGAGAGAGAGGAGAGAGAGGACAGAGCAGAGAGGAGAGAGGAGACGTACGGTTCGGCAGAGGAGACAGAGGAGAGAGGAGAGAGGAGAGAGGGGTTCGGCCCCACCGCCGACGTGAACGCCACGTGTCTTTTCGAGTGGTGAGCTGCACCGCCTACGTGTAATATCTCACCTACCCAATATTTTCTCCGGGAAAGGGGAGGGGGAGCTCACTACCCTTAATTGCTCCCTTTTTTTTTTTTATTACCCCAATTCAGTCCAACCATCATGGCCAAATGCGGTTTAGGCGCGAGGCTATATTGGTAATTTCAAGCGAGCCTAACATTGCCGATCGAGCCGGCGGGAGGGTGGGCTAATAAGTCGAATTGTTTTCCACCAGTTAAAACGTCCAGCTGTAGATATTTTTTTAATTAATTTATTGCGATCAAACTCCCTTGATAAAAAATTAAAAATCTTTTTTTAAAATTAATGTATTGCTATTAGACTCTCTTGATTAATAAATTTGTCGGAGTGCTCGAAGTCTCCCTTTTTGGTCGTCTCGTATGTTGACCAGCTTTCTCTTTTCAGACGGCCAATCCCAATCTTTTCCTTCTCTTACAAGACCCATTTTGTGGTCCCTACACCCCAAATCATTCACTTCCGCACGATTAATCTTGTAGTCGGTGATTTTATTTTCTCTACTCATTATATTAAGAGACAGAGCAACCGAAATTATTTCACTCATCTCTATCTATCTCTTTTACATCTCCACACTAAGCAACATATTTTCCTACTTGATTTGTGTTCTCTCCTATTGCATCACCAATGCCCAAAGATCAACTCTTTTTTTGTCTCCTTCTTCTTTTTCTTCTACATTAGTCTTTTAGCACTGGCTTCGAAAATAATCAGTGCACTCGCTCTTGTGGCAAGATCAAGAATATCAGCTCTCCGTTTCGACTAAAGGGTGATCTGAAGTTTTGTGGCGACCCTAAGTATGAGCTAGCATGTATAAAGGACCATACTGTTTTGAATTTGAATTCAAGTAAGTACTATGTACGGAACATCGACTATACCAACTACACAATTCGAGTTGCCGACATACAGATGACGAAGGGCAATTGTTTGCCTCTTTCTCTCCGCTCTTTGTCATGTGGCAACTTCAGCAATGATGATCCATATAGTTGCATTAGATATGGATATGAGTTATATGGATACGGATTATATAAATACAAGTTATGCGATTTCTATGGTCAAGGGTTTATCAAGACCGTTTCGATTGTGAACTGCACGAAGGCCATTGCTTCTCAATTTTACATTAACGCTTCGTCATGCCTTGATAGGGTCGAATTTTCCAACTTTTCTAGTACAGGAAGGAAATTATACGCCATGATCGATGCGAATGCCTTGAATGTGGAAACGGCATGCATTTTAGAGCTTACGGCAATGATACCAGGGTGGACTGGTGGCAATAATCTTCTATCCTATGCCCAAATCCATGAACATATGGTTTATGGATTTGAGCTTTCATGGCTTCCAATTGCCGCTGAGATACATTGCAAACATTATTATGAGTGGGACATCAGTGGCAAGCACCGATATCGGTGTCGATTTAAGAAAGGTAAGAAATTTGATCTAAACAGGAAATTGAGCTCGGTCATATGTATAACTTTTCAAAGCCCATGTGAATTGGAAATGCCCATTAAGATCAAATAGTTCGGTATACGATGTTGTGGTATTTTATACATATAGTAATAAATTCATTTTTCTTTTGTTTAATTCAAATTCAAACAACAAATCTTAGTGAATTGAACCTATATATTAGCTGCTTGATTTTGGTCTAAATAAGCGTCTTTTGAATTTCTTTAACTATTTGACCCAAAAAAAGAAAAAAGAAATTCTTCAACTTTCACTTGTCACATATTCACTCTCTTTTGTAGCAGCTTTGGGCTACCTCCATATTATCGGCGTGTTATCCTATGACATCGGTAACGTTACTCCAATCTTCTCGTTATGAATTGATTTGATGTTTCTAAATGCAAACAATTTAATATACCCACAGTTTCTTATGTATTTCCCAAATATAATGCTATTCATAGTTGTGAAATTCATCTTGGGAGCCCCATGGGTGATGATTTTGCTAATACGCAAATGGATGGGAAGACACTTAGCGATGGATCAAAACGTTGAAGAATTTTTGCAATCCTACAACTTTTTGCCAATAAGGTACTCTTACTCTAACATTAAAAAAATCACGGACCGACTTAAGGAGAAGTTAGGTGAGGGAGGGTATGGTTCTGTTTATAAAGGAAGACTTGGAGCGGCCGCGAGGTGGCGAGTCAAGATTTTGAAGAAGGGGAAATCGAACGGGCAAGATTTCATTAGCGAAGTAGCCACCATCGGAAGAATTCACCATGTTAATGTCGTCGAACTCATTGGCTTTTGCTTTGAGGGCTCGAAACAAGCTCTTGTCTATGATTTCATGCACAATGGGTCATTGGATAAGCACATTTTCTCACGAAGAGAGGGGAATTCTCTTTATTGCAAGGAAGTATATGAGATTGCTCTCGGAGTGGCTAGAGGGATTGACTATCTTCATCGAGGATGCAGTATGCAAATTCTACACTTCGATATTAAACCTCACAATATTCTTCTCGATGGGGATTTAACTCCAAAAGTTTCTGACTTTGGGCTCGCGAGATTGTATTCTCCAGACCACAACACCGTGTCTCTAACTGCCGCGAGAGGAACCTTGGGATACATGGCTCCCGAGCTAGTCTACAAGAACATTGGGGGCATCTCTTACAAAGCCGATGTCTATAGTTTCGGCAAGCTGTTGATGGAAATGGCAAGTAGGAGGAAGAATGTGGACGCGGTTACAGAGTACTCTAGTCAAATTTACTTTCCTTTATGGGTTCATGACCAACTTAGTGAGGGATCGAATGTTCCAATGGAAGAAATTAGCGAGGAGGATAAGAGCATAGTAAAGAAGATGATAATAGTTGCTCTTTGGTGCATACAATTCAATCCTAGAGATCGTCCTTCGATGCGTAAAGTCTTGGAAATGCTCGAAGGAGAAGCAGATGATCTACAAGTACCTCCCAAGCCACTTTTTTACCCAGCGGAAATGTCAATAGAGGATGATGGAACTTGGACTGATGAAGGCAATGATACTATATCTGCTTCATCAACTACTACAACAACTTATGAAGCTTCTCATGTTGAGCAAACTAGTATTAGTATTAGACAAGCATAGATAAATATCAATAGCACTTAAATCCAGTCACATATGTGACAAATGGAAAAGGATCGTATTGATGATGTCGGTCTCCTTGCATGGCCATCGTCATATTGTATATGTTTATAACTATGTATATGAATCTTAATTTCGCCATATTTCAGCATAGTCCTATGAAAAATGAGTTTGCGTTTCAAAGTCTTTTTTTTCAAATGCCCAGCTAACACGTAACTCATGCTACATGTGGCTTTGCGACACACCAGCAATGTATGTACAAATCATTTCATGGCATATCATTTGTCGCTACGTATAATGTTGAGAAATGACGAATGGAGAGAGATGAACAAATTTTAGGGGAGATGGTGAACAGAAACTTCAGTCCAATGAAGGGGGGTTGCAAGGCGATTATCAACACAATTGATGGTATGGACTTCAAATTCTTGTTTCTTCTACGAAGTTGCCAAGGTTATTTAGTGGTAAGTGAGGTTATTTGTTGATCAATAAGGGAAGAAGAGAGCATAGATCGGCAAGGATCGCCGCTACATCGATCGCTGGCGAGGGTCGCCTTATGAGCTTTCACTCCGGCCACTTGAATGCCACGACGAGCGGCCCAGTCCCTGGCTTCGTCAACCTCAAAAAAAGCGGCGACGAGAATTCGTCCGTCCATGTCGCTCTGTGAACGCCACGCTGTCTGGCGGAAGGGAGTCTATCGAGGCGTATTTTCGCTTTTGAAGTTGTGTTGGGGTTGATGAGGCTGACGCTTTGCTGGTGGTTGCAGGTCCGATGAACAAGGTATGTGATGCGTTGAACCGGTGGGGGAAGAAGTTCGAATATGCTACGCAAAAAGCAATGGTGCTCGCGGACAATTTCTGGCATCACCGTGAGTTTTCTCTACATTTTTTCTCACCAAACATGTCTCTATTTGGATTTATTCGTGGAGGCGCATTTGATTGCTTGGTTGCATATATATATATATTTTTTTCTGTTTCTGCAATGTATGCGAATGCTATGGAAGTAAATACTCAATCCAAAAGAGTTTGTGGCACCTTGTTCTTCATTAACGTTGGTTTGGGAATCAGTTCAATTGCAGTCACCCCGAGGAAGTAGGAACTAACATACATGCTTCATAATCCGTATATTTAATCCGCCAATTGGTGTACTTTTTGAGCAAATAGAGAGTTAGGGACTCATGGCTAGTGAGTTTGCGCTGATTGAGCATGAAATTCAACTTTCAAACATCTAATTATACTTCGGCTAGTTACCAAACTAATAATATTATCTGCTCTTTCAAGAACATTTTCTATTCACACGAGCTTTCATCAATTCAATTTTTAAGTAAATGCTACGGATTCATTTGCGACCGAAATTTTGAATTTAGATTCTTGGATCTCATCATGGGGACATAGAGAGATCAGGTGGTTAAGGCAGTGGCTAACCCTATTAATTTCATGAAGAATCATAATTAATTAGCCAATGATTTGGGCTTAAATGGTCAGCAAGAAATGTAATTGGACCCTTTGGGTGAGGAAGAGAAACTAATTTTAATCTGATATACTCTAGGTAGATGCTTCACTACTATATGTACACAATGTGTCAAAATATTGGGTCTAAGAAAAAGATAAAACAAATCTTGGGATTCACTCATAAAATAAATTACAAAGAAAATCGCAAGAAGACCGTGCCGGAAGAATCACTCACACATTCATAAAATAGAGCTCTCTCGTCATGTAATACTTGTAGTTAGGTATTGACAAATGTATCAAAGTATGCAATTAAAATATCCAGGAGAGTCAAAAGATATTATTAATAGAAATCCTATATTTATTTTGTCTAACAAAAAGATGTTTAAAATGTTGTTTCTACATTGAATATAAAGATATTTTAATTTTCTATTTCCTTCTTTTTCCATCTGATTTATATATTTAATTTTAAAAGGTGAAACCTATCATGGATGTAGCACCGTCACCCGCGTTTGAAGTCAAATTCGCCAGCAAGTAGAGTTGTTGAACCCCCAAAAATTCGGAAATAATAATAGAAAGATCCCTCGCTATTGCAATCCCAATCAATACTTGCGTGAGAGAGGAAGGCGAAGTCGAAGTTGAAGAATGAAGGCGAGGTGAATCGGGGCCGGCACGGTGCGACGCATGCGTGGTGGGGCCACCGCGGAGCTGCAGGTGCATCCCGTGGACCAGCACGCTATCGTGGGGCGAGCCTACGGGCTTTCACTCCGTCTGCTTGAATGCCACGACCCCAGCTCCGTCAACCTCAACCAAAGCGGCAGCGTGCCTAAAACCCTTTGTTTTAATAAATAAAAATATAGAAAAAAATAAAAAAAATAAAAAGACAAAATTGCCCTTCACAACTGGTGAGTTGAGCCTTATTTAATACTAATATGATTAATTCAAGCCCATATTTGAAATAATATCTATTTTAGATTATTATTTGAGAAAATGAGGACACTTCAAACTCTTATTTAAAACAATATCCACTTCAGGCTTTTATTTGAGAGATGATGGCATTTTAGATCCTTATTTGGAATTTTCTTTAATTAATTAGCCAATGATTTAGACTTAAATGGTCAGCAAGAAAAGTCATTGGACCCTTTGGGTGAGGAAGAGCAATAAATCTTAATATGACATATTCAAGTTAGATGCTCAGAATATCATATATATGACATGTCAAAATATTGGGTCAGAGAAAAATAAAATAGATCTTGGGATTCACTCCCAAAATTAAATTAAAAAAGAAACCGCAAGTAGGCTGGCTCGAAGAACCACTAACGCATTCACAAAATGGAGCTCTCTCATAAGGTAATACATGTCGTGCGGCATCACCAAGTGTACTCTTTCTAGCTCATTAACAAATACCAACAAAAATATGCAATTAAAGTATCCAAAAGAGTCAAAGGATATTGCTGATAGAAATCTTACATTTATTTTGTCTAACAAAAAGATGTTTAAGCTATTCTTTCTACATGGAATGTAAAGATTATTAATTTTCTATTTCCTTTTTTTACATCAAATTTATATACTTATTTATTTCAATTCAAAGGGCGAAACCTATCATGAAGGAAGCACCGTTACTCTCACGTAAAGAAGTAACGGTGCTGTCAACCTCTCATTTTCTAATGTCAAAATCGTCAATGGTCAAATAGAGTTGTTAGTGTCGCGGGGTGTGATCCAAGTGGGAAAGACGTCGTGCACGGAAGAAATTTTCAAGAAGGCTTTTCGGTGGAAATTCTATGGCACTGAGAATTTTCCACGCCCAATTAACCCCACAGGATCTGTCATTTCAAGAAGACTTTGACTATTATGATTAAAAAAACAAAGAAGACTTTGACTTTGACCTTCTAAAGAAGAATTTGCGTGGATGACTCCCCAATTGCCAAGGGCTGCATGAGTTGGAGCACTCTCCACCACCAACAAACTCACTTGCAAAGTGCACTGCAACATGAGGGTGGCATCATGTTTCATTTGTTTCATTTTCAAGGCAATATGTGTTTTTACATGGATAGTGTGCATGAAATGCATCACGACGAATGAAATGGCATAAATTGCGTTACATCTAAAAAAAAAAAAAAAAACTCAAAATTAGAAAAGTTGGGTTTTGTAATTTAAAAAAATAATACAATGGGGAAAATTATTATTCTACTAACATTTTCTTTTAACATCTTCAGGATGAAAAAGAAATTTTATTTTCAAGCCAAATGCTCGCACGAGTCTCCAACCTGAAATAAAAGTAAAGTGAATCGGGTGTTAAAATCTGCCGAAGGTTATCCAAATGTGGACTGTTACCCAAGATTCAATAAATATTCTTCCTGCATTTAGTATTTTGCTTGTCTATTTCCCCACCCCTGTCTAATGTATAATGTCGTCTATCTGAATTTTTAATTTATTTAACTTTTGATGCATATAACATTGAACATTTTCACAAAGTTCATGAACTAGATTTAATATTAAAAAAAAATAGAAGTTTAGAGACAACATTGCACAATGAGATAAATTTCGAAATAATATTATACGTTGAGTCAAAATTTATAAATCATTTGTATAATCATCTCATATTTTTATTAGTACAGTTCAAGTAATGATTAATGAATTGAGCACAAAAGCGACTGTTTAGAATGATCCGGAAAAGATGGACGCGCTTGGTGAATTTTGTGACCAATCATAGTCGATGATGATGACTACCTAGCACCTTCTGAAATTATCTTCCACGAGCTCTTACCAGGATGATTTCGCACCCGTGATCTTTTTAACTTTTTCTTCCGATTCATTGTCGCTCGTCTACACATGTTGACCGACTTTAACTTATCAGTTGACAAGTCCCTTCGTGGCCATCGTCAAATTGGATATGTTTATGACTATGTTTATAAATCTCAATTAAGATTGTGTCGTCTTTGGTATTTTCATATTAAAGTTTTTTGTTAATTAAAATTTGGACATTCTCCAATCGAAAAGCTAGGGAAGACTTTCAGCATGGTATATCAGGTGCGGGTTTGGGTTTTGAAGTCGTTTAATAGCATTGATAGATGAGATCAATCAAATTCTTATTTCTTTGACTAGGTTGCTAAGGTTTTGTAGTGGTAAATGTGCACTTGAGAATGATGGGAGTTTCTCTTTCCATATTAATTAGTTTTTTTCAGATCGTATTCCATTTCGGAGCTCGTTTCTTGAAATTGCCATCGGTAGCATACTCCAATCTTCTCATTACGAAATCAATCAATTTCGCTAAATGATAACATTCAGCCTCATCTTTTCGTATGTTTTCCCAAGAGTACTGGTGCAATAAGCTTAATTAAATTCGTCTGAGGAGCTCCACGTGTGTTGATACCGTTAATCCACAAATGGAGGACGAGACAATTAGCGAGGGAGGAAAATATTCAAGAATTTTTGCAATCTAACAGCTTTTTTGATGATGTTTTATGCTTGGCTCGCCTTTCATGGCCATCATCAGATGATATATGTTAATGACTATTATTATGATCTTAACTATGACGGTATCATATTTAGCGTTACCGTCATAAGATTTCATTGATATAATTTGGACTCTCAGATCCAATAGAAAACCTAGCGATGACTTTTAGTATAGTGTTATGAGGAGCGAATTTTGGTCTCGGAGTCTTTGCTTCAGCACCCAACTAGCACATGACCCTTGCTATGCGTGGCTTCACGACAATCCAATGGTCGCTAGGTACAGCTCTCTTCATAAGACATTAATTGTTGCTACAAATAATGTTGAAAAATGACAGATGGAGAGACGTGATTAAATTTTAGAAGAGGAAGCATCGACGGGGCAATCGGGCTGACCACGCTTATTGAATTTTGTGATCCATAATAGTCGATGATGTCAACGAATTTTCGTACACGAGTTTTTCCAGGATGGTTCCCACCGCGAGATCTTTTTTACTTTGTCTTCCGATTCCCTGGTGCTCATCTGCGCACGTTTATCGACTTTGAACTTTATCAGTTGACGAGTCACAACGTGTCTCCAACCCTTTATTTGGGGCAACCAATGACCGGGCCAAGTTCGATTGAACTTTGACTTTTCAGCGACCATTCCCACACCTACTCCGTGTCTGATGCATCTTCATCTAATCTTATTCTACATCTCCACACCACATAATCATTCAACTTCCTCCACCCAAGAAGTTGTAGTCGTAGATTTTTCCTTCTCTCGTCGTTGTTTCGAGAAACGGAGCAACTAAAAGTATTCCCCTCATCTTTTCTCTCTTTTGCATCTCAACACTAAAACACTAGATCTGCATAACCAATTCATGCTCTCTGCTATTGCATAAGCTATGGGCCAAGATCAACTCCTTGCTCTTTTTCATCTTCTTCTCCTACACCTGTGTTTTTGCATGGCCGTCGAAAATAATCAATGCACAACCTCTTGCGGCGAGATCGCAAATATAAGTTATCCGTTTCGATTGAGGAATGATTCAAAGGCTTGTGGCCTCGGTAGCTTTGAGCTAGCCTGCATAAATAACCGCACCATCCTGAATATTAGCTTGGGCAGCTACTTTGTGCACTCCATCAACTATAACAACAACACGATTAGGGTTGCTGACACGGGGCTACAGGAGGGCAATTGCTCGTCTCTTCCTCTCCACTCTCTCTCTTCTCCAGTGACTTTCCTGACAGCCAGAATCGGTATTATTTCCTAGATAAATCAAACAAACATGGTGATCGTGAGCTGCACGAAGGCCATCGACTCTCCGCTTTACATTGATGCTTCGTTGTGCCTTGATGGGCTTCAATTTTCGAATTCCTCTAGTACGAGAAGGCAAGTATATGCTGTGCTTGATGCGACAGTCTCGTCTATGGAAACTTCATGCACTATAGAGCTTATGGCAGCGATACCATATCGGGCTAAGTACTACGCGCAAATTCACAAACAGATGGTCGATGGGTTTACGCTTTGGTGGGATCTTTCAGGGAAAGGTAAGGACTTTTGAGATTTGTTCAGTTTTATCAAAATGAGAAAAAAAAAAAAAATTGTGAGGATACAGGCGGTCAAAACATGTGAAATTTCATCTATGTGAAATTGAGCTTGGGTCATCTGCCTGTCTTTTCAGAGCCCATGCGATTTGAAAATGCCCGTTAAGATGGAGCAGTTAGGTAAAAACTGTTGTGGTATTTTTATATGCATAATTAAGTGGATTGAATCCATATATTCATCGCTTGATTATAGTTTAACTACGTATCTCTTTTCTTTTTAATTTTCTTCAGCTTTCACTTGTCATTGATGCACTCTTATGCAGAAAGAAGCCTCGGTTACAAGATCGCCAGTGATATTTCTTGGGTCTCGGTCTTTAGCATCGGTAACATATTACTACAATTTTCTTAGTGGAGTTAATTTAGTGTTTCTAAATGCGAACAATTTAACACACTCACAAATTGGTTATACATATAACAATAATTTCATTATTAGTTCTTTTGTTTATCTATTTAGTTTGAATTCCTTCCACAAATCTTAGTGGATCGAACCAATATGCTCATTGCTTGATTACGTATTAAATAAGTGTCTTTTAAATTTTCTTCAGATCTCACTTGTTACATATTCAATCTCCCTTCCCCAATAGGGATCAACATTTACCTGGATATGATGCTCTCGCCCTTTGGCATCGGTAACGTTACTACAGTCTTCTCATTGTCAAATTGACTTAATATTTCTAAATGCAAACATTTAACACATCCACAAATTGGTTATTAAAAATACAGTGTTGGACTGCATGGTTGTGAAATTCATCTTGGGAGTCCCATGCGTGATGATATTCCTAATACGTAAATGGAGGAGAAGACACTTAGCAATGGATCAAAACGTTGAAGAATTTTTGCAATCTAATAATAACTTCCTACCGATAAGATATTCTTACTCGGACATTAGGAAAATCACGGGTGGTCTTAAGGACAAACTAGGTGAAGGGGGTTATGGTTCGGTGTTTAAAGGAAGACTACGAAGCAGCCATGAGGTGGCGGTCAAAATATTGAAGAAGGGAAAAACGAATGGGCAGGACTTCATCAACGAAGTGGCTACCATTGGAAGAATTCACCATGTTAATGTGGTTGGTCTCATTGGTTATTGTTTTGAGGGCTCCAAACAAGCTCTTCTCTACGATTTCATGCACAATGGATCTTTGGAAAAGCACATTTTCTCGCGAGCAGAAGGGACTACTCTTAATTGCAAGGAAGTGTACAAGATTGCTCTCGGAGTGGTTAGAGGGATCGAGTATCTTCATCGAGGATGCAATATTCAAATTCTACACTTTGATATCAAACCTCACAACATTCTTCTTGATAAGAATTTCACCCCAAAAGTTTCTGACTTTGGACTCGCGAGATTGTATCCTACGGGGCACAACACTGTGTCTTTGACTGCTGCCAGGGGAACCTTGGGATACATGGCTCCAGAGCTAGTCTACAAGAACCTTGGGGGCATCTCTTACAAAGCTGATGTCTATAGTTTCGGCAAATTGTTGATGGAAATGGCCACAGGGAGGAAGAATGCGGACAAAGTTACAGAGTGTTCGAGTCACACTTATTTTCCTTTATGGGTTCATGACCAACTTAGTGAAGGATTGGATGTTCCGGTGGAAGAAATTAGCGAGGAGGATGGGAGAATAGCAAAGAAGATGATAGTAGTTGCTCTTTGGTGCATTCAATTGAATCCTCGTGATCCCCCTTCGATGCGCAAAGTCTTGAAAATGCTTGAAGGAGAAGTAGATGATCTACAAATACCTCCTAGGCCTCTCTTTTATCCACTAGAAACATCAACAGGGGATGATGGAACTTGGACTCACAAAAGCAATGATATTGAATCCACTTCATCAACTAGTGCAATAACTTATGAAGATTCTCATCTTGAGTATATTAGTACAAGCATTATACAAGCATAGACACGTGTCGATATCATTTGATTCCGTGACATACGTGGCAAATAGAAATCAGAAGTATTGATAATGCTTTATGTGTAGCTCCCCTTTCCTGGCCATTATCAGATTACGTATGTTTATGACTATGTTTATGAATCTGGAAGGATTGTATTCATCTTTAGTATTATCATATTAAAGATCAGTTCAAACGATCAGCCATCGGGTTCTTTTGCAATTACCACCGAAGAACTAAGATACTTGCTTCGTAATCTGTGCATTTAATCCGTTAATGAGCAGTTGAGTGGATCAAATCCCGTGATTATTTATTTAGAGGAGCTTCAACTTTAATATGCAGTGCTATCTTCGTTCCTTATTCTTTTGGCAATCTATGTCAATTCCTATTTTTAACAAATTGCCAAATGCATAATTACATGGCACTTCTGTGGAGGGCATGGCATGTTCCGCACCCATTGGGCTCTTTGCGTGAGTGGACGTTTCTATTCGATTGAATGGTGATGTTAAGAACTCTATCCTTGCCAGACCTCAAGTAATTGATAATTGTGCTATGTTTGTAACTGAAACCGTTATCACTAGCCCTAGCATCACGGACGCAGTAATGGCTTGACTTGCTCAGGGGACAAAAGTGCTCACAGAAGTGGGACAGGATGAGGTATTCCAACAGACGTTTGAGATTCTGCCGGGAGAGAAGCTCCCGAGGGCATATGCTCGCTGTCTATCCTCTACCACCGGGCCTGTCATTGGGACACCGTATTTTATAAAAAAGAGGCTACCGGCCTTCTGCACTGATAACCCTCTTTGCCAATACTTTCCCTCCGGGCAGCAACAGCGGATCTATTACAAGGTAAGCTTTACCAATCTTCTTGTTATTGCATTTACTTTGGTATTGCCGTCTTGAATCGTTAAGCACTGAGCTTTTGTCAGAATCATCTTAAGTTTTTGATGATTTACAAATGCATTGTAAAAGGGAGCAAATATCTTCATTGAGGATGCGAGATGCAAATTCTACACTTTGATTTTAAGCCTTACAATAGCTTCTTGATGAGCGTTTGAAGTATCGGACTTGTCTCTAACTGTCGCAAAAGGAACCTTTGGATGTATGGCTATGGAGCTGGTCCATAATAATTTCAAGGGCGTCTATTATGAAGCTGATGTCTACAGTTTAGGCAAATTGTTGATGGCAATGACCGGTGGAAGGATGAATCTGGATGCAGACCCAAGCAGTCGAGCTGGATTTACTTTCCATCTTGGGTTTACGATGATCAAAGTGTGACAGTAAACATTCAAGTGGAAAAAGATAGTGAAGAGAAAATAAGGATATTAAAGAAGATAATAGTGTCTTTGGTGCATTCGAGTGTCGGCAGCTAGGAATCATGTTCGTACGGAGACTGACGGACCATGGATACCATTATCACATTCATCAAGAACTGCAATAGTTTATCGAGATTAACAGCTCAACTATATTGCTAGTCAAGCATAGGAATGCTCAACTCACAAAAAATAAAAAAATCGGTTCAGTGGATTTTTCAACGTATTATTATGCAATGTTAATAAGTGTCTCAAGACACCTTTTTACAAAATCTTATCAAAATATTATCATTGGTAAGAGATATCATGGACAACAACATGAAATTATTTTACATATTTATTATTGAATAAAGTGGGTGACATGGAGTTAATTAGTGGGATGAGAGTTAAGGATGATCGATACCAACACAATAGATTACGCTACAATCAAAAAAAAGAAAAGAAAAGTAAAAGGTGTTTCTCCCTTAACATATTTTTGAATTGCCCTTCTTGATTATGAAAAAATCGCGTAAAATTACGGCTTTTGGGTATATATATAACTTAAACGCGACCTTTGACAATCGAGAAGGGCAATCCAAAAATATGAGAAGTGGAAAAATGCCTCATACATTTTTTTTTTAAGTAGTGTATATAATTTCTTACCATTTAATCTCTCTCTTCACCGACCAAACAAATGAAGATTTTATCCATCATTCTACGCACAAAGACTTATACTTTGGGCATTTAGTATTTTCCTTTTTAACCCCTTTGTGTGCAATGACAGCGTAAAAAAAGAACTCATGGCAATCGGATCCAACTTCCAATGATTCAAACAT
The DNA here is from genome assembly GCA_014182845.1 of Corymbia calophylla. Taxonomy (NCBI): domain Eukaryota; kingdom Viridiplantae; phylum Streptophyta; class Magnoliopsida; order Myrtales; family Myrtaceae; genus Corymbia; species Corymbia calophylla. The sequence continues at coordinate 12,126,888 of CM024700.1, forward strand.
GAATCGACATGACCTTTTGGGAAGTCAAACTCCGATCTTATAATCTATGTCCCTCGTCGAAGCCCCGACCACCGGCCGTGCCTAACTTTGCTCTGAGCTTGCTGCATAAAGTCTCCCTTCTCGTACGTTGACCAGCGTTGACTTTTCAGCGACCATTCCCAATATTTTCCTTCTCTCGCACGTCCCATTTCATGGTCCATTGAGACCTGACCCACAAACCCAGCGCCCATGCCCGGGTTCTTCGCACCCGTGCCTGGATACATCAAGGCTGGGCATGAGACCTTGGTGTCTGTACCGAACTCCTTAGCACCCGAGCTTGAGTCCACAAAGGCTAAGAGCAGCATCTCAATGTCCGTGCTCAAATCCCCAACACCTAGGCTTGAGTTCATAAAGGTCACGCTCAAATCTCCATCTCCAGTGCTCGAGCTCGAGTCCTTGATGCTCTAGCTAGTATCTATCAAGGCCAGGGCTTGAGACCTTGTGCCTATGCTCGAGACCCTAGTGCCCATACTTGACTATCGAGGTAAAGGCCTAGGACCCCAACGCTCGCGTCATGGTCCTTGATGCCCAAGTCAAGGTCAAACTCGAGACCCCAATGCTTGTACCCAATTCACTGACCGCTTATCCGTAAGTTATTAACCCTCAAATAGTGTATGTATATTTCAGAAAATTCTTACAAAATAATAGAAAATATTTTCCAGTTCATTCTCGTTTTTAGCCAAACATCAAAAAAATTTCTAAAAATGCCATAGTTTTTCTAAAAATATTTTCCAGTTCAAGAAACAGAGCAACTAAAAATTATCACTCTTGTCCTTATCTATCTTTCTGGTTCATCTCAATACTAACACTAGATTCGCTTACTTAATATGTGCTCTCTGCGATTGCATAACTGATGCACAAAGATGAACTCCTTGTTCTTCTTCTTATTCTAAATCGGTCTTTTACCACTACCGTTGAAAATAATAAGTGCACCATTAATTGCCATGATGTCCTCGAAAATAACGATTGTACCAACTTGATAAGTTTTATGACTTGATTGCACTTTTTAAAAGTTTTAAGACTCAATTATACTTTCGTGATAAGTTTTAGAACTTTTAATACACGTATCCCTATATTTTATTGATCACTCGATCATAATCATATATATATGATGCATGATTTATGTCTTAAAGTATTCGGAATAATATGTTAGGAAGATGTAAGTGAATACTTGTTGTGTAAAGTGGGTTGATATCCTTGTATTCAAGTGGCAAGGTACGGGGAGATATGAATATATGGTTGAAGATGTGGATTCTTGACATAATTATGAATTTACACTATGATACTCAGAGGCTGAACGGGTTAACATGCCGTATGTAGTTTGGGATGCAAGTACTTGAATCGTGTAGAATAAATGCCTTAGAGTGATCGACATATTCTATTATGAATATGTAAATAATTAAGGAATAAGTTTAATTGATATGGGGCTCTAACCAAATGACATAGACATTTCTCAGAATATAGTGGTTCCACGAAACAATAGGTGATATTATTCATTGGTTGTCATGATGTTGTTGTTCTTCTAGTGGTAAGATGATCTTCTACTTTAGACCTGAAGAGTTCTTACTGAACTTAGACTCACTCCAATATACTTTATATATTGTTCAGGTTCAGAGTTCAAAGGCAACGAAAGTGGAGACAGGTTTTTGTACAAAAGATTTTGATATATACTAGCTGAGGTTAAATTATTCATGTAATTGAGGACAAATTAGTTATTTATCCAAGGATTAAGGTGAAACTAAATTATTTATTGATTTAAGGTTCAAATTGTATAGAAAATTTCTAGTCGCGATATTATAAGAAACTTGGGGACGTTCCTTATAAAGCTAATGTCTGTGTTTCGGCAAATTATTGATGGAAATGGCTAGTTGGAGGAAGAATGGGATGTGGTTGTGGAGTGTTCTGGTTATATTTACTTTCCTTTACAGGTTCATGACCACCTTAGCGAAGGATTGAACATTCCATTGGAAGAAGTTAGCAAGGAGGATAGGATAATAGTAAAGAAGATGATGCACAATGGAATCCTAGGGAACACCCTTCTATGTGCAAGGTATTGGAACTACTAGAAGAAGTGTAGACAATATGCAAATACATCTCAAGCCACTCATTTATCCAGTAGAAATGTCAACAAGGGATGACAACAAACGCAAAGATACTATATCCACATCATCAACTAGGGCAATAGCTTATAAAGATTCCCATCTCGAGTATGCTAGTACTAGTATTACTTGAACGTAAAGAAATATCAATACCATTTGATCCTGTGACATAAGTAGCAAATAGAAACCAATCATGGCTGTCATTTGATTGCATATGTTTATGACTATATTTATGGACGCTAATTATGCATGTATATTGAAGATTTCATTAGTTATATTTCGGCTTTCGAATCTGACAGAAAAGCCGAAGACGACCCTCAGCATGGTGTTACGAGGACCAAGTTCAGGTTTCAAAGTCTCTGCTTCAAAACACAACCAGCACGCAACCTGCACAAAGCGCGGGTTTACGACAATTTAGTGGAGCAAAATACCCGTTTCGACAGTTCATGACTCGTCCCCGTTCTTTTGGTTGGTAACTTACTAAATCCTTCATTACTAAATTCAGAATGACGCGGAAAAGATTGACGCCCTTGTTGATCGAGCATCTTTGAATTTTGGCCCATCATTGTCGATGACGACGACGCCACGGTTGCACCTTCCCCAGATATTCTTCTGCGAGCTTTTCCAGGATGGTTCGCAACACATGAGCTTTTGACTTTTTTTCTGATTCTCTGTTGCTCGTCTACGCAAGCTGATCGACTTTGATAATAATTTCGCAGTGCATCATTGCCTCGAACTATGGCGACTTTGACTTTTCAGCCGATCATTACCAAATCTCATACGCCTCTGTCCGTCGGAGATTGCTCCTCTCATATTCATCTTTCTTTCTTTTCCATCTCCACACTAAACCCCCTGATTTTGCCTAGTTGATTCGTTCTCTCTCCTATTGCACAAGCTATGCACAAAGATCAACTCCTTCTTGTTGCTTTTCTTCTACTTCTACCTCAGTCTTTTAGTATCGCTGTCGAAGATAATTAATGCACCACCTCTTACAGTGAGATCGCGAACATAGATTACCTATTTCGACTGAGGGGCGACTTGAAGATTTGCGGCGACCCTAACTTTGAGTAGCATGCATAAATAATTGCACCATTCTCGATTTATACTTGGGAAAGTACTATGTACGTTCCATCGACTACACCAACTGCACAATTAGGGTTGCTAATGTCGAGCTGCAAAAGGGAAATTGCTCCTCTTCCTCTCCACTCTTTCTCGTGCCACGTCTGGCCACCATATGAATGTGGGGAATACACATTCTATGGTCGAGAGTTATCTAAGACCCTTTCGATCTTGAACTATGCGAAAGCCATTGCTTCTTGATTTTACATTGACACTTCATCGTGCCTTGATGGGTTGAATTTTCAAATTTTTCCAGTACAAGAAGGAGATTATATGCAATGGTTGATGCGAATGTCTTGTATGTGGAAATTGCGTGCACTATAGAGTTTATGGCAATGATGCTTGGGTGGGTTGATGCTTGATGGCAATGATCTTCGTTCCTATGCCCAAATCCAAGAATAGATGGTTTATGGATTTGAGCTTTCATGGCTTCCAATTGCCGCTGAGATGAAATGCAAGGCATCATAATTATTGGGAAATCGTGGGCAAGCACCAAATTAAGTGTGGAACCAAAAGTAAGTACTTTTGAGTTTGTTCAGTTTTCTCAAATAAAAAACCATGTGAGGACATATTTGGTCAAAACCTGTGAAATTTCATGTACACTTGAAATTGAGCTCTAGTCATCTGTATATATCTTTTCGGAGCCCATGTGACTTGAAAATGCCCGTTAAGTTCGAGTAATTAGTTAAACGTTGTTGTGGTATTTCTTTTTTTTACGTATAACAAAAAATACATTTTCATTCATTTGTTTATTTATTTAATTTGAATTCTGCCAAAAAAATCCGAATGGATTGAAATGATATACTCATTGATTGATTATTGTCTGAATAAGTGTCTTTAAGACTGCAAGTGAGGCATCCGGCACAGTGGCTTGAAGGGTGGGGTAGGGAAGCTCAAGTCTTGGGTTTCATACCCCGGCAGAAGACTCTTTCCAGCTTTCACTTATCACATATCTAATCTTTTGTGCAGTAAATATTACCGTCTTCGATATTACCTCGATTATTCAGGGTTCTTCTTTTATGGCATCGGTAAACTAAATTATTGTAGAAAATTTCAAGTCGCGATATTATAAGAACCTTGGAGGCATTTCTTACAAAGCTAATGTCCGTGTTTTGGCAAATTGTCAATGGAAATGGCTAGTTGGAGGAAGAATAAGGTTGTGGTTGTAGGGTGTTCTGGTCATATTTACTTTGCTTTACAGGTTTATGACCACCTTAGTGAAGGATTGAACGTTCGAGTGGAAGAATTTAGTGAGGAGGATAGGAGAATAGTAAATAAGATGGTGCATACATTGGAATCCAAGTGAACGCCCTTCTATTTGCAAATTCTTGGAACTGCTAGAAGGAGAAGTGTAGACAATCTGAAAATACCTCTCAAGCCACTAATTTATCCATAAAAAATGTCAACAAGGGATGACAGAACTTGGGCTGACAAATGCAGAGATACTATATCCACTTCATCAACTAGGGCAATAACTTATGAAGATTCCAATCTTGAGTATGCTAGTACCAGTATTGCTCGAGCATAAAGACATATCAATACCATTTGATCCCGTGATATATGTAGCAAATCATGGGCACCATCTGATTGTATATGTTTATGACTATATTTATGGTCATTAATTGCGCTTGCATCATCGATAGCATTATCAAATTAAAACTTTCACGAGTTATAATTCGGCTTTCGAATATGACGGAAAAGCTAATGACAACCTTTGGCATGGTGTTCCAAGGAGCAAGTTCACGTTTCGAGTCTTTGCTACAAAACACAACTAGAACACAACCTGCACTAGTGGAGCAAGATACCCGTTTCGACAGTTCATGACCAGTTATCATTTGTTTGGTGAGTAACTTAGGATGCGTTAGGTAACATTTCTATTTCTGAGAATAATTCTTTTGAGAAATAGTTCTTTTATATTTCTACTCCTTGGAACAATTTTTGAGTAAAACAACGCGTTTGATAACTGCACAAATTTTCTATTCGCGGAATAGAAAAAGAATAGGAATGTGCTTAATACCGATTAAAAAAAAATTATTCCTTTTTTTCGATGGCGGCGGTAGCGACGGGCAGCGTCAATGGCGATGGTGACAGGTGGCGATCGATTGCCGCGGCGGCGGCGGGCGGTGGCGGCTTGATCGGTGGCGGTCATAAGTAGCGGTGACCCCAAAAATAACTTTCTAGAAATTATTTCCAAAAACAAAAGGCTACTTTTTACTATTTCTTATTTTTATTCTAAATCTATTCTCAAGAAACAATTTTCTATTATGAGAAATAGAAACACTAGCGGACGTTACCAAATAGATTTCTGTTTTTTTCTATTTTAAAAAAAGAAAAAGAAAAAAATAAAAGAATTAGAGTGTTACCATATACATCCTTACTAAATTCTTCATTAGCACACTTTAAATAAGGATTGAAGCGAGCGTTCGGAATTACCCGGAAAAGGTTGACGCCTTTGTTGCTCGAGCATCTTTGAATTTTTACCCATCATTGTCGATGATGATGACACTAGGTTTGCACCTTCCCCAGATATTCTTCGACGAGCTTTTCCAGGATAGTTCGCAGCCCATGAGCTTTTGACGTTTTCCCTATTCTCTGTTGCTCATCTACGCAAGCTGATCGACTTTGATAATAATTTCGCAGCGCATTATTGCCTCGAACTTAGAGCGGCTTTGACTTTTCATCTGGCCATTACCAAGTCTCATACGCCTCTGTCATCGGAGATTGCTCCTCCTATCTTCATCTTTCTTTTCCATCTTCACACTAAACCCTCTGATTTCACTTGATTCGTGCTTGCTCTTACTGCATAAGCTATGCACGAAGTTCAACTTCTTCTTGTTGTTCTTCTTCTTCTACTTCTACCTAAGTCTTTTAGTACAGCTGTCAAAAATAATCAGTGCACCACTTCTTGCGGCGAGGTCACGAACATAAGCTATCCGTTTCGACTGAGAGGTAGTCCGAAGATCTGCGGCAACCCTCACTATGAGCTAATCTGCATAAAGAACCGCACCATTCTCAATTTGTACTTGAGCAAGTACTATGTACGGTACATCGACTATACCAATTACACGATTAGGGTATCTGATGTCGGGCTGCAAAAGGGAAATTGCTCATCTCTTCCTCACCACTCTTTGTCATGCACCTACTCCAACTATGAATGGAAGCCGTATACATGTTGGAGACAACAGTACGAGGATGGCCAGTTATCCAGGAATGTGGCAATCGTGGATTGCACGAGGGCCATCAATTCTCCGCTTTACGTCAATGCTTCATCGTGCTTTGATGGGGTCGAATTTTTGAGTTTCTCTAGTATGAGAAGGCAAGTATACGCCATGATCGATGCGAATGTCTCTTCTGTGAAAACTGCATGCACTATAAAGCTTATGGCAATGATACCATGGTGGGTGGATCGCAATGATCTTCATTCCTATGTGCAAATTCATGAACAAATGACTTACGGATTTGAGCTTTCATGGCTTAAAAAAGCCTGTACGATGCATTTCAAAGGTTGTCGTTTGTGCGGCATCAACGCTAAGCGCCAAGTTTATTGCAGAGAAGGTAAGTACTTCTGATTTATTCCGTTTTCTCAACAAATATATTAGGACGTGAAATTTCATCTACACGTAACTCGGTCATTTGTTTATCTTTTAAGAGCTCATGTGATTTGAAATTGGCCATTAAGATCACGTAGCTTGATAAATGCTGTTGTGGTATTTTAGAAGTACAGCAATGAATACATTTTTATTCATTTGTTTATTTATTTAGTTCAAATTCCGCCCACAAATCTTAATGGATTGAATCAGTACACTCATTGCCTGATTATGGTAAATAGGTATCTTTTAAATTTTTTTAGCTTTCACTTGTCACATATTCCATCTCCCTTGTAGGAAATCTCCTCTTTATCGGCTTGCTTACCTTCGGCTTGCGTTTATGGCATTGGTAACATTACTCCAATCTTCTCAGTGTGAAATTGATTTAATGTTTCTAGAAGTGAACATTTAACGCATCCTCAATTCTCTTGCGTTTTCACCAAAATACAGGGGCAATCATGGCTGGGAAATTCATCTTGGGAGCCCCAGGTGTGATGATGGTGCTTATATACAATTGGAGGAGAAGACACTTAGCAATGGATCAAAATGTTGAAGAATTTTTGCAATCTAATAATAACTTCTTGCCGATAAGGTACTCTTACTCGGATATCAAGAAAATCACAGGTAGTCTCAAGGACAAACTAGGTGAGGGAGGTTATGGTTTTGTGTTCAAAGGAAGACTCAAAAGCGGTCGCGATGTTGCAGTGAAGATCTTGAAAAAGGGGGAAGCGAACGGGCAAGACTTCATCAATGAAGTGGCTACCATCGGAAGAATTCATCATGTTAATGTGGTTGGACTCATTGGTTTTTGCTTCGAAGGCTCCAAACAAGCTCTCATCTATGATTTCATGCACAATGGATCTTTGGATAAGCACATTTTCTCACGAGGAGAGGGGACTTCTCTTGATTACAAGAAAGTGTATGAGATTGCTCTCGGAGTGACTAGAGGGATCGAGTATCTTCACAGAGGATGAGACATGCAAATTCTACACTTTGATATTAAGCCTCACAACATTCTTCTTGACAGGGATTTAACTCCAAAAGTTTCTGACTTTGGGCTCGCAAGATTGTATTCCCCAGACCACAACACCGTGTCTTTAACTGCTGCGAGAGGAACCTTAGGATACATGGCTCTGGAGCTAGTCTACAAGGACATTGGGGGCATCTCTTACAAAGCCGATGTCTATAGTTTCGGCAAATTGTTGATGGAAATGGCTAGTAGGAGGAAGAATTCGGATGTGGTCACAGAGTATTCTAGTCAAACTTACTTTCCTTTATGGATTCATGACCAAATAATTGATGGATCGAATGTTCCAATGGAGGAAGTTAGCGAGGAGGATAAGAGAATAGTAAAGAAGATGATAATCGTTGCTCTTTGGTGCATACAATTAAATCCTAGCGATCGCCCTTCAATGCGTAAAGTCTTAGAAATGCTCGAAGGAGAAACAGATGATCTACAAGTACCTCCCAAGCCACTCTTTTATCCAGCGGAAATGTCAACAAGAGATGATGAAACTTGGACTGACAAAGGCAATGATACTATATCCACTTCATTCATTAGTGCAACAACTTATGAAGCTTCTCATATTGAGCATACTAGTATTAGTATTAGACAAGCATAGATAAATATCAATAGCACTTAATCCGGTCACATAGGTGACAAATAGAGTGGTGGGGACTTCAAATTCTTGTTTCTTTTATGAGGTTGCTAAAAGTTATTTAGTGGTAAGTGAGGTTATTTGTTGATTAATAAGGGAAGAAGAGAGCATACATTGGCAACGCATGCGTGGTGGGGCCACCGCGGAGCTGCAGGTGCATCCGTGGACCAGCACGCTATCGCGTGGATCGCTAGTGAGGCTCGCCCCGCGGGCTTTCACTCCGTCTACTTGAATGCCACAACGAGCAGCCCGGCCCCAGGTCCGTCAACCTCAACCAAAGCGGCAAGGTGCCTATGTTTTCCCTTTGTTTTAATAATAATAAAAAAAAAGAGAAAAAAAAAGAAAAAAATAATAAAAATAAAAAGACAAAATTGCCCTTTACAGTTGGTGAGTTTAGCCTTATTTAATACTAATATGGCTATTTCAAGCCCATATTTGAAACAATGTCTATTTTAGATTATGAGTTGAGGAAATAAGAGTACTTCAGGTTCTTATTTGAAACAATATCCACTCCGGGCTTTTATTTGAGAAATAAGGACATTTTAGACCTTTATTTGGAATTTTCTTTAATTAATTAGCCGATGATTTAGGCTTAAATGGTCAGCAAGAAAAGTCGTTGGACCCTTTGGGTGAGGAAGAGCAATTAATCTTAATTTGATATCTTCAAGCTAGATGCTCATAATACCATATATATGACGTGTCAAAATATTTGGTTAGAGAAAAAATAAAACAGATCTTGGGATTCGCTCCCAAAATTAAATTAAAAAAGAAACCGCAAGTAAGTTGGCTTGAAGAACCACTAACACATTCATAAAGTGGAGCTCTCTTATAAGGTAATACATGTCGTGAGGCATCGCCAAGTGTACTCTTTCTAGCTCATTCACAAATACCAACAAAAATATGGCACTGAGAATTATATACTTATTTATTTTAATTCAAAGGGCTAAACCTATCATGAAGGAAGCACCGTTACTCTCACGTAAAGAAGTAACGGTGCTGTCATCCTCTCATTTTCTAATGTCAAAATTGTCAATAGTCAAATAGAGTTGTTAGTGTCGTGGGGTGTGGCCCAAGTGGGAAGACGTCGTGCACGGTGGAAATTTTATGGCACCGAGAATTTTCCACGCCCAATTAACCACACAGGATTTGTCATTTCAAGAAGACTTTGACTATTATGATTGAAAAAGAAGAAGAAGACTTTGACTTTGACCTTCTAAAGAAGAATTGTGTGGATGACTCCCCCAATTGCTAAGGGCTATTTGAGTTGGAGCACTCTCCACCACCAACAAACTCGCTTGCAAGTGCACTGCAACATGAGGGTGGCATCATGTTCCATTTTCAAGGCAATATGTGATCTTTACATGGACAACGCGCATGAAATGTATCACGACGTATGGAACGGCATAAATCACGTTACATCTAAAAAAGATTCAAAATTAGAAAAGTCGGGATTTGTAATTAAAAGATAATAAAATGGAAAATTTATTATTCTACTAACATTTTCTTTTAACATCTTCCGGATGAAAAATAAATTTTATTTTCAAGCCAAATGCGTCCCACGAGTCTCCGGTCAAAACTAAAAGTCAAGTGAATCGTATATTAAAATCTGCTGAAAGTTATCCAAATGTGGATTGTTACCCAAGATTCAATAAATATTCTTCATGCGTTTAGTATTTTGCTTGTCTATTTCCCAACCCTAATCTAATGAGTAATATCGTTTCTTTGAATTTTAATTTGTTTAATCTAATCCCTTAAGTTTTGATGCATATAACATTGAACATTTTCATAGAGTTCCTGAACTAAATTGAATATTAAAAAAATTAGAAGTTTAGGGACAATATTATACAATGATATAAATTTTGAGATAATATTATACGTTGAGTTGAAATTTATAAATCATTTGTATAACCATCTCATAGTTTTATTAGTATAGTTTGAGTAATGAGTAATGAATTGAGCACAAAAGCGGAGTGTTCATGATGATCCGGAAAAGATAGACGCGCTTGGTGAATTTTGTGACCCATCATAGTCGATGATGATGACTACCTATTTGGCACCATCTTAAATTTTCTTCCATGAGCTCTTTCCAGGATGGTTTCGCACCGCGTGATCTTTTTTAACTTTTTCTTCCGATTCATTGTCGCTCGTCTACGCACGTTGACCGACTATAACTTACAGTTGACGAGTCCCAAGCCTCGTCTTCGTGCATCTTGTGAGATGGACCAACCCATTATTTAGGGCAACTAGCTTTCCGATCCAATTCAATTCGTTTCTTGAAAATGGCCATATTCCTGTAGTTTCAATTCATCTCATTTCTTCTTGATCAAAAACCCTTCACAAGTGCAGGCAACAAACGCTGCAATGGCCAGGCCAAGGTCGATTGAACTTTGACTATTCAGCTACCATTCCCACACTTCTCTGTGTCTGATTCGTCCCAATTTCCTTCTCTCATCATCATTTCAAGAAAAAAACAGAGCATCTTTATCTAATCTCATTCTGCATCTCAACACCACAGAATCACTCAGCTTCCTCCACACAAGTAAGTTGTAGTCGGAGCTTTTTCCTCCAGTCAACATTGTTTCGAGAAACGGAGCAACTAAAACTATTCCTCTCATCTTTATCTTTCTTTTGCATCTCAACACTAAACACTAGATCTGCATAACCAATTCGTGCTCCCTGCTATTGCATAAGCTATGGGCCAAGATCAACTCCTTGCTCTTTTTCATCTTCTTCTTCTACACCAATGTTTTGGCATGGCCATCGAAAATAATCAATGCACAACCTCTTGTGGCGAGATCACAAACATAAGATCTCCATTTTGGTTGAGGAGCGACCCGAAGGCCTGTGGCCACAGTGGCTATGAGCTAGCATGCATAAATAACCACACCATCCTAGATTTTAAGTCGGGTAAGTACTTTGTACACTCCATCAACTATACCCAATTCACGATTAGGGTTGCCGATGTCGGGCTGCGGAAGGGCAATTGCTCGTCTCTTCCTCTCCGGTCTTTCTTTTGGTGGGATCTCGACTACGACCAAGATAGTTATTATTACTCCACAAGTCAGACAGTGACGATCGTGGGTTGCACAAAGGCCATCAATTCTCCACTTTACATCAATGCTTCATCGTGCATTGATGGGCTTCAATTTTCAAATATCTCTGGTACGAGAAGGCGAGTATATGCCATCATCGACGCAAATGTCTCATCTTTAGAAAGTGCATGCACTGTAGAGCTTGTGGCACAGACACCACAGCAGTATAGCAAGGATTCTTGTTCCTATGCGCAAATTCACGAACAAATGGTTGATGGGTTTAACCTTTCATGGAGACGAATTGCCTGTAAGATGTATTGCAAACATAGTTCTTTGTGCTACCGGAATGAGGAGGGACAAATTAAGTGCTTCTACGAGCAAGGTGAGGACTTTTGAGTTTGTTCAGTCTTGTGAAGGAAAAACTATGTGTGAAGATATATTTGCTCGAAACCTATGAAATATCACATGCCCATTAAGATCAAGTGTTAGGTAAATGCTGTTTAGTATTCCATAAGTATAATAACAAGACATTATTTATTCGTTTGTTTATTTATCTAATTCAAATAATGCCAATAAATCTTTGTTATGGTCTAAATAAGTGTCTTTTTAATTTTTCTTCAGCTTTCATCTGTCACATATGCAAACTCTTTTGCAGGAAAAGTCAGTCCTTACATCTCAAATATCGCCCTGTTTATTCAGAGGGTGGGGTACTATGGCGTGGGGCGCTATGGCGTGGGTGCCCCGTTTATTGGGATGCTGCAGCACCATGGCTTTAGTAACATTTCTACAATCTTCTTATTGTGCAATTAATTAGTGTTCCGAAATGCAAACAGTTTAATACACCCACAAATTGATTACGCAAATAACAATAATGTCATTATTTATTATTTTTTAATCTCTTTAGTTTGAAATTCGTCCACAAAGTGTAGTGGATTGAACTGATATACTCATTACTTGATTATGGTCTAATTAAGCGTCTCTTTAATTTTCTTCAGCTATCCTTTGTGAAGACCCCTCCTATTTCTATTGTAGAATAGATCCCGACGTCCAGGGTGCGGTGGTCTCGCTCTTTGTCATCGGTAACATTACTCCAATCTTCTCATTGTGAACTTGATTTAATGTTTCTAAATGCAATCATTTAGCACACCCACAAATTGGTTATCACAAAAATAACATACCCACAATTCTCTTGCGTTTTCCCCAAAATACAGTGTTGCAATTAATGGTTATGAAATTCATTTTGGGAGCCCCATGTGTGATGACGTTGCTTATACGCAAATGGAGGAGAAGACACTTAGCAATGGATCAAAACGTTGAAATTTTTTTGCAATCTAACAATAACTTCTTGCCGATAAGATACTCTTACTCGGACATCAAGAAAATCACAGGCGGTCTTAAGGACAAACTAGGCGAGGGAGGGTATGGTTCCGTGTTTAAAGGAAGACTAAGAAGCGGTCGCGATGTTGCAGTGAAGATCCTGAAGAAGGGGAAAGCAAACGGGCAAGACTTCATTAGTGAAGTGGTTACCATCGGAAGAATTCATCATGTTAATGTGGTTGGACTCATTGGTTTTTGCTTTGAAGGCTCCAAACAAGCTCTTGTCTATGATTTCATGCACAATGGGTCCTTGGATAAGCACATTTTCTCAAGAGGAGAGGAGACTTGTCTTGATTCCAAGGAAGTATACAAGATTGCTCTCGGAGTGGCTAGAGGGATTGAGTATCTTCATCGAGGATGTGACGTGCAAATTCTACATTTCGATATTAAGCCGCACAACATTCTTCTTGACGGGGATTTAACTCCAAAAGTTTCTGACTTTGGGCTCGCGAGATTGTATTCCCCGGACAACAACACCGTGTCTCTAACTGCTGCGAGAGGAACCTTGGGATACATGGCTCCGGAGTTAGTCTACAAGAACATTGGGGGCATCTCTTACAAAGCTGATGTCTATAGTTTCGGCAAGCTGTTGATGGAAATGGCCAGTAGGAGGAAGAATTCGGACGCAGTTCAGAGTATTCCAGTCAAATTTACTTTCCTTTATGGGTTCATGACCACCTTAGTGAGGGATTGGATGTTCCAATGGAAGAAGTTAGCGAGGAGGATAAGAGAATAGTAAAGAAGATGATAATAGTTGCTCTTTGGTGCATACAATTGAATCCTAGAGATCGCCCTTCGATGCGTAAAGTCTTGGGAATGCTCGAAGGAGAAGCAGATGATCTACAAGTACCTCCCAAGCCACTTTTTTTCCAACGGAAATGTCAACAGAGATTGATGGAACTTGGACTGATGAAGGCAATGATACTTTATCTGCTTCATCAACTACTGCAACAACTTATGAAGCTTTTCATGTTGAGCATACTAGTATTGGTATTAGACAAGCATAGATAAATATCAATAGCACTTAAATCCAGTCACATATGTAACAAATGGAAAAGGATCGCATTGATGATGTAGGTCTCCTTGCATGGCCATCATCATATTTTATATGTTTATAACTATGTATATGAATCTTAATTTCGCCCATATTTCAGCAGTCCTACGAAAAATGAGTTTTCGTTTCAAATTCTTTTTTTCAAAAGCCCAACTAATATGTAACTCATGCTACATGTGGCTTTGCGACACTCCAGCAGTGTATGTACAAGTCATTTCATGGCACATCATTTGTCGCTACGTATAATGTTGAAAAATGATGAATGGAGAGAGATGAAAATTTTTAGGGAGATGGTGAACAAAAACTTCAGTCCAATGAAGGGAGGTTGCGAGTCGATTATCAACACAATAGATGGTATGGACTTCAAATTCTTGTTTCTTCTACGAAGTTGCCAAGGTTATTTAGTGGTAAGTGAGGCTATTCGTTGATCAATAAGGGAAGAAGAGAGCATAGATTGGCAAGGATTGCTACCGCATGGATCGATGGCGAGGGTCGCCTTATGAGCTTTCACACCGGCTACTTGAATGCCACGACGAGCGGCCCAGTCCCTGGCTTCGTCAACCTCAAAAAAAGTGGCGGTGAGAATTCGTCCGTCCATGTCGCTCTGTGAACGCTTCCACGCTGTCTGGCGGAAGGGAGTCTATCGAGGCATATTTTCGCTTTTGAAGTTGTGTTGGGGTTGATGAGGCCGACGCTTTGCTGGTGGTTGCAGGTCCGATGAACAAGATATGTGATGCGTTGAACCGGTGGGGGAAGAAGTTCGAGTATGCAGTGGCGCTCGCGGACAATTTCTGGCATCACCGTTAGTTTTCTCTACATTTTTTCTCGCCAAACATCTCTCTACTTGGATTTATTCGTGGAGGCGCAACTGGTTGCTTGGTTGCATATATTGTTTTCTCTGTTTGTGCAATGTATGCGAATACTCTGGAAGTAAATATTCGATCCAAAAGAGTTTGTGGCACCTTGTTCTTCATTGACGTTGGTTCGGGAATTAGTTCAATTGCAGTCACCCCTGAGGAAGTAGGAACCAACATAAATGCTTCATAATCCGTATATTTAATCCGCCAATTGTTCAGTCTTGTGAAGGAAAAACTATGTGTGAAGATATATTTGCTCGAAACCTATGAAATATCACATGCCCATTAAGATCAAGTGTTAGGTAAATGCTGTTTAGTATTCCATAAGTATAATAACAAGACATTATTTATTCGTTTGTTTATTTATCTAATTCAAATAACGCCAATAAATCTTTGTTATGGTCTAAATAAGCTTCTTTTTAAATTTTCTTCAGCTTTCATCTGTCACATATGCAAACTCTTTTGCAGGAAAAGTCAGTCCTTACATCTCAAATATCGCCCTGTTTATTCAGAGGGCGGGGTACTATGGCGTAGGGCGCTATGGCATGGGTGCCCCGTTTATTGGGATGCTGCAGCACTATAACTCGAGTAACATTTCCACAATCTTCTTATTGTGCAATTAATTAGTGTTCCCAAATGCAAACAATTTAATACACCCACAAATTGATTACACAAATAACAATAATGTCATTATTTATTCATTTGTTAATCTCTTTAGTTCGAAATTCGCCCACAAAGTATAGTGGATTGAACTGATATACTCATTACTTGATTATGGTCTAATTAAGCGTCTCTTTAATTTTCTTCAGTTATCCCTTGTGAAGACCCCTCCTATTTCTATTGTAGAATAGATCCCCACGTCCAGGGTGCGATGGTCTTACTCTTTGTCATCGGTAACATTACTCCAATCTTCTCATTGTGAACTTGATTTAATGTTTCTAAATGCAATCATTTAGCACAACCACAAATTGGTTATCAAAAAAAATAACACATCCATAATTCTCTTGCATTTTCCCCAAAATACAGTGTTGCAATTAATGGTTATGAAATTCATATTGGGAGCCTCATGCATGATGATGTTGCTAATACACTAATGGAGGAGAAGACACTTAGCAATGGATCAAAACATTGAAGAATTTTTGCAATCTAATAATAACTTCTTGCCAATAAGATACTCTTATTCGGACATCAAGAAAATTACATATGGTCTTAAGGACAAACTAGGTGAGGGAGGGTATGGTTCTGTGTTCAAAGTAAGACTTCGGAGCGGCTGCAATGTTGCAGTGAAGATATTGAAGAAGGGGAAAGCGAATGGGCAGGACTTCATTAGTGAAGTGGCTACCATCGGAAGAATTCATCATGTTAATGTGGTTGGACTCATTGGTTATTGTTTCGAGGGCTCCAAACAAGCTCTTGTGTACAATTACATGCACAATGGGTCTTTGGATAAGCACATTTTTTCACGAGGAGAAGGAACTCCTCTTGATTGCGAGGATGTCACGCCCCGACTCTCGAGCTCGCGGCAACCCCTTCTCTTGGTCGATTGAAAGCGACGTCCCAGGACCCATCCATGAACATTCATTTTAATCTTTCGTTAAGCGCAAGCGGAAGACGAACCATCCCCAGACAAACAATCAATCAAACAGGGATAGAGGGATGAATAGCAAGAACAACAACAACTACTCAATTATTCAATTTATTGGATTAACCAATGGAGGATCGTTTTCCAAATTACAAGCCCGACAAAAAGGGCCGATCCATCCTCTAAGCCAAACCAAAAAGGACTAGGCTAATCCAACAGTACAGAAGAACCCTCGGGTTCAACACCACGATCACTCGGACCCATCGGACTCAAGCTCCGTCGAGTCGATCACCGGAGAGCGGGGCAGATCCTCCACTGCGGGTACGCCATTCTAAGGACCTCGAAAATGGTTAACCACGACGGGTTGAGATAAAATCTCAGCGAGTTCTTCCCCTAAGCCCCGGTTAGTACGCCAACTCAACCCGGGGTATCTCTCCGTAACCACCCCTCACTCAACCCAACAAAACAATGCCAAAACCAAACAACAACCAACAAGACAAGGCAAACCAACAATCATATTCGGTTCGCATGCAACCTTACCCGTATGCCATACCCCGCACGTTCAATCTCATACAATGCAAGCAAGGCACATGGCCGTTAGATGAAACAGTTCATCAATCACATGCGAGTCGCGCCACAAGCGATCTCACCTGGCCATTGCCACACCCTGCACGACTGTCAACTCATGCGTGCGTACCATAAATCATCACGACATTAAGAGCATGCGAATAATCAGAGCATCTCACACAACTTTCTCATGCCTCACATCCACACATATGCTCCGATTATTATGACCACTAGGGCCACGGCACAACCTTATGGTTGGCGGTTCCGCTAAACCAGGCATCGTCCTCCCCCATGAGGCACGGCGACGTCACGGGCTCTCTCCCATCGACGGCATTCCTAGGAGCATGGAGCATGGGGCCCACTACCGCAGCCCCGAATCGACAAGAACATAGGACCCGCCCCACTACCGCAATCCCGCAACATGAACCCCCCGTCGTGCAACCGACAAAAGTCGTGACGACCAAACGGCCACGGCACAACCCCATAAGGATTGGCGGTCTTCCTGTCCGCAACGCCGGGCTCTCTCTTAATGTGATCATGCAACACATCATCAAACAATCCATTTATATCTTTGCTCGTCGTGAATGCAACATCGCTCATGCTCATACGACATGCCATTTCAAATAACCCACGCAATATGTCATGCGATCTCACTCGACAATTCCAAAATCCAAATCCAACCAACACTCGATCACGCATTTCATCAATCAATCACGAGTATAATTAACAATCAGCACTTCAATTAATCACAACAATCAATAGCACATCAAAATAAGACAAAATTTAGCTTCTGGATGATGAGCAAGCCGTGAAATGAATTCGTGAATAATCCGCTCGTGAACGGTGATTAGTGAACGAATCGTGAATGTAATTTGTGAATAGAGTGATTTTTCCGAAATTCAATTAATTAAAACATTTAATCCAGAAATTAAACAAAACATTAATTAAAACAATTAATCAATTCAATTAAATCAAATCATGCTTAATTAATCACAAAAATCACATAACCCTCATTTAAGCAATAATTAAGCACAATTAGCAAAATTAAGCTAATCTAATCCTAACCATCTATCTAACCACCTATCTTAGGGCTAATAAACTTAATTAAACATCCTAAACCAATCTTACCACTAATTAACCCAACCCTAAGCAAGTTTAGGCACTAAATAGGGATTAGGAGCTAAACTCACCCGTTAAGCGGGCCGGAGACATGGACGCGGCGGCGGCGACGAACCCGACACCTGGGGACCTCTACCACGACGATCCAAGGCGGTCCCGGGGCTGGAACAGCAGCAACAAACTCGGAATACCCACTGCAACACCGAAAACTGCACTGCACAGGAGGAAAGAAGCTGACCGGAGTTAAACGGGCTGCCCGGAGCTCCGGCGAGCGGCGGGCCAGCAACCGGCGCACTGGGGGTCGAGGGGGAACCACTTGTGGCTGGGATGGGCGGTGGTTTAGTCGAAAATGGAGAGAAACGGAAGAAAAGGCGGAGCTGTGCAAAGCTGCCGCTACAGTAGGCGGTCCGGCGAGCAGTGACTTCCGGAGGCCGTACAGGACGGCCGGAGACTCCGTTCGGCGAACGGCCGACGCCATCTGAACGGTTTTCGTCTTCTGAACGCAACGGCGGGTGGAACGGGCCGAGATTCCAACGGGAAGGCAATGAACAACTCGATTTTCGGTGAAAGGTCAGAACTGAAAAACTGAAGGAAGGAAGGAAAACTAGGGAGAGAAGGGTGTGCGGTTTTGGGGAAGATGAAGAGAGAGAGAGAGTGAAGTGAAGGCTGAAGGATAAGCCTTATCCAAGCCATCAAGGCTTGCCCCACTTGCCAAACAATGACCTCATCCTCTCTTTCTTCTTTTTGACTTTTCTTCAAAATATCCAAGGGCATTTTGGTCATTTCCACCTTGCACATTTCCCAATCTGTCCTTGGGCTGAAAATGGAGGGCGGGCCTAGGAAAAGGGCGGAAAATGAATAGGAATGGGCTCGGGAATTTGTTGGGCTCGAAACGGCTTAAGATTAGACAACGGGCTCGGGAGGGTAAATTGTCGGTTTGGCCCAACGGGCTCACTTGCTTGCCTCGGGCCTTCCATGGCGGCTGTCCCACCTTGGGCGTGAGGCCCACACGATCTTGCTCGGCCCACGTCCTCGTAGGCTCGTTTCTGGTCCGAAAATCCCTTTTCCAAATACTCAGCTTAACCAGCACTGTCGACTGTCTAAGAAGCATCGTCCAAAAGTCCTTCTCGAACGTTCCCGAAAATTCGAAGTCCAATATTGGATTCTCGTGCCATGTCAATTTCGCCCGAATGCCATTTTGGTACTACTCAAATCGACAGTGGCTTTGAGGATTCACGCGTAACCGACTCGTGCCAATTCACGTTCAAGACTTCTCGACACATGGACGTCCTGACTACATGAAATTGCGAATGATCGATTCTTATTTCAAAGTACACGATTATCAAGGATCGATATAGGGCCGTTCGCGGGTTCGATAACAGTAAACGGAATCACCCGTCATCCCATTATTTCTGTCCGCGAATTGACTTCTATTCGTCCCCGAAATCAGCCCGCATAACTACAGGATCGTCCTTACGCAAGTCTCACGGCCTAGTCGTTTTCCTGTGTCAAGTTCTTTAGTCGCACGAGTTCTGTCCTCATTAGCCTTTCCCTCAAGGTCGTATCTCGGAGTGATCGGTTCCGAGTGAGATCAACCAACAATGCATCGACGAAATTAACGTTCATTCCTCCCTTAAAAGGCTCGAATTTCAGGATGTTACAACTCTTCCCCTCTTATAAAAATTTCGTCCTCGAAATTTGCAGCAACTGACAAGTCCTCAAAAAGATGGAGGTGTTGATGCTTCATTACTTTTTCACTTTCCCATGTAGCTCCCTCTGTTCCGTGATACTGCCAGATCACCTTAACTAAGGCGATAGTATTTTTTCGAAGTACTTGCTCTTTACGATCCTCTATTCGTATCGGCCTCTCCATGTACGACACCCTGTCGTCTATGTCCAGTTCCTCAAAATTCAAAACATGAGTCAAGTCCGGCTCATACTTTCTCAACATAGACACGTGGAAAACATCATGTACTTGAGCAAGTTTCGGTGGCAACGCAAGACGATACGCTAAAACCTTGATCCTTTCCAAAATTTCAAAGGGTCCAACGTACCTCGGACTTAACTTTCCTTTCTTGCCAAATCTGGAAATTCTCATCATCGGCGATACTTTTAGAAACACATGATCACCCATCTTAAACTCCAACGGTCTACGATGCTTATCTGCATAACTCTTCTGATGACTCTGAGCGGTCTTTAGTCTATCTCGATAATCCGAACCGCATTCAATAATTGCTAAACCAATTTTTGAATTAGCGATTCCCAGTTCTCTGACCTCGTTCCATAGACTGGAGTTCCACAAACTTGACCATATTTCTGTTATACCACTCCGATAAAATCTTATCCCACAAGCACTCTCTTTTTGCACAGTGCGTAGTTCAGTTCATTTATGCCCCTTTCGACATCCTAGAAGCTCGCCAGAGTCGCTCCTTGCTCAGCACTCGGCCCCGCGACCACTCCCCGCCCTCGTCGGATCGGGCCGTTACGAGCATCTTCGAACCGCACCACTACTAGCAAAAGTCCTTTTTTTTTTATATGCACCATCTCATAGAGGTATTATCCGCTTTGGCCTGTCCCATACCAAGCCTCACGGTTTTAACCTCGTCTGAGCACCTCAAAGTACAAAACTTTCTCCAGCTCGTCAACCCATGAGCTCGTTTCCACGGGGTCACTTATCGACACTTAAAATCTGATTCACCGAATTTCCATCAAATCGCTGTCCGAATTTCACAAACCACTGATTTTTCTTTCAACAATCCTTTCATGATCACTTAATAACTAAATCGATAATTCACCTCAACCACTTGAAAATTAGTGCGAACCAAATGTCATTTATCGCACTAAAGGCTTTCAAATACCCTTCAAATCCTTTCGATACCTCGAGAAGAAATCATCGATAATGCTATTTCCTCACTCATCCATCTAGCATCAAGGGATAATTAATTCTTAATCCACCGAAAACAAAAATCCATTCCTCAAATCCCTATCTTATATATCTCCCGAAATAATCCACCTTGGTAAATTCATATCTTAATCGAATCTAAGACTTCCGAGCAATAAATCATCCACCGTAATTTTATCAAAGATTATCGCCATTTAATAGATCATCTCTTATGATCCCATATCTACAACTCCTCAAATCATCAAGATAAATCTTATCTGACTTCCATTAAATCCAATGACCTCAATTGTCATGACGCGTAAGCAACCAATCTTCCTTATTGCCTTACCACGCAGTCAAATCCCTTGGACGACACCTCACTGCAAATCTCGTATTCTCCGATACTAGACTAAATCTTCAAAACTGATGCGGTAATCAGCTTATACTTAAGCTCTTAAAAATTTCACTTATTCGTCCATTCAAATTTTTACGTCCTTCATTAACCTTCATATTAGAGGCGTAGCTATCGTAGAGAACCTTTCTACGAATCATCTGTAATAATCTGTCCGACTTAGAAAACTTCGAACTCGTCACCATCATAAGTCTCGACATATTCATGACTGCCTTGATCTTAGCGGATCCATAGAAATTCCTTCGTCCAAAATCATATGACCAACAAAACAACACGAGTAAACCCAAACTCGCACGTATTAAACTTGGCATACTGTTTATGCTCTTGAATGGTCTATAGCACCACCCTTAAGTGCTGTTCGCGTTCCTCTAATTTCCTCTTCCAACATATCGCTCACGAACACAATTACAATCTGCTCCAAATACGCCTTAATCACTCAATCCATCGAATCCATAAAAGCGACTGGCGCATTAGTTAATCCAAACGGAGGTACGGTAATCTCGTAGTGACCAAATCACACACGATATGTCGTCTTTAGTTTATCCTCCTTTTTAATCCTCAACTACTGATAGCCCGTCCTGGGTCTATCTTGGGACATATCGAAGCTCCTTGAAATGGGTCAAACAAGTCATCCATCCTTGGTAATGGATACTTGCTCATGACCGTCCTTTGGTTGAGCTACTGAAAAGCGATGCATAAGTGTAACGATCCATCCTTGATTCTCCAACTAACCAATTAACCTCAGTTGTCCAATAATCTTAGCAACCTTCGTCCAATAAACAAGTTACTTCCAACGACGAATTTCAAAGGGGTCGAGGGTCCTCCTCGATTTCCCACAAACTCAAAACTATCACCCATTACTGGGTTAAACTGAATTGTCTTTCCATGACAATCCACTTTCTATTGAGTGGGATGGGATTCCTTCTCCCCATCATCGGTCCCTTTTCCAAACCGACGATTGTCTTTGTTAGGCACGAACCGCAAGCCAAATGCGGTTGCCCTCCTGATCATGTTTTTCTCGATCATATTCTTTCCTATCATCTGGGCCCTCTCGTACACCTCATCAAAGCTCTTTAAAGTCAAGGGCACCAGCTGGCTTTCAATTTCGGCTTCAAGCCATCTCTGAACTGTCTCACCCTATCCAAGGGTCCTCTACCAATCTCGGCATATACTAGGCCAACTCAGCAAACGTCGCCTTATACTGATCCACTAACATCTGATTCTGACGAAACTGTTGGAACTCTGCCATCTTTGACTCTCTCGCACTGTCCAAGAAGTACTTTCCATTGAAGGCTTCATGAAAGGCACCTCATGTCTGAGCAATGCCTTTAGGGAACACTCTTCCTTGAGTGGCTTCCCACCAAGTACTGGCATTACCTTGAAACTGATAAGCCGCTAGAAGCACTCTGTCTTTCTCTGAACACCTCAACACTATAACAGTCCTCTCGAAATCTCTTATCCAACAGGTTGCAGCTTCAGGGTCGCCCACGCCACTGAACCTCGGCGGCTTCAATCTCAGGAACTGCTCTACTAGCCTAGGCATCAGTCTCTCTCACAGGCCTCTCCTCTCACTAGGGGAACCACAAGGACCACAGCCAAAGCACACAGCTTGCTGTCCTAACAAGGTCTCTAGCGCGAAGCAGATCCCACCTAACCTAGGATTCGCTCGCGCACTACCTAAGACGGGTCCGACCAAACACGCCCCTACGCCTGGGCCGATCGCTCAGATTGCTCATCACTGGACTATGAGCAACCCGCCACCACACAAAACCACAAAAGCAATCACAAGCACGTAATAGTAAAAGCCATCCCTATCTCACTATCCCAAAAATCCCACGCACCTTATCACTCCAAGTCTCGACCTCGCCCGATACCAAAACCGACGGGGTTGTCACGCCCGACTCTCGAGCACGCGGCAACCCCTTCTCTTGGTCGATTGAAAGCGACGTCCCAGACCCATCCATGACCATTCATTTTATCTTTCGTTAAGCGCAAGCGAAGACGAACCATCCCTGCACAAACAAACAATCAAACAGGATAGAGGATGAATAGCAAGAACAACAACAACTACTCATTTATTCAATTTATTGGATTAACCAATGGAGGATCGTTTTCCAAATTACAAGCCCGACAAAAAGGGCCGATCCATCCTCTAAGCCAAACCAAAAGACTAGGCTAATCCAACAAGTACACAAAAAGAACCCTCGGGTTCAACACCACGGTCACTCGGACCCATCGGACTCAAGCTCCGTCGGGTCGATCACTGGAGGAGCGGGGCAGATCCTCCATTGCGGGTACGCCATTCTAAGGACTCCGAAAATGGTTAACCACGACGGGTTGAGATAAAATCTCAGCGAGTTCTTCCCTAAGCCCCGGTTAGTACGCCAACTCAACCCGGGGGGTATCTCTCTAGAACCACCCCTCACTCAACCCAACAACCCAAAACCAAAAACAACCAACAACAACAATAGACAAGGCAAAACCAACAATCATATTCGGTTCGCATGCAACCTTACCCGGTATGCCATACCCCGCATTCAATCTCATACAATGCAAGCAAGGCACATGGCCGTTAGATGATACAGCTTCATCAATCACATGCGAGTCGCGCCACAAGCGATCTCACCGGCCATTGCCACACCCCGCACGATCGTCAACTCATGCGTGCGTACCACAAATCATCACGACATTAAGAGCATGCGAATAATCGAGCATCTCACACAACTTTCTCATGTCTCACATCCACACATGCTCCGATTATTACTACCCCTCCACTAGGGCCACGGCACAACCTTATGGTTGGCGGTCTACCGGTCTAAACCAGCATCGTCCTCCCCCTCGAGGCACGGCGACGTCACGGGCTCTCTCCCATCGACGGCATTCCCTATGGAGCATGGGGCCCCCCACTACCGTAGTCCCAAGAACCGACCAGACCATAGGACCCGCCCACTACCGCATCCCCACATAGTCCCCACATCTCGCAACCGACCAAAAGTCGCGACCAAACGGCCACGGCACAACCCCATAAGGATTGGCGGTTTCCGGCAACGCCGGCTTCTCTCTTAATGTGATCATGCAACACATCATCAAACAATCCATTTATATCTTTGCTTTTTTGTCGTGAATGCAACATCGCTCATGCTCATGCGACATGCCATTTCAAATAACCCACGCAATATGTCATGCGATCTCACTCGACAATTCAAAATCCAAATCCAACCAACACTCGATCACGCATTTCATCAATAATCACGAGTATAATTAACAATCGGCACTCAATTAATCACAACAATCAAGAGCACATCAAAATAAGACTAAATTTAGCTTTCGGATGAATGCCGTGAAAAGTAAATCGTGAATAATCCATGAAGTGAATGATTAGTGAACAAGAATCGTAATTTGTGAACAGTGATTTTTCCGAAATTCAATTAATTAAAACATTTAATCCAGAAATTAAACAAAACATTAATTAAAACAATTAATCAATTCAATTAAATCAAATCATGCTTAATTAATCACAAAAATCACATAACCCTCATTTAAGCAATAATTAAGCACAATTAGCAAAATTAAGCTAATCTAATCCTAACCATCTATCTAACCACCTATCTTAGGGCTAATAAACTTAATTAAACATCCTAAACCAATCTTACCACTAATTAACCCAACCCTAAGCAAGTTTAGGCACTAAATAGGGATTAGGAGCTAAACTCACCCGTTAAGCGGGCCGGAGACATGGACGCGGCGGCGGCGACGAACCCGACACCCGGGGACCTCTACCACGACGATCCAAGGCGGTCTCGGGGCTGGAACAGCAGCAACAAACTCGGAATACCCACGCAAACTCGAAAAACTGCACTGCACAGGAGGAAAGAAGCCGACCGGAGAAAACGGGCTGCCCGGAGCTCCGGCGAGCGGCGGCCAGCGACTGGCGGCACCTGGGGTCGAGGGGGAACCACTTGTGGCTGGGATGGGTGGTGGTTTAGTGAAAATGGAGAAAATGGAAGAAAAGGCGGAGCTGTGAACAAAGCTGCGGCTACAGTAGGCGGTCCGGCGAGCAGTGACTTCCGGAGGCCGTACAGGACGGCCGGAGACTCCGTTCGGCGAACGGCCGACGCCATCTGAACGGTTTTTTCTTCTGAACACAATGGCGGGTGGCACGGGCCGAGATTCCAACGGGAAGGCAATGAACAACTCGATTTTCGGTGAAAGGTCAGAACTGAAAACTGAAGGAAGGAAGGAAAACTAGGGAGAGAAGGTGTGCGGTTTTTGGGAAGATGAAGAGAGAGAGAGAGTGAAGTGAAGGCTGAAGGATAAGCCTTATCCAAGCCATCAATGCTTGCCCAAACTTGCCAAACAATGACCTCATCTTCTTTCTTCTTTTTTGACTTTTCTTCAAAATATCCAAGGGCATTTTGGTCATTTCCACCTTGCACATTTCCCAATTTGCCCTTGGGCTGAAAATGAAGGGCAGGCCTAGGAAACGGGCCGGAAAATGAATAGGAATGGGCTCGGGAATTTGTTGGGCTCGAATTGGCTCAAGTTTAGACAACGGGCTCGTAAGGTAAATTGGTTGGTTTAGTCCAACGGGCTCACTTACTTGCCTCAGGCCTTCCACGGCTGCTGTCCCACCTTGGGCGTGAGGCCCACACTGATCTTGCCCAGCTCACGTTGTCGTAGGCTCGTGTCCTCGGTCCAAAAGTCCCTTTTCCAAATACTCGGCCAACGGGCAAGCACTGTCGATCGCCTAAGAAGCATCGTCCAAAAGTCCTTCTCGAACATTCCCGAAAATTCGAAGTCCAATATTGGATTCTCATGCCATGTCAATTTCGCCCGAATGCCATTTTGGTACTACTCAGACTGACAGGCGGCTTTGAGGATTCACGCGTAACCGACTCGTGCCAATTCACGTTCAAGACTTCTCGACACATGGACGCCCTTGACGACGTGAAATTGCGAATGATCGATTCTTATTTCAAAGTACACGATTATCAAGGATCGACATAGGGCCGTTCACCCGGGTTCGATAACGAAAAGCATAAGATGGAATCACCCGTCGTCCCATTATTTAGTCGTCCGCGAATCGACTTCTATTCGTCCCCGAAATCGCTCGCATAACTATAGGATCATCCTTACGCAAGTCTCACACGTGCAAATTTTACACTTTGATAGTCGTTTTCCTAGGGGTCAAGTTTTTTGGTCGCACGAGTTCTCGTCCTCATTAGCCTTTCCCCTCAAGGTTACAAGAACATTGGGGGCATCTCAAAGCCGATGTCTATAGTTTTGTCAAATTGTTGATAGAAATAGCCAGTGAAAGGAAGAACTCCGAGTGAGATCAACCAACAATGCATTGGCGAAATTAACGTTCATTCAAGGGATGATGGAATTTGGGACCGAGGAAGGCAATGATACTATGTCCATTTCATCAATTAGTACAATAACTTACGAAGATTCTCATCTTGAGTATACTAGTATTAGCATTACAAAAAAGTGTAGACATGTTTCAAGACCTTTGATTCAAAGGACATATGTGGCAAAGGAAAGCATCGTACCGATGATTTGTATGTGTAGCTTTCCTTTCATGCTCATTATCAGATGGTATATGTTTATGACTATGTTTATGGATCTTAATTACGGTTGTATCATCTTTAGCATCTTCATATTTAAGTGTCATTTGTCATTTTTAATGTAGTGTTCCGAGGGGAGGAGATAGGGTTTTGGAGTCTTTCCTTCAAAACCCAACTAGCACACATCTTGCGCTACACGCGGCTTCACGGCATTCCAATGGTCACTATGTTCGTGTCGCTTCATGGCATACCAATTATCGTTAACGACATAATGTTGTAAACCAACATATTGAGAGAGATGATAAACTATTAGGAGAGATGGTAAACAGCGACTTTAGTACAAAGGAGGGGAGTGCGAGAGAGCTATCTACCCAATAGACAGTGGAGACTTTCACTGGCTTTTACCCTGTCCAAAATTATTTAAAATTATATTAAAAGATAATGGGAGAGATCATCTTACATGAGATTAGTTAGATTTTTTATTTCTTTTTACTAGGTTGCGAAGGATCGCTAAGTTTATTTATAAGTAAATGTGCACTTGATAATGATGTAAGTTTTCTTGTTTCAGATTCATTGTCTAAACTATCACGTCAGGAGAAAATTTTATCTGAGTTAGATGACATTCTTATTAAAAATACATTTGAGTATTCAAATTCATTCAAAATGTAAATGAGTATCACCGTATTCAGTTTTCAAAACTGTGTTAATTGTTTGCTTTCTACTGTCATTTTTAAGCGGTTTGTCTCTCTTTTATATCAGATTGAATGAACTTCAAATGGGGGAGCGCAAACGAAGTCCCACTTTGCGAATGGATGTGAAATTTTAGAATTTAATTTAACGGGTTTAAGGTTGACTTTTCTTTGCGTGATGAATGTGCAACTTAACTCAAAGCCCAAAATCATACGGATTTTTATGTGAGTATTGGACTGATAGCCATGTAACTTCATTTGTATTTTCTGATCAACATGCAAAGATACAAAAAGAGAGAAATGGTGAGTCGCTTCATTTACTATATCTCTGTTTTTTTTCAGTTTTTGGCCTCCAAAATGCCGAAGGATACTTTTAAATAACAGATTCCTTCATTTGGGATACAGAGAGAAACAACAAAAAGTTCATGGGGCCAAATACGAAATATTAGAAATATGCGAACTCGGATGTAAAAATTTGCCTCGCTATTGCTTCCTTGTGATCTCTTGCTTAAACGGGGGAGGTCGGTTCTACACTCAAACACGGTGAACCGTTAATTCAAAAATTACGCCAAAAAAAAAATATAAATCATCACATTTTGATCCTCGTTGATCGTTCTCGTCCGTGATCATATCGAAATCTCTCCTCTTTTCCAGATTCCATCTCCACTCTCTTCTATTGTGCGATAGTTTCTCGAATCGCGGTACCAATTGACGCTTGCATGAGAGAAGACAAAGCCGAAGAGGAAGAAGAAGGCGATGAGTGGCGGTGGTGGCGAATTGGCGGCAATGCCAGCACGCGCGTAGTGGGGACCATGGAGCCGCCAGCGCATACCGATGGCGAGGCCTGGCCCGCGAGCTTTCACTCCATCTATTTGAATGCCATCCCGAGCAGCAACCCTCAACCAAAGCAGTATCAAGGGCCCGTACGTCTACGTCGCCCCGATGAATGCTACCAGCCTGGCAGGAGTGAGTCTATCGAGGCATACTTCCCGTTTGAAGTTGTTTTTCCTCGATAAATAGGCTCAAGGATGGTGTTGATGAGGGTACGCTTTGCTGAACAGGATATGCGACTCATTTAATCAGTGTCGGAAAGGGGTTCAAAAGACACTATGTGAAAATCAAAGCGTGAGATTTTTGTAAAATCATTTGCTAACTATTCTAAAAGTTCTTAAATCATTTGATGAAAACATAATTAAAAAATATAGTTATTCTAACAAGAGGCGCTTGTAGACAATGTCCGCATTGCTGTGAGTTTTCTCTACTTTTTTTCTCCTAAAATATGTCTGCATAATCAGATATAAACATGCTGATTTATTCGTGGAGACGTACCCAGTTGCTTGCTTGCGTATGTATCTTCTCTGCTTCTGCAACATATTTGAATGCTATTGAGTAAATATTCAATTCAAAAAGTTTGGCTCCTCCTTCTTCATTGACGTTGTTTGTCCAGCATGGTGGCCTCACACCATTGCGAACCTGTGGATTTAGAAATCAGTTCAAATGATCGGCCATTGGCTTCTTTCGCATATACCACCTAGGAACTAACACACATCATAATCTATGTATTCAATCCAACAATTAGCAGTTGAGCAGATCGAGTCCCTTAATTATTTATCTAGACGAGCTTTCTATTTTAATGCACGGTGCTATCTTCAGTGCTTATTCTTTTTGGCAATCTATGTCAAATCTGTGGAGGCCACGGTTTGTTTTCCATAATTTTCTAAAGTTATCCGCACCCATTGGGTTCTTTGCGTGACAGAATGTTGGACTAGATAAACGATCATCCCTTGGCTCTTCATCTCTTTCCTGGAAAAGAAGAAAATTAGCTTTGTCCCGTAAAAAAGCAACTCCGCAGGGATAAGCTTGGTTTTGGCTTCTTGTCCTTTCATTAGTTCATTTGTGAGAGACAAAGCCCGTATTTCTTTTGATACTTGTCTCCTCACGGTTTCTATTCGATTGAATTGTGATGTTAAGAATTCTATCTTTGCCAGACCTCAAGTAATTGATGATTGTGCTGTGTTTGTAATTGAAACTGTTAGCTCTGGCCCCAGCATTGCAGACACAATAATAGCTCGACTTGCTCAAGGGACAAAAGTGCTCACAGAGGGTGACAGGATAAGGTATTGCAACAAACGTTTGAGATTCTGCCGGGAGAAGCTCCCGAAGGCATATGCTTGCTATCTGTTCTCTTCCACCGGACCTGTCATAGGGACACTGTATTTGTCAAACAAGAGATTGGCCTCCTGTAGGATGACCTTCTTTGCCAATACTTCCACACAGGGTAGCTGTTAGGGAAATCCCTTATGATGTTTTGAAGATGACAAAAATAAATCAAAGGCTATTAACGTGTTTATTGAGTAACTTGGTGAAAGACGCATGCTCGCTTATTATGCAGATGATGGAAAGCTTCGAGTGGATGAAGTAGACGGAGAAGCATAGAAAGTTTCGAGTCCTGGATGAAGCGAGACGGAAGACTCGACCAGATCGAGATTTTAAGTCCGACCGTACTGCATCGAGATTTAAGTCCGACCGTACTGCATCGAGATTTAAGTTTAACCGTACTGCATCGAGATTTTAAGTCCTCGAATGTACCCCGTGACCGAAAAAAATCTAGGCGATTCGGGGAATGGAACTACATGACGATCACCAACGGTCATATGATTTTCACTTACCATATTTATATTGATCAACACGATCAATCATCAAGACAACTTCCAAAGAAGGATGAAACACTTATGGAAGCCCGGATTTCGATTGTATGAGCGAGCGAGAATCCAAGCGGATCCAATCTACCTCCAACGGTCAAAAAGACTTACCTTATGAAGTCTGTCCAAGAAAGGAAAGGGAAGACTAATCTCTCACGAAAAGAGCTCCATTGAGAAAACTCCAGTTTTGATGCTTACAAAACATTCTATGAATGATATTTATTTCAATCTCTTTAAGAAAAGTTAACTTTCAAAAGACATAGGCTTTAAAGTCCTTGTCAGCAGTAAGACAAAGCAAAAAGAGATGCCCTTAGAGTCCTGACTGGGTACTGCACGGAAAGACTCGTCCAGACTGAGATTTAAGTCTGACCGTACCAGACTGAGATTTAAGTCTGACCGTACTGATCGAGATTTTAAGTTCGAATGAAGGAATCGAAAATCTAAAGTGCACTCGTGGACTTAAGACCGTCGACTTAAGATGAACTTATACGATAAGATCACCAACGGTACAGAGTATTTCACTTACCTTATTTATGTTGATTCTCAAGTTATACTAATCCGATTGACAGATCAATTAGTGGGCAACTTCCAAAGAAGAATAGAGCACTTATGGAAGCCTGCATTCTCGATTGTATGGGCGAACGTAATCTAAGGGGATATGATCTACCCTCAACGGTCAAAAAATACTTGCCTTATAAAGTCTGTCCAAGAAAGGGAAGACAAAAACTCTCAAAGGAAAGAGCCAACGGTCGAGTGTGGCTTGGGAGAGTATTTAAGGATAGGTTGAGACTTAGGGGGTAAGAGAGATGAACATTATTCCAAAGCTGTTTTCGTTCTTCAATTGTTGTTCACAGTGCGCATTTGAGTGATCTCAGTGTATTACCAAAAGAGAGTGACTTAATGAGACAAATCATCACCGAGTACAAACACTCGAGACTGTAATCACCGTTGATCATATAGTAGTGAAATATTCGCCGATTGGGTCGCCCGGAGAGTGGACGTAGCTTGTCTAAAAAAGCCGAACCACTATAAAAAAGTGTTTGCAATCTTCTCTCACTCTCTCTACTTGGTTTCAATTCGTTGATTGCAAAAGTTACATATATTTGCGTGGTTAATCTCTACACCTATTCACCCCTCTAGGTGTTTATACTAGTTATAACAATTGGTATCGAGCCTCGTGCTCGAGATCTTGAAGTGTTTATTACTTCGAGTTAAAGATCCTCTATGGCTAGTATTCTTGCACTGTGTTTGATTGAGGGGCGAAGCAACACTCGCCCTCCCTACTTCGACGGCAAAGATTACAATATTTTGGAAGAATAAAATGAAGGCCTTTCTCGATCGAAAGATCCACTCGAATGGGATGTGGTTGAAAGGGGAATTGATCCCACCGACAAAACCGAAAAAACATCAAAGAGAAACGATGGGAAAGAAATGTATAAAACTTCAGCCACCATCTCTCCGTAAGAAATGACGAAGAGACAAACTCGATGCTAAGGCTATCTACTCTCGTACAGTGCTTTATCACCTAATGAATATAATCGAATATCTTCGTGTGATAATGCTAAGGAAGTTTGGGATAGACTACATGTGACATACGAAGGAACCGATCGTGTCAAGGAAACCAAAGTAAATATATTACTTGGTCAAGGTATGAATCTTTTAAGATGAAACAGGAGAATCCATCTGAGATATGTTCAGTCGTTTTTTACGAAATTGTAAACGGTTTGGCATATCAAGGACAACATGTTCCCGGTCCAATGAAGGTCAACAAACTTCTGAGAGGACTGTCAAAGGATTGGAACAATGTGAAGACATCTATCGAGAAACTCGCGAATTTCACCATTGACTGTCGATGAGCTCGTTGGTACTGCATCCCATGAAGCAGTAACAAATGAACGAGGAAGTGGAATCCAGGTAAAAAATCTATTGCTCTTAAGTCTAACATTGATTCTCGATGTTACATTCTCGAGGAAGAACCGGATGACGAAGAACTTGCACCGGCCGATCGAAAAGTGAGGAAGTTAAACAAGAAAGGCAGGAAGTTCAACAAATGTAAAACAAAAAAATGCATAACTGGACAACGTAACCGATGACGAGGAAGATTATGCCAAAGATGTCATTTGTTTTGAATGTAAGAAAAAGGGTCATATTAAAATGTAATTGTCCCAAGCTCAAAAAGAACAAAGTGGAAATTCGAGAAATACAAGAAGGCCCTAAAAGTCAAAACATGGAGGACACAAGTTTTGAGGAGGACAATGAAGACGAATATGGCAACATCCGTGGCTCCGATGGCTCATTCGGACTGCACTGGCAGGCATCGTGATCGATTCGTATCTCTACAGAGAAATCGAGGTAAATCATTCCGATATTCCAATAGAAATCTCAGCATTACATAAATGAGCTTTTGTTTAAATTTAAAAACTACCTTGAAAAGATCTCCGCTTAAAAGTGGAAAATCGTAAGTTGAGTCATCGTAATTGTTCATTAAAAGAAAGATTTAACGATCTCAAAAGGAATTTTCAAAACCTGGAGGAAAGTCGTGATTCTCGTTTTTAAATGAAGGTGAGACTCTAAAAATGGAACTTTTAGAAATAAAGAAAATCAAAGCTCTTTACAAAATGAGAATCTATTTCTTAGAAGGAAATTTTGAATATTAATTCAAATTTTTCGTAGGGACGAAAATCTGCAAAGCATATTCTTTCTATCCAAATCCCTTATTATGATAAGTCGACTTGGGTTCTGCAAGGAAAGCAAATCGTTAATTGATTTTTCCTAAAGTTAAGGAAAGAATTAAACAGAGAGACTCCTCGACAGCTTACAAGAATCACTTTAAAAAGAATTTTGTTAAACCCGTTGGTCAAGCAAATCTAAAGTGTTCTAATTGTGGAGAAAGAGAACATTTCGAGAATAGATGTCCTAAAGTGCGGAGACTGCTCAAAAGAAATGGATAGAAAAAGCTTATACTACTAACTTCAATGGACCCAAGAAAATTTGGGTACCAAAGAAAAAATGAGTATGTGTGAACATTGCGGGTAAGCTTTGGAGTAAGAAGAAATGGTATTTGACAAAGTGGATGTTCAAGACATATGACGTGACTCAAAAATGTTCGTTGGATTCGAAAGTTAATCAAGGGAGGAACAGTTTCGTTTGGAGGAAACACCAAAGAAACATTATAGGATTGGGAACTGCCAGATCGGTAGTTTAATCATCAACAACGCTTTCTCTAGTCAAAGGATTAAACTACAATCTTTTGAGCATCGGGCCAGCTTATGTGATGCCGGTTTGTAATAAAACTTCAAAAAGAGAATCTATGTTCTCGGAACAAGCAAATGATTCTTCGCGACTTTTACCGGACAGAAGGCATGGGAACATTTATCTTCCGGACATAAATGAAGACACCGCAAAATGTCTATTATCATTCAAGATGAAGGATATGTGGCACCGCAAACTGGCCATGTCGCATGAAACAAATTTCCAAGCTTGCCGCAAAAAGCTCGTTCGGGGCTTCGCCTTCACTAAGTTACAAGAACACGTAGAGCTTTTCCGCATGTACACTCGGGAAAACAGTAAAAGCTCATTCAAATCTATAAAACGATTTCAACTAATCGTGTGTTACAGCCTTTCTTCACATGGACTTATTTGGACCAACCAGAACCCAGAAAGCATTCGAGGTAAAGCAAGATCGTCTTGTGATAGTAGATGATTACTCTCGATTTACATGGGTATATTTTTTAGCAAATAAAGGAGATACCTTTTTCATATTTCTCAACATTTTAAAAAAGAGGGTCCAAAATGAAAAAGGATACTCCATTTCAAGTATCAAAACAGCACTACGGGGGAGAATTTGAGAATCAAGACTTTGCAATTTTTTGTGACAAATATGGTATACAGATACTTACTTTTCATCTCCCTACACCGTAACAAAACGGAGTGGTGGAAAGAAAAATAAATCTTTGCGAGAAATAGCTAGAACATTGCTTATAGAAAGCAAAGCGTGGCAATGTTTTGGGCGAGTTTCTACTTCTTGTCATATTATTAACAGTATTTCTTAGACCAATTCTTGAGAAAACCCTCTCTATGAGATTTTTAAGAAAAGAAAACCTATCGTTTCCTACTTTCGTATCTTTGGTTGTCTATGTTATATCCTTAAAAATATTAATCATCAACCTAGTAAGTTTTGAAGAAAGGTCGACGAAGGTATTTTTCCGGGCTATTCAAACTCTAGTAAAGCATTTAGAGGATCAACAAGAACACTCATGCTGGTGGTTAATCCATGAACGTAAAGTTTTTGGAGAAGAAGTTTTTCAAAACAAGAAAGTTAGCATAACTATTGAAGAATCGGGACAAGCCCTCCCGAAAGATCTGGTCTCAACAAGAAGGTAATCTTCCCTGAGGAAATAGTCAAAGGAGCAACTCATGAAGAACAAGTAATTCGGCGTGATACGTTGAGAAAAAACTCCTAGTTTTGATGCTTACAAAACATTCTATGAATGATATTTATTTCAATCTCTTTAAGGAAAAGAACTCGTAAAGACATAGGCTTTTAAAGTTTGCTTGTAGCGTAAGACAAAGCAAGAGATGTCTTAGAGTCCGACCGCACTGCACGGAAAGACTCATCCAGATCGAGATTTAAGTCCGACCGTACCGCATCGAGACCGTACTGCATCGAGATTTAAGTCCGACCGTACTGATCGAGATTTTAAGTCCGAATGAACTGCATCGAAAATCTAGGCACTCACTCAGTCTTAAAACCGTCGACTTAAGATGAACTTATACGATAAGATCACCAACGGTACAAGATTTCACTTACCTTATTTATGTTGATTCTCGTTATACTAATCCGATTGACAGATCAATTAGTGGGCAACTTCCAAAAGAAGAATAGAGCACTTATGGAAGCCCGATTCCGTTTGTATGGGCGAACGTAATCTAAGTGGGATCCGATCTACCCTCAACGGTCAAAAAGACTTGCCTTATAAAGTCTGTCCAAGAAAGGGAAGACAAAACTCTCAAGGAAAGAGCCAACGGTCGAGTGTGGCTTGAGAGTATTTAAGGATAGGTTGAGACTTAGGGGGAGAAGAGATGAACATTATTCCAAAGCTGTTTTCGTTCTTCAATTGTTGTTCACAAAGGCGCATTTGAGTGATCTCA
Organism: Corymbia calophylla; assembly: GCA_014182845.1. Classification (NCBI taxonomy): domain Eukaryota; kingdom Viridiplantae; phylum Streptophyta; class Magnoliopsida; order Myrtales; family Myrtaceae; genus Corymbia; species Corymbia calophylla. Next base: position 12,162,380 of record CM024700.1, read on the forward strand.
AGTGTATTACCAAAAGAGAGTGACTTAGTGAGACAAGATCATCACCGAGTACAAACACTCGAGACCGTGTAATCACCGTTGATCATATAGTGAAATACAGCCCGATCGGGCTGGTCGCCCGAGAGTGGACGTAGGCTTGTCTAAAAGCCGAACCACTATAAACGGTGTTTGCAATCTTCTCTCACTCTCTCTACTTGGTTTCAATTCGTTGATTGCAAAAGTTACATATATTTGCGTGGTTAATCTCTCTACACCTATTCACCCCCTCTAGGTGTTTATACTAGTTATAACAATTGGTATCGAGCCTCGTGCTCGAGATCTTGAAGTGTTTATTACTTCGAGTTAAAGATCCTCTATGGCTAGTATTCTTGCACCAGGTTTGATTGAGGGGCAGAGCAACACTCGTCCTCCCTACTTCGACGGCAAAGATTACAATATTTGGAAGAATAAAATGAAGGCCTTTCTCATATCGAAAGATCCACTCGAATGGGATGTGGTTGAAAGGGGAATTGATCCCACTGACAAAACCGAAAAAACATCAAAGAGAAACGATGGGAAAGAAACAGTAAACTTCAGCCACCATCTCTCCGTAAGAAATGACGAAGAGACAAACTCGATGCTAAGGCTATCTACTCTCTCGTATTGTGCTTTATCACCTAATGAATATAATCGAATATCTTCGTGTGATACGCCTAAGGAAGTTTGGGATAGACTACATGTGACATACGAAGGAACCGATCGTGTCAAGGAAACCAAAGTAAATATATTACTTGGTCAAGTATGAATCTTTTAAGATGAAACAGGAGAATCCATCGGAGATATGTTCAGCCGTGCTTTTACGAAATTGTAAACGGTTTGGCATATCAAGGACAACCTCGTTCCCGGACCAATGAAGGTCAACAAACTTCGAGAGGACTGTCAAAAGATTGGAACAATGTGAAGACATCTATCGAGAAACTCGCGAATTTCACCATTGACTGCCGATGAGCTCGTTGGTACTGCAAATTCTATGAAGCGTAACAAATGAACGAGGAAGTGGAATCCGTGAGGTAAAAATCCATTGCTCTTAAGTCTAACATTGATTATGATGTTACGCATTCGAGGAAGAACCGGATGACGAAGAACTTGCACCGCCGATCGAAAAGTGAGGAAATTAAACAAGAAATGCAGAAGTTCAACAACAAAACAAAATGCATAACTGACAACGCGTAACCGATGACGAGGAAGATTATGCCAAAGATGTCATTTGTTTTTAATGTAAGAAAAAGGGTCATATTAAAATGTAATTGTCCCAAGCTCAAAAAGAACAAAGGGAAATTCGAGAAATACAAAAAGGCCCCTAAAAGCTGAAACATGGAGTGACACGAAGTTGAGGAGGACAAAGGAAGACGAATATGGCAACATCTCGCCTTATGGCTCATTCGCACTCGCACTGGATGATCGATCGATTCAGATTAGACAGAAATCGAGGTAAATCATTCCGATATTCCAATAGAAATCTCGCATTACATAAATGAGCTTTGTTTAAATTTAAAAACTACCTTGAAAAAGATCTCCAATTTAAAAGTGAAAATCGTAAGTTGAGTCATCGAATTGTTCATTAAAAGAAAGATTTAATGATCTCAAAAAGGAATTTTCAGAACCGGAGGAAAGTCGTGATTTTGTTTTTAAATGAAGGTGAGACTCTCAAAAAGGAACTTTTAGAAATAAAGAAAAATCAAAGCTCTTTACAAAATGAGAATCTATTTCTTAGAAAGGAAATTTCGAATATTAATTCAAAGTTTTTCGTAGGGACGAAAAACCTGCAAAGATATTCTTTCTATCCAAATCCCTTATTATGATAAGTCGTGACTTGGGTTTTGCAAGGAAAGCAAATCGTTAATTGATTTTCCTAAAGTTAAGGAAAGAATTAAAAGAGACCTCCTCGACAGCTTACAAGAATCATTTTAAAAAGAATTTTGTTAAACCCGTTGGTCAAGCAAATCTAAAGTGTTCTAATTGTGGAGAAAGAGAACATTTCGAGAATAAATGTCCTAAAGTCTCGGAGACCTGCTCAAAAGAAATGGATAGAAAAAGCTTATACTACTAACTTCAATGGACCCAAGAAAATTTGGGTACCAAAGAAAAAATGAGTATGTGTTAACATTGCAGGTAAGCTTTTTGAATAAGAAGAAATGGTACTTGGACAAAGGGATGTTCAAGACATATGACAGAGACTCAAAAATGTTCGTTGGATTCGAAAGAATCAAGGGAAGAACAGATTTCGTTTGGAGGAAACACCAAAGGAAACATTATAGGATTGGGAATCGCCAAGATCGGTAGTTTAATCATCAACAACGTTTCTCTAGTCAAAGCATTAAACTACAATCTTTTGAGCATCGCCGCTTATGTGATGCCGGTTTCAGAATAAACTTCAAAGAGAATCTATGTTCGAACAAGCAATGATTCTTCACGTACTTTTACCGGACGAAGGCATGGGAACATTTATCTTCTGGACATAAATGAAGACACTGCAAAATGTCTATTATCAGTTCAAGATGAAGCAGATATGTGGCACCGCAAACTTGGCCATGTCAGCATGAAACAAATTTCCAAGCTTGCCAGCAAAAAGCTCGTTCGTGGCTTGCCTTCACTAAGTTACAAGAACACAGAGCTTTGCTCTGCATGTACACTCTTGGGAAAATGTAAGAAGCTCATTCAAATCTATAAAACAGATTTCAACTAATCGTGTGTTACTGCCTTCTTCACATGGATTTATTTGGACCAACCGTAACCCAGAGCATTGGAGGTAAGAAGTACCGTCTTGTGATAGTAGATGATTACTCGATTTACATGGGTATATTTTTTAGCAAATAAAGGAGATACCTTTTCATATTTCTCAACATTTGCAAAGAGGGTCCAAAATGAAAAAGGATACTCCATTTCAAGTATCAAAACAGATCATGGGGGAGAATTTGAGAATCAAGACTTTGCAATTTTTTGTGACAAATATGGTATACAAAGATACTTTTTCATCTCCCTACACCTGCAACAAAATGGAGTGGTGGAAAGAAAAATAGATCTTTGCAGAAATGGCTAGAACATTGCTTATAGAAAGCAAGGTGGCAACTCTGGGTTTTGGGCGTAAGCCAGCTTTCTACTTCTTGTCATATTATTAACAGTATTTCTTAGACCAATTCTTGAGAAAACCCCTATGAGATTTTTAAGAAAAGAAAACCTATTGTTTCCTACTTTCGAATCTTTGGTTGTCTATGTTATATCCTTAAAAATATTAATCATCAACCTAGTAAGTTTGAAGAAAGGTCGATGAAGGTATTTTTTCGGGCTATTCAAACTCTAGTAAAGCATTTAGAGTGTTCAACAAGAACACTCAAAAGCTGGAAGAATCCATGAACGTAAAGTTTCTCGGAGAAAGAAGTTTCAAAAACAAAGCAAGATAACTATTGAAGAATCGATGATGCTCCCGAAAGATCTCGGTCTCAACAAAGAAGCGTAATCTTCTCAGAAATAGTCAAAGGAGCAACTCATGAAGAACAAGTAATTCAGCGTGATATTCCCGCATCGCGTAAGATTCTAATAATGATGAAGTTCCAAGCCGAAACGGAAGCATAAGTCTAGTCATCCAAAGGAACCGGTGATTGGAAACATCAACGAAGGGATTCAAACCAGATCGAGAAACAAAAAGGACATAGGTAACATTGCATTGATTTCTGAAATTGAACCAAAAGGAATTGATGAAGCTCGGAAAATGAAAGCCGGATAGAGGCAATGCAAGAAGAGCTTCAACAGCTTAAGAGAAATGATGTATGGGAATTGGTGCCCAAACCCAAAGGAAGAACTATCATTGGTACTAAATGGGTCTTCGAAACAAAGTCAATGAACTTGGAAAAGTCACGTAAACAAGGCAAGGCTCGTGGCAAAAGGTTATTCTCAATCGAAGGAATAGAGACTATGATGAAACCTATGCTCCAGCTTGCAAGACTAGAAGCAATCGACTACTACTTGCCTATGCGTGCTATCAAAATTTCAAATTATATCAAATGGACGTGAAAAGTGCTTTTCTAAATGGGTTTATAAAAGAAGAAGTCTTTGTAGAGCAGCCTCCCGGTTTCAAGAACCAAGAAAGCCGACCATGTATACAGATTAAAGAAGGCACTTTATGGTCTCGAAATGTGCACCTCGAGCATGGTATGAACGATTGAGCAAGTTTCTACTAGACAATAAATTCAAGAAAGGTATGGTAGATACAACCTTGTTTATTAAGAAGGAAGGTAAAGATATACTATTGGTACAAATTTATGTAGATGATATTATCTTTGGTTCATCTAATGAGCACTTGTGCAAGAACTTCTCAAAGTCTATGCAGAAGAATTTGAAATGAGCATGACGGGAGAATTGACATTCTTTCTAGGACTTCAGGTCAATCAAACAAAACGCAGAACTTTTATTAATCAAGAAAAGTATGCCAAAGACTTGATTAAAAAGTTTGGAATGGAGAACTCCAAGAAGACTGAGACTCCAATGGCAACCTCCATCAAACTAGATCAAGATGAAACGGGAAAGAAGGTTGATCAGAAGAATTATAGAAGCATGATCGGTTCTCTTCTCTACCTTACTGCATCTAGACCAAATATTCTATATAGTGTTTGTCTTTGTGCAAGATTTCAAGTAGATCCTAAAGAATCACATCTTTCGTCGTTAAACGTATAATTAAGTATATAGCCACTTATCCAAACTTGGGGTTATGGTATCCAAAAGAAATAGATTTTACACTTCTTGGCTACTCGGATGCAGATTTAGCAGATGCAAAATAGACGAAAAAGAGTACTTCGTGTACATGCCAACTTCGGGAAAATGCTAGTCTCATGGTTCTCCAAAAAGCGTAACACCGTGGCTCTATCAACAGCCAGGCGAGAATATATTGCACTTGGAAGTTGCTGTTCACAAATTCTATGGATGAGACAGCAACTAAGAGACTATGGAAAAGAGGAATCCTGTACAAAAATAAGATGTGATAATACGAGCGCAATAAATCTTACCAAGAATCCGATTCTACACTCCAGGGCGAAGCACATTGAGATCAAGCATCATTTTATTAGAGACCATGTGCAAAATGGAGATGTATATGTGGAATTCATTGATTCCAAGAATCAATTAGCAGATATCTTCACAAAGCCGCTGGACAAAGGTACATTCGATTCAATATGTGGGAGATTAAATATTATTAACCCTTTTTTATAAATTCTATAAGAACAGGACAAAGTCTGATGGAAGCAATCGTCTGCATAGACTATTCTTCAAAGAAGATTGAAAAAGGAAATAATGGTATTTTGAGTAAGTATGTTGTTTCCTTGATTTAATCTAGTCAATCTTTAGTAAGTTTTTGATCTGCATGATTGATTTGCGTATTTTTGGCATGAGTCTATGATGATTGAATATTCTTGTTAAGTTTAGAATAACTGCCATTTTAATTTGTCTTGGGTTGCGACTGTTCATTTGTTCTCTCCACGAGGGTATAAAAACGTCTAAAAGTCGGTCTTTTCCTCACAACTCTTCAGAACGTTTTGTCTACAAACCCTAACACAGAAAAATGTTTTCTAAATCAATCTTCTTCAAAACCTACATTCTTCGAACATGGCTTCGAAATCCTCCGTATCTAGATCAAGATCTCCATCTCCAAAAAGAAGATCAAACAGGATTGCCGGGAGAGGAGGAAGAAGAGTCGACAGAGAGGGCGTACACATTTCGACCTCACACGTACTTCCGAAGATACTCAAGGACAATCTCCAAGAGTTTCTTCTCAAAATGACCCGTAGGAATCTCCAAAACTCTCCGCCCACAACCAAGAAAGGAATGTCTCACGAAGAGGTACGCCCGGTTTAACTCTACCTATACCCACCGATAATCCTTATGCAAGATCGAGGACATACGAAAAAATGGTCCAAAGAAAGGTTAGGGATGATGTCAAATTATTCTTTTTGAGAGAAAAGGGTATGCGAATGAACTCCGTCTCATTCAAGCAAAGATGTGACCACGTAATCACCATCTACTCGCATGTAACGAGTAAGTGATAAAGGGAGAAGCGAGAGATAATGTGAAGGAAGATGATGAGAACATATACGTAAATTTTGAAGTGAGAATGGGAATAGCCGCCAGCCCGAAACACAACCGGGAAATTATTTCGTTCCAGAGAGCATAAGACTTTCTTCAACAGACTGATGGATCGAGGAATCATGAATCACGTAATTGTGGATTTTGATTATTTGGATGCCGCTGAAGTAAATCGAGAGAATGCTTTGAAAAATTGCAAATTGACCAATTTTGCACCGATTCGCCGCCGTTTATCCCGAATTAACAACATATTTTTACTCGAACTTGACATTTCTATCTCCGCATTTAATGCAATTCAAAGTGTGAATGACGAGATTCTATGATGTTAGTTCGTACACTCGCCGACATTATAAAAGTTGAAAAGGAGCAGGAGCATTCAAAGTCCGTAAGGGCCATATAACTTATCCTCTCTAATGCAAGAACTATTTTCATAAGATCATTATCACCGCATTCGTCCAAAAGCCTCATCAAAGATCGATGTATCTAAATTTGAGGCCAAACCGATGTGGGCTATTGAAAGGGGAGTATCGTTCTCACCGTCTCACACAATAATATTGCATATGTATCGGACAAAGTGTCAAAGGATAAAGGACAGCTACCCTATGGAGCTTTAGTGACAAGGATCTTTGAACACCTAAAGATAGACATATCGAGGAGATTCAAGCACTAAAACTCTTCCCACAATGGCCATTGACATTAAAATGATCAACAAAATGATGTCAGAGACATGGAGAAGAAAAGAAAAGAATTGGCTAGAGCAGAGACAAAGAAAACGAAAAGGTAAAAAATCAGCCGCCGCCGAGCCAAGTTCTAAAAGGAGAAGACAACTCCTACCGGTAGATGAAGAAGATGAAGAAGAAAGTATCTCCGCACTGCAAATATGCATCAAACTTCTCGAGAATGTCCGAAAAGAAACACATGAAAGATGACATTATCGCACGTAACATGAGAAGAATGATGAATCGAATCGAGGAAGATCCGTAAGAAGATCCGTAAGAAGAAGAAACCGAATCGAGAGGAAGAAGTAGAAGAAGAGGAAGAAGGAGATCGGGATAAGAAAAAGAAGGGGAACAAGAAGGGGAACAAGGTCGAATGAAGCATCAAATCGTGGGAGCATCCTACCGATAATATTAACATTCAAGTAATCGCAGCTTCATCCGGGAATGCCGATTATCAAAAGTCATAGATCTAACGAGATCGAAATCAGCAAGTAGCAATGGAAACCTCCTTCAATAATGCATCGGAGACTCTCGAGAAGACAGTTAATCAATGCATTGACAGATTGAGAAGTCTCGATCGGATATGGAGGATTTCACCCTTGTTCGAACCCCAAACAAGAAAACTTCTTAAAAACATCTTCGCTTTAGAAACCGGTTTGTTTTTGAACCGACTAACTCTTTTTGAGGTTGACAAAAAGGGGAGAGTAGATATGGCTATCTCGAGATATGGTTATGGTTAATTATCGAGCTTTTGCATCTTGTGAGATATGGTTAATCTCGAGATATAGTTCGGTTAATTATTTCGAGCTTTTGCATCTTGTGCATGACATAGTTGGCTTTATTAATGCATGAAAGTTCGATTGTCTATACCGATATCTTTTATTAAACCGAATCATGTTGAGTCTGTGATATGAAGATATGTTCTTTGGATTGTCTATACGGGGTTGATATGAGCTATTCTTATGAGTTGAACGAGAATAGATGGAAGCGTGGCTCTATCTAACCATATTTTGCAGGACATTAAGCCATATGTATGAAATGTTTTGTCACCATCAAAAAGGGGAGATTGTTGAGAAAACTCCTAGTTTTGATGCTTACAAAACATTCTATGAATGATATTTATTTCAATCTCTTTAAGAAAAAGAACTCGAAAGACATAGGCTTTAAAGTCCGCCACAGAAGCGTAATACAAAGCAAGAGATGTCTTAGAGTCGACCGTACTGCACGGAAAGACTCATCCAGCATCGAGATTTAAGTCCGACCGTACTGCATCGAGATTTAAGTCGACCATACTGCATCGAGATTTTAAGTCCGAATGAACTGCATCGAAAATCAAAGTGCACTCAGACTTAAAAACCGTCGACTTAAGATGAACTTATACGATAAGATCACCAACGGTACAAAGATTTCACTTACCTTATTTATGTTGATTCTGTTATACTAATCGATTGACAGGATCAATTAGTGGGCAACTTCCAAATGAAGAATAGAGCACTTATGGAAGCCTGCATTCTCGTTTGTATGGGCGAACAGTAATCTAAGGGGATCCGATCTACCCTCAACGGTCAAAAAGACTTGCCTTATAAAGTCTGGTCCAAGAAAGGGAAGACAAAAACTCTCAAGGAAAGAGCCAACGGTCGAGTGTGGCTTGGAGAGTATTTAAGGATAGGTTGAGACTTAGGGGGAGAGTAGATGAACATTATTCCAAAGCTGTTTTCGTTCTTCAATTGTTGTTCACAAAGTGCGCATTTGAGTGATCTCAAGTGTATTACCAAAAGAGAGTGACTTAGTGAGACAAGATCATCACCGAGTACAAACACTCGAGACGTGTAATCACCGTTGATCATATAGTGAAATACGCCCAATTGGCTGGTCGCCCGAGAGAGTGGACGTAGGCTTGTCTAAAAGCCGAACCACTATAAACAGTGTTTGCAATCTTCTCTCACTCTCTCTACTTGGTTTCAATTCGTTGATTGCAAAAGTTACATATATTGGAGTGGATAATCTCTCTACACCTATTCACCCCCCTCTAGGTGTTTATACTAGTTATAACAATAGCCGAGTGGTATCGCGGGATGAAGCCGCAGGTCCGAGGACGGGAGTTCGAATCCCGGAGCCGCGGCGAAGTAGCCGCATAAAAAAAAAAAAAAAAAGAAAAAAAGAAAAAAAAAAAAAGGAAAACCAACTTTTGCAACTTTCTTTTTGCAAAAGTGGACAAGTGATTAACCTTTTGGAACCAAAGACAGTTTGGACAGGATTAGAAGTTTTGGCAGCATTGAAAGTGTTTACAGCATTATGAGGCAGAATGAGCGACTTGGGAAAAAGAAGATGCAATGAGGCATCAATACCCCCATCGTTTAAGGATGCGAGAAAGTCCTACAAATTTCAAGGACGAAGTTTTGTTAAGGGGAAGAGTTGTAACATCCCGAATTTCGATAAACCCGAATTATTGGAAAAGGATTCAATGGGCCGAGTTTTGGAGCCAAATAATTGGGAATTTGTCTTCGGGGGCAAAAAAGACTAAAATGCCCCTTTCTAGAAGCTTGTTTGAATTTTGTCTTGTTCCCTTTTGTTTTTGTTTTTCCTTTCTTCCTCCCCATCTCCTCCGCACGTTTCTCTCCCCTCTCCCTTTTCTCTCTCTTCCCCTTCACGTTTCTTCTCCCCGTCGACAACCCCCACTTGCCCTTATCCTCTCTCTTTTCCTCCCACTTGTTTGACTCGGTCTTATCTTCCTTTTCTCTCTCCTCTCACCGACAGCCCATGTGGGTCTCTCTCTCTCTCTCTCTCTCTCTCTTCTAAGCAGCTTCCCAAAGACGTCCCCACGGGCATGCTTCTTCTTCTTCCTTTTTCTTCTTCTTCTCTTCTCTCGCCGGTCGACGCCGGCTTCTTTATTCTTGCTGTGTTTTCTTGCTCCGGCCACAGTAACCGACCGCCACCGCAAAGATCGCAGCGGCTCGCCACCGCCCCCGCTCTTCGCCTGCCGGTCGCCGGTGAGAACCGGCTCCGCCGCCTTCGGCTTTTCTCTTCCTGTCTTCCTCCCTCGTCCGCGCCGCAACGCAACGCGGCCAGTGACCGCCTCGACGCCGGCGGCCAGCCGCGCGCCTCGTCGTCGCTCGGCCACCACCACCCTTCGCCGGACCACCCTGAACCGCTGCTGCCACCCCCCTCCGAACTAGCTGCCACCTCCATCTTTCCCTCTTCCTTTCAGTTCGGGTCTAGGGTCGGGATGACCGCCCTCGTCGTCCAGCCGTCCTCCGCCACCTCGCCGTCGTCCCTCCGCCCTAGTCGCCACGGAGACCCCACCGACCGACCAGCCACCACCCTCGTCCTCCGCCCCAACCTGTCTCTCACGTCCGCCCAACCTCTCCTTTGCCTCTCTCGATTCTGTCCAGCCCTTCGCGGAGCCGCCGCCGCCTTGCCGGAGCCGCTGGCGGCTCGCGTCCGGAGTCGCCGGGCCGCCCCACCGGCCCGCCCCGTGCCGCCGGTTCCTCCATTTCGCAGCCCCCCGTCATGTGGGCAGCGCCCTCGGCCGAGACCCGGCCCCGGGCCGCCTCGTCCCCGACGCGCCGGAAGTTCCCGGCGTTCCCGCGCCGCCGCCGTCGCGCTCGTGTAATCGGAATTGCTAAACCGTGAGTCGATTTCCTAATCCCTTAGTTAGGGTTAATCTTGCTTAGGAGTAGTTTAATTAGTTTAATTATTGATTAGTGCTTTGGATGAGGATTATTAGTGTTTTAATACTATTTGATTAATTTTTGTTTAGTGTTAATCATGATTAGTATTAATAAATATTATTATTATTTTTGGGAATAAATAATAATAATAATTTATTATTTTCGGAATTATTAATTAAATTAATTTATAATTTCGAATTATTAATAGTAATATTGTTATTACTATTCATTGCTGAAAATAATTAATTATGATTATTTATTGGAAATGGTTTTAGTTGAGTAATTTTGGGGGAAAATTATTATGGTCTATTTTTCCAAAGTCAATAGTATTTATATACTACGTTATCAAATGACCTTGATTTATTAAAGAATGATTTTATTAAATTAAATTATTTGGGTTGGAGAATTAATTATGGGATTGGAAAATAAAAATAAGTATTTTGTGGGACTCGAATTATTTTATCGGAACAATCGACTATAGTATTATATGCTTATTAAATGAGTATCCTTAAGTATAATTATATTTTATACTTATTTTGGGATAGTTGAGTATTATTAGGGAATAATTGATTGTTGTAGTCGTGAGGACACGTATTTATTTATTATTGAATATTGAGACGTGTGGTTGGGCACCGTAATTATTGAGGTGTGACTTGCAACATTCGTGAGTGAATGGATTCTTTGTTATGCGAGTGTTGGGCACTACCGCATTTCATTATACGTGTGCCAACCGTAAAAGCATGTTGCGTGAGCACGAATTGTATGTGCATTCACGACGAGCAAAGAAAAGAACGGATTGTTTGATGATGTGTTGCATGGTCACATTAAGAGGAGAGCCCGCCGTCGGTAGACCGCCAACCCTGGGGTTGTGCCGTGGCCTTTTGGTCGCCCCGACTTCGGTCGGTTGACGCTGGTGGTCAATTGCGGGGCTGCGGCGGTGAGCGGGCCCCATGCTCCATAGGGAATGCCGTCGATGGGAGAGAGCCCGTGACGTCGCCGTGCCTCATGGGGAGGACGATGCCTGGTCTTCGACCGGTAGACCGCCAACCATAAGGTTGTGCCGTGGCCCTAGTGGTCGTAATAATCGGAGCATGTGTGGGTGTGAGATATGAGAAAGCTGTGTGCAATGCTCTGATTATTCGCATGCCTCTTAATGTCGTGATGATTGAAATGACGGTTTACGCGAGGTTGCGTGTGCCAAGCAAGGTAGGGTCGCTTTGTGTTTGCATCTCGCTTATTGAACCGTCGTCCGATATACTTGCTTGAGGTGTGGTACAACTAGGTTGCATGGTTAGATTGCTCCCAAGGCGAGCGAAGTTCCTAATCGGGGCTTAGGACTTTGACTTGCTGAGTTTATCTCAACCCGTCGTGGTTAACATTTTTCAGGTCCGTAGGATGGAGGATCGACGCGTGTTACGGCTCGTGGCCGTCTTTGAAGGGAGTAGATTAACCCGGCTTGTCGGTTTCATTGGCTCGTTAGGAAGATGCCCGTGGTAAGGGCTTGTACTTGTAAACTTCCTAGGGTTAATCGGTTAGTTAATAAAGCGATACTTTTGATGTGTTCTTGTTGGGTTTTCCTGCTATCCCCTGTTTTTGTAATTGACCGGGGTATTGTGTTTCGCTTCCGCATGCGTTTAATTAAAAGATAAAAATAACGGTCGGCGACGGATCTTGGGAGTCGCAAATCAAATGACCGCAAGAGAACGAGGGGTTGCCGCGTGCTCGAGGGTCGGGCGTGACATCTCAATCATGAGACAAGTGAGGGTATTTGCATTTTATCTCTTCCTCGAGTTCCCAAGGGACTTCATTCATTCTTTCAATAATCATCCATTTAAAATTCTTATCAGTTGGCATTTTCGGGAGACCAACAATAAAATTTATTGTGACGTACTCCCACTTTGAACCGCTTCTGCCCATCCCTACGATGTTCTAAGCACATCTGATTTTGTTTTTCTTTTCTCCTTCCTTCTTTCGCTTGTAAGGTGGAAGCATAATTGGCTACCACTATCTTTTGTCCACATTTTGGGCCCATTTATTTCTAAAAGAGGGAATTCGTAACATCACATATATGCATCATTCTTTGAGCAGTCATTTACAAAGTCATTAATCTCCAATATCATAAAAAATTAAAGCCTGATACACAATATGTACTTGGTATACCTGGTTTAAACCATTCTCAATAAGCATAAATATTTCAAGGCAATTCAATCACAAGCCTAACATCGCACACTTACACCTCAAATTTATTCCTCATAGCTGATTTAAAGATACATTGCGTGGACTCTTTAGTCTTATTCTTGGCCAGATCGGATCATTTGAACTTACCATTAGCTAACTTCCCTCACTGTTCCATTCCTTAACAATCTTCTTATCACTTTCAATATCACAATAATGCTCTTCCTCATGGACCAATTAAACTCATTGAAAGTCTCACTTGAATTATTGTCCAAATCACAATACTTGTCCTATTGGATAAATGCTTTCCAGATGCACTTAAGTCCTTGCTTCTTTAAGTTTTAATGACCCTTTTGGGGACTTTAACTTTAATGCATCCAAAGCTCAATCACAATTCAGCTTGACAAGCACATTTAACAGCATCACAAAAGTATATTTTAAGTGCATGCCCCTTGTAGAGTTTTTGTAAAAGCACTATTTATGGATACCTCGTTAACAAGTCATTACAGCTACTCTGAGAATTCCTGCAACAACACCATTCCAAAACTTGCTCATTGAGAACTTGATATAGGCGGTGCAATCATAATTCAAGTGACATTCTTCGAACTTAAAAGGTATCTAAAAGCTTGAGCTAAGAGAATGAGTATTATAGATTTGTTGCCGTAAACTTGACCACTTAGAGGACTCTTGAACCACACGATCCCTCCACTAATGCCAACCTTACCCACAAACTTCCTGGCAAAGAGATTGAAATATGCCAAGTTCACAATATTCAGGCCAGCAATGACATAGAAATAGTAGTTAAGCCTGCTCTTGTTGAGGTCTCCACCGCCTACGCCTACCCATGGTGTCTCACCCTTCATGCCGGTTAGATCATCGATGGCACTCACAAGAGAAGATGTCAGATGGCTTGTAGTCAATCGATAATGAGAGAAATTGCCCTATCTACAATCCTCTAAGTCTCTGACATAAGGGATGTGAGCAATTCTATCATTGCTACAGTTGCGAGAGCTCCTACCAGCCCTGATAATGCAAATTGTGGCAAGAGGAACGCAACACTAATTGGCAAAACAAAAGGTCCAATTTGCAAGGCCAAACAAGGCCGCTTCTCCTCGACAACCTCGGCTATTAACATGCCAAGAATGACCATTACAATGCCTAAGTTGATTCTTCATCCTAAGGGTCAATTTTTATTTTTTTTTTTTATACCTAAGAACATGGGCAAAGTCATTGGCAACAAAAACTCATAAATGAAGATCCACATCGAGAGAACAATCATGGACGACAAGGTTAACTAGCTTGGCGGAATATGAAAATGAGGTTCTATTTTGATTGGTCCATTTGAAACACTTGAAGTATCCCATGCACACCTTGTTGATCCATAGATAGAAACAAACAATTCCCAATGCCCATATAGGTTTGATTGCTACAGTTTTAGCCAAAACTTCCAAAGCTTCCATTAATTCCCATTTTCTATTAGTCTATTCAAAACCAAGTGATATGTGAAAATATCATATCCAGGTTAAGTGTCCAAAACCACAAAACCTGCCTTCCCATCCCATCATCTCAACTTCAAGTTAAGAAGTGCATTCTTCACATACGGAGTGAAATCTAACCAGACTTGACCACATACCCATGATATTGCTCACCCTCATCGACTCTTTTGTAATTTGAATAAGAAGAAACAAATGTACCAAATATGAACTCATTTGGGGGATGATCTAAGGACAGCATAGACTTGAACAATAGTAGTACTTCGACCCATTGCATAAGTATCCCACCATTAGAGCCTCCAAAAAACTTTATTTTAGAGCGAGACAAAATCAAGGTCAAAATGCACGAGAGCATAATGGATATCGATTTTAAAAGCTCCATGATGCTTTTGAATCCCTTCTTAGGTGTTACCGCCAATCTTTAAGTTGGTCCTAATGTTTGTTAGGGCAATCGCTAAGCACTCTACAATAAACTTGTATGAAGGATCCTCTTTGAGAGCCTTCTGATGAAACTCAGCATGAGGCGGTCCTTGTCCTTGTACAGTTTCCCACAGTGGGTCAAAGTACAAGCATTCTATTGATCCAACCTTATGGTTTTTGCAAAACCATAAAAAACAAGCCTTACCATATTATGAATCTGTAGACATATGAATTTGCATATGTAAACCTCATGTTTGCACCATCTTTTCCAAGACACTCTCATACAATGCAAGAGGATCTGCGAACTTGTTCATGCTTTGTGGGATGTTGGCATAAGAGAGGGCATCCTTCCCCTCAAATGTCTTCCTTAGTGAAGCACTTGGAATAGTTGTGTCAATCGCAAGAGAAAACCTTGATGCTTTTAAGAAACCATTTTCAGCAATTAGATCTTTTCCTCTCCCATTACCAGCATCCTTGTCCATCCACTCCATCTATCATGCAATTTTATGTTCACTTTTCACTTAGTAAAAAGAAGTTCGAACATGAACTAAAACATGATGCAAGTCCCTAGGTCGGAGAAATGCAATGAAGGTTCAAATCAATAGCGAGCCTTTCTTTGACCGGTTACTTCCAGCAAGCCTAGCTAGCAAGGCTCTTCACTAAAAAGAGGAGAAAACATGAAGAAGAGGAAGAAGCAAAAGAGGTTTTACGAGTCCTCCCCAACACTCACAGTGGCTTGATTCAAAATCAACCCATTGTAACAGAATGAGAGACAGAGATGGTCTTATCTGTTTATTGATTACAACATTTTGCAATTACAGGGGACAATGCTTCGCTTCTTATGATTCTTGAGGAGGTAAATCTTGGGATAAAAGCTTAGGCCTACTTGTTTGATGTTAGGAGATCTCATCATTGATCCAACTTTCCTTTTTAAAAAGGAACTTATACTTGATGATAACCCACCAACTCTAATAGGGTAACCCTTTGACATATTTAGATTGTTTGATCTCCCAATGTAAAAGCCCATCCTAAAAAAGTGGTTTTGCAAGGTTAAATATTGATCCCGTTTCTTCTAAACCATCAAGAGTCCAACAACATTTTCTTGAGATACTAGAGATAATGGCTACATTGCACAATCTAGGATTTTCAAAATCCCATATGAACTCTTCTTCCTCAGAGTTCTTCCAACTACTAAAGATCTCACCGCTTCTATTTGTGATGCCATGTGATAGCTGAAGATAGGAATCAACGCTAGTGGATTTAGGGGACTAGTAACTAGAAAACCCATGCTTGTCACTCAGACCATTTCCTTGGTTGGATGGTGATGGGGCAACACTACCTCTAGTTCTATACCAACGCTAGCTGAGTTCTTGATCACTAATTTTATAAGTAAATCTTCCAACTCTGAGTGCTGAACTTCTCGATGTATCAAAATCCTGGTCATAATTTCCATAAATTACACCAATGTTCTTGCCTTGGATTGCTTCATCAAACAAGATCTCTAGGCAAACTTCACCGACAAGATCTTCATGCAAAAGCCAAATGCTTTGCATTTATACTAAATGATTCTCCCAAGTAAGTCCACCGTTAATATTCAAAAGATTAACGCGTTAAAAAAAACTATTACACAATCTCACCACGTCCCATAAAATCCACCCAAACATATTATAACCTAGGCTCTAATATCACAAATGTCATACCCCAAATCCAGTAAGGATAAGGGAATGACACAGCCATCCTTCCCTCCCGAAAGACACAGCCTCAAACTATACCTCAAATTTTTAGCTCTCGATAATTCCCGCGCTATTGCTCTCACTCTATCGTTTGCTAATTAAGAGACTTGAAAAACATGATAAAAAAGAGAGAGAATGAGCTATC
This sequence comes from Corymbia calophylla, assembly GCA_014182845.1. Taxonomy (NCBI): domain Eukaryota; kingdom Viridiplantae; phylum Streptophyta; class Magnoliopsida; order Myrtales; family Myrtaceae; genus Corymbia; species Corymbia calophylla. Next base: position 12,178,847 of record CM024700.1, read on the forward strand.
ACGGTCCAATGAGTAATATATTTCTTCTAAGTGGATCGAGAAATCACTATGCATATTTTAAACATAAACATACCTTGCTTTTGACATAATATGTTCATAATAAAAGTATCTCAAGATAATAACAAAATAGATATTAAATGTCCAGTCCATTGGTCAATCTCATAAAACACATGCTAATAGTCCATTCCATTGGCTAAACTTGTCAAAACATAGGTCAATGGTCTATTCTATTGACTAAACTCAAATAACATATCAATGGTTTACTCAATTAACCAAACTCAAGCTCAAATATCCAATTATGATCACGCTTAACGCCCGTGACAAGACGACTAAGATTCTCCCTTGGTTAGATCTCAATCTATTATAAGCCGATGGCTTGGTCTACAAAGATATCCTAGACCAGTATGCACATACCCACACACCCCTCAAGGCTCATAGAGACATTGAGTATTAATCACAAACCTCCGGTAATCCATAATCATAATCATAATCGCAAACTACTCAAGTATTTGATATATGAATATCAAAGTGACTTTTCAAGAAACACAAACTTTTCAAAATTCTTTCATAAAGGTTTTACAAATCATTTTCAAGTAGAATCAAAGAATAACTTCCCCATTCAAACAACAAATGGCAGTAAAAGCTTGATCATGCTTTATGCAACAAAAACAGAGTCCATTCGAAAGGATTCTAAGCCTTGGGAGTTAGGTCAAACATGAATTTAAAATACAAAGAAGAAATAGTATTACTCACACGGAAAAAGCCAAAAATGAACTACGGCAATTACCCGAGCCGTTGCATTTAAGTTCTTAATAATTAACCCAAAAATAATATTAAAAGGCAAAATAAAAGGGCACTCTGATGAACGACTTGACTATACTATACCTATTTGCCGATAAAATGACACTCATGCGCCAACGAAAAGCTCGCCTCTAATGAAAACCCATTGTTATCTGCTAGGCGCGGCTCGTGCGCTAAACTTTATTGCACCATAACGTTTTCCACAAAATTCTATTTCAAGCTAACTTGTAGTCCTTAGAAAGCCATTTTGATATACTACAACAACCCTAACTCAGCCACCCCAAAATCTTACCAAAAATGGCTGAAATTCAGCTCCAAAGTTATTGTTCGGAACAGGACCGAACGTACGCTGAACTTGAAAATTTCATTCCAAACAAACCGTAAGTTCAAATTGAGATTTGCAAAATGCTATAGCTTCACAACATCCTAAATTATCATTCCTATAAAAATTCGCAACTCAAGGACTCAAAAATCGGACTTCGCCGCACAAATCTCCAATAATTCCGAATTTCAAGCCCTAATTGCGATGATTTCTTTTAAAAGACGATTAGGGGTCTTAATCACTTACCGACGTTGTAGAACGGTGTTAAAACAGGCTGTTGAGGTGTCAGTGGGAAGCATGTGCGAGTTTCTATTCTCTCTTCCCCTTCTTCTTCTTCACTCTCTCTCTCCTCTCTCGCCTTTCTCTTTCTTTCCCCAAAGTGGACTCTCTACGCCACTTCTCCTAATAAGTGCGCTGAAGTCCACTTTTTTTTCTTTTTTTTTTTTGACTTTTCAACTCTCTTTTTTGACTTGGTGAAAAGGCTTATATTTTATATTATAGCTATTGGTAGGACTTGAGCGACCTAAGCACATTTGGCCAAAAGATTATCAGGTATGGGTTGATAGACAAATGCTAAATGGCGACAAGTAATTCTTAAAACCTCCGTTTGGTTTGCTTCACAAATTGGTTGAACTCAGCCTGTGTAATAGGCTCGTTTTCATGGCCTTAAGCTACGAGGAGATTATCATTCACGTTATTAGCTAGTTATTAGCCATCATCATAGGAGAGACTGTTCTGATACCAAATGATGCAAAGAAAAATATGCTTTGAAAATGATTCCAAAAGATAGTGTTTATTCTAAATAATAAAGTGCAGATTACAATATCTTAGGCGGATATTTATAGAAGGTTGTCATTTAAGAAATAATCAAATAACTGAAATCAAATGACAAAATCAAGGAAAAGATATTGATAAAGGGAAAAGTTTTCAAAACGCAACTAGAAAATTTGTAAAATGTGTCCAAAATCTTTGACATCTCAAAAATCAAAGAAAACGTGGGAATTTAAGATCAAACATCATATCCCATTTGTTTCTTCAAAGATTCTACAATCCTCTTTGATTCATGGGACCACCTACTCTTATGATGTTCCAATGTTTTTATATGAGCATTTGCTCATTGTTCTACGTTAGAAGAGGGTGATTGTTTAAGTATGATGAGGAGCAAAATTGTAAATTTGTCAGAAAATATACATCTAAGAAATGTGATATTTTTAAAATACGAAAGGAAATATTAGTGTTAATTTTTGGATCCCCATTTTTGGCCAACTTAAAATGTCTTTGGTTACAATAAAATAATGGTGTTCCATTTCTTAAAATGAAAAATAATTTCTTTTTATTAATCAACATTTGAAAGGCGCTAAATTGTATATTTATCAAAAAATATGCATATGAGATAATGTGATTTTATTTTAACGAAAAGGAAATGTTAGTGTTAATTTTTGGATCCCTATTTTTGGCCAACTTAAATGCCTTTGGTTAAATTAAATAATTGGTTTTTCCATTTCTAAAAATGAAAGATGATTGCTTTTTATTGAATCAACATTCCAATGGCTATTTGATATAATTAGTTATTTAAACATAAGATGTAAAAAAAAATCTATTGTATTCCTTTCTTTTGACGATGTATATATATTCTTAATGAACTAACCTATTTATCTTTAATTTCATATCATAAGATGTAAATTTGGCGTCAAAAGATTGCATGTCACCTCTATTTCAAATTTCAATAAAATAACGTTTTCCGAACGTAAAATTTTTGCTTACCTTTAATCAACAATACTGGACATATCCCACATTTAAAAAGAATAAATATAGTCTTTCTATCAAAGTTAATCAAAGAAATAGGTTTGTTTCTTTTATTAGTCTAATATGTCGATATGATTTTTGCCTGCATAACTCACAAGTGAAAGATAGAATATCGGCTTATTAAAGGGGTTGAACATTCGCGCCCCCTCCCCCCCAAAAAAAAAGGGGGAGTTGAACCGGGTCCGGTTCACTGGAGCGTCCCGACCACTCGCCCAATGGAGAAACTGCGGAATTGATGTCCCTGTCTGAGAAGAATTGCAGACAACAACAGTCGAGCTTTACCAACAGCAACCGGGGGAAGAGAGGGAGAGAGAGAGGGAATAAAGAGAGAAGCTTTATCCTTTCAATGGTGTTTTTCTAGTGCTCAAAGGTAAAAGCACCCGACACTAAACGAGGAAAGGGAATGTCTGTTCTTCCCACCGAGCTTTGCAACTTACCCATCAAGCCTCCATTTTCGTGAGTAAAAACCTCTTCCACCCTCGCCTCAGCACGTCTCCGCCGCCGTTTCCTTCTCAAAAAGCTTCTATCTTTAGGCTCGTGCCTCGCAATGGAGACGAATTCGTCTCGACCCACGAAACTATATGGGACGGCGATGCTGCCTCTGCTCGTGTTCTGGGTACTCTTGCTGCTGATGAGCTTGAACCCTGGCGAGTCTTTCGACATCGACCCACAAGACAAGGCCGCGCTTTTGCTGTTCGGGTCTCGCGCGCAGGGCCCGAGCCAGAGCTTCTCCGCTTGGTCGGGGTCCAACTGCACGAACTGGACGGGCGTCACCTGCTCCAGCGACGGTGGGAAGGTAATTTCGGTGAACCTGACCAATATGAACTTGTCCGGGGACGTTCACCCCAGCTTGTGCAATCTGTCTTCTCTCGAGTCCTTAGTCTTGGCACAGAATAGTTTCACGGGAGCGATTCCGCCGTGTTTCGGCTCCCTCTATAGTCTCAAGACCCTTGATCTCAGTCACAATAGGTTTGGTGGAGTTCTGCCTGACGCAATGAGTAGGCTTGGTAATTTGAGGGAGCTCATTTTGTCTTGGAACCAAGATTTGGGGGGCCTCGTGCCGCCATGGATCGGTAATTTCTCCGACAAGTTGGAAAGGCTTGATTGCAGTTTCGACTCTTTCCATGGGGAAATTCCCGAGAGTTTGTTGTCCGTGAAGTCCTTAATATACCTGAACTTCGAGAACAATAATCTTGGTGGTAACCTCAGGGATTTTCAGCAATCTTTGGAGATTCTCAATCTCGGGTCGAATTCTTTATCGGGTACTCTGCCGTGTTTTGCTGCCTGTTCTGGATCTCTCAGTGTTCTGAATTTAGCAGATAATTATATAGTGGGAGGAATTCCTACATGTATCGCTTCACTCAAGGCCTTGACGCATCTAAACTTGTCACATAACCAATTGAGCTACAAGATCTCTCCTAGACTTGTGTTCTCGGAGAAGATTCTCGTATTGGACCTTAGCTTCAATAATTTGGTTGGTCCTCTTCCGAGTAAGATTGCAGAGGTGACTGAGAAAGGGCTCATACTCCTTGACCTGTCGCACAATCAGTTATCTGGTGAAATCCCGTCAAAGCTTACAGAGTTAAAGAGCTTGCAGGCATTGTTTCTTTCGCACAATCTTCTCACTGGTGAGATACCCTCAAGGATTGGAAATTTGACCTACCTCCAAGTGATTGATCTCTCAAACAATGTGTTGTCAGGTTCCATTCCGTTGAACATTGTTGGTTGTTTTCAGCTTCTTGCCCTGATACTCAATAACAACAATCTTACGGGTGTAATTCAACCAGAGCTTGATGCTTTGAGTGGTTTAAAGATTCTGGATATCAGCAACAACAAAATCTCTGGTGAAATCCCACAAACTTTGGCCGGTTGGAAATCTCTGGAGATAGTGGATTTAAGCTCCAATAACCTCTCTGGGACATTGAACGATGCAATAACCAAATGGTCAAACCTCAAGTATCTGTCCTTGGCTCGAAATAAGTTTAGTGGAAATCTCCCGAGCTGGGTATTCACATTCCAAGCAATTCGGATGATGGATTTCTCAGGAAATAATTTCTCAGGCTTCATACCAGATGGTAACTTCAACCTAAGTTTGTATTACAACAACAGAGATTTTGCTAGACAGCCAGGTAATATCTCATTGGCAACTGTTGGGACCAAAGTTCACGTGGTTGTTACCGGTACCAATGAAGTGAGGCTCAACTATGATATCATTGCAGCTGTTGGGATTGATCTATCTGGTAATGTGCTCCATGGGGAGATTCCTTCTGGACTATTTGGGCTGGAAGGCTTGGAGTACTTGAACTTGTCATACAATATTCTGACTGGTCGTCTTCCAGATTTAGAGAAAATGCACAGTCTAAAAGCCTTGGATCTGTCGCATAATTCTCTATCAGGTCAGATACCAGAAAATATCTCTGGACTTGAAGATCTAACTGTGTTGGACTTATCGTACAACTGCTTCTCTGGATATATATCTAAGAAACAGGGATACTGGAGATTTCCAGGAGCATTTGCTGGAAATCCAAACCTGTGTGTGGAGTCTTCAACTGGAGTTTGCAGCCAGGGAAGCATGCCAGTCGTGCCTGATAAGACATTTCAGGAAGAGATGGTTGAAGGACCGATTTCCCTGTCGGTGTTCTTGCTAAGTGCAGCCATCACTTTCTACTTCAGTATCGTCTCTCTGTTTTGCTCGGCTCGCGCTAGAAGATACATTCTCGAAACCAAGCTTTAATCCAGTCTGAGAGAAGGAACCTCAGAGTGTATATTCTTGCTGCTTTAGTAACCAATCGGTCTGAATTTTCTCCTCAGAACTCTTTGCCTGAAATTTTACTGTTCAACAGAATGTATGCTTTCAGTACCTCACTCTCAAAAATTGAGTACTAGTGGTTTGGATGCAGAAACTTAGAATTCGATCAATGTAAAGTAAGCATTTGATGGCTTTTACTTGGGCTGCTGAAATTGAACTGGAATAGGAAATTGATTGCTTTTAGTTTTGCTGGTGGACTCTATGTGCATTTTCTCCTCATTTAGAGTTTGCTCTCAGTCGAAATTGTATAATTGATGATTCCAATACTATGCAGCATTGTCTTATTCTGAAATGTTCATGAGGAATGATGGCTAATCGGAGCATGTTTTTGTTAATTAATTTAGATGGATAATGTCCGGGCTAGTTCAGTTAACTTACATATGAACAGGCCACTCTAACACGGTCAGTTTTTGAGCACTTTCAATCATAAGGATGGGAATTCTAAGGATGGGAATTCTTCTGCTAAATGCAAGTGTAAGCACAGGATTCTTTGTTTGATAAAAAGTAAATTGATGCGAGATTCAACGATCCTGTAAGTTGGTGTAGGTGGCTTTGTTGCAAGATTCAAAAAGTTCAGGATTTTAAGGCAACACCAACCTCCTAGACGCACATGCATTTAGACGTGCGTGCGCAAAGACAAGCACAACAACACTTGTGGAGGCACGCACGCGCATGCATGCACCGCCGAGAGAGACTAAAATGTCAATGGTTTTAATGAAATATTTACCTTTAGCTATCGCTTCAAAACCAAACAGAATAGCTAGAGTTAAGTTAATCTATGCAATTATTAACAGAACTATGCCGCCGCAGGAAGATTACTCTTTAGTCTTCTCCTACATAGCGTGGTTGTCCTGGATGTAGCCGTCGATAAAAGGGACGTGTTCCCCAAACCCAAGATCCTCAAAAGATATTTTCATTAAAGACGAAAATATAGTCTCATCATTGTCAATAGCTATATCAAAATTAAATTGACCAACCCAATCTACAGAAGATCTCCAGCCACCAAATTAACAAACTGGATCAAGCATAGTTGCATAGCCTCGTTTCCATGTATTACCATGTACTTGGCAGTCCTCGGCAACGGTGTTATGGTTGTTCCGGTAACAGAACTCTCCTTTAACTGTGATAATATTGGTGCCGTAGGATTCATTCGCTTTAGCTCTGATGGTGCTGAGGGCTCCAGGCAGACCCTGCTCAGAAGCAGGATGGGGAGTACTTGAATTAAGGCTTTGAATGTCATGAGTTGAAATCTGGCTATGCAGTGGATCAGGGTTAGTAGTGGCGGAAAGATAATGTCTTGCAGCTGCAGCTCCGCTCAGGATTTGCATATATGAAGGTGTTGGGAACATCTGCATGGTGAGCGAGTTGTCGCTTTGATTAGGCAGAGCCGGGTGTGCGCTATTATTCATTGGTGAGTGAACCCACCGGATGGCGCAGGAGCATAGGACAGGCATTGAGCTGATTCATTCACTTGCTGCTGGCGACCGTAGTTCTGGAGAAGTGGATTCTGTTGCTGTAACAACGCAAGTGACTGTGATTGGAGCCCCGAATCCATTTGGTACCATGGGAGCGCGTTATTGTTTGGGAAATCAGCAAGATTAGGCATGGTCATGCTACAACTTGTGCACTACTCTCGAGTCGAGGGGCAACACTCATAGCTGGTGATGGATATTGTAGCCGAAGCAGCACTATTTTGGGTACCGCCGCATCCAATTAATGACGATGATGGCGGAGTGGAACGAGTCAGATTGGCGAAGCCAGGGCCTTCTATAGATAGAAGAATGTGCACTTGGATGCTCAGGGGCTTCTCCCATCTTCTTGGAGTTCGTGCCATATTTATGTGCAATTAACAAGTTCAATTTAATAAGCATTTCTCACAGTAAATGAGTTATAAATGGATCACTTAAATCTTAAAGAGAATTTTTTTTTGGTCGAAATCTTAAAGAGATTACATAAATGGGTTTAAAAATTGAAAACTTAGAATAAATGGGTTATATATGGGTTGGACTTAAGACTCATTTCTAAACCCATTTAAGTAGCTCACACTCTCACTTTCCCTTTATAGTCTTAAAAAATATTTATTATAAAAAATCAAAATTATAATTTTTTTTCCTTTTTTTCTTTTTATTCTTCTTTTGCCGATCGTTGACCATGACGATGGCTGGTGACTAGCTAGGCGAACTCGAGCTCGCCAAATCTGGCTAAGTTGAGGGTTCGCCTATCAATGAGGTTGAGGCCTTGCTTGAGGCTGGCGAGGCTTGAGCCTCATTGATTGTGAGCCTTGCTAATCTAGTGAGACTCGACCTCATCGGATCCGGCGAGGTCAAGGCCTCACCGATAGGCCAACAAGCTCAAGAGGCCTCGACCTCGTCGAATCTAGCGAGGCTGAGGCTTTGTCGACGAGCCAACGAGATCGAGGCCCCACCTAAGGCTAGCAAGTAGCAGGCGTCTGATCAAAGGAAAAGGGAAAAAGTAAAAAGTAAAAATTTTAAAAGGAAAAAAATTTAAAATTCAATCTAAAAAATTTAAAATTTTAAAAGGAATACATGGAGAAAAATCGAATAAGATTTCTCAATTTTTTTAATTTATTTTCAAATTTTAGGCAAACACCTAAAAATATTGTTATTTTCCTGTAAAATGATTTCCTTAAAACATTTTTCATTAAAAAAAACAGAGCCTCAATATAAAAAAAAAGAATTATAAAAATTGTTCACTAAATTTGTATTAAATGAGAGTGTTTTAGTAATTCCTTTTTTTTTTTTTGAAACAATAAGCTTTCCTAGATTTGCAATTATTGTAGCAATATAATCTTTAAAAAATCATAAGAATAAATTTTCCTAAATTTGATTTAATGTGGATGTGTCAATAATATGAGTTGAGTCAATTATAAGTTGGGTATGAGTTGGATCGAGCATAGATCAAAAAATTTATACTATACTTAAATGGATTATAAATAGGATAATGGGTTAATTTGGGTCAGACCGTTTATGACCTGACCCAACCAACCCATTTAATAGGTCTACACGAAAGTGTCAATTTAGGACTTTTAGTAGTATTAGCCCCATTTAATTTACACAAATACTTATTGCTCGGTACTTAAATCCAACTCTAAATCTGCATCTATGAACGGGGAACTGTCTTACAATATTATCACCTTTGCTTGAAGGATGTGCCAATTGATTTAGCTATTAGAGTTAATCGATCCCTTAAAGATCTTAATGTGGAGGATCAAAAGCAATAAACATAGTTGCTACACTTTTTGACAAGAACGTAACAACAGCAACAATAATAATAGGTATAATTGTACTAAAAGTCTTAAAACTTATTATGAAACTATGATTGAATCTTAAAACTTTCAAAAAGTACAATTAAGTCTTAAAATTAATTATGAAAATATAATCAAATTCTAAAACTTACAAAAAATACAATCGAGTCATAAACTTTTAGTAAGTGTAATCAAGCTAAGGACTTAATTTGTGACATCTTGAATTTTGACCATATTTTGGAAATATATGAAATGGTTATATTCATCAATGCCATGTTAATGCAATTACTATGAATCGATCATTCAATTGTTAATTGACTATTCAAGAGTGCAATTAGGAATCGAAACGCATATGACTAGCAAATTCAAACAGAGATAAATCACTCGACCATAAGAATCCACTAAAGGCAATACCATCTTGCTACCAGCCAATTAATGAATAGAAATAAATCGATTTGGCAAAGATACGAAGCCGAATTACAAGTAATTCCGCATGACTTCAATACTAACTACAAATGATATTAGACCGATTTCTTTTTAACTTTGTACTCAAGATAACCAATTGATTCCCCGTGATTATATGACAACCAAGTGTCACCTTTGGTTCGAATTATGGTATAAACATGGATTGAAAAGCTATCAACCACGGGTTAAACGTAAGAAAAGCCCTAAAAGCTACCCAATAGTTTAGCTCGTACTAAAGTTACATTTGATTGAATTTAACCCCAATTTTCAATCCGATTTCGGATATTGAATTTTTAAGGACCTCATGATTAACCTAATAGACATCACCTCATAAGTCCTCAAGTTTTTCGGTAAGGCTGGAAAAATTGGAAAAAGGGATAACGGGCTTAGAAATTGGAACTTCAAGAAGTAGGCCCAACCAAAGGCCCATTGGGCCTTCAACCACCATGGCTGGCCTATCAAAGGGCCCATGGGAAAGGTGAAATTTCCATTTTGCCCTTGGCTTCTATAAACCTTTATTTGTGTGGTCCTTAGGTATTCTTGAAGACTTAGTCCCTATTGAAACTTGGCGAACAAGTTCAATTTCAACTTGTCCATCAAGTTCTCTCTCTCTCCCCCCCTTGTGCTGGCTGACTACCGCTCAGCTCACTCTCTCATTTTTCTCTCTTTCCCCTTACTTTCTTCATTTTCCGGCCCTTACCACTATTTCCTGGTGTGCGCCACCGCTATTGCTGCTCATTGAATCTGTTGTTGCCGTTGAAGCTCAGCCACTACCTATCGGTTATCGCCCAACTTCGCCAGCCAGCCACCCAGTTACCGCCTAGCCACCGCCAGCCATTGTTTCCTTCTATTTCAATGAGAAACAGCCCTATCCGACACTATTTTGCAAGAATCCGGCCATCGTCTATCGTCCCGTGTCATCCCCTAGCTAGCCATGTGTAGCCCTTGTTGCTGCAGCCATCGTCCTGGTGTCGTCAAATTCATTTAACAAGTGAGTTAGTTTCCTAATACCTTAATTATGGGATAATCTTGCATTAGAGGTAGTTTAATTAGTATTAAGCTTGATTAGTGACTAATGAGAGTTTCTTATGCCTACATATGGTTTATGTGCCCTAAGCTTGATTAAGATAAGCTAATGGTAGCTTAATTATATTTATTGCTAATTTAATTGGGTTATGAATAATTAGTATGTATTTGTTATGACCAATCTTGTTTATGGTTAATTAAGTTGAATTAGTATTAGTAAATTATAATTAATTATTTATAGAAATAATTAATTTTAATTAAATTATTTTGTGGAAATTAATTAATTAATTTTTTAATATTAATTAATTGTTGATAATTAATTATTTTGGAGAAATAATTAATTATGATTCTTTGTTGATAAATAATTACTTAGAGCAATAATTATACTTATATATTTGTTGCTTATTAATTAGTGGTTGATAGTTATATATATGATAATATTATGTGGCCTTTAATTATTTAAGGAAGTATTTAATTAAAGTGACTTATTTTATGTCAAGTAATTATCTATGAATATGGTGAATATTTATGACTATTTTGTGGGAGTTAATTATTTATTGAGATACTTTACTAAAGTACTTTATTTAGTATTAATAAGTATTTTGGAAATACTTAAGGACTACAATAATTTGGTGGTAATAAATTATTTATGGGAATAATTAATTATGATTAGTTTGGTGAGGCACGTGATTGTTTTTCGAAGTAATTGCTTACAAGTGATTTATTAGTATCAATTGATTATCATGAAAATAATTGTTTGTTGCTCGTTCCCTGTGAGGATTGATTGATCAGTTATCAAGATATTAGTTGGTTGAGGTTGATTATTTGAACGACTTGAATTTGCGTTCGTTGGTTGTGGTTGGAAGCTGATGAGTTAAGCAAGTTTAATGGACCACAATTATTATTGCATGGCATTGTATGTGTGATATTTGCAATAGCATGTTGCGTAAGCATGAACCATTGTTGCATAGCTATGTGAAAAGAAAGAAATGGTATTATTGATGGTTGTGTTACATGATCACATAAAAAAAAGTTCGGCACTGCCAAAAGATCACCAACCCTTGGCTTGTGCCGTGGCCTTTGAGGTCACCCGATTTTTATCGATTGCCTGGCAAGTGGCCAATAGCCGTGTTGCAATAGAGGCTAAACCGATGTCTAGGCAGGAGTGCCCAATAGGGTGGGACGATGCCTGGTTATATTAGTAGACTACTAGCCATAAGGTTATGCCGTGACCCGAGAGGTCGTAATAATTGAAACACACGTGAATGCATTGTGCATAGGAAAACTTGATATGTGTTCTGATTATGTGATATACTTGATTGTATTGTTTCTGGCATGAGTTAAATTGTATCATGCAAAGTGCATGTGCCAAGGCAAAGTAAGAACACTTGTGGTTGCATTTGATGGCTGTTAGTTAATACTATGGTTGGGAACCTCTGTATGTTAATAGATAAGGCAAATTGAGAAACGATTTACTATTGATTTGCCATTGTTAATATGTTGATGGTTAGGCTCCACCTAAGATAAGCGAATTTCCTAATCAAAGCTTAAGACTTTAACTTACTGAGTTTATATTATTCGTTATGATTAAATATTTTCAGGGCCTTAGTATGACGCCGTATTTAATGCGTTTCGGTGTCCCATGAACATGGACACCATCGTCACCACACGCCTTTTCTCGGGTCACAATTATGTGTTTGAGCATCAAGTCACTATAGTTTGGGTCAATGAAAGGGGAGGACACCATTACATGCCTCACATGTTCAAGGGGTGGTTCGTGAGGAAATGGGATATGGTATATGGCCCCCTAAGGAGTTTTGATGCTGCCTCATGAGGGTCCTGTCCCATGGACCTCAACCCTCTAGATAGCACTATAGAGGATCCCTCTATGAGGAGTGACCCCTCGGAGGCTAAAGATTAGGCACCTGATGCCTGATCTTTTTGACTAACCCCTTTTTTGACAGACATAGGTTAGCCTAGCTTAGTCCCTTTTTGTGTAAGCCAATGGAAAAGCGCCCAAGATAGGACTTGTATATAAACGTTTCCCTAGGCTAATCTCAATCGATGAATAAAAGTGATGGTGTTGTTTTTACTGATATGTCTTTCTGTTATCCCTACTTGATGTTTGACTGGGTGTTAGTGGTATCGTTTTCGCATATGCTTAATCACAAGATAAAATGAATTGGTCGGCGACTAATCTTGGGTGTCGCATTCATTTAACCGCAAATAATTAGGGGTTGTCGCGTGCTCGATGGGAGGGGCTAGACATAATTGAACCATTTTGATAAGTTTTATGATTTAATTATACTTTTTGAAAATTTTAAGACTCAATTGCACTTTCGCAATGATTTAATTATCACATAACTTATTATTATTATTATTATTATTATGTCCAAAGCTGATCAGGATCGGACCCATTTGATGGTTTGATTCAAGCTCAACCTTGCAATCTCTCGAGCGGTTTGGAGCTTTGGGCTTCTGCTCCGGAAAAAGCGTGTTTGACCCAATTCGCTCTGCTGATGCTAGAGTAGACAGGGTGATAAAAGCTAATCCCCCTTCTTGGCATAGTTGAACGCATTCCTATCCACAAAACTCCAGCATGGTTGGATTAATGATAAAACAGATTCCATTTAAGACAAAGAAAGTCTGTCCGACCCGATTCCCTCTTGATGGGCCTGGATTGGATAGACCACAAAAGGTTTCCCCATTCTTGGCGTAGTCGAACCTATTCCCCATCCGCAGCACTCCAAAATGACTCAAGCAATGATCAAGCAAATTTCATATAACAAAAAGAAAGCTCATCGGACCGATTTGCTCTTACTAGTCCTAGACTGGACAGATGACAAAAATTATCCCCATTCCTGATCCCTGATTCTAATCAGTATTATTCTTATTAGGAATTTCCTATTGAAAAAAACTCCATTTCAAAATCAACTATATATTTTTTATTCTATATAGAAACAAGGAAATTAAATAAATACTAATTCAATATATTGATATATCTAAAATAGATAGATAAATATATTAAATATATATAATAAAGAAATAAAAAAGAAAAATAAATAAAGAATAAATAGAAAAAACGTGAAGTGATAAAAAAAAAAAAAATGAACTCTATTCGATTTTTTATTTATTTTAGAATCTTATTCTACATTCTAGAAAAATAGAAATTCTAGTCGTTAGAATTTGAATAGTCATTTTTAATTTAACTACTAATTCAAATTAAAATAGAATATGTATTTCTAGTTATTAGTTATATATAATAAATAATATTTATCTAAATTAATTAATATTTTTATCTAAACCCATTAGCTCCCCTAGATTTTGCCTCTTAGTGTCAGTGTCAGCCAGTGCTTTTGCCGTTGATGTTCTTTTCAATCTTTACGCTAATTGCGTTTGGTCTCAAATCTTTGGGGTTGCTTTTTCCAATAAACGTTAGTTACATTTTTTTATGTTATTTGTACCAGTAACCGATGGCTTAATTGAACATGTTTCCCATCCACAACACTCGAAAAAGATTCGATCGATGATAAAATAGATTCCTTATATGAGAAAGAAAGCCTGATCCATTCGCTCTTGTTGGTCTTAGACTGGACGGATGACAAGAAGCTTTCCTCGTTCTTGGCCTAGTTGAACATATTTCCCATCAGCAAAGCTAAAAAATGATCCAATTGATGATAAAGTAGATTTCAGGGAAAAATTCAAAGAAGGAAATGAAGTGATATCATTTTTTATAAAAAATAATTTAAAGCAAATATTATTTTAAATAAAATTTGAAGTGCTTAAGTTAATCTTAAATAAGAATCTTAGTTTGGCAATCGAAATGAGGGCATTTTTTTTTGGCAAAAGTCACATCTTTGTTGGCCGGCGAGATTGATTTAGATATTTTGAGCTGTAATTTGAAATAATATCTATTCTTAATTATATTTTGAAAAAACCCCCACCTTATGCCATTATTTAGAGTTTTTGCGCTTATTCCATATTACCATATAAGAGAGAGAGAGAGACGTAGCCCCAGTGACTTGTCCTTTAGCAATGGCTAGTTCGTTGAGATCGTCTTCCATCCCTTTCCCTCTCCCTCTGTGTCCAAGATCCACAAGAATGGCTTCCACCCTCAGCAACGACTGCAAAATGATTTCTTTTGCTCCTCTGAGCTCGTCCCGGGAAAACCGAAGGCTACCCATTTTGCTTTTCGACATCATGGACACGATCGTGCGCGACCCTTTTTACCAGGACATCCCTGCCTTCTTCGGGTACTGTTCTTTTTGCCAGACAACTGTGTCAGCTCGGGGATGAAGCTATGTTGGTATTGAAAAGTGTGATCTTTCTTAGCGACAAGCGGAGAATTGATGGTTTTGCTTTGCGGGTCGACTTCAATTCTCTGTTTTATCTTGATTTTTCTGGCTCAGATAATCAGATTGAGCTTTTTTTCTGGTTAGAATGCCTTTGAAGGAGTTAATTGCATGCAAGCACCCAACCGCGTGGATTGAGTTCGAAAAGGGATTAATTGACGAGGTACTCTGCGAAAGTGGTCCTTGAAGTTCTATGGTTTCCCTTTCATTTCGAGTGGTTGAGTTTCAGCTGTGGAATTAGTTTTTTTCTGGCTGCAAGCTTAGCTTGTCATTGAGGTTCTTTGGAGTGACAGAGTTATGAATTGAGATCAATTTAGGATAAGGCTTAATGGGCTTTGCAGAAGCTTCCCACAGTTACTGCAGGCAAGCTGAATTACCTTTTTGTTTCGTCTTTTCAGACAAGCTGAATTACCTTTTTCCTTCAATGTAGCTTCCATTACCTGTTAGCTGTTGAATTAGTTGAAAAGGGATTAATTGATGAGGTACTCTGCGAAAATGGTCTTTGAAGTTCTATGTTTCCCCTTTATTTCAAGTGGTTGAGTTTCAGCTGTTGAATTTAGTTGTTCTTGGCTGCAAGTTTAGCTTGTCATTGAGGTTCTTTGGAGTGACTGAGTTATGAATTGAGATCAATTATGATAAGGCTTAATGGGCTTTGCAGAAGCTTCCCACAGTTACTGCAGGCTATTGATTACTTGTTTCGTGTTTTTGGACAACCTGAATTACCTTTTTTCTTCAATGTTGCTTCCATAACCTGTTTCACAATTTCTCTTTTACTTCTTCATCATCTCCCTTAAAGTTTGCTACAATCCTTGCAGATGGAACTGGCCCGAAAATTCTTCAAAGATGGAAGGCCTTTCGATTTGGAAGGTTGGTGACTAACCTCATTAGTCATTAGCATCTTTATTGTGGCATTGGATATTGTGCAGGGCATGCTAATGATGCCTGCCAAAGTATGGGAGTTTATAAAGTAGTGTCCTATGTAGAATTTTACAGTGGAGTTGAACTGTTTTGTTCATTTTTTTCTTAATATCAGTTGTTCTGTGTTTTTGGTCTTAAATTTGGATTCAAAGCTGATACAAAGAAGAAGAAAATGGATTATCTAGGTGCTCTTTCCTGGACATGTTCAGTACCAGTAATGAGATTCCTATAGATTTTAAAGCACTCATATATTGTCCTTCTGTGCTTTAAAACAATTTTACTGCAAAGATAAGCAAAGTCATCAAGCAATTCAATAGACAAAGCAATGTGCGGCAATTGTCTTTCCTGCATCTTTCCTGCTTGTTTACTGTCATTTGTCATAGGCTCATATCAACGAAAATTTCATTGTAATAAGTAAATCATTGCATCTGCCACTCTTGATGATCAATTTTAAAGTAAATCACTGCAATAAGTAAAACCAGTTTCTGTCAATTTCTTTGCTTTAATTTGGTTCGGAATGCTCTCTTGTCAATCACTGAGAACCTGTTGATCCCACTCACTCTTTTGTAGGCCTTAAAACATGCATGAGAAGGGGATTTTCCTATCTTGAAGGGATGGAGGAACTTCTTCAGGAATTAAAAGAAAACGGCTATGAGATCCATGCTTTCACAAACTACCCAATCTGGTAAGATGACATATGTACACATTTGTCAGTTCATAACAGGGTTCATCTGTGTCATTTATTTTTGCAGGTACAAAATGATTGAGGAGAAGTTGAAAATATCGAGATATTTAGCCTGGACATTTTGTTCATGCATAAATGGTATGTGTGGACTTTTCATTGAGAAGATGCTGATGGTGGGGATTCAAGTCACTATTTTTCAGGGGAGTCCATACTAAACTTGTTAGATCATTCTTTTCTCTTTCAGGGAAAAGGAAGCCTGATCGTGATTTCTATTTGGATGCTCTGCGACACCTGAAAGTTGATCCACCTAGCTGTGTCTTCATTGATGACAGGTTATTCGCTTTCCTTGCCCTTGTTATTTGTCCATATCTTGTATGAGTTCTGTTCAGTACTGAAAATGGCGAGTGGGATTTCCAAAAATGTGTTCAGTGTGTGCTTGGGGAGAGCATGCATGAAAGTTTGCATGGATGCGAGAGAGAGAGATCTGACTTATTAGCAATTCCTACTTATTACCCTTGTTGCTATGGTATGGACTCCACAGGCTGAGGAATGTGGAGGCTGCATCAGAAGTTGGCATTGTTGGTATACAATTTAAGAGTGCAGATCTGTTGCACCACGATCTCTCTGAAATTGGGATTGATTTTTCAGTGAATAATCATTCTAGGAGTCAGACCCAGCTTAAGCATACAAAAGATCAGGCATCTTGATCAAACATACTTGGTGGAGTCGCATCAAGAACGGATTCTTGTTTACTTAAAGAATTCTCTGTGACCTTTTCTTTGGGCCAAATAAAATTATTTAGTAATGTTGGCCTGCTCTGACCAGATTTAAAGGTACTAAAATGCATGAGAAAGTTTCTCCTAAATCTAAATAAGATGGAATTTTTTTCTCCATTTATAATATATGCTACGAGTTTTCTGGATACAAATTTTTGGAGCCTCCGTAGTATGCCTAACAGAGACGTTAAACAGGATGACATTCTGTTCCATTTGTCAGCCGAAGTCTAAGTCAATTTAGGCCTTCCGAGTGTTATTTGTCAAAGCCTCTAGTGTAGGCGTTCCGTGGCCAAAACGTAATTATCTATGGAAAAGATAAGTTGGAGATTAGAGTCATGTGAATTAGCAGAAAACAGCAAAATATTACGTATCAACAAATCTGAAGATCCACTGGATACGTAAATTGAATATTCTCCTCTATTGGCTTTCTAAATATTGTACATTTGGCATCTAATAACCTCAAAAAATGTAGATACAATTCACATAAACTGCTTGATCCCGTGAATTTGAAAACAAGAGGGCAAGAATGAATTCGAGGATAACGCTCTCCTGCAGACTACTCAAGCCACAAAATAGAGCGACTTGCTGCATAAGTCATACAAAAAAAACATCAGATTTCACTGCAGATCAGGCAACGGTTGCTGACAGAATTGAACAGAACCCCCAGCATTCTCATTGAAATGGCCAGCTGCTGGCTCACCAGAGAAGACAAACTTGAATCGTGCAAAATAGAGCCCGCTTGACTGTTCAGCTCAATATGTAGCATCATCTCCTGTAACATGTCATTTATCCACCCTTACGCATTTTTCAGGAGTATGAGCAAAGGGAGTGTTTTGAATCAGATTTAATACATGCACGTTGTCATCTTTTGTCTCTTGACATTGCAGATGAGGGTTCTGTCACTATATCACGGATGATAGAATGGGTGGCGACTAACTTTTCCCTTAACATGGCATTGTACTCGTACAAAAGCTTAATATTCTTCTGGACATCAGTCATATCCATGTCAGAACCAGCCTTAAGTTCTGAAAAAGAAAAGACAACGTAAGTAGAAGGAAACTTGAAAAAAGCATTGCGAGAGAAGTATCACAGAGTTGAGCAGTGATGAGAACAGAAATCGACAAGGCAAAACAGAACTTATGGTCCATACATTGGAGAAACAATTATACATCTTTACACGATCAGTGATCAAGCACAACCAATCAAAATGAACATCTCTTGAGATTAAATGGGCGAGAAACAAAATCAAATAGTAAAAAGAAGTCAGAAGTTGTAGCTGTTACCTAGTGCCGGCAAAGGTGGAATGACTCGATCATCAGTACAAGAGAGAACCGATGCTGAAGACGTACTGTTCTCCTGTAATTCAATAGATTGCTGCTTCTTATCAGCTGTGGAACAGAGCTCGTGTTTCTGTGTCTGGTAATCAATAAAAACGCCAACTCAATGAAAGTGCAAGAAAATGCAACTGCATAACTCCATTGCATTTTAGTCATTTGCAGAAGAATGTTTAGCCAAATCAAGTTTCAGCACTCAAAAACCAAGAACCATCTCATTCATAATCAGCACAAATCCAGAATTAACACTGTTTTTGGGAGCATTTGCAGTAACTTCTACGATGTTGCTGATGATGACATTGCATATGGAGATACTGACTTGCCAAACCTCTATCAAATTAGATTATATATAACGTTAATCCAATGTTTTGCATACATTATTCAAGAATGCCCACATAATATTGCCCTTCTGCTGAATTGAAGACACAACTACATCTTCAATGTTGATTGTCAAAATCACCTTGAGTTAACATTTTGCTTTATTTTTTTGAACGATTTTAGAACTTCAACTGAGACAGTGCCTGATTGAAACTCCATATAATTCGAACCACTAGAACATAGATTGCTAATAGCCACAGCCACCTAGGCCTGTATGATGAACACCTCTGTTTGGGGGTAATCTTTTGTATGTAACTGGAAATGCTATCAACACTTGTCACGGTGCACTTTAGAGCCTATTTATTGGTGATTATTACCAAATCGGTCTAACTAAATACAACAGCTGATCAGACGAAGTAAGAACTCCATCCAAATGTCACCATAAGCCTCCTCTTCAGATTACTAAGACATTTAACATGAGAGAGAGAGATGATTTGCCTAGTGATGGTCCATCCTTACTAAGATCCTGGAGGTCTTAAATCTGATTTCTAAGAATCCCCCACCCCATGTAACCTACACAAAAACAAAACCTTGGATCTAAGCACTAGCATTCAGTAGAGCTAGATGATAGAAAAGGAAACCATGAAATGGCATATTGTGCACCATGCTTCATGTAGCTGTAAAAGAATCATTCAAGAAACTAGCTCCAATACGGTGTAGTGTTATTGGCTTCACATTAACTATATCTTGCTCTTGCAGGAAACAAAATACATACAGTGTCACATCTTGATTCCGACATTCTATCCAGGTTTCCTGCTCCCGCTACACAAATGCTTACCTCCTGCAACTGGGTACACTCTGGGGCAGCATTCTGCATACAAAAAGGATACGAGCAACATTAAGTTTAAAGAGTCAACTGCATCCAACAATCGATTGTTGTACCTTTTTGCTGGGTAAGCTAAGTTTCTTGCTAAGATTAATAGTCTCCTTTATATGTGATTGCTTCCTCGATCTGCTGGTACGAAGAGAGCCACTCCTTCGAACTGAATACATCATGCAATTGCTACAATGTGGCTCAGTAGTGCTGTTTGTATAGTTCTCTTCCAGTGCTTTGCAACCCCAGGTGTACATTACATATTTCCGCAACTGTTCAATAAGAAGCATGAAAATCTATTAATTATATTTAAAAGCATGATATCAAAAGGAAAATTTTAATCACTCCCTGTATACGAGAAGTTGCTTTAGAACTATAAAAGGAATTACTTTATCCCAGCGTTCTTGAGCTTTCAGCCAATGTCTAATTTGCCGCAGGACAGCATCTTCATTGCGCAGTCTCTTGACTCTGTATTCACACTGCAAGAAAAACAGAAAAAAAGGAGAAGGGGCATGCTAACATCTCATTGGCAATTTACTACTTTAGAAATGGGAATAAGGCATAAATGCTGAAGCAATCCTTAGGGTAAAGGACAACTGCAGAAGCAACCACCATTCTAAGCGATAGATGAATAAGTTTAACTACAAAGAAGCTTTGAGTCTGATTTAAATATGAGGACCATGTTCAAGATCTTATTTTGTTTTTTACAATTGATGACTCATTCATCACAACCCCTAACTTTCAGAAAGAATGCATGTAAAAAGGACATGAACAGCACCTGCACCAAGAAGTAGTAGAATATGCCAATACTGATGCAATAAAGGCCACCCAGGTCCGCAAGGAAACTTACTGCACAAAAGATAATAAAACGTTATATTCAGGAAATCAAAAATAAGCAAATGTCATCATAGAAGATGAAAAGGATAAAGATATTTACTATAAACCTGTAACAGGGAGATGAATTTCTAATGGATGGAGAAATTATTTTATTGGGCAAGCATTAGGGACTCGGGTTATGCTAGTCTCTGCTGATCCCAAATAAATACGGCTTATACAAGAACAAAGAAAAGGGCACAAGCTATCAGCTCGCTAGAGCAATGGTGTTTCAAGTCACTTATCCATGTCCATTTTCGGCAGCACAAAAAAAGTAAGCCTAAGACAGGGTCAAGGCAGTCTAACAAGTGACGTTAACCAAACCACATCAAATGATGAATCTGGCATTGGCCTTATTGAGGACAAGAGGACTTAATCATTTTCAAGCTATTTAAAGGTGATTTTCAATTCATGACATGGCTGTGAACCATAAACTAGACATACAGCATAGAAGAACAGTGACTCAAAGATAAAGAAGAAGTACGATTTACATAGTAGCAGATAGCCAAGTAGCCACCAGTTCCTATCTAGTCGTAGGCAAGCAACCAGAAACCCAATAACACGTCCTTTGTGCTCTACCAACCTATCTTTCTTGTAGAAGCCATACTTTATGCTGTCTATGCGCAACAAGGCCAAATGCAAAGCTCCAAGATCAATAGAAGCACAAATGTGCTCAGTAATCACAATCACAAAAGCAAGCACCAATCTTCCATGCAGAGTATCTCTAGGTCTATCAAATCACCTTAGGCTGGCACCCAAATAATGACATATGGGTATCAATAAATAAAAAAGTACACCTCATCTAACCATATGGCGAGAACCTTACATTGGCTTTTAGTAATGTAAAGTTTCCATTTCTACACTGCAATCAAGTTACTTACCAGGGCCCATAATACTCTGATTGTCAATCTCGACGATGTACGCAGACAGAAAGTTGACATATAATGTGATGTTGATAATCCCATTAGAACTTTCCAGGGAGGCTTGGAGTTGAGAAGCATCTGAAAAACTGATCCAGGAAGAAATTCATGAAATAGTGGTTGGATGAGCTTGAGATCGTGTATATTATGGTATATCCTTGGGAAAAAATTAAATTTCAGCAAATTTGTGTCATTGCCTCTGAAGGTAACTGGCCCATCATCAACGGTGCTCCCATTCCTCAGAGTACCACTTACAGAGCTCACATGTTTTTCATTGTCATGTGCGTTCGAGGTAAGATTGAATCGGAAACCAACTGCAGTTGCAGGATTATTTGGTAGATCAACAAACTGCCATGAAAAGTAATAATTGTCTTGAGACAGCTGACAATTGCTGCACCTGAGTCTTACGGTTGGCCCTTCACTGGTGTTATGACAAGAGAAATCTGCAAAGCTTGACAGAGAAGCAACTCTATAGTCTACCAAGCCAGGACTCCCCATAACTAAGGTGTACGTACTCCGCAAGTTCAAACAGCTCATACTAGAAACAGTAGTAATATTAATTTCCACGTCATTGTTGAAGGAAGCGAGATCAGGTCCATTTGTTGCCCTTACGTTATGAATCTCGATGGTTCTCTTCCAGATAATTTGGTAGAGCAACCTGAGAAAAAACTAAGAACCCAATCAACAATATCTTCCAAAATGACCAAACCACCTAGGATAAAAAGACTGATATCTTTTGAAATGCTATCTAGCTTAATAAGGGTCGGCAAGGTTAGAGAAAGGACATACTATCACACACTTACGCAGCAAACAACCCAGTAAAGAGTATCCAACTTGCAATGGAAAGTGTGCCCCCAAGCTCTGTTTTGCGTTTCTTAACAACTTTTTGATCCTCCTACATAAAATTAAATCCGAATGAAGCGCTGATCATTATGGATCTGTGACAGCAGATACTCAAACAGAAAACTGCAAATAAAGCAAGGGAATAATAGAAAAGAAATGGTTCAAGGCAAATATAAGGACTTGAAAATGAGTCTGAGAAGCATTGCTGCATACATCGGATTTGCTAAGTTTCATTTAAAACTGAAGAGCAAATATTTTCTGATTAATTATGATGTTTGCTGCAATACACTGGGAGACTCTGACAATTTCATTTGATAAACCATAAGCAGGTGAGCAACATGACCTACGGTTAGTGCCTATGATATCACAACCACAACAAAGATAGGTCTCCTATACTAGACAAGTTGAAGAGGCAGCATGTTAGCAGATACCATAGTGCCTCCAGAAGGAAAGTGAAAATTTCATGAATCTTGCATTTCTCTTGAAAATCGTTGAGAGAAACATCTTTAAAGCTGTTGTAAAGGGAACAAAGAGATAATTTGACTGCAGCTGGTTGAGTAAACAAGGACCCATGAGAAACTACATTAACGTGCTGACAAATGCAGGGCAGGATATGCCAGTCCCCCGCTGCTATCAAACAAGACTATCAAGCTCATCCAGGCATTTCCCAGGGCATCAAAGTAGAAAGAACAGATTATTGGAAAGATTAATGTACTTGACAGCACTTGCCCCGATGCTACTTGGGTGAGTTAAAACAATCAGCTGATGGAATAAAGTAACCCGAAAAGAACAGTCCCATTAACAAAGCATAGACGTCATTCTACAAGAGGTAGGTCCAAAATTTGGTCCCATTGACAGTCTTAGTCTTCAAGGGTGAGGAGGAGGAGAGCTCACGAGCAGGTTGGTCAATGAACTGGAAGAGATATGTGGATATCACTTACTGGGTATCAGTAACTTTAACTATCAAATAGATCACACTAGCTGGTTGTGTCGTGTCCCCTTTTCCTCTGGGATGGCAACAAAGGAAGCAGATGGAGGCAGTGGTCGATTGGTATGTATATTCCACAACAACAGGTGCAACTTTTGATGAAAAAGGGAAGGTACACTCAACAACACCCAGAGTAGAACATCTTCATTTTTTCCAACAAAAATTTGACTTTGCAGCATATGATCTAGAGTATCTCTAGAAGAAAACTCAAAACCTACCACGACCAGGCAACAAATTAAACAGATGATTCTACGCAGGGTAACCCCTACGAGGGTTAGGTCCAAAATCAGCTAAAATCACTCACATCCAACGGAATCAACTACCCATCGTAAAGAGGCAGAGTAAAAAGTCTGAAAGAGAGGGGAGAGTAAGAGCAGTACCGACAAAAAAAATCAGCCAAAACGAGCAAAGCCAAACCAGGGGTATTGCAAAAATTAACATCTTGATTCAGCTCCGAGTTGCTATTTAATTGAAATTTGAGCAAACAAAATAACCACATCACGATTGTTAACTGGATATAGCTGATTATTCTTTGAAAAGAGAAAAGAACAATCTACAGAGAATTCTTTGTGAGCAAAAGAAAGAAGATCCATTACCAGCCAATGCCTGGTGGAGAAGCAAATATCCAAACGACTAATCCACCACCGAATCTGGAACCACGCATTCCTACCATCTCCGACCTTCATGAACCTCAAGAATATACAAAATGCGAGCCAAGATAGCAACAGGATAGCTGTGGCCTCCAAGAACAAGGCCTGAGACTGCGTGAACCTCTTGATCGAATCGAACGAGAATATGGTCTCGGGGAAGCTTGCGGCGTAATAATCCACGCCGCTGTCGACGATGATGGTGGTGTTGGCCGTGAACAGAGTACAGGCGTCGGCGGCGACATTCAAGAGCCGCCCAGGCGGGCATGCGCATAGAGTGGTGTTGTAGCGAATCGAGCCCGACGGGCACGCCATGGAAGAGTTTTTGCGGCGACCCAGATCAAGGAGGAGCAGTTTGAAGGCGAAGGGAGTGTAAAGTATGGAACTTTGGAGCAGGGGACGTGGATCGGAGCGAAAAGAAGCGGACTTTGTGGTTCAATTCGTTCTGAATAAACGAATGAGTGCGAGAGTTAAATGAAGGAATACCGTATTGGGTTGAATGAAAACTTCGGAAGGTGGGTCAGCAGAAATTTATGAACAACCGCGTAGAGAATTGGAAAGGAAGAAAGGAACTTTGTCCGTGTGCACGTCTGAGATAGAGAGAGAGAGCTTTTCCTCTGTATTGTTGGCTTCGGGGAAATTGAGAAGCTGGCAATTGGCAAGAAAGTGGACCTTGCGTAGAGCTGTTGGACGGAGTAGTCCCGGACCAGACCGGGAGACAGAAACAGAAAGGACAAAACTTTGGTTCAACCCATCAAAGAAGAGCCGAAAACTGTTCAGATCTTCATCCCGAGACGCGTAGAATATAATTAGATAAGACGAGGAGCTGCATCACCCCGGAATTTCAAGCGTGTTTGTGATATATCAACATCAATCGATACGCTCGCTTCATAAAGTAAGCGGCTTTTTCTCCCCGTCTTTCAGAGCGAAGCAAAGCTGAGCAAAGGTAGAACGACGCGTCACGTCCAGCTCTTTCCTTCCTTTCCTTTTCCTTTCGTCTCTGGAAATGGTAAACTTTATTTATCTTTTGACGCGGGGCAAGGACAAGACAAAGATAAAGTCAATTACCTCCTAGTTAATTATCAATGGAAGCACCTAGACTACTTCATGTGACCACTAAAACGAGGGGGAAAAGGGAGAATCCTCGTGGAGAACCTGATCGCACCAGCAAGATCCAGAACCTCCTCATATGCCTTCACTTGGCACTTTATTCCATTACCCTTTTGTAAATTGTTATTGCTATTGCATCAAAAGTAGTTAGGTTCTGAGCCATTCGTCAGTGGTGAACACTCCCCAATCCATCTTGTCTGTGCCTTTCCTTCTCGTGTTTTCATCAGTAATTATGCCCTTGCTTGGTCCCTCTGTTGTCTGATAGCAAACTCGTAAGACGAATAAGAAGAAGTGGCAAAAGACAGAGCAAGAATCAAAGATAAGATGAATCAGATTAAGAAAGAAACGGAGCGTTCTGCCGACAGCGTAGCGATTTGGATCTCTTTCATAGAGATTGCAATGCTTATGAACCAACTGTATAGTGGGTTCCTTTGCTTTAGCCTGAGGTTCATGAGAGGGCGCATAGCCGAACTTGTCTAGGGGATTTGAGAAGCATGTGGATGCAGCACGCT
This sequence comes from Corymbia calophylla, assembly GCA_014182845.1. Lineage (NCBI taxonomy): Eukaryota > Viridiplantae > Streptophyta > Magnoliopsida > Myrtales > Myrtaceae > Corymbia > Corymbia calophylla. The sequence goes on from CM024700.1 coordinate 12,204,491, forward strand.
GTTATCTGCCTCTCATTGCATTAGACTGATATCGCTTGATATAGTTTTGGTTGAACAATAGCTACTACATGATGGATTGTGCTGTAGAGTGTTGCGACTTGTGTATCTGGTAATAGAAGATTTGATGTTGCAACATGTCAAATTATGTGAATCAGATTCCTGAAAACTGTTGTGACTTTAGAGGTGCTATGGTTGTAAAGTGTTTGTCATATACATGATGAAAATTAATGTATCTCTTTTCACATGAAAACTTACGACGAAATTGTACCAAATAGGCTCTTTATATAATGTAATAAAAGACTATATTTAATCCTTAACAATACGAATAACCTTTCAACGGTCGATAAATCATTGTAAAAATTGTCAATTTTCAAAATTATCAGTAAAAAAATGAATATGATAAATTGTTTGTAACCCAATAAGTTATCAACTAATAAAAGAAGTAACCACATATTATATAAAATTACCGAAATTTATTTGATTATTTAACATTATAGAATTTATTATATTTTAGCAATTTTAATTCACATAACCTACTAATTATTCAAAGAATCTAATTCTTATACAAATTATCAATTTTAATTTGATGGCTTACCAACTTTTGTCTATTTGAGTCGCCAACTACTTCTGAGTTAGTAGCTCCTACTTCGGTGACCTTTCAGCATTTATTTTCTTATTTTAAAATTACCAATTATTGTATTAAATTAGCAATTTCTATTTGCTTGTCTTTAAAACTCTATCGCTCTCTCTAATTGCGCACAACTGCCGCTAGTGATGATTGCAGCCCTTGTAGCATCAAGAAATGGCAACCATCGCGGTTATCACCTTGCAGACTCTCTTATCTTAGATTTAATATTTGACATAAGACCATGGGACCATGATATTCCTTGCGGTCCCGCCGTCCGTGCAGCCTGGACAACGAGCGACCACTGTAAGTGATGATTGTTCTCACCTTCTGGACTCTCTCTAATTTTAAATTTAAGATTGAGATAAGACTTCGTGACCATGGTACTTGGGAAATTTATTCAAAAAGTTTATCAATCTATTACACTTTTACTGATTAAGTCATAATCCTTTTAATTTTGTCAATTGAATCATAAATATTTTCACATTTTGACAATTTAGTCTATCTAACCGATTTTGGCTAGAATTCGTTGACATTGACGGTGCACTAATATGGAACCTTTTTAGTAATATTTCAATGATATTTTAATAATTTTTTGAAATTTTTATGGTTTTCTTTCCTTTTGCTTTTCTTTTTTTAGTTTTTGGAGAGAGGGCCGACAAGGCTGGCCAACCCTCGCAGGCCCTAAGTGAGGGTGGCCGATCCTCGTCAACCCTGGGCAAGGGCACCACAACCCTTGCCAGCTCTAGGCGAGGGCTGCAACGCCCTTGCTTGGGGCTAGAGAGGGCTGGGCAAGGGCTGCAACACCCTTGCTAGCCCTAACTTCAAAATCCCTCTAAAAAAAAAGCTAAAGGAAAAAATCATAAAAGAAAAATCAAAATATCATTAAAATATAATTTAAAAAGTGTCATATCAGCGTCGGTCGTCCATGTCAGTGAATTTCTGCCAAATTTGACCAGATAGACTGAATTGGGCAAAAGGAAAAAATATTTAAGACTTAATTGGCAAAATTGAAAAATTTATGATTAAATTGATAAAAGTGCAATGGTTTAAGACTTTTTCAATAATTTTCCCTCAATGTAGCAATTCCTCTTCGTAGATAATTAATCATTATTAGTTAATTTTGTTAGAGGCCTAGATGAGAACACCAATGCATGATAGCTTTAGCTACCTCAAGCGACATCGACTACACTATGTAGGATTGTTGGAGTTTATGTCAACAATTTCTAACATAAATTAACTGGATGGATTGAATTGGTATAAATGCAATCGATTTAGGATTCTTTTATTACTTTTCTCGATTTTTAACTTATATAAATTGTGCTCTTAATTTGTCAAATAAAGTTTGATAACTTCAGTCCAGTGATCCATGTAATCCTCCGCTTACCAGAGATAAAAAGATTCCTATCAAATAATTGATGGTGTCTTGTTGTTCCTAGATTTTCAACGACTTGTTGCTTTACCTATCATTGTCAAATGGTTATGTACATTTTTCAAATTGACAAATTCAGTGTACATTAATACTTACCATTGGCTTAGTAAGATGGCATAAGTAAAATCATCAATTTGATCAAAATTTCTGATCTCCAGTCGCAAGAGGACTATGTTGAATATTGTGCCAAAATTATAGGACTTGATTGCATAACTCAATAGTTATAAGACTTAGTTGTACAATTCACTAGTTATAGGACCAAAAATGGAATTATCCCTTTAATTATTTACAATCTTTGATGTAATATCTATTGGGCATCACATGAGCCCATCACCGCCATTTGTGCAAATAAAAATCCAAACATAATTTTGGATTGCCAAAACAAGCATTCCCTTGTTCAGCTATCCCCTTATTTAGCTTGAGAGAAACTATTTCATATGAAACTTATATCTAGCAATTTTGATATATAAAGTAACAAATCTCAAAAAAAGAAGAAGAAGTGATTCTAGCTCACATGACATGACAAATCATGTGATGTAACGTTGCGTAGGATGACATGCATATGAACATTTTTACCGGGCTCCGGATTCTTGCTAAGTATGGGAAGACTAATGATGAACCTTTTTAATCAGTACGGGAGCCATCTTGAATCAAGAAAATGTAAACAGGTCTAAATTCCCATCAAGAGTAGGATCATGGTGATGGTGGCATAGGTTCAACAAAAAATGAAATGGGAATTACATATGGGATAAAAAATAAAAGAGAAAAGAGAAAAAAAAAACAAGGAAATGGAATTGACCATAGGCAAATTGAGGGCCAATGCATGGAACATGCAACAGGTGGCTCCTCCACCATTTGCCTGCAAGACTGTCAGTGAACGCCCATTACACCGCGTGTCCTCTGCAAAGTCTCTCTCTGCATCGAACTTTATCCTCTCCTTCTTCTCCTTCTTCCTTGACTTGCCAGGGTTTTATGCTCTTACCAGCCTTCACTTTCAAACCCTTCGCTCCTGCTGCTTCAAGATTTCTGTTCCAATGGGATCTGCCCTGTCAAATTAGCAGTACTCACACAGCTGCTTATCTGCCCAGGTAAACCCACAGGGGCTTCTCTTTCCTATCTCCTAGTGTCAGAATTAATAAGCCCTTTTTAGCTCACGTCAAATGTTGTGTATTGGAGTTGCGAGCATTGTTTTTTACTCGACGATAAATCGCACGTGTCTTTGCTCAGCATAGCTGTTGGTTTGCACTGGATACTGCATATCATGCCTATTATTAGTTGTGTATTTGTCTTATCTTCATTTGAGTGCTGTAAAATGGGGAGACATTAGAAGATTAATGGCTAAATTAGTTCGAACTGATTCGGTCAATTGTAATTTGAGGAATAGGGGTACTAGAGTTCTGCAATGCTTGAGAGTCCAAGATGGATATATATGTATGCTGTCAAAATCTATGCCATTAAGACTTCGAATGAAAATCGTTCTCTGATGATGTCTTGTTTGAACTTATTACCAAAGATGGAATTTGCTGTTATCAGCCCTGCATGAGTAGCACAAAATATATTAATGACACCATTGGTTGCCGGTTTGCACGCAACAGGATGATGTTAGAGGTTTCGCTCTCCTGAAAACATGGGATTAGGTTTGAGCTAAAATAAATGGCATCCTGACTGCCTAATTAATATATAGTTCAGGCTTTTGCATTGGAAACTTTTAACTGGGAAGACCTCCCATGAGATAAGTTTGTTTTTCAATAGCGATTTGTTCTAGATATGTTTATGGCATTGGTTACTATTTTCCTGGTTGCACCAGTCTCTGCATAAGCCCAGATATAGCAACATCTGTAGCCTAACTTTTGTTCCTTATGTTATTTATGGGAAAATTAGATGCAGAGGGACTAGGAGAGCCTTCGGGGCAACACACTCATAGTACTTTTTGAAGCATTTGTTCTCATTTCTTTGAGGTGAAATTTGTTTCGGCAGGATGGATGAACCGAGCATGGATTGGGATATTGAGGAATGCTCCTCTGAAGCAGACAGCAGCAAAGTTAGTTGGTTATGGAATAAGGGAGTAGCAATTGGAAAGAAGGTTCTGGTCACAGGCATGGTGATTTCGTCTGCCCCGTTTGTTCTTCCTCCTCTCATGGTAGTCTCTGCACTAGGGGTTGCTGTCTCCGTTCCTTATGGGCTCTTCTTTGCAAGTTATGCTTGCTCTGAGAAGCTCATGAGTACATTGCTTCCAACTCCTTATGAGGAAGGAATTGGGGTGGAGGAGGAGGAGGAGGCGGAGGAGGTTGTTCGGTCTGGAGGAGACATTGATACGGAGAAGGAGGAAGTAGGGCAAACTGAGGATATAAAAGAACAACTCGAGATGAGGTTTGAATTGGTTGAAGGAAATGAAGAAGAGAAGACCATGGTGGGGGATAGTTATGATAATAGAGGTATGGTGGAGGACTTAGTTTCGGAGGTTTGCGAAAAAATGGAGGGAGATGATGACATAATAGATGGAAGTTTGTCTAAGCAGCCAAGGGATGAGATGCAGGGCGGTTTACTTATGCTAGAAGTGGATGAGAATGATGGCAATAAGTTCGACCGAATCGGGGCACCCCTTGAAGTGACAAATGTGGCTGTATTTGAAAGCAGGGGACTGCAGAACATTGGGCAAGATGAATTGGTGAGAGAGACTAGGGGGGTGATAGAAACATTTTCGGCTGAGGGAAAACCTTATAATCCAGTGGTGGAAGAGAAGATGCGACCCGAAGGACTGCATGAAGCTGCTGATGAGATGCAGGGCATTTTACTTACGCTAGAAGTGGATGAGAATGTTGGCAATAAGTTCGACCAAACTGGGTTATCCCTTGAAGTAACAAATGTGGTTGTATTGGAGAGCAGGAGACTGCAAAACATTGAGGAAGATAAATTGGTTAGAGAGAATAGGGGGTTGATAGAAACATTTTCTGTTGAGGGAAAGCCTCATAATCCAGTGTTGGAAGAGAAGATGCGACCCGAAGGAGTGCATGGAGCTGCTGATGAAATGAATATACCAGGTGAAGCTAAAAATAATGGGAAGAAGGGCAAAAGAAAGGGTAGAAAAAAGGAGAAAGCTGAAGGAAAGAGAATTGAGACTCTCCCCATGGCAACAGATGTGCATAAAGTAAAGCAAAGTGGGAATGCTCACCCTGATCAGGATAAGGAAGTGGCTGGTCTTGTTGTAGAAGACAAGAAACCAATCAGGGAAGAAAGCAAAAAGATGATTACTGACTATGGGAAGGAGAAAGCTAACACTAAGTTGGATGTTGGACGACTCAGACAAAGAACTTCTAAAGGTAGTGGTTGAGGATGCCAGTAGCTTCTATTAGTTAGAATTTGTTAATTTTTCCATGAGAAACACTCAGAGAATGATTTCAGTAATCCATAACGCAGGAAATGTTCAGGAAAACAGTTTGGATATTGGAGATGCAAAAATTCCTAAATCTCTTGCTTTGTCTGGGTTAAAAGATGGGAGAGGCATTTCTCCATCTTTTGTTGAGGTCAGTCATCATTTGTCTTCCTAATATGCATAAAGCTCATTGCTGAATACTGGAAGCAATCAAATTGGCTTATGTCAATGTTGTTGGGATCATTGAGTTAAGAGCTATTATGTTTTTCTGGTCAGAAAAAATTACCAATTTCCACCGTGCATCGTTGTATTTTAAATTATACTGAGTTGATGAATCTCTTAAGTGAGAAAGTGTAGTATAGAAACTCTGGTCGGTTGGTGCACCTCAGATACAGAGGCTTGTCTCAAATCCTTCTAGGCCCCTATTTGTCTCTCTTATCAGATGTTCCCATGAATTTAGTTTAAGGATAAAGTCTTGCCTATGCAAGAGAGAGATGTAAAGAATTTAAAGATTATAACATGCTATTGTTAAATAGCTTAAGTTTTTATAACAGTTGGTAGTGATTCCACAAAATTACAATTAGATTAGGGAAAATTTTCTGCTTGAGGAATTGTGTTTGTAAATGAGCAGGCCAAAATGGGCTGGACGATGGTGATCGTTTTTGTTTTCTGTAAATCATATGCAAATTGATAAAGCACTTTTAAGGCTGGGATGATTAGAAGCTTCCATGTTCACCCTTTTCTGCAGGACCAGGAGATATATGGAGAGGAAAAGTTATGGCAACAGATCGAGGCGATGCGTAAGATAGTTGGATACAAGGCTAAACTGCAGGCGTCCTGCATCGAGGAGCTGAAATCTCTCTATACCTTTACAGGTGTCAAACCACCAGACTCGTTCAAGGATACTTCAGACCTTGTGGAAGTGAACAAGAAGCTTCGGTTTCTCATGTCGGTAGTTGGAGTCAAGTAGATAAAGAACCAACTTTTAGTTTGTTTTATCTTTGTTTTTGTGCTGCGAGCACTAGACGTGGGAAGACGGCAAAGAAACACAGATTGCTAGTAAGACTGTTTCCCAAGTGGGTGATTTTTAGACTTTTGGATGTCTTTATGTAGTTTGTTTCCCTTGAATCTTAAGAGGGCTTGAGCATTCGACCAATCCATATCACAAAATGCTTGACATGATATGGGAAGAAACAGGTGATTTGTCCCCTTGGTGATTACTCGAGCATTCGACCATCATCAGTTCTTCATCGTTATCGCCGCTGTTTGTGAAGCCAGTTATCTGCCATTGTCAATACTGATGCAGTCATAATTAGTTCTACTGCATCAGGTAACATAAACTTGGGGTTAGGACACTAGGAGTGCCATAACTTTCGTACGGCGCTCACTTTAGTGCCAAAACTTTTTTTTCGCTCACTTGAGTGCCACATCGGAGTGAAATCGTTCAGTTAAGTGCCACTTTCGGCCAAAATCGTTTAGTTAAGTGTTACTTTCGGTCAAAATGCATACTGGAATTTTTTAATGATTTTTCTTCTTCTTTTTTTAATAAATTTCGACGCCAATGTGGATTTTTTAGGCAAAACAATGTCGTTTCTACTCTTTTTAGAATTTTTTCGATTTTTTTTTTTTTTGCTTTTTTTCTTTTTTTTTTAGGGCCAGCGAGGGTCACCGGTGACCCTCGCCCTAGACCACGAAGGCTCGGGGCGGGGCCGCCGGATCTCGGCCGGCCGCTGGCGAAGGCCGTCGTGGCCTCGCCCGAGGCTGGCAAGGGTCTCACCGGCCAGCCCAGATCTCGCCGGAGATCTGGGCTAGTCGGCGAGATCCGGGCTAGCCGGCAAGACCCTCGCAAGCCGCGGGCGAGGCCGCGACGGCCTTCGCCAGCGGCCGGCCGAGATCGGGCGGCCTTGCCCCGGGCCTTCGTGGCCCAGGAAGAGGGTTTTGCGGCCGGCGACGGTCACCGGTGACCCTCGCCGGCCTTAAAGAAAAAAAACAAAAAATTCAAAAAAATTCAAAAAAATTAATAAATATATTAAAATATATTAAAATATTGTTCGTTGGCGCCACGTCAGCTTTTCCAGCGGCCAAGTTAGCTTTTCTGGCGGTCACGTCAGCTTTTCCGGCAGCCACGTCAAAATTGGCACTCAAGTGAATGCTTTTTTAAACTGGTGACACTCAAGTGAGCGAAAAAAAAATTTTGGTACCAAAATGAGCGCCCTACGAAAGTTATGGCACTCCTAATGTATTTACCCCCATAAACTTTGATCTACGTAGTCTTAATAAGCGTTTCATGCTAGGGCAAGGCAGAAAATGTTGAAACCTCGTTTCACTTTGCTGGTGGCTATTGTTGTTTCAGAATTCATGCTCTGCTGTGTTGTATGTGGCTACAAAGTAGTGATTCGTTTTGCATTATGCAATGTTTAGAATAGGTACTTCCCGTGTGATGCTGAGTAAGATAGATGAAAATAACTATGAATTACATCTTTGAGATATTTTACAAAGAATGCCTTGATCAAATCCTTAATTCTGCCCTTAAAACACCCAATTTCACCACCTCTCTCTTTTGAAGTGGATGGTGTCGTGAAAATAGAAGGAAAAGAAGTTGTGGGGTAGATCATAGGAAAGCCTAGAAGCTCTGTCCCTAGATCTTGCAAATGTCTTTTAAGAATATCGTAACGACAGAACAGGACATGCATCGGTCAAAAACCAAACGACTAGGCCTACAATACCGGGTCATATTCCAGATGCATGATGTTTGCATGAGCTCAGCTATCGAAAAACGCTCTCTATCCTTTACTATAGCAACAGAGCGGACTCCTGTTTGCTCCTTATATAATCATCACTCGGGTTGAAGCGAGAGCAATCGCATCATTACTCTCACCTTCTCTGTTTACAATACCTAGCAGTGAAACTCATCAAACCAAGGCTAGTAAGAAAAATGGCAAGTTACGTTTTCCTCCACGCCGCAAAGAATACCAAGTTGGCTTATGCTGGAGCTAACTTGGCCAGGAGCAGCATTTTGGTTCCTAAGGTCATTTCCAGGTCCATTGAGGTAAATGTCAAATTCACTCATCCTCTTGAAGGACTACCCAGCATCAAACTGTCCTCCGTTTTCTTTCAAGCATACAAACACACACCAAGGATCCACGAATATTCATGAAAGGATTTACGTCATTCCTGATCTTTGTAAATGCCGTTCCTTTTCGAGGTGTTAGCATTGGCTATATATACTCAATACCTTATGCGGTGTTTAGTTTGTTTAATCATTTTGATGTTTGTGTTCTTGATACAAGGTTGTTTGCGCACCAGTTACAATCAAAATGTTCATAAATTAATTTTTGTGACGTGGTTGCCATTTTTTTTGCTGGTGAGTCAGTGACAAGCTCATACTATACTTGTCTTTTGTATCCCAGACTGAAGGGGGTCCGATCGCAAGTGACTCGTCAGTACCAGGAGCTACATCACAATCCAGTGAGAGCATTTCAAACCCGGCTGCATCATCATTGCCAACGGATAATGTACTTATCCTCCTTGCTTGACTAGTATATTTCATGAAATTGTAAACCAACAAACACTTGAATTCCCGGATTTGAATATTGAGGGATTTGTGCAGGTGACACAAGCATCAAACTACTCAAGTGCTCCTGGATCTGCAACTGAAGACTTGACTGGGAGAGCAAAACAAAAGCTGCAGGATGCTTGGAATAATGCTCGAGACACAGTTGTTGACAAGACTAGAGACACTAAGGAATCCCTTAAAGAGACTGCTTCCGAGGTTGAAGACTCGATGAATACTAAAGAGGATGTTTGAGTGATAAGTCTTTACTCACTCAAGAAGTCAGCTGGCATCTACGCTATTTGATCAATTTACTTTTTCTGTGATTGGACTTTCCCTTTGCATTCTCCACTCAGAAGACATTTGATTTCTTATGTTATGTCAAATTGATGTAAGCTGTTCTTGATCTCTGTAATAGCACATCAGTTTGATTCTTCAAATGTTAATAAAGCTCTAAGCTTTTGTTTAAACACCATCCAAATGTTATTATTACATCATGAAGGTTTCAAGAACTCATGTGTTAAATCAGGTGTGCAGAATGCTACTAGATCAGTTGATATGCAAAAACATCATTCTCAACTCAAGCTGAAATTCATGTTGATCACTGGATTAGCATACTTATAATGAGAAGGTAAATGACATTGGTGCGGCCAATGCATGATGGGCTAAGCGTCAACAACTCAACCTGCCAATGACCATGTTAAGGGTGCTAATCGGCAGTGAAGTGTGAAATTATCAACTGATAAAGTGTGCGACATTCGGGGATATAGAGCATATGCGCAAGGCAACCATCCTTTTCCCTTTGATTGCAGATTGGTTTTGAACATAGGCACTGCTAAGTTTGCAAATGGATTCTTTTCCATACATTGCAAACAGGTAACACAGTCTCCTGTCCGATTTGGAGGAAATTCTGATAGCCCCATATTGGAAGGGCTGGTGATCAATGGTAGTGGTCGTTGACAACTTGATCATTTGACATGATGGTAGAAGTACAATTGGTTTACCAAAGCTATGCTTCTACTGATGGATGAAGAAACTAAACAACCTAAAAACACCGGTTGGCACGTATAGAATATAAAGAACAGAAATAGCCACGACACTAAATTGTAATAGCACAAGCAGCGTATATCTTTCTTCAAGAAATATACTGTATGACTGTAGATATTGTTCATAAAAACCAAGCCTTAGTACTCGATCACGTAGGAACGGCCAACTTTAACTTTTGGATTGCGTTTAGGGACGAACTTTTCATTTACATATTTCCTCGAATAGTGCCATCTTCCCTTACTTAAGACAAAGGGAGCAACAAACAGGAGATATCATGAAAACCCTTCTAGATTCATCCCTATTGCGGCATAGATGATCTTCACCTGTAATGCAAGAATCAACTAGGAAAGGTTGAAAGTTTTAATATGATGCCGAATTATGCGTCCTTTATTACAAATACGTAAATCCGTCAAGAAAAATCTAGTTCTGTATCTACTAAAGTAAGTCACGGATATGCTTCTTTATAACAAGTATGTAAGGCCGTTAAAAAAAATCTACTTCCGTATCCGCCATTTATGAGAGAGATCATCTTCCCGTTGACGAGCTTTCTGTAACGCCTCAATACGGAAAGCAACAGAAAATGTGCTTCTCGAGAATTCTCTGCCAATCTTCTATATCAAATTTCTTCTAAATGTGACAGCAATACATATACATTAGGAGTAACATTTGTGAACAGAAGTTGCTCAGTTGGCAAATCACTGTAAGTGGCTGCTGCTGAATTCCATTTTTGCCTTTTTGGTTTGGTACAGCTACTGACTTTTCATATGGCCTTATAAGTCTACCAGCCAAGCCACCTCTACTTACCATAAACTGTTATTACCAAAATCAGATGCAACTTGCCTCATCTTGTATCTCTTTCTGATGGATTATGGTATGCATTATGTCCTTACCATATAATAATCTTTCACACCGGGGGAAGTTCATTGACCAGACATCTAGGGAAACGTTGGAAAAGGAAAAATTCCATCCTAATTGAGGCAATCACACGGTATTTGCTTCAGGCCATAACCAAACTTGGCCGGCTGCAAATTATCACCACCAAGAAAAGGCTAGAAACCTTGAATATATTTGAGATGGACGGCTCTGACGGTGCCACGTCAGATTCATTTGACATTTTCCTTAAAATTTCATGTATTTATGATCCTTCCCATCCTTGAAATGCAGTGCAGATTGCGCATCATTTATGGAGAAAATCCAAATTGGAATGCCAAAGAGAAGGTTGTATATATAGGCCTTCATTTTAGACTAGGTCACTCTGCTTGAGAATCTTGGCCGGTCCCTTTGGTGTGGCTAGCGAGTACAAACTTGTGAGGTTAGTAGTCCACCATTTTCAGCTAAGCTTGAGAGTCTATTCTTCATATCTATAGGTCTTCAGCTATCAGTGATCACTTGCCTGATCAGTTAGCTTGAGTCACCAGTTCATTTGTTCTTTCTCGATCAATTTCAAAGATGGTTTAGGCTCAAATATTCGAGCAAAAGCATATTTTCTTTTGAAAAATTATTTTTAATTTATCTATCCCTCATGTTCTTGTGAGGCTGCAGAATGAAGGACAAAAATGTCTTGCATGCCAAGCAATTGAAGGGCTGGATAGGATGACTATCTACAACCGTAGCTCGTTTATTTTTTGTCATCATGCATGTGTTCAAGTCTTGTTTTCTTCTTCACCACTGATTGAACCAGTCTGCATACTGTTATGGATTCATGAAACCTTACGAGCATCAGCATCTCTTAACTACTATGGCTAGGTAGTATCTAATGAGACATCATGAGACGATTTTGTAGAGAAAAGATATGGAAAAGAGTAATTGCTCTTTTCAACGGTGCTTGTTTCTCGTCCAATAAATTGATCGACAGTCATTTATGTATCGCGGATCCACTTTTCTTTTACAAGAGGTTTAATTTCTGATATCGGCTTTATTCTGTTTCAGGACAATTCAGATATCCAGAGCAGCGATGTCGACGGAAGAAGCTGATTCGCAAGAGGTTCTCCACAGGCGGAAAGTGCGAAGGGTAGGGTGCCGATACTTTAAATCTCTCTCATGAATAAGCAGTTACAGTGATATCTTATAAGCGAGACTCTAACCAAGTTATCATCCCCGGCATAGGAAAAATCAGGCAAAAATTCACATTTAAGGTTAAAAATGTTTCTCCATCCCTTATTTGAAATTTTCCCTACATTCTACGTCATATATATATTAGATGATAACTCAACGTCTAAAGTTACTCCGTTTTATCTCCTTTAAGATACAAATGACATATTTTTCTTATCTGAAATTTGAAGTAAAGATGCAACCATCAACCATTATGCACCAAATAAATATTAGAATTCGAATCATGACCTTTTTTCCCATTATAGCTCTATAAAATAGATGAGATTTATTCAGTGGATTTCAGTCTCATGAATTTGCTTGTGAATGTACTCGATAGAAGGCAAAATGCGAAATTAAGTGGTAATGTTTGGTGCGTGGTGTGCAATCAAGTGTAGCTGTGCCTCCTTTATTGATGAATGTTTTTACCAGGTGGAGGAGCCAGTGGAGAAAGTAGGATCACCATCCTCTTCCTCTTCAGATGCACATAGTGAGCTTCGATCAAGTTCTCATGAGGCTACTGGTGATCATGAGGGTCATCCCAAGGAGCATGATGATGAATCTAATCATGATGATCAATCTGCAGGAAACATGCTCAAAAGGTACACGATGTGCATCACTGAAAAATAGTGGGATAGAAAAATTCCGCTGGAAACACAGGGCTCTGCTCTAAGTACCTATCTCCCATGCATCCTGAAAATGTTATGCTGAATTTATCAGTTAATCCTCTTTATTCATACATGGACTATTTGCAGAGAATCTCAATAGAAAATACCAAAGTCTTTTGGTCTAACATAATTTCTCAGCTTAAGTTCACTTATGACCCTTTTTCCTTTGGCTTACTTATGGTTTTGGCTAACCTGTGATTTGAATCGTCTAGACATCAACCAACTAAAAAAGTGAGTGTGAGTTCTACTCTGGTGGCTGGCACTCCTGAATTGCAGAAAACAGACCCGATTCCTGCATCAGTGGAGACTACAAAGGCCTTCTCACCTGCTCCAGTAATGCTCATCTTTTACAACTCTCTTACTTACCTCTTAACCATTTAAATTTCATATCATACTACCAAGCAAATTAAACCCTTGCCAATTGCAAGCAGATAGAGGGGTCAACCATAAGTGGAGGCTCCCAGCCCTTCCATATCGACCAACATACTCATTTGACCCTACAAGACCAGCTTCAGGTCCCTGTGCAAAGCAATTTGAGCCTTGAGCAATCGATATTGTATGTTTTATTTTCTTTCACTTTGGCTCTTAATAATTATTATTAACATCTAAAGTTCATAATTGTTATTCATAGATTCTGTTTCAAAGAACTAGACATTGATTATCACTCTTCCTTTGTAAACTAAAAAATCTAGGCCTCTAGCCATGGGGATGCAATCTTCTGTGCCTTTATCAAACTTGACTGTTGATCAACCAGTAAGAAGCGTTTTGAACCTCCATGAGGGGCCTGGAACCATGAACGTGAATAACCAGAACAACTACATCAATCTGCCCACACCAAACTTGCCTCCGGAGCTTCACTTGCCAACATCCTTAAGATTTCCTGGGTCCCAACGGAACCCATCGTTCTCACAAATTTCGGTGAATATCCATATATCCTACCATTCTACTGCTTGATTTTTTATTATGAGCTTCTGGTCCTTCTTTTGCATTAGTTTGTTGCCTCTTCTAGCTTCTATCATTGCGCATTAGTTTAGTGTACTTGTAATCATCATTTGTTTACAATACTCGGTTTTTTCGCAGAGCCAGGGAGGACATGGCATTGGCACCAGGACACAATGGGCTAGCTCTCATTCCCAGCAACAGATCAACATGTTTGAACCCTCAATTCCATCACGGTCATGATTCTCTCTCTTTTATGGCTTTCCTTATTTTCATGGTAGTCTAAGGAGTGTGACACAAAACAAAGTGCTTTCAACAAGATATATCTTGCAGGCTATCTTCCATCTTCAATTAAGCCTAGGAAATGAACTTGCGAACAAAAATGACTCATGTATGGTCATGCTTGCCTCTCTTTTATGGCTTTCCCTATTAGCATGGCAAACTTAGAACTGTGACACAAAACTAAGGGCTTCCAACAAGTCACGTCTTACATGCTATCTTGCAGTCTCCATTTAAGCCTAATAATGTGAACAAAAATGACTCATTTATAAGATTCTACCGCAGGCAACAAGACGTTCAGGTCCAGAGACTGCTTCCTTATGTCTCTCTGCCTCCAAATAGCAGCATTTACCACAGTGGATTATCTCCTTACCTTCAGCTTCCTGGCAATCCAACTCAGCCGGTACATATGCAACAATTAGAGCACCTATACCTTAGACTACTCTTCCTTTTCTTCTCTAAATTTATCTTCTGCATTCTACTGCCAACAGGGAATGGGAGCCTACAATATGGGACCATCTCTTCCTCTTCATATGGAAGAGTTGCCAGCGATAGGAGACTTCAACAGTGGGGTACATACACTCTCTATATAACGCTATAACTGCACTGTCTTTTCATTTAGTTGCTGGTAATGACGCAGCAGATCCTTGAATTACCTTTCTTGTGTTCAATGTGAGCAGCTAGGACTAGGATTACATGGACCCTTTCTGAATGAGAGCCGCATTGGTATGGGAGAGTCGTCACCTAGACAACCTTCAACACATCCCTTGGTAATTACCTGATCCTGAGTTGCCTTGCCTTGAGAGTGTGCTAAAACCTCATTTACTTCTCCTTTTTTTCCCTATCAATTTGCTTAACATGATACAATGAATTAAGAAATGGAGTTGATGATATTTAGATGAACATGACTTGGTCCGACATTGTTCATCCAACCCGAGCTCCTCAGCTGACTGACAGGGTCCCTCAATTTCAAGGCGGTCAGCATCAGGTTCCCAACAATAGGTACCCTTTTTACTTATACAAAACTTCAGTTTTAGATTTCCTGTTGATATTTCTTTTATTGTTTGTTTGATAAAAGATTATTGTGGAGAGGAAAACCATGAAATTTTTATTCTTATGCATATCAGGCCTATATTCAACTCTGTCTATGATCCAATGTATGAAGCAATGGGATTGCCCATTGACCCCCATCTGAGAATGTTCCTTGCCAGCAAGCGTGAGCGTGATTCAGGTATTACTCAAATCTGCCTTCTGGAAATCCATAGTTATAAAGACAAGCATGCATACTCATGGACTAAACTTGCTCTTTGACACTCTTATTTTCCAGGAAAGTGAGAGAAGGCATGAACCAAAGTCCCAGTGAAGCTGCCATCAACTACTCATAGTTCGTGTGCACCATCAATGCCGAGCATTATCATTTTGGACTTTCTGTCTCTAAGTTTAATTAGTTTTCTTTTATCTTGGCTCCCT
This sequence comes from Corymbia calophylla, assembly GCA_014182845.1. NCBI lineage: Eukaryota > Viridiplantae > Streptophyta > Magnoliopsida > Myrtales > Myrtaceae > Corymbia > Corymbia calophylla. The sequence goes on from CM024700.1 coordinate 12,219,965, forward strand.
TAGACTATTTTTGGTCTTGAACATCGTCGTCATTTAACCATTTTCCGGGGAGAGACCAATATTTCAGCATGGTTTGGACATAATAAGCTGATATTTCTGGATTATCTTTTATTCATTTGCTAATTGAGGCATTAGGCAATGCCAAGACTTTATATTTCTTGAGATTTATCAGTTGTTGCTAGGGATGCATTTGATATTTTGCTGTGTGATATGGGTTTCATTATTGGATGGATGTTTCTAAGGAAACCACCAGGTTGATTGAGGTTGGACGGACTCAGACCACCATCACATGACATCTTCGTTGCCTTTGTTTTCCTATCACCGCTACTACCACCACAAAATCGCCATTTCTCCCTACTGCCACCGACTTTCATTTCTCTCCACCGCTAGCATGGCTTCACAACCACTGCCACTACCAATCGCCCCTCATGACTACCACCTCACCCCTCCGTTGCTGCTGTCACTGTCCTACCACCTCCACAACCATCCGGTAACCACCACCATCTCCAGCATTGCACTAACACCACCGCATCGTGGGTTGAGGTGATGACGGGAGGTTGGGGGTCTGAAGCCCTAGCCAAACAGGCAAAAGAGAACATCCAAGCATGTTGTTTGTGACTGTATTACGATAGCTAGAAACGAAAGTGACCACAGGTCCACAACCTTGAGCTTTGAGGATGTTCATGTTCTGATTATTTTCATGCTGCGGGGATGTCTGCTAAATCCAAATCCCGTGATCAAACTACCATCTTGGATTGATTAGCGACAATTTTTGGAAGTGTCAAAGTAGACACATGGCCCATATTTCTAGCTTCATTTAAAACTGCCTTGTCACCTTTCCAATTTTTCTGCTAACAGGCTTGGACTGGACCCAGAAGCTGGGCCTATGTATTGACTTTTTCTTTCCTCGTTGCATAATTCTCTTCGAACATATGTTACGTAATGATTTGTCCCGGTTCACTTCTAGAGGAGCTAAAGTTAAGAGTTGCTTAGCTCATGATATCTTCCAATGATTCTGGCCTTGACTAGTAAACCATCATGGCCTACATTGGGTCACGGGAGCATTGTTGAAGCACTCTTTACAATAATTCTGGGTTAAGATCTAAAAAATTCCTAGACGGGCAAGCATAATAGTTCCTTGAAAAGTTTCGCCTCTGTAGGGAAAATAGTGTGTATCCTCTCCATGGACTCCGATTTTGGTAACACGCTTGTAGCACTAGCTTTGGTAGTTGTTTTAGGATTGTCTATACGTTTATACACACTGCTCGTGTTGAAGCCACAAAGGCTTAGAACCTTGCTTAGAAGGCAGGGCATCGGAGGACCGCCGGTATCATTCTTACTGGGGAACATCAGTGAGATCAGGAAATCACAGCTGACAGCAGAAAAGCCTCTCGCAGGTGCACACCCGGCCTCTCATGACTGTGCAGCTTCGCTCTTCCCTTCATTTGAGCAATGGAGAGTTCAATATGGTAAATATTGCTATCAATATTGTAGCATCAAACTTTATCAGCCAAGGAACAGAGAATGGTGCAGCAAGCCTCTAAACCATATTTTCTCGCAATTTTCTTTAGGTGAAGTGTTCATGTTTGCACTGGGTCACATACAGATACTTTGTGTGAATCGACTTGATATGGTGAGAGAGATAACCACATGCACCTCCTTGGACTTGGGAAAACCCTCCTATCAGCAGAGAGAGAGAGGTCCTCTGCTCGGTCGGGGCATTCTGACTTCCAATGGTCATGCGTGGGCCCATCAGAGGAAGATCATTGCTCCTGAGCTGTTCATGGACAAGGTCAAGGTATGATTCACCATGTCCAAGATTTATACTTACTGCGTCAGCTGCTAAGTAGCTACATTATGGCCTTTTCATAGTGTCAACGTATCGTGAGCTTAGCCCTTCTTGGGTCAAGTGGACCATCTTCCAATTCTACAGCTGGTCAGATTGGTAGATTAAGACTGAAAGCTTAAACAAGTTGAGAGATAGTTAATTGGCTAGCAAAAAAGGGGGGGAAGAAAAACCCTCATGATATGATCTGGCTCGATCTCATTTTACTGTGCAATCTGGGAGTGATGCGGATTCATGAATGTAAGTGCAAGCCGGGCTGATGGACAATAGGATAGATCACACTGAGTTTCATTCTTCTCATTTACTGCTGTTCAATGGATATTCTGACCGAAACTAGTATGTTTTAAACTCTGGTAGGGCATGATACCTTTGATCACTGAATCCACGGTGACCCTGTTGGAATGCTGGAGAAGAATAACCGAAACTGAGGGTGGAACTGCAGATATCAAAATCGACCACCATATTAGGAGCTTTTCTGCAGATGTGATTTCAAGGGCCTGTTTTGGAAGCAACTTCAGTAGAGGGAAAGACATTTTCCATAAGCTAAGGCAGCTCCAAGAGTCAATGGCCAAGAATTACTTGCGTATGGGGATTCCTGGCATGAGGTTTTCCTTTTTCTCCGCCTATTATAGCAGTAACAATAATTGGCTAAAATAAGAGGTTTGACAAATTAATTATCGCCAATACAGATATATTCCCACCAAGAGCAACAGAGAGGCTTGGACTTTAGAGAAAGAGGTTAGAAGCTTGATCCTCCAAGCAGTGAAGGAGCGAGAAGAAGCCACGGTCGAGAAGGATCTATTGCAGATGGTACTTGAAGGCGCTAAAAACGGTGATCTGAGCCCGCACGCAACTGATAGCTTTATTGTTGATAATTGCAAGAACATTTACCTAGCAGGCTACGAGACTACTGCAGTTTCGGCCACATGGTGCCTCATGCTCTTGGCCTCAAACCCAGAGTGGCAAGCTCGGGTTCGCACTGAGGTTCTGCAAATTTGTAGGAATCGCTTCCCCGATGCAGATATGCTGCGTAAAATGAAACAGGTAGTACTGCTTCCCCTCTCCCGATATGCTTTGCACGGGACAAATACACGCTAAGTGGCGTGAGGACTTACACTAGGCCAGTCCACTTCTTTATTTGCAGCTGACAATGGTCATTCAAGAATCGCTGCGTCTGTATCCTCCGGTAGCCGTGGTATCAAGGGAGGCTCTAAAGGACATGACACTTGGAGATATGCAAGTACCAAGAGGTGTAAATGTTTGGATCATGGTGGCGACATTGCACACCAACCCCGAAATGTGGGGACCCGATGCATACAAATTCAACCCACAACGATTCGAAAATGGGATTGCTGGAGCCTGCAAGCTTCCACATCTATACATGCCATTTGGGGTTGGTCCAAGGGTGTGCCTGGGTCAGAACTTGGCCATGGTTGAGCTCAAGATACTGATCTCACTTGTTCTTTGCAATTTTGCTTTTTGCCTATCTACCAAGTATACTCATTCACCTGCTCTTAGGCTGGTCATAGAACCAGAGCATGGAGTAGATCTCCAAGTGAGAAAGTTGGAGGCCATGCCCTAAATCATTTGTGTTACACAAGAATGGATATAATTCTATCTGATTACTTGCGACAATCTGTGTGTGACTTGAATCAGATTTTTCAACCCAAACTACAGATTCATAAACCATTCAATCGAGCATGAGGCTGCGGAATTCATGTCCTCCTCTGATATTTGAACTGTCAAGGACAATTAGGAAGCAACTTGTACAGGAAATGCCAACTTACATCATCTATAGTGGTTAAATCCTATATCAGTATTAGTTCTAGAATAAGCTAATTAGTTTTCTTCTTAGATATGGATTGGACATTTCGAAACTGGGGAAACCAAGGCCTTTCCTTTGCAAGCGGTTCGATGTCAAAGCTCAAAAGCACATGTTTTCAAAGATTAATGAATAGTTAGAGATTTAAATGTTTCTGTTGTGACATTCCAAATGTCACGTCGGTTGAGAGAGGCCATCTTAAGTAGTTCATGAGTCAACAACCACTCCAAATAGTCAGCACCTTGCTGTAGACGTTGTTTGAGCAAAACCCTCTTCGTTAGATATGTGTGGTTCATTGACAGAGTGATTGTTAGGGCGAGGGATGAAACAAGGTACGATTCCCAACATCTTTAAGACAAAGGGGTGAGAATAAACCACAAATTTGAAAGGGAAAGTATGGAGGGTGCTATGAGCCAACATTGACGAGAATGTCAATTCCTTAAATGAGGAAGCATATGAAATCACGAGACAAGGTGTGACTCTGACAAGACAAGGCGTGACTCCTAATAGCTATTGTCAAGGGATCAGAAATGGACTGGACCACACATTGAATAGCAAGAGGACCACTAGGTACGAGTCAACTCTGGCGAGGACATCATTTCTTCAAGTTGAGGAGTTTGTGGTACCTTGAGTCCCACATCGGTCAGGGGAGACCCTGTGCAATTACGCAGAGTAGCCCTTTTTACGATTTGCTAATGACTGAGCACTGACGATTGGGGGCAGTCCATGGTCGAGCCTTGAGGCTCTCTCAAGAGCCCTTAACTAGAGACCCTGTCTAGTTTCGTTGACTTTTCAGCTTTTGCTCAACTTAGGCTCAAGGGAGGGGAAGATCCTCCAGAGGATCGCGAAGGTCCAATTTTCGATACCCGAGTTGAAAAATTCAAGAGTTCCCATGTTCGCGTCGATACTCATTGTCGGTGTGAGGGTTCGTCGATCTTAAAACTAGGATGCCCCTAAATTCTAAATGCAGAAAATGCAATTCTGTGAGGGTTCGTCGATCTTAAAACTAGGATGCCTCTAGATTCTAAATGCAGAAAATGCAATAAGAATTGCAAACGTCCGGACATGCAATACAAAAATGTTTTGTTTAGCGGTCAGACTTTCGACCATAACCATCGATTCCAACACCTGATTTTCCAAAACGTGAATAGCGACCCTTGAGGTGAAAATTTAAGTTGTCGACAGTCCGCGATACCTTCACTGGGAGTGCGAGCTTCTCGGTTTTTGTCCATGCCGTCCTTGTTGGTCGATGATGGTAACGTGGGGTTTTGGTTTTGGGGGAGGTGTGATTGTGGTGGGGGTTGGTCGGGCTCTGAATGTCGAAATGAACAATGATGACCAAAAAAGTTAGGGAGAGCTATGTTACCATTTCATGTTGCCGTTCTTGCATGAATACATCACCGGCCCACGTGCAAATCACGTAATCCGGATTCCACATAATGAGAAATTTTCCCGATCGGTTGATAGAAATTTGTATCTTGCAGCTATTGTTGCTCCAATGTTTCCACCCCCAATTTCCTATTATATCCAAATATGTATCATTGCTGAAGCAAGCATCATGGCATAGTTGGCAGAAATTCATCAATTTGGATAAGTGACTTGACATTTCAAGAACAACTTAGCGACTTCTTTATGGGATTTAGCAACTCTCCATCTGGAAAAAGGTAATTATAAGTTCACAATAAGTTTCGACTCTGGCCAGCAATTTTTCGTATTGTTAAAAGAATGCAACGTAGGCTCTATCAATCATGTGAATCAAGCATATCTCGATTATCAATTGGGTTGGCTCTGCAGTCCAATGGCTTGTAAATCATGTCACACCTTCTTCATGCTTCTCAAGCTTCTGGTATCCCTAAATGATTCTCTCACCGAGATGTTCTCGAGTCTTGGCATCCATTTCAAAGCCGATTTCATCTCAAAGTAATGCAGGGAGAGTCTGCTCTACTCGCTCATTCTTTACAATCTGTATGCTTGGCAACTCGCATTGCTTGATCATTATCTCAATGTATTTGTCCAGCAAAAGAGATGGAAAATACAGAAAGCCTCCCACCTAACTATACACGCCACTATGAGCAGACAATATCCCATCAGAGAAAAAAAGGCAAGTATCGAGAGAATAAACATCACTAGTATGCTGTTCAGAACAGATAATCCTCGTCCGAGTCATCATCATGCAAAATATTGTCTTCCTCCCACAGCGGACAAGAACATGTAGGTTTTTCATCCTCCCAGTCCGCACCGCAATTGTAGCAAAACTCATAACCACATCTGCAAGGATGTAATGCCAAGTAAGATTTATGTAGTTTGTAAAAGAGGGCTGACAAAAGACATAGAAGATAAAAAAGCAAACCGCAAATTTAAATTATCATTAGGGAGCATTATCCAGACAGTATGGACATTCAGAATTTCGGTGGCGATTATTCAGAAGCTAAGCCATCCAACTCCAACACAAATCTTAAAGCAACAAATTACGCTGAGGTTGATATATATCATCTATAGGGAGCAAAAAGAAAGCCTGAATAAAGCAGCCTGGCCATTGCCAATCACCCAAGTCAATAGCTTTGCCAATTTCAAGCACTGGGGAAATTGCATAAGCATTTGCTGATTGCCAGTAAAAAGAAAAAGGATCAATTAGTGCTACCCCATTGGCCTTTCTAATATTTGTAGGTACTGGCATGTAAAAGCCTTCTTCCTCTATCTACCTTCTCCAGCGTAATCTAGCAACAGAGTGCTGCACACTTAATAATCTAACGATGCATATTTCCCCCCAAAACTACTATAATTACTCTGTCAACAGTAGTGCAATTGAGTGTTAAAACTTTCAAAAAATATAATCAACTTGAGGACTTGGTCGAACAGTTTTAACAAGTTTTAGGATTTAATTACACTTTTTGAAAGTTTTAATATTCAATTGCACATTCGTGATGAGTTTTAGTATTCAGTTGTACTTTTTGAAAATTATAGGACTTAATTGCATTGTCCTAACAAGTTTTAAGATTTTCAATATACTTATCACAATTTGTAATAAAAGAAAGAGGGCCAGTATCATTAGCTAAGTGGTTAATAATAGGGCTCCTTCGGGAGGTCACCAGTTCAAAACTGCCACTGCAACATCCCTCTTATATTCTAGAAGATCCAGTCAAAATGGTTCACCGGTCAAACCGGGTCAACATAAGGTCTAACCGGTTCTTGACCATTCCGGTCCCCAGAACATAGTCCAATTCTTCATTCGACAGGTTGAGCCAGTCTATACGGTCCAGCTTTGTAAGCGTTGTCTTCAATATCCGCAGTCCCTACTTCTGCTACTTGCGTGTACTAACAAAAGCATGAATACGACCCCTGAAGCAATCAAATAGATTAGCGGACAACAGATTTCACCATTAGACTATAAACGTAAAGCTTTAAACCATCGAGCAGCAGAGCTTGCCGTTATGCTTATTGAACTAAAGGTACCCCAGGTAAAGATCATCTCAACCGAGCAGGTCAATCGTGGGAATTAAGTACCTGCAAGTCAGGTGGTAACAGCCCTCAGAAAGTCCGATCATGTAATTGCATTTGATACATTGGCGCTATAGATTCCTGGAAGCAGGAGACTTCAGCTTTGCATCTTCAGCTGGAGGATGAGGATGCAAACTTTCATAGTCCATGCATGCCAAACTACCATGCCAATGCAGTGTCTGTAGAGAATATAGGAAGAGAGACACACACAAGGGAAGAAAAACCGTCTGCATTCTTCATTAAAAACTGACACCATAGTCATTATATAGGCTTTACACCAAAAAGGAATTATCACACCCCACTAACACCCCACTAACTTAACATGTGCAGCAACAACACCATGAAAATTGTCACAAACTACTAACACGTGAAAAACACACCACTATAGAAACTGTCACAAACTATTAACATGTGAAAAACACGTTACAAGAAAGAAAATTTGACTCATTCGACATGCAGAGCACGTGGGATAAGGGCAATATATTTTCTCTTCAGCCTAAAGATGACGATGCAAACTACCATGCCAAGGAACCCTGCAATCGATACAGAAGAGTCCATGACATTGTATGCATTTCCTTGCTCCAGATCTTGGAACAACTGTAGCAGAAGTGGTGAAGAATTCTGAAGCTTCAGTTTCCGACATCAATGCAGAGCACATGGGGCAAGGGAAATTTATTTTCTCTTTAACAGGGATCGAGGCTTCCTTTAACTGCTGGGTCATCATCTCAATCAGTTTGGGTGCCAAAAATTTACTGCAGCTGCTGACAGTAAGATCAGATTTACATCCCACGTGAGGACATCTTGGCACCATACCATGGAGCAACTTCACCTCTACATGTTGTCTCATGCAAGAAAAGCAACAGCGGTGCAAGCATCCATCAACCGCAAATATCTGACTAATATCCGTATCTTCTAAACAGATTACACAGGTCTCCCTCGGATTCTTGCTGGCCACACCGTCTGCGCACCTCACAATCTGGGAAGTTATCGCATCTCTTGCAAGTTTAAAGGCAAACTCAAACTCATTTTGCGCTACCAACAAGAAATTGCACTGATCAAACTTTCTTTTAAGAAGTGTCACTTGCTCAGCTAGCGCTGCAACCTTGCGTTGCTTCGGCGTCCATCTACGAGTAATCTACATTGTAACATCGAGCACATTAGTGACTAGCTTGTATACTTATGATGAATCGAACCAGATACTAACATAGGAGTTACCATAATTATTTCTACTTAGATTCATGGAGGCACCATTAGTCTTTGATAAATAAATGAATAGATAATGAATTATAAAGCATGAAAACGGAAGAAGAAACACTAAACATCAAAAGAGATAGGGAAAGTTCTAAAGAAGAGCCTAAAGTGGACTTTCTGTCAAATAAGACTACGTTTGGTCATCTTAGTTTTTAATCAGGATAGGACTTGATAGAACATAATATGAAATTCAGGGATTTTGCTAAATTTAATCCACTATTTGGTGATTGCAATAATAAGATTGAATATAACTACGTCATATCATGTGCATTGTTTGGTATATACGATATATTAGTATAAATGAATGGAGATAATAAAAATATCTTGCAACACTCTTACCTACTTTATTTTTATTTGCTTTTTTTTTTATTCATCCTCGCTTTTTTTAATTTATTTCTTTTTATTTCTTTCTTCCCCTTACATCATTCTCTAATAAAATTTTATTAAATAATAAACTATATTAATGTACCTAAAATGCTAAAATACCTAAAATTGTAATAAATGTAAATATATATTATATATTTAATTTATATTGTAGGATAAAATTAAATTTAATATATAAATAAAATTAAAAAACCAAAATTTTATTTTTTGTTATTTTGAATTTCTTATATTAGAATTCAATTATTATTTATATTGAAATATAATTTTAATTTTGTTAATTTAATATTTTTTTCAATAAAAATAACTTGCATATTATGGATATTAGATTTCCATCTACCTTTATCCTACTTCTTCCATGTGATAATTCTATCCGGCCTATTAGCTCATTGTATTTGATTTTATACTATTAGCAGGCACCAAACGTAGGATAAGTTTGGCATCCTGAATTTTCTACGTTTGATAATAGTATTTATCATGATTTTTCATGACTGTTACCATTGTACTAGTTGTAGAAATGAATTGATATGCTCTGAATTTTATATTTTATGATATTCAATTTTCAAATTTATTGGATTGAGATTTTCCTAATCTTTTATGTCTTACATTTATGATTTTAGTTTATTCAAAATATTTTTAGACTCATTAATGTTCAAAATGAATATCAGTTTCCCAAATCTCTATTTCTTTTTAATAGGCAAGTCACTTCTCTTTTTTCTATCAAAATTTTTAAACCTATACTTTGGTTCGAGACATTGAGTTTGATAATTTTGACATCATGAACTTTCAACTATTTTTCATTAATGTTTTGGTGACTCATGCCTATATGCCTATTGTTCATTAATGTTTTGGTGACTTTTGCCTATAGTTCATTATCATTTAAGGGATTCATGCACATGCTTGGCCAAAGAAGAGGAGCTCATCTTCATCTCATCAAAATATCTTCTTCTGACCAAATTTCATTGGATCATCTGTATCATAACTAGCCTCATACGGTCTACTTGAAACATTTCTATTGGAACACGGACCCTTTCTATCTTTAGACCTCATGATTTTAATTTAAGGCCATTATTACTTAGTTCATTCCTATTGGCTTATCATTAAATGGAGTCTTGTGATCATGCCATATGTGATTATTTAACTAGACCATCTCTCTTGCACTTCCACCTAACATTTTCTTTAACTTCAAATCATCGTTTCTCTTAACTTGAGTTATTCGTTCTTACCTCCCTTAGCCTATAGATAGGTCCCCATATGTCTTCAAGTTTCAAAAAAAAAGAAAGAAGACTTCCAACCTGTTCTTACAAAGAAAGAAAACGAGATATTCCTCTTTTATGTTCATATTCCAATCTTTTGTATGAAATGAAAAATTCTATTCTTGTATTGTCAAATCATAAAGATTTCATTTTTCAAGAGCTTATAAGGTGATTAAAGTTATAATTTTACTCAAGCCTTCTATTTGAGGTAAGTAAAAACTCTATGTACTAAGTCGGGTTGATCTACTTGGTGCTCTTGACTTGGTTAATTAATATTTACTGATTTAGTTTAAATGTGATGTAAGTGAAAACTCGATAGGTTATGTTAGATTGATCTACTTAGCACTCTATAAATATGGGCTTAAATTATCAATTTCCTATTTATTGCTTCCGATTAATGATGATGGCTTAACATAAAAAAGATAAGGAAGGTACACGTGTGCATGTAATTATTTGTCTTTGATATCATGTGATTAAAACCTTTGCCACGGCCCATTAACTATCGAGTGAATTCCTTTACATGAGTACGTGGATAAAACTCTAAAGCTAGCCAAATGTTTTACCATATATGATAGTTTTCTATAAGGTTAAGATAATATGAAGTCCTATTATGACATAACTCGTATAGTTATGATAAGACATGACCCTTGTGGTCAAGCTATGATATGGCTTATAATCATGGTATGACATGGCTCTTATAGCCGTGATATGTTAAGAAATGACCATCATCATGTGGATGTATAGTGATGTATTTATCCTTGCATATATAAATGACACCTGTGATAAATGGGCTAAGGCATGGCAAATGGTATGTCTGATTCCGTCCTCTGTGAATTAGTGGTGATAGTGACTCGTGAATCAAAAAGGTCTTGACCAATGATATGTATGAATTCACTTGTGTGTGTGGTAAACTCCAGTGACATGTATGAATTCATTTTGTGTATGATGATAAGCTTTAATGACATGTATGAATTCACTTGTGTGTGTGGTAAACTCCAGTAACATGTATGAATTCATTTTGTGTATGATGATAAGCTTTAATGACATGTATGAATCCACTTGTATGTGGTGGTGAAATTCATAATAAGTATATACTCACTCGTGTGTGCTTATAAGCTTTATGATAAGTGTAAACTTGCCTGCGTATATAAGTAAACTCATGAGATTTTCTTGTAAGTGATGTTGTGAAAATTTTATTATATTTCTGTATGCATAATTACAATTATGAGATATAATTGGAAAGGAAATGTATCACGTGTGACGTTCTGAGTGTTGCACTAGGATATATCCTAAATTTTATCATGACTGCTAAACGTAGCCTAAAAGCATGAAGTAGCCATGTCAATCTCAAATAAGGGCCTAAAGTTGCTATGGCAGATTCAATAAGGCCCTAACCTCACACGGTCACCGGCCGGTTAAATAGTCCAGTCGATCAAGGGTATTTTTGTCAATAGATAATTTTAAATTTAAATTATTTTTCCTTTTTTCATTCTTTTTTTTGCCCCTTTCTAAGGAGCATTGGCAAGGGCCCAATGTGGGCTATCAACAAAGAAGAAAGAGAAAACCAAGAAAAAAAGAAAGAATATGACAAAAATGCCTTGACTTTTTTGAAAGGAAACGAAATCTACTTTAAATCTTTATTTGGAATTTTTCCAAAGGGATGTCATAAACAAGGCGAGCAACCAAATTGTCAATCAAAACATTTATGTCCTCGAGTATTTTGATAAAGCTATGTGATTTGAACCTTTAGTAGTTGTAAAACAAAGACTCTGAGAACTTAAAGTTGGGGAGTGTCCCGCCTATAGAAATAACTCACATGTAAAATATTATTTATCTAACCACTGGGAAACCCCAGTGATTATCTTTCCCATATGGGAAAGGGGATGTGGAAATTCGAATTCCCACATTCTCGAGTGGTTGTGTGGGGACGATTTAGTTTTAGATGTGGATTTCAACTTTCATATCTTATAATGAGATAACACAAAAGTTTGAAAGTGAGATTTACAATAAGACTGTAAAAAAGAAAAAGAAAAAGGAATTATTATACATCTCCGTCATATAATCAGATGTTGCTTCAGCTAAAGAAATTGGGTAGAAGAATTCCTCAAAGATACACTATGATTATGAGACAGATAAGACAAATTGCGCCTGGAAACATACCTCTAACCTCATCAAGAAACAATCAAATCCAGCAAAGCCAAGCAAATGGCGCAGGTATGTTTCAAAAACCGCACTCATCTTGATAAATGTCACATTTTCAATCAATCAACAAGAGAAAGTCGATCGGTACAAAGCGATAAGAAGCGTGAGAATTCGCACTTTGATAATTCTCTATAAAGAATAAATTGAATGACAAGGAACGCGGAAACTAGAGACAGAGGAACTCACAAACTGGAAAAGCGGGAAGTTATCGCAGTAAAACACAATTCTCTTCAGCTCTAACGCCAAAGCAGCATTAAGGCCTACAGCCAGCGCCTTGGCCTCAACCTCAACCTTGCTCTTGCTCGTTTCGGGCCCGACCAATGGCTTACTCACTTGGAATATCGAATTCCCTCTCAAATCACAAACCACAACTCCAACCCCTGCAAAGACGGAATTGCATTTCTGCCCCTCGACCCTCTCGTCACTCACCAAACCCTTGCAATACAAACTGAACACATCGCCGCTGCCGCCGCTGCTGCCGGCGGTCAAGGATCCGCTTTTCCTCTCTCTACTCTCTCCTCCTCCTCTTTCCCTCTTCTCCTCCATCTCCCCCTCCCAATCTTTCCCTTCTTGTGCCAGCTCAAAGATCAGTAGCCTCTCCCCTTGCCCTTTTCCTTTTCTTGATCAGTTGGCTTAGCATGGAAGGATTTCTTCCAACATTGGTGGCGCATCTTGTTAGTGCTGCTTTTTTGACTTAGTCAACTCGTGTGGCCCCATTAAAAAAAATTAAGAAAAGGAAATTGATTTGGTCGATAAAGAGAGAAAAAGGAACGCTCGCAACAGAGAAAGCACGCAGAGAAGAGGAAAGAATACAGAGAGGGAAAAAGAAGAAGGAAAGAATAAGAAAGAAGGGGCCACGAAAGCCTCGCCAAGCTGATTTGACTTCGTATCCTAAGCATTGCCCTTGTTGGGTCAAGTGGACTATCTTCCAATTCTGTAGCTGGTCAGATTGGTAGACTAAGACCTAAAAGCTTGAACAAGTCGAGAGATTGTTGATCGGCTAGCCGCAGGAGAAACACCCTCATGATGTGATCTGGCTCGATCTCATTTTACTTTGCAACCTGGGAGTAATGCGGACTTTTGAGCATAAGAGCAAGCTGGGCTGATGGACAATAGGATAATTCTGTATAATTCAGCAATTACCCTTATTTTGTGAACTTAGGTTAAATCGATAGAATCACACTAAGTCTTCTCATTTACCGTTGTTCAATGGCTATTCTGACCAAAACTAGTATGGTTTAAACTCTGGTAGGGCATGAGACCTTTGATTATTGAATCCACGGTGACCCTGTTGGAATGCTGGAGAAGGAAAACCGAAACTGAGGGTGGAACTGCAGATATCAAAATCGATCACCATATGAGGAGCTTTTCTGTCGATGTGATCTCAAGGGTCTGTTTTGGAAGCAATCTCAGTAGAGGGAAAGACATTCCATAAGGTAAGGCAGCTCCAAGAGTCAATGGCCAAGAATTACTTGCGTACGGGGATTCCTGGCACGAGGTTTTCCTTTTCCTAAGCCTATTATGTCATTACCAATAATTGGCTAAGATGAGAGGTTTGACAAATTAATTATCGCCAGTACAGATATATTCCCACCAAGAGCAACAGGAGGCTTGGGCTTTAGAGAAGGAGGTTTGAAGCTTGATCCTCCAAGCAGTGAAGGAGCGAGAAGGAGCCACGGTTGAGAAGGATCTATTGCAGAAGGTTCTTGAAGGCGCCAAAAACAGTGATCTGAGCCCGCACGCAACCGATAGCTTTATTGTTGATAATTGCAAGAACATTTACCTTGCAGGCTACGAGACTACTGCAGTTTCAGCCACACGGTGCCTCATGCTCTTGGCTTCAAACCCAGAGTGGCAGGCTCAGGTTCGCACAGAGGTTCTGTAGATTTGTAGCAATCACTTCCCTGATGCAGATATGCAGCATAAAATGAAACAGGAAGTACTGTTTCCCCTCTCAATATATGCTGGCTTTTGAATCCATTTCCAAGGGACAAATAAATGCTAAGTGGCATGGGGACTTACACTAGGCCAGTCCACATCTTTATTTGCAGCTGACAATGGTCATTCAAGAATCACTGCGTCTGTATCCCCCAGTAGCTGTGGTATCGAGGGAGGCTCTCAAGGATATGAAACTCAGAGATATGCAAGTACCAAGAGGCGTAAAAGTTTGGATTATGGTGGTGACATTGCACACCGACCCCAAAATTTGGGGACCCGATGCATACAAATTCAACCCACGATGATTCGAAAATTGATTGCTGGAGCCTGCAAGCTTCCACATCTGTACATGCCATCCGGGATTGGTCCAAGAGTGTGCATGAGTCAGAACTTGGCCATGGTTGAGCTCAAGATACTGATCTCCCTTGATCTTTGCAATTTCGCTTTTTGCCTATCTACCAAGTATACTCATTCACCTGCTATTAGGCTGGTCATAGAACCAGAGCATGGAGTAGATCTCCAGGTGAGAAAATTGGAGGCCATGCCCTTCTAACTGAATCATTTGTGCAACATGAGAATGGATACAGTTCTATCTAATTACTTGTGACAATCTGTGTATTACTTGAATTAGATTGTTCAGCTCAAACTACAGATTCATAAACCATTCAATCAAGCATGAGGCCGCGAAATTGATGTCCTCTGATATTTGAACTGTCGAGGACAATTAGGAAGGCAACTCCCACAAAAAATGCCAACTTACATCATCTATAGTGGTTACTCCTATATCAATATCAGTTCTAGAATGAGTCAATTGGTTTTCTTCTTCAATATGTATTGAACACTTCTAACCTGGGCAAACCAAGGCCTTTTCTTTGCAAGCAATTCGATCTCAAAGCTCAATAGCACATGTTTTCAAAGATTTATGAATAGTTAGAGATTAATTGTTTTTGTTGTGACATTCCAAGTTTCACGTTGGTTGGGAGATACCATCTTAATTAAGTCAGCACCTTGCCTTAGATGGTATAGAGCAAAGCCCTCTTCAGTAGATTTGTGTGGTTCATGGACCGAGTGATTGTTGGGGTGAGGGATCAGACAAGGTATGGTTCCTAAGATCCTTCTCAAAAGATGAAGGGATGAGGAATAAAACACAAATTTGAAAGGCGAAATATGGGGGATGATATAAGCCAACATTGATGAGAATGTCAATTCCTTAATTGAGGAAGTATATGATATCACAAGACAATCCTTCTCAAAAGACAAAGGAGTGAGGAATAAACCACAATTTTGAAGGGGAGTATGTTGGGTGGTACAAGCCAATACTGATGAGAGCGTCAATTCCTTAGATGAGGGAGTATATAATATCACGAGACCACACATAGCAAGAGTATCACCAAGTGGTACAAGTCAACATTGGCAACGACATCATTTCTTTAAGTGAAGTGGTATCTTGACTCCCACATTGATTGGGAGAGGCCTCGTGTGATTACTCAAAGTAGCCCTTTTAGGATTTGCTATTATTGATAGAGATTGTTCGAGCGAAAGAGTTCAAACAACAAGTCTTGCTACGGATCAAATACGGACGTCCTCCGATGTGCTACTCTTTTGACACTATGCTGAAGCAAGCCCTAGAACATGTAATTACAAAATACTCGACTCACTAATCCGACACATAAAAAGAGAACGACGAAAGACAGTTCGGAAAGGCACGGCTCGGACTGATCAACGGCCAAACGTTCCCCTGACCAGATACGAAAACCGCTCGGGGGGCATTCGGCCTCGATGCTAGTCGAGTTTTGGTGGTTCCTCCCGGGCCGAGGTCAAAGCAAATGCATGAGAAAGCGACCACAGCGTGACCCGCACTGAACCAAGTGCTGTTACGTTCATGTTATGCGAACATCATAAGAAAATCCTCTTTCCCCTCTTTCATTGCATCCCCTCCATCTCTTCCTCCCAATCTTTCCTTCTTGCGCCAGCTCAAGATCAGCAGCCTCTCCCTTGCCCTTTTTCCTTTCCTTGATCAGTTGCCCTTAGCGTAGGATTTCTTCCAACACTGGTCGCGCATCGAACGCCTTCTACAGTCTATGTTCAAGAAAGGGTTGAGGGGGGAAGACTGGCATAGAAATGGCAAGGGATCATGCCAAGAATGGCAAGAATGGCCTAGCATTGACGAATGGCAGTCCATGTCCGAACCTTGAGGCTCTCTCAAGAGCATTTAACTAGAGATCCTGTCTCGTTTCGATGGCCTTTTAGATTTTGCTCAACCTCGGCTCGAGGGAGAAGAAGATCCGCCCGAGGATGGTGAAGGTCCAATTTTCGATACCCGAGTGGAGAGCTACAAGAGTTCTGACGTTCGCGCCGATGCTCGTTCTTGATGTGGGGCTTGTCGATCTTAAAACTAGGACGCCTCTAAATTCTAAATGCGAGAAAATGCAGAGAGAAAAGGCAAATGTCGGGACGTGCAATACAAAGATGTTTTGTTCAGCGGTCAGACTTTCGACATTAACGATGGATTCCAACCCCTAATTTTGCGAAACGTGAATTGCGACCTCCAAGGCAAAAATTTTAGGTGTCTAACGGTCCGCGATACCTTCACGGGGAGCGCGAGCTTTTCAGATTTTGGTCTCGCCGTTCTTGTTGGTCGATGATGGTAACGTGCGGTTTTGGGAGGTGTCATTGCGGTCGGGTTGGTCGGGCTCGGAATGTCGAAATAGACAATGATGACCAAAAAAGTTAATAGAGCAATGTTACCATTCTTGTTGCCATTCTTGTATGAAAATATCACCGGCCCACGTGCAACGCACGTGATCTGGATTCCACACGATGATAAATTTTCCCAATCGGTTGATAGAAATTTGTATCTTGCAGCTGTTCTTTCTCCAATGTTTTCAACCCCATTTTGCCATTAAATCCAAATACGTATCATTGCTAAAGCAAGCATCATAGCATAGTTGGCAGAAAATTCATCATTGTGGATAAGTGACCTAACATTTCGAGAACAGCTTAATGACTTCTTTATGGAATTTAGCAATTCTCCATTTGAAAAAAAAAATTTATAAGTTTACGGCAAGTTTCGACTCTGATTAATGATTTTTCACAAAAAAAGAATGCAAAACAGGCTCTATAAATCATGTTATATCTTTTTGAATTTCAATTGCCAATCCTCACACAAATTATAATAAGAGCCGATTGAGTGTGGTTAAATGTTCTGTTCGAATGCGGTAGATTTGTGTTCAAATCAATGATGTTTTTTAGCTCAAAGTAGCTTTAAAAGCTAAGTTGTCACCAAATATATACATGGATGGAATGATTTCAATGCCACTATCGAAATTAATTTGAAATTTTCGATTAAATTACACAAATAGCCCTCGAACTTTGACTTAATGTACAGTGCCGTTTTTGAACTTTTAATTTTTTAGTATGATCTTTGAATTTTTAGTATATATTTAATCTAATCCATGGATCATATGAAAATATTCAATATTATCTTTACGAAAAGTTCAAAAACACATCAACAAATTGGAAGTTCAAAAACGACATTTCACATTAAACTAAAGGTCATAGATTATATCAAATAAATAAATTAAAAGTTCAAGGATGGTACATACTTATGAATTATATGTGTCATTTTCCTTCCCGCTACTCTCAAGTTATTAAATGACTGAGAGGGAGTTACAAAGGAGCAGAAGCCGGTGGCAAGTGGAGAGGACACGGTATCTTAAACGTCTTGCCTATGGAGATTCCGACGTTTGGCTCTTAGCAGTTGGAAGGCCGCCTTTTGCCGTTGCATTATCTCTCTCTCTCTCTCACTCTCTAAGCACCTGAGGACTCTCATTTCTCAGCAAAAACCAGCGCTTCAAACCACTCCCGGAGGGAGCTTCTTGCACGGTTCTAATGGCCGCCAGTTTCCTTCCTCTTCAGTCCCCACCCTCCATTCATACTCTGTCTAATCTCCAAACGAAGCTCCACACCGCCCGGTTCAGACGACCCGCTCCTGCTAAACTGAAGGGTCTGTCCTCCGTGTGTGTGTCGTCTGAATTCTCGAAAAGAAAAAAAGGGTCTTCCCGATGATTGCCATAGAGATTCTTCCCTTTTGAGGACGCCTTGTTTTGCTTTGTTTGCAGGTGACTACAGATGGGCGACGGCGATCACTTGCGCTTCTTCGAACGGCAGGGAGCCCGAGGCTGTGGACGACAGTGGCGTGAAGAGCGCCGAGCGGTTGCTCGAAGAAAAACGGCGCGCCGAGTTGTCTGCTCGGATTGCTTCTGGCGAATTCACTGTCGAGCGATCGGGGTGAGTGGAAATTCTCGTTCAATTGCGGCTTTGGAATTTGGTAAAGAGAAGCAAGAATTTTGATGGGTTTAGCTTGTTCCCCGTGGAAATTGTTTATCTGGGTGCGTTCAGTGAGACATATTTCCTGCTTTGGCTGATACTATGCAAATTGCGACAGTCTTGTGGTCTACCAATGAAGGAGAGAGTTCACCTCTAGGTTTCCCCTTGACATTAAGGTTATTGCCAGCTAATCTGGGTCATCTTCAGTTTTTCTCCAGAATAATGCGTGTTTGATTTCCAGTAGTCTTGATCATGTATGGGAGATTTTTTATTGTGCTAAAGAGAGAAGATATAGAACATGTGACTACCCCTCTTTTGAGACATCTAAAGGTTGCATCTAAGCAAAGTAGATGTAGAGATCTTTGTTCTTTTTTCCTGAGTAAAGGAATAACTCATCTACTTAAGAAGGAGGACAATCCAGTGTCAAGCCAAACTTATGGTACTTCAAGGTTTTGAGCAAAGACGTTCTCAGTATTGCTGGGAGGAGGATAAGAAACAGATTAGAACTACTACAATTGTCTTGAGAGTACTTTAAGAATTAACTTTATTTGCAAGCACCCAATATATCTTTGCTGATTATGACTTTTCTTCCCCCCTCGTCCTGGGTCCCCCTCTGGAAAAAGTTTTCCCTCTCAGGTGAGGAATGGCTTGTCGAAGTTGGGTGTTCCTCCCGAAGTTTTGGATTTTTTCTTTCAATGGTTTGATTCCAGTGAAGACCATCCGAAAATTCCAGAAGCAAAAGGTGCAATTAATGCCGTTCGAAATGAGGCCTTCTTCATCCCCTTATACGAACTTTTTCTCACATATGGTGGAATTTTCAGGTTGACCTTTGGTCCCAAGGTTTGCTCCTTCTAGATATGCATATAAGCTCTTATTTTTTTGTTGTCTTTCTCTTAGAATGTATAAGAATCTTCCCATTCCCAGTTATTCATGAATTCTTAGTACTCTAGCCAGTCATTTGTTGATTTTTGGATGCAGTCCTTTTTAATAGTTTCTGACCCATCAATTGCAAAGCACATATTGAAAGACAACTCAAAAGCTTATTCAAAGGTATATGATTGTTGACTTAATCGTGGTCCTTCGATTTTACTATGGTTTTTCATGAGTTTCTAGAGATAAGTCTAGTGCGTCTTCGAAGTTAAATTTGAACTTTGTGATGAACAGGGTATTCTGGCAGAAATTCTAGAGTTTGTCATGGGAAAGGGACTGATACCGGCAGATGGGGAAGTATGGCGAGTACGTAGACGTGCTATAGTCCCTGCCTTGCATCAGAAGGTAATGCAATTTCAGATTGTTCACTTTTATAACTCTCAATGCTAATTAAGTAGAAGTTAAATCTCTCTCTTTTCTCATATTTTCTCTTGTTCATTGAAGTCCTTAATTTGTTTGGTAGTATGTAGCAGCTATGATTAACTTGTTCGGACAAGCTACCCAAAGACTTTGCGATAAGCTTGATATTGCTGCTTCTGAAAGAGAAGATGAAGAGATGGAGTCACTCTTCTCCCGGTTGACATTGGACATCATTGGAAAGGCAGTTTTTAACTATGATTTTGATTCGTTGACAAATGACACTGGAATAATTGAGGTGATGTGCCATTTGTGGTTTGTAAATTACTTAGCTGCGTCGGCCTATTTAACTTTTTCCAAAATCTTTGCGATGCTTAATTTATTGCCATGACCTCCTTCTTAATGAGAGCAGGCTGTGTATACTGTGCTGCGGGAAGCAGAAGATCGAAGTGTTTCACCTATCCCATTCTGGGAAATTCCCATATGGAAAGATATCTCACCAAAGCAAAAGAAGGTTAACGAAGCTTTGAAGTTGGTCAATGATACCCTTAATGATTTGATAGCAATATGCAAGGTGACTTTTTTTGCCCTTCTCTGCCTAAGTGTCAAACTTATTTTTTCTTATATGTCACGCATCTATGTAACGTTGACGTATCAATAGTTTCTTCCCACAAAATGCTATTTGGCCATTAATTTAGCCTTCTGTTATTTATAATGCAATAAAGTTATGATAAAGGGGTATTTACATGGGTTTGCCTTGGTATCGTATTCATACTGTCGTATTTTCATTTGTTTAGCAATTAGGCACCGATGAATATGCTCCATCTTTGTTTAATGCAGTGATAAAGGCTGTGTCAGAACTACTTTTGCTGTATCTTACTAGTGGCATAGCTCATATTTAAGTGTATGATTTTGTATTTGCAGAGGATGGTAGATGAGGAGGACTTGCAGTTTCATGAGGAATACATGAACGAAGAGGACCCTAGTATCCTTCACTTTCTCTTGGCATCAGGAGATGATGTAAGGTGCCCTGCTTTTCCAATTTTTATTAATTGTCTTCCCAGATTGCTGAAGAAATTTTGCCTTTTTTAGGTTTCAAGTAAGCAACTCAGAGATGATCTGATGACGATGCTGATAGCTGGACACGAAACATCTGCTGCTGTGCTAACTTGGACTTTTTATCTTCTATCGAAGGTACTTGGGGTGTGTTCCAAAGGAAAAAGATGCAATGGAAACTAGATGATGCTTGACCTATGACTAAAATACCTACACAATGGACTAGATCATTGATAAGTTTGTATATTGATTTGACAATTTGGAGTTAAAGGCAAAGTACAAGAGTGGCTTCTCCACTTGCCTAATGCATTTTCACTTACACATTTGCAGGAGCCTACCGTCATGTCCAAGCTTCAAGACGAGGTAAGCTGCTGGTTTTCCATATCAGACTTATGACTCATTGCATGTGGTAACATTTCTATCTCCCAATGAATGTAAGGAAATAGCAATAAAGATTGTTGCATCAATTACTTCTCTTTCCAGACTTTGAAGATGCATTTCCTTGCACTATTACCCTGATTTGAAACATGAGTAGACTTTATTATTTGTTATCCGCCAACTATATATCCTGTTTACAAATTTCATTTTCCTTGATGGTGTGCTTAGAGTTAAATCACTTGATTCTCTGATCTTATCACCGTTTTAGGTTGATTCTGTTCTTGGCGACCGAATACCAACCATCGAGGACATGAAACAACTCAAGTATACAACTCGAGTTATCAATGAAGTAAAATTACCTTTTCTCTTTAACTAAGTCAAGGTGGAAATTCCAGTTTCTTTTGCACATGATTGACATCTTCCCTCTCCTTTTGTCCAGTCATTGAGGCTTTACCCACAACCACCTGTCTTGATTCGTCGATCTCTTGAAAGCGATTTCCTTGGGAAGTACCCAATAAAAAGGTGATTGTCCTATAAGTTTCTTGACCTGATGAGGACAATGTACTCAGGAAGTACCTCTAATCTCTAGCTGTCTAGTTTAATTGTGGGGAAATCTCAAGTTGTTAAAATTTTCTTGATTGGTTTTCATTTTTGACTGCTTGAGAAAGATGTCCTTGAGGAATGTTCTATTCTTGGTATGATTTATTTTGTGGGAGGAAAGCTTCAGTTCAAGATCTTTTATTTTTTGTTCTCCATGGTTGGTTTGTCATTGAAAATAGCTATTTAGGAACACATTAGCACTCTAGGATATCGTTGATCTATGCAGCCAATTTCTATCAAACTGCATCTTAAACACGTGTTGCTTCTCTGCACAGCTTCATGGATTATGTACAGTGTAATCTTTGTATAATTGTGCATTTTCCAGATTATTGTCCAGAATAATGCCTTCTACCTGGGCTAAATAATTAGCGCTCCTCCTTTAATTTTTAATTCGTACATCTGCTACATGCAGATGTTCAATTAGGTGTATCAACTTGACTTTATAATGATGTATCTAGTTGACTGACAGGGGTGAAGATATCTTTATTTCTGTCTGGAACCTGCATCGAAGTCCACATCACTGGATTGATGCAGACAAGTTCAATCCTGAAAGATGGCCATTAGATGGACCTAATCCAAATGAAACCAATCAAAATTTCAGGTTTGTTAGATGCAAACTACTCTTGCTGTAACTTTTACTTAGAAATGCACTCTTCATCAATGGTTGTGAAATTTTTTTGGCTTATGCACATACGTCAGTAATATTTGATTGTTTGCTGACATCCTTCAATTTTCTCACTCAGTTACTTGCCCTTTGGTGGCGGACCTAGGAAATGTGTAGGGGACATGTTTGCGTCCTTTGAGGTAATGTCTTGAATCACTTATTTATCTATACTCATTTACCGCAAACCTCATTTAGTAGGTTGTGAACATATCATTTATCTAGTGGGTTGTAAGTTTCTCCTGTTTCTGCATCCATTTCATGGTAAGGATCTATTTACATGTATCACACTGCAAATGAGCTACTTCATTTATTGATGCAGATGGTAGTTGCGGTGGCAATGCTTGTCCGGCGATTCAACTTTCAAATAGCTCTTGGAGCACCTGCGGTGAGTGAATTTATGATGTTCTCCCTCTGTGAATTGCTAGGTGGATTTGAAAAAGTGGTGGCCGCTAATTTCATATTAATATTCACAATACTTATGAACGCTGAGCTTTCCATCCTTTTGATTTGTAAAAGGAGTTGGAATTGTGATAAAAACAGCAATAGAGCAAATTCTTACCATTGAACCTGTATCCAGGTTAAAATGACCACAGGAGCAACAATCCACACAACCGAAGGATTGAAAATGACGGTTACACGAAGATTACAACCCCCAATTGTCCCTACATTAGAGATGCCACTGCTTAAAGTGGAAACTTCCACAAATAGTTCTCAAGGGGATTCAGTGTTGAGTCAGAAAGGTGAAGTTACATCTGCCCATTCTTGAAACTGGTTGGGCGTTCTGCATCATTCATGGTGATTTATCTTTGGGAAGTGCATTCCCTTTGAGTGTAATATATTTTTCCCCTTATCAGCTTTTTGGGGAACATGTATATGTACAATGAGAACAGTTGCAGTCTCTGAGAAGAAAATTGGATCGTGTATCTGAGTTTATGGGTCTCTGTTTATATGGCCTTATTTTATACGCTGAGGACAGCATTTGCAAATATGAGGTTAGTTCCAATGTCTAGAGCATCTCAGAGGAACCAGTAGTAATGAATGGAACAATTACATGCAGAAGTAAAAAAACTCTTGGAAGCTCTGCAGTCACCTTCAGAAATCAGGTAAATCCGTTTTGATTAGTCACAAAGCAAACTGGACTGCAAATGAAGGAAGTTCTTTAGTGCATCTTGCTCAGTCTTTCCTAAAATGACTCGACTTGGTGGTCATGTGTTAAAATCTCTCACTCTCCTGACCTTTGTATGTTGTCATCACTTATCACAAATGGTAAATCATTTGAAAGGGTACGAGGGTGAGTTCGAGTATGGGCAAGACAAACTTGGCAAGTTATAATTTTACTGGCATGCTGGTAGCAGATTTAAAAAGTCTGAACCTTTATCCTACCAAGTGGGATCGTCCATACTATTTCTTCAGACAATTAAGTTCCACTTTGTATCAACAATCAACTTTAAGTAAGATCTAAGTGCTTTAGACCTTTTCCAATCATCTCTTTTCAAGTCATTTTAGGCTTTCCTTTACCCCGTTTAGCGCAAGTCTCCATTTCATAGTCATGTCTCATTGTCGGAGCATCCAGAGATGTCAATTTCCATGTTCAATCCATTTCAATCCCATCTGTACGATGTTATCACATAACTGCAGATGTGTGCACTGATTCCTGCGTTATAAATTGTGATGTCATCCAAAGTGCATTGCCCTTTGAAAATCAATACGGAATGACATTAGGGAGACAGGAAACATAGCTCCAACTTAGCAGTAGTAACAGCTTCTGGATACAGATAATGAATAGAACTCGGCAATTATTCATCTTCCTTTGTTTATTTCAACATGAATCTCATATTTGCCAGAATTAAAGATAGCTGGACAGTTGATGAATACAGGGAACCCCAGAAATTAACTAATACTGTACAACAAATTATTTCAATGAAGGGTATGTCCTTGCCTCAGCACATTTTAAGGATGCAAGTTGCGCAACAAATCTAACAATTGAAGGTGATTACATAAAGCAGGAGCAATGAATCGATGTGCGAGCTCATGAGCATCCAAAGCATCGTCTAATCGAGAGAAAGCTAGATGGACCAGGCGATGATTCACATTCTGAATTCGAGTTTCTGGGAGGAAAATGCTTATAGAAGGAATTCACCGCTCTACCCACTCCGTCTTCACTTTCCATGGCTGTAGCAATGTCCATTGCACGCTCTTTCACCTGTTAATATATGAGCAACTTAGTTTTTCTCCATACCAGTTGTAAGATAGTCAGGGACTGATTAATTAAGAAACGTGGAGCAAGATGCAATAGTACCTTAGGATCCAGCATAAATCGTATGGCAACAATTAACTTCTCAAGAGAGAAATCATCAACTGGAATGGGGGCAGGACCTACTCCTCTGGCATATACTTGTTCACCCCAAAAGGTCTGGTCTCCAAAGAAAGGTATAACGGTCGTCGGACACTGTTCCATTGGAAAAGCGGGAAAATGTACATAAGCTTAAAGGCCAATTGGCATCCACAGAAAGATGCATATACAATTCCAGTTCATGACCCATCAAAAAACTTACTGCGGCTCTAAGACCAGCTGCAGTTGTACCAGCACCTCCGTGATGTACCTGGTAATATGGGTACACATGTAAGCTACCAGCTGCGGTGCTCCTAGATGAAATACGAGTAAAGAAACTTGAAAATTGACTTCAGAACAGATGTCCTTTTCATTTTGGTGGCATCAATAGAATAAAGAATTGCTTAGTCAGACAATGTGTAATGCCTTCAACTAATACGTAGTTTGGCAAATACATTGCATATTCAGTAGCATAAAGATCTTGTATGACTAGAACTGCTTAATCCTCAGTTCAATGGTTTATCTACCAGAAGATTACTGAAGGTTCTCCTTTTTATGTGACAGAACAAGTCAATAGATGCAGGTATGAACAGAGGTTTGATATTGATAAGCAATGCCCTGAAAAGAGGTTCAAGGCTCCTTTGCTTCAGCCACCACAACTAAGATGTCCATAAATTAGGTAAGAGTTCACATACAGCAGTTGCTTTAATAAAACTGAAGAATTCTCCTTCCTCAATCTACTGATGTGAAAACTTATCACTTTTATGAACTCGATGATCATTGTTTGTTGCTCTGCAATCAGAAAAAATGACTTGCTTGATAAGTTTACTTAACATGAGAGAAACTCGAGTTTTACCACTGCACTGCATCTTGCAAAAAGCCAGTCATGGGGACAGTTGTCGAGAAGGTACATGTACTCCTTCGGTTCTGCCACTGTGGGACAGAAGTGCAAGAAAGCATCAAATAATCAGTACAAGCTACGCATACAAAATTTAACACATGGAAAGGTCACTCCAGAATTAGTATAAATCAATTGCACAATTATGCAATCTTCGATCAGCAGTGAGAGGATCCACAACATACAGTTTCCAAGACCACCCCATCCTTTACTAATGATGCCCCTTTGTCCAGTTGCTTCAAGAGCTTTGATTATGATGTCCGTCATTCTCTGTGGTTCTTGAACTGGCTGCTTATTTCAACACAAATGGAAAACTGATCAGAGCAGAAAAAGGAAACAAATCCAATGATCAGTACAGAGATGCTGACAAGAAGGAACTCACAAGGCTACCAAAACCTATGTAGATAGGCTTTTCACCTTCTTCTAGCCATTTCACCAGTGAATCTGGTGGTTCATAACTTGATGCAAGGCCAAGAAAACAAAAGCCAACAACATCAATCTTGGGGCCCCAATCTGCAGAGTGAAGAAAGCTGGGCAACTATCACAAAAGACATCCTTAAAGTAACAGATAACAACAGATTTTAGTAATTCAAGTTCATTATGTCATTGAAAAGATCATCAGTTTGGAAATTAAGGTTTCATAACTTGGAATATTGATTCAACTGAGAAAGCTATTAGTAAATTTGTATTGAACTTAACTCTACCTTTAGGCTTAGGGACAAGATGAGGACTCCACATATAACCAATAGGCACATCAGGAGGAGGGCTATTGGATCCACATAAATATGTGACAGGTCTAAGCTTCAACTTTTTCTTTCTAAACTCATTAATCATGTCTCGTATCGCAAGCCAAATTAATGCATCAATAATTTGATACGACAGCTGTAAATATGTTAAAAAGCATTAAGGATATGATAAAGAAGACAGCTACGGTACAAACAAAAGAATCCTGACAGACTTACTCTATACCCAGCTGGTTGCTTCACACGTGATAGAGGATGCGGAAATTCACCAGTAGGGCTGAGGCACATGTTTTATTATCAGTGTGCATAGAATCAATGTGTACTGCATGCATCTCCATTAGTACATGCAGCATGTAGCAAAGATAATATCTAGGTTGCATGACTAAATAGAAGTTTATTTGTGAAATGCATGATTATTGCTGTAATGGGAGGGAAATAAAGAAGAAGGTTGGTAGAGCTGCAATCAGATTAGAAAACTTACGTCCATGGCATTGTGAAAAATATATGAAGTGGTATTTTTAGCGCCTCAGCAACGTGAATATGCCCTAATAAATATCTTTCAGTTAGCTGCAGTCCATTATTTCTTCAAGGCAATAACTAAAGTAGTCCATGATGCCATAACCACTAGACCAGTGACAAAATAAAGAAGGCTAATCATTATACTAAATCTGCATTCTCCACATCAAATCTACCATACTAGAAACACCAACCTTCCTTTTGCCTCAAGGATAATGCTTAAAACTTGAATAAAAATGAAGAAGAAGAAGAAGAATACAGAAAGAGATGATGAAGTCTCACCACATGCTGGAGGATTAGCGATTATTGCGTCTGCTTCAAATGGCATGTTAGAATCAGGATCGGGATCCATACATGCTGGAAGTAAGGAGAGAATAATATGCTTCAATTCATTTCTTTGAATTTGAATTTCCGAAGGTCCTGAAGGTAAGATACCTTTGTTCTTCACCATGTCTGCAGGAAAAGAAACAAATCAATTGAAATATCAGCTGAGAAGAAACATCTGAAGGGTTTGTATTCTTACAATACCTCATTTCTTACATCTAGTTTCATAAAAAAGGAAAAACAACCAAGACAAGAATGAGAAACCTACACCAAGCAAGAACTTTCGGATCTCCACCCAGAGGATAAAATTCTAATCCGGCAGTCAAGACAAACTCTCTGAAGTTTGAATGAGTTGCTAGTCTAACCCGGTGGCCATGTTCCTGCAGTGGGATTCCTACGATTGTCAGTTCAGAGAGCAGCAGTGTAATTCACAGCTATTATAATCTTTAAATTGTTTGAAAGGCATAAGGTGAGTGAGATGTGCCTTCAGTAGACTATGCAGTGAATATAAGCGAGCCACGAGCACAGGTGGATGACATATGTAGCATCTTTCCGTACATCATTTTCAGAGTTTTGACATGAGCTGAATCAAATGTTGATCAGTCAAGAGAAAAGTTCCAGAACAAGGAATATGGACAATTTGAAAAGTTCATGGAAATTGCTGAAGTATGAGCAATTGTTTATAATCATGCTTTGAAATGGAAACTCTAGAGTTGCATTAATTTCCAGCATTTTGAAATTCATCAAGAGCTGGATGCTACCACAATGCCTGCTGCATATCCCCTCTCTCTCTTTGCTTTCTTCATGAAGTCATGCATTATGTTATTTGAGTACTGTAGTACTTCAATTTCTTTTGAAGGACTATGCTGGAGAAATAGTCATTTAATTTTGTGCAATGGCGCAAATTGACGATTATCATTTATCATCCCTCTGTTGGTATAAAAGCCCAATCAATTTCCAAAGCAAGAATATGAAAACAAAATCATAGGTCGCCATAACCTGAAAACGTTTTCCAATGGCAACAAATGGCTGTACGTCTCCTCGTGTTCCAACAATAAGCATTACTATTTGCAGCGGAGGTAAATCTTGAATGCCTGCCATACCAGGGTCTTCATCTGTTGGTCCAATGGATGGGAATTCAGACTTGAAATCAAGGTTCTGAAGCTTAATGTCGAGTGGAACTTCAAGCTGCACGGTTCCATCAGTTTTAACAGTAGCAACTTGATTGAGCCACTGGAGCTGCAAAATTTGGTAATAAACTGAATCAAGCCATAAATCAGAATTGTGTTACATAAATCTGATCAACTAAAGATGCAACTAAGTTGCAAATCAGTCATGCAGTCAAAGGGAGTGGTGATGCCATATGCAAAAGGGAAGAGACTCTAGAATGGCAAAGGCAAATAGAGCTTTTGGCTACCTTTTTTGACAGAGAAATTTTCTTATCAAAGAAGTTCGCTGCAAATAGACCTAGAGTTTCTTCATGCTTGAAATTCTCAGTTTTCCTAAGTTGGCAGGAATTTGTCTCTGATTTTCCAGAAGTTGATGCTTCGCCAGTTGTGTTCTGGACAGTTGAAATCTCGTCAATAAGCCCTGTAAAAAAATGGATTTTCATGAAGTATATAGCACATGAATATCTCAAGCGAGAGAAGGTCCAAATGCACTAAGCCATAGGCATACCAATAGGAAAGTATGGAAGAGCTTCCAATTGGCATCTTGCTAGGAAATGTTAAGGTAAAACAAGGATGTTATACATAAATTTCCTAAGACGGGAGGTGTGAAGCAGATGGTTACATTCCTAGTATGAGATGGCGTGCCAAGTATGCATCTTACTAATGCACCAACACATCTATCCTAGATCAATTGCAAATGCATTTGAGAAATTTTAGAGCCACTAGAATTAAAGCCATCCACGGAAAAGGATACAATATGTGAGCATCTGAACTAAGTTAAAAAAGAAACATTAACTTTCAAGGCTGTCGTGTGTGTGTAATTGCTGCTACCTTGCATCACATGACTCAATGACAGCTTAAACAAGGTCAACATCACAGAAGGTCAAAAGGGCGTCAAATCAAACAATCGGTTACCTTCACACAATCACTCTCAGCTAGTTAAGACAGCATATCAAAAGGATCACTAGGTTCAAACTTCCAAAGAGATCAAAGATCTAGTTGGCTTTCTCAAAAAAATCGAACAACTGGAGATACCTCAATAAAGGGTAATTTCAACACCTTTGGCAGAACATTTCAGGGTGCGACAAGTAATTATTTGTCAGCTTTTTACCCCATTTCACGCTGTACTCAAGACACGAGGTACACAAACACTTAGAATTTATAAGTGACAAGGCAAGCTAGAATAAGCAGAAGCCAAAATGAAATTGCCAGCTTAAAGGGAACCAACCTGAAGATTCACCATCGTTTTCCTGTTCTTCCGTCTGCAAAGGAACTCTCCGTGGAGCTGTCCACATGATTTCCTGAAGATGTCAATCGCTTTGCCAAGAGAAAGGAACAGGTGAAAGGTGGTGAACTTTTCGTGGGAACCAGAGTCCCCCAACTATGAAAATTAAATAGGGGGTGCTGGTGCCTAATTATATGACACAAAGTAGGAGCAAAGTTGAACTAACAGGAAAAAAAAAATACTTAAAAAAAGGGGGAGAATGGCTGACAGAAGAATCTACCGTTGTCCATGTGTTTGCTTTTGTGCTGTCAGTCTGGGAAAACATCAGATCCTTCTATGTTTTTCTGTTGGCGGGGAAGATTCGAGCCCAGGATTGCCTGTC
Organism: Corymbia calophylla; assembly: GCA_014182845.1. Taxonomy (NCBI): domain Eukaryota; kingdom Viridiplantae; phylum Streptophyta; class Magnoliopsida; order Myrtales; family Myrtaceae; genus Corymbia; species Corymbia calophylla. The sequence continues at coordinate 12,250,062 of CM024700.1, forward strand.
AATTCAGCCAACAACAACGAGCACCCAACGACTCTCTGTTCAGTCATAATTAATCATAGTTTCATAGACGGAGGACAGAGAGAGGTGAAATGGAACAGAACCATTTGAGGGGATTTTCCATGCCACGCGGACAAGGGTGGTTGAGGACTTCCTGTTCAAGTCATTGGTTCTCCCGCTCCTTGGTTATTTTACAAACGCCAAGGAACAAGAAAAAGGTAAAAGCAGAGGAATCAACAAATACAGGACAGGACTAGAAAAGAAACAGTTTGGCTCATTAAGGTCACAACTAACCTTCTCTTCACACCTGCTCTTTGGAACTACCCCCTGCTTTCTGATCCTCATGAAGGGAGCTTCCACGGGCTTCTCCGAACAGTCAAACTCATACAAAAGTTCGATTTCGTACGGTAAACTAGTTTCATCCGGATCCATGTATTTCTTTGCAATGTAAAAAGCCTATACTTTGTAGGGTGAGTCCAAGATTGATGTTAACAAAAAGTCAACATTTTTCCCAATCTGAGCATACTATCATAATTCCACGACCATCACAAGAAAGGTTAGCCCGAAAAGCACGTGTGAACTTAGGCGTACCAAGTACCGAGGCAAATGTTGGAGAACTTATAGTTACCTAAACATTTTGATTGGACGATGTTATCCTTGACTTTTAGTACTATGTTGGTTGAGCTAAATATGTTCAAAAACCAATCCTGCAATTACAAAACAAAAAGACGAGAGAACAAAATCATAATATAAGCTAGCATCTTGTTGGCTTTAAAGAGACTTTAAGGGTAAGTACTTTTTTTGAAAAATATCTATATTGCCTTCATAAAAAAAAATTCACCATTTTCTTTTTGGTCGGTGAAAAAAAAAATTCACCATGTGAACACTCTTTTTGTAAACTTGATCCACACAAATCAAGTCAAAGTCCTTTTTTCTCCTATGCTCTTTAGTAGGTGGAACTTCCTCCATTAGAAAGCATCAAATTTCTATTCCAAGCAATCCCCTTCCATCCGAACGAGACAATCACTCACTCAAGTCGTCCCCAAAGAAACCAAAATTGATAGAAGTCCACCGCGTATGTCTACAGAGCCCAACTGGGCCATGTTGGACTTGGGCCCGGAATGACACACACACACTCTCTCTCTCTCTCTCTCTCTTTCTCTGTCCATCTCTATCTCGATCGAAGTTCCCACGTGCCACGGTGAGTGGGCCCACCCCGACAGCGATGACGTGGCATTCCGCAGCTGTCTCTCGACCATGCATCGCACGCTTGGCTCCCTGTGCGTCGTGTGTCTCTGTGCGTCTGCGTGTGTGTGTGGGCCACCCTCGAAAAAGCCTGTTTACGCTGAGATGACAATTGAATTGACGTCGGAAACTGGGAAACGAAACGTTTTGATCAAGACCACTGTTCAATGCTCTCTCTATCTGTTGCACCAGCAACGCCCGGGTAATAAAGCTTCACGCTTTAACACAGTAGAGAGAGAAAAGTTTCGAACTTGCTGGCACCCACATAGAGATAGAGAGAGAAACAAAAAGGTTTCAAGCTATTCTGGGTTCGTGGGTCTCTGGGACTGGTGTAGAGGTATGATCATCTGGGTCGTTGCTTGTTGTGAGCGGCTTTCAGATTAGTTGCTTTTGGCTGTTGAGTCTCTTGACTTTGCCTGTTTGTTAATTTCAAGGAGACGTAGTGAAGGGTATGATGGTATGGTGAGTTCGTCTCCTCTTGGTTGCTGAGACTTTGTGGGATACTGAGAATGTCAAGCAAAATGTTGAAATTTTGGGCTTTAATTTACTGTTTCAGCTGAAGTTTGGTTGCGTTTGATGGAATGTGTTTTTGACTAAACGTTGTGTAATGTGTATAGAAGGACATAGGCAAGTGGAAAATGCAGCTTCCGTTTAACTTGTTCAATGAGGAATGTAGATTTTATGGATTTCTTTCACTTTTATTGCACTCGAAAGGTTGGAAATGACTTCTTATAAGAATGCCAAATGCAAAGCGAGCTCTTTCTTTGCCTGTGTATTTAGCTTCAGGCTGCAATTGCTTTCTGTATCTTCATAATTTGTCTTTGTGGATCCCTGTCATGTTGGATTCTTCATTTTGCACTAAACTACTTCAGGCTGTCCCTCATAATGGATTACAACGTCTGACTTGTGTCCTTGCTATGTTTTCTCTATTTTCTTAGTTACCTTTAATTCAGGACATCTTTATATTTGTGCAGACGCCTGATGGTATGACTCTCCTTTCTGACCTCCTTTGCTTCTCCTCTCTGGGTGTGTATAGTTGCTTGGCATCGTTTTAGTGTTCATTTGTCGCTAGACGTTACTTTGTAAGTATAGAAATTATTGGAAGGAGAAATGTCCGGCAAAAAAGTGCTTCTAACATACAAGAGGAAACGGCCATCATCAACAATATGTCTTGCTCAAGAACCAGGACAAAAGGATTCAGCTTTAGAAGGTTTAACAATCACACCCAGCGCAAAAGGAGAATGTGAAAACTATTTTTGGGAAAATCAGGGAACAAATATGCTGGTATGATGTGTAAAACTTTTGGCTGGAATTTCTATGCTGCTTTGATGCATTCATGCGTGCTGAGAGTCTGTTAAATTTTGCTGTAAATGATAATGCTATGGTTTTTCATCCGCTAGTCAATAAGCCAGTCAACAAGGGAAAACCGTATTTGAGGTTAGAGCTTCATGGAAGTCCTTCATAATTCATATGGAGCAATCTGCTGTCTTTGTTGGTTTATGACATTTGACCCCCCTAGAGATATGCGGAGATTCTTATAGTCTATTCGATTGCAAAATATCTTGTCATTTTACATTTCTTTCTCCACTGAAATTGTATTTTTTCCTGGGATTTGATAAATTGAATGGAGCACTAAGAAGGACTGGTCAATTGAAAAGTAGAGGTGAATAGGATTGCTAACATATGCAGTAGAAATGAGGCAATAGAATCTTTTTAATCTGACCTTTAAAGGTTAGGTAATAATTTGATGGTACATCTGCAAAGGAAAAACTACCACATTTTGTGATACAGACTAACCTGTATCAATAGGAAGAACCACAAATGATATTCCAGTCCTACAGGTTGAGTAAGTTTCAGGTGTTGGGATATCAAGTTGCTACTTGCTAGAGATTATATAGACTAGCTCGTGAGTTATACTCAGTTATTCTCCAATGTTTTTATAGTTGATAATGGCATGTTTTTCACAACTAGAAAAACAGTTGGGAAATGAGAGAGCTGATACTGCATGTGCAAGTGTGAAGTGGTGATCCCAGGATATTATCTCCAGTGTCTGCAGTGAATCATGACAGGTCTATTTTGCTTCAGGAAGATATTTGACCATCAAATGACTGCTATCAGCTGTGTTATCTTTTATGGCATTGTCTGCATGAATTGTATCCTTTTCACAAAGCATAGAGTTGTTTACTGGTTTCAATTACAAATTCAATATGCTAAGCAGTATTCAGCACTTATCTTGTGATTCCTGCAATCCTCACCTGATATTATTTTTTTCCTACTTTATAGCATGTTCATGACAAAAGCCCAAGCCACAGCTGTCTCACAGAACAAGACCCCTTGGCATCTTCACCCACTGGTAGTTCTTGGAGGTTTAAGGAGGATGACAGCACTAATGAACCTGATGTGCCAGCATTGGCTGTTCATGCATTTAAATCACCTCTATTGCATAATCCTTCTGCAGACGTATCTGTTCAGAACTTCAATGAATTGTCTACAGCTAATACAAAGTCAAAAGGTCAGAAAAATGGTGACCATATGGAGTCCTGTCCAATATATGTATTGGAATCCAAATCTGATGATGGCTGCTCAGTCTGCTGTACTGATTCCCTGTTATTGGCTATTAATGCTGCAAAGGAAGACCATTATAGCTTAAATTCAACATTTCAGGAAAAGTGTGGTATTCCAGATGGCAAAATCTTTTCTGTAAGAGCATCAAACTCAGAGGACAATGGTTCACTCATCAAGGAGAATTCAGCTTCTGTATCTGGCGAGTTGCATGAGAAAATAAAATCACCCACTCCATTAATTACATTCAAGAGAAGGCACATAAGAAAAAAGTGTGTGGGCATTGATGTAGAAGGCAAATTGCTACCCGAGAAGAAATTTAGTAAGGAGATTCGACAAGGGATCAATTTCATTCATGACAAACGGTGTCTGTCTGCTGCAACATGTCAGTGCTGCCCTGAAGATGATAGAACAGAGTCAAAAATGCCTGAGGCTGATTTACATAGGATCCATATAACTGACCAAGTGTGTCTTCTTTCCATTTCACACTTTTCCATTTGTTTTGTCGGCTTTCTGGTTTATAGTCTTTTTCCAATCTTTAGTTTCTGCATGTATAATTTCTGGGGGTTGTCTATATAACTTTTCACTAGATTGCCATCACTAATCTGTGTACCAATCAATAGTAGGGCAGGATCTTATACTGATGTTCATTTAAATTCAACTCAAAAACATGAAAGTGAATTTCTCATTCATCTTATCAGTAATCATATTTGTGTTACACAGTACAAGAAGAGTTCTGTCAATGGTAATCACTTACACTTGTACTTTTACAAATGGGTGCCATCATTAACTTAATTCCATTACATCATTCTCTTAAGAGGTCTAGTGAGCCACTCAGGAGATACCAACAAGATGGCTGTTTATGTGTTGTGGTTCCTTGGCTTGGTTTAGTATTGATTGGTCTAATATTTTTGAAAAATCATGGTTCCACAATCATTGCAGAATGGAATTTTCCTTTGACTCTGCAGTTTGCATCTGGCATGATCATGAAATGATCACAATTATGATCATTTTACACTTGCTGTCTTGAACTTTGCCACTGTTTGAAAAGATTCATCACTTTTGGCAAAATAATCACATGTCAGTATAGATAAGCTGGCCTCTAATGGCTCTGGACTAAGGGATGAATTGGGATGGAATCAGGTTCAATTTGAGTTGATCGTGGAGGCAAATATTACCCTAAAACCAATTTGGATTTTCAATTTGGTTTGTCTTAGTACCAAATCTGGTCTAGATGATGGTTTATAGTCCTACCACCCCTGGTAATGTCCATGGAAGTGAAACTTAATTATTGATGTGTCTTACATCTTTGCTGGACACTGAAATCTATTAAAGCAAATCTTTACTAGTCACTGATGTATGTGGGCTAACACTTACATCTTCTTTTTTTGTCATTTTCAGATAAAAGACGTTGATTCGATATCAACTCATTCTGATCTTTTCCTGGAAAAAAGATGTATGTTGACAAAACTCGGTTGATGTTATTGTGATGTAAATTGTTTACTATGTTTATGAGCTTACATGTTCTTGTCATTTCTTGTTATGTTCATTAAAACAGTGTGACTGAGGGGAAACAAGTGCAAAATGTGGAAACAAAGTCTAATGGTGCCTTGCCTAGTTTTGAATCAATAGCAGATGTTAACTCTGATAATACTTTGAATGTCGAGGGAGACTCCTCCCGATCTATTGTGGTTGACAACTCCACTGCCGATGCCACAGGCAGTGGCAAACAAAGTGAAGATCCTGAATGCCAACCCCAAATTGGTGAGGAATCTCAAAAACATTCAGTTGATGGTAGCAAGATCACATCTAAACCAGATTCTGGGAGGAGAGAATCATTTAGTCCATGTTTAAATCTGTCTATTGCACCCCCTGGTATGTCTTTCCTTTGACCCTTCTGTAGTTCAGATGCATTATGAAGACATGAACTTAGGGCTATACAGTGTTTGATATATTTCTGTAGCAATAATATCGTAGATTTATTCATCTTGATGGAATTATATATCAAGTTGCTTTGTGCCTCAGCTACTTTAATATCGATTGATCTGTGCAGATGCTCGTGCTACAAGGGAAAGTATCAATTTGAATGTGGATTTCCAGAGTCAGCCAGTGAAAGGTTGGTGTAAAGCCGTTCATGGCTCATCTACCTCCCCAATTGAATTTAATGGCTCTCCCTCACAAGAAGTGTCTACTTCAGGTTCTGTGAATGTCATAAAAGAGACAGTGGGAAAATCTCCATCCCTCAACCAAAGACATTTGCATACTAATCCATATGGTGATGAAGAACTTCATGCCAAACGCAATAATGATTTGACTTCCATGGGTTTGACGACGGAAATTTCACCAAAGATCAAATGCATGCAGGTAAGTAGTTTCTCCCATTGCATATCCGCCTTGTTAACATGCTTTTATTTGTTGTTGTGCTTTTATTTCTGAAAGTGGTAGCTTTTCTTAAGCATGAAATGAAATGCCAGCAGATGAAACGCGATCTTTCACTCATACCATACTTCTTTTTGTCCTTTTGTTACTGATTTACATCGCTAAAAGATTATGCTGTGCGGTGAAATTATTGTTTGCTTCTTGTCAATTGTTCTTGTAATCATTGTGGTTTACACTGGATATGATTGGTGCCTCATCCTCTAATTTCAGCTCCTTGCGGATGGTCAAACTGAAAAATCATTGCACTCGCCAATAAATTCCCCAGAAATGGCTACTTTCCATGTTTCTGATGCAAGAGAAGATCTCCAGTTAGGACTTGATACTCATTACATGGATCAAACTTTAAGCAGATCTCAGTTTGCAAGTTCATATTTGCCAACTGAAACTAGGATTGGTGGATGTGCCTATGTAAACAGCTCCACTTCAGTGCCTTGGAGTGATAGAGAATTCATGCTGCATGCATATCCCCAAGTTTTCTCGAGCCAGAGATCAGTGCTTCACAGACACAAACAGATGCTTGATAACATTATGAGTCGAGCTAAAGCTTTGGCTGGAAAAGATAATATGCGAGACAAGCCTAAGCCATATGTTGATATGTGGTCAGAAGAGGAGTTGGATGTTCTCTGGATAGGGGTGAGAAGATATGGAAAGAATAATTGGGATGCCATGCTAAGGGATCCGAGATTACACTTTTCACCTTGCAGGGTGGCAAGGGACCTTGCTGATCGATGGGAGGTGGAACAGATTAAACTTTTGAGTGGTCATTGGTCACCGCAATTCAGAACCTCAAGTTCACAGGATCAGCTGTTCAGTAATTATCCCTTCAATCCTGGGACCCTACGAGGAAATGTGATGGATGAGACCCGACTCTCACTTGGGAACATTTATGCTCATAGAAAGGCTAAGAGGCGCCGCCTGAATTGTCCAGATCTTGTCAACTATGGCATTCAGCAGCTCCATAGTGATTATCCTAGAAGAAATCTATATGCAGATTTACTTGAGAAGAACTGCGATAGAATGTCTTTTGAGTATATGGAAAGAGATGCAACGGCAAGGCTTAGTGGGGGCTTTTTTAGGGGGGTTCGAGGAGTGGAAGGTAATTTACCCCATTGGTTGAGGGAAGTTGTTAATACACCTCCGCCGAGGTTGACCGAGCGAACTCAGTCATCATGTCTTTCTTCGATTTCTCCTTTTGACAGTATACAGATAATTGGGCCTTATTCAGATTCTAATGAGCCACACTTAGGATCAACCAACAGTGTAGGTGGTATATCCGATGCCTTGAGGCCTGGTAATATGCAACCCTCTGGTAGTGCTGCTTTTGAAGGCAACTTCTCATCGCAAACGGGGCATGAAGCAGCTGAATTTTGCAAGGCTTCTGAGCATCACGTTGGTAAACAAGATGATTTGATTGTCATCAACAGTGATGCATCTTCTGAAGAGACCATATCTGATGATAACTGTGTTAGGCTGTGACATTGCAGATGTTTTAGTATTAACTTGTAAATCATTCTATGGTACTTGTGCTATGCAATTTGTCATAGAGCAATTTGGAAATGCGGAAGGTGCTACTTAGAGGCTAAGTCTGGCCGACCCATAAACAATGTTATGGAACTTGGAAACGAAGGCTTGTGATAGATGGAAGCACCAGTTCAGTGCCAATATATACCTGAAGGACGAGATATAGTGAGCTGAGTCGCTTCAACATATTAGGTAGACATTTTCCACCAAATTATTCAGAAAGTTGATGTCTGCAAATGAGAATCGTTTGTAGGAATCAATGGTATGTGATAGGAGTGGCGTGAATCATAACATCTGTTTTCTCTCAAAACACCCAATCCACTATTCACTAATGATTGGGACAAAGAAAACGATACATTTACTTTCTATACATAGAATGATCAACCATGAAATTTGTATATAACTTGACAGGTATCTTCTGATGCGCTACGCCAGCATGATGACTGTAATCTATAAAGCTATCAGGACATACGAAAGGGGCTAATTTCAGAACGAGTACCACCCAGCGACTCTTCACTGGCTTCACTGGGTAGTCCATCTTTGGAGAGAATCTATAAGCTTTTCCTAATTCGTTCAAGCTCCATGACAAATTCTCTGCCAAGCGGCTTTACTTCGTTAGCAAGGCAAAGCTGGCAACTCGATGTCTCCCTTCGTCGTCCCCTACATGAGATGTTGGTAATCTGCCCCGTAAGTTAACCAATGCACATGGGAAGCTGTGCTTATCACTATATCTGTGAATCGACTAGATGGGACGTATCCAGCCAGATGTACCTTGCACAGACTGTTGTCAGGTGAGTTTTGTCATAATAGAACTGTGCCTTGAAGTGCGAAAATCTTGCAGGCTTTCGCATTGTATGTGTCATCCAACAGGGTTAGATTGTTTTACGCCTCGGTGACATTGTGCGCGCACTACTGCTCCGGCAACTTTATAAGCGATCCGATACCGGTCTTTCTGAGAATGCAAACAAGCTTTGTCTTGCTTATGACTGCTGTGACAGGGTGCCGTTGGGGATATAAACTCGTGCACCAGTAAAGGAAGCTTGGTGTCCAAACAACATCCTTTCAATTTCACAATGTTCCAATGATTAACCTATGATAGGACAACGACTTCAATGATGAACTCCTTGATTTGGCCTCTGTCAAAGGTCTTTGACTTTTCCACCGGAACTATGGTACCATCAGGAGCATCTGTAAATAATAAAAAAGTCCTGTAGGGCGGAGTTTTGTAGTTGAGCCACATCATCTCAAAAGCTCAATTCCCTCCCGCTTTCCTCAACATTAATTAGATACATCACTTGACATTAAATAAAATAACTTACTCGTCTCATGTGGTCTGATAATTTTTTTTTTTTTAAAAGAATAGATCAAGATTTATTCACTTTACTTATGAATTTGGATTTGGATGTAATTTAATAAATGAGTCGATAAATCTAAACTTACCAATTATGAAGTTTAATTTGTTTTTCTCTCTTATATTAGTGATGTATAATGTCTCTATCAATTATTAAATAACTATATCCTGAGATGTTTAGATCAGTCGTTCCACAACGAAGCTCTCCTCTCCTCTCATTCTACCAATTTGGACGGGCTAATCTCCTCCGGCAAGTCATCAACCCTAACGAAGCTCCTCTTTCATTTCTTCCCTCAAAAGAGAACTTTTGTTGCTACAACAATCCACTAATTTGCCTGAACAGTCTGTCCTTGTTAATTCTCTCTCTCTCTGTCTCTCTCTATAAGCAAGAACTGACAAGAAGAAGATCCAAGCCCCCCAGACCAATCCCAGCACCTAAAGGGAAGTTAAGAAACAAAAAATTTATAAGCAAACTTTCTTGCAATTCGTTTTCTGTCATCAATGATCCTAGTAATCCACTCGTTCTACTTAAGGAGCCAATTACACCAAAAGAGCCTATCAAATAGAGTTTCTTACCCATCATGAGAACCAGCTTCCTGGGGAATTCTGCACGGTTATTTATATCTGAGGCCACCTTCCCTTCCACCTACAATGTATCCATTGGGACAATAGCAGAAACCCTTACCTTGTAATTTAGGGGAACAGGAATGGGAGAAAGGGGTCTACAACATAGTTGGCTGGCAACATATTTGCCTCCTGTGTGCTTTGTGGGGCTGAAGCCATGTCTTTCAGCAAGGATGTGACCCCTTCAGCCGTTTGATTAGTACTTGGGGATGCGTATTTTAGCAGAATCATTGGCTTTCCATCTGGTCTAGAATTACCATTATCCATGTAGCTATGATCAATTAATGCCTGGCAAGAGGCCAGGCCTTGGAAAGTAAGATTGGCAATTGATGAGTATGCAAAGCTGTTGGCCACAATATAGGAGACCAGTTGCAAGTAGACCTATCCATAGCAATTGCATGAAACTGGATAAATGACCAAGCTTTCCAGAGGGTATCTTGTTGGTAATGGATGAAATGTTTTTGACGGCCTTATGACAGGAGTCCAAGCCGAGGAGTGAACTGATGGTGAGAGGCGAGTCTTATACCGCAGTTGCTCAAAATGTCATGAAGGACTGGCAAGAGGCTGGAGGGCCATTGCAGAGGTGTGAGGTCAGTGTGGAAGCAGGGGAATGGCAAATTTCCTGCCCCGGGCCAACACATGGTTGGCAACAGTGGGAATACGGTTACACGGAGAGGAAAGTAAGGTCATTGAGAGAACTAAGGACAGCTTCATAGTATTTGTTAAAAATATCTGTTCTGGTATCCATCTTGTGCATAAACCAAGGAAAACCGGGCAACAAGTGCTATTACTGGGCCTGTGTGGTATGAGGTCAAGAAACGTAAGCTAAGAAGCACCGTTCTTTTATTCACCTACTCCACGAGGAATCATTTTTCCAGTCATTGCATTCGACTTTTCTCCTTTTAGTCTTTCATATTATCACACCAGAAACGCCCTGCATATCATTAATGTTATCTGCTCTTTCAGCTTATCCCAGAAGAACGCATTGGCATCCACCAGCGAACCGGAAAAGAAGGGTTTCTTTTCAACAAAAAGGAAAACCATGAAAATCCATAAAAGATACTAATGTTGCCAAACTGCATGTAACTGCTAATTGGATGCTACACATGCTATCTTGAAACCTATCTGGGATAAAACAAAATTGGAAAATGAATGCCAAACGCTCTAGCTTGATGTCTATATAGAGATTGATTCAATTTTTAGTGACATGGATGTGGTATCTATTGATTCTTCAATGGCATCACCAGGTAGTCCATCTTCGAATACGTAAGGACTTTGGCTGGTCTGAGAGAAACTTTGAGATTTTCTAAGTCCTTCAAGGTCCTTGGCAACCTCTCTCATAGTAGGTCTCTTTCTCCCATTTAATTTCAAACAGCTCATGGCTAGCATCGCCACTGCTAGAACATCCTCCGCCTTTGCTTCATTAGCCACAACAGGATCTAGGATCTCTGACAAACCATTTTCCTTCATTAGCAAGATAAAGTTAGCAACTAGATGTCTCCCTTCGTCATCTCCTGAGAAAGATGTTGGCTTCTGCCCTGTGAGTAACTCAACTAGCACTACTCCAAAACTGTACACATCACTTTTATCTGTGAAATGACTAGATTGGAAGTATTCTGGGTCGAAATATCCAAAGGTGCCTTGCACAGCCGTTGTCAGGTGAGTTTTGTCAGATGGAACTAGCCTCGAGGTACCAAAATCAGAGACTTTTGCAGTATAATTGTCATCTAACAGAATGTTTGAAGGTTTTATGTCTCGGTGATAAATGGGAATTGAAGCTGTAGAATGCATGTATGCTATTGCTCCAGCAACTTCACATGCGATTCGGTACCGATCTTCCCACGACAGAGATCTATCTTTGTGCTGATGATGAATATGCTGGGATAGGGTGCCATTAGGGATGAACTCATACACTAGTAAAGGAAGCTTAGTCTCCAAACAACACCCTATCAATTTTACAATGTTTCGATGATTAACCTGAGATAGAACAACCACTTCATTAATGAACTGCTCAATTTGGCCTCTGTTGATGGTCTTCGACTTCTTCACAGCAACTATGGTACCATCCAGTAGCATTCCTTTGTAAACCGTGCCAAACCCACCTTGACCAAGAACCCGGCTCTGGCTGTAGTTATCTGTTGCTCTTCGCAGATCTTGTTCAGAGAATATTGCTGCTCTTCCATCTCTTCCATAAGGTGAGAACTTTTGTTGCAACAGCAAACCGCCATTTTGCTCGAACAGTTTCTCCTTGACAATTCTGTCTGTTCGCTTCCTTACATATCTACATAGCCAATAGCTGAAAAGTGAAAGACACAAGAATCCCATCCCAATGCCGGCACCTAAAGCAAACAATAAGTCCATAAGGAAACTGTGCGATAACTCATCCTAGTTCCGTCTCTTCAAAATGCTCTTAACAATTCACTTGAGACGACCAATCCAATTTTACTATTCCTAGGCATGGAGCATGTCAGAATACTAACTTGCATGCTCTCCTAAGTCAGCCTATGTATTGGCTATTGCAGTAGATAATAGAACTCTCTTCCATATTGCTTTTCTCGGCCGCGAAGGCCTAGGGCGAGGCCATCAAAGCTTTGTCGGCCATTGGCGAAGGCCATTGCAGCCTCGCCTGCAGCCAGCGAGGGTCTTGCGAGGACCCGACGGCCTCACCCGCAGCGCCTACGGCAAGGGCGAGGTGGTCCTCACCCAGATTTGGCCACAAAGGCCCTGGGCGAGCCGCGAGATCCTCACGGGCTGCGGGCGAGGCCGCAACGGCCTTTGCCAATGGCCGGCAAAGCTCCAACGGTCTCGCCCAAGGCCTTCACGGCTGAGGGCGAGGGTTACCGGTGACCTGTGCTAGCCCTAGAGAAAAAAAAGAAAAAAAAAAAAAAAAAATTGAAAAATTGAAAAATTAATATATATATATATATTAAAATATTATCCACCGATAGTCATGTCAGCTTTTCAACGGCTATGTTAGCTTTTCTAGCAATCAAATTAGAAGTGACACTCAAGTGAAGGTTTTTTCAAACTTGTGTCATTGAAGTAAGTGAAAAAAAAGTTTTAACATCAAAATGAGCCGTACAAAAATTTTGACAAGTTCTTTTGCCGCTTTTCTCTTGAAGCAAATTTGCAAAGAAGCCATAAAATTTGCTGCTGCCTGCACTTTCTTAGTTACTTTGCCAATCTTAAAGGTTAACCGTCATGATCCCTGCAACATCCCTAGTCGTGACAACGTTCAATTACAAACCATAGCTTAGGAGAGAATAAACCATGGACTTAAATTGTCATGTTGCAAATAAAGAAGGAAATTATGAATATTTGTATGGAAAAAAAAAACCAATAGACAGTAAATGAGACTTTGGCATTGTATTTTGTTCTATAAGCAAAGAAGAATCATCAGAGAGATCAAGTGCGTCAAATGGAGGAAGGTGCGTAATAGATAAGATGCGGAGAGCAAAGAGGCTTAATTTACATGAGTGTAAAGGAAGGGCTACGGTCCAAACTGTTGCATGCAAAATGGCGGGCAAGAAATTGGAATAGTTTCACCCTCCAGTTGTTTTTTTTTTTTTGGGGTATTAAATGCATTATTTTGCATTTTCGAGTGTACCTCTCGCCATGATCAGAGCCAGAAACAGTAGATGAAGAGAGTAACCTATTGCAACAGGCATGAAGTATTGCTGGACATAATTAGCAGAGAGTTGATGAATACCTATCACAAGAACCAGCTTGAAAGGGAACTTCTTCTGTCCAGGCATGCAATTGAGGCCATTTTTTAGCGCACCTTTGGCATATCCATTAGGACAATAACAGAAGGAACTCTTGGAATTCTTTGCACAGTAAAGGGGAATGAGAACGGGAGTAAAAGGGTACACTAAAGAGGTGTCCGTCAACATATTTGCCTCCACAACACTTTGCGCAGTGACGCCATATCTTTCTGCGATTGAATTTATAGAATCGCCATGTGTCACCAAATATGTAAGCAAGGATTCAACCCCATTAGCTGTCTCATTAGTACTTGGGCATGCACATCTTAGTGGAACCCGCAGCTGTGCATCAATAGCAAGATCCACACCATTATAGTAGTTCTGCTCAATAAGAGCATGGCAAGAGGAAAGGCCTTGGAAGGTAATGTTGGCTAAGTTGTAATAGGTATCGCCCTTGACCACAGTATAAGAGGCCTGATACGAGTAAATAGTTCCAGTGCAATAGCAAGGAACTGGAACTATGACCAAGTTATCATATGGTATCTTTTCGGCAGTGGAACTGATGTTGTTGACAGTGGCTATGTCTGATGCGTCTGAGCTGAGCAGTGAGGCGATGGCAAGCGGTGAGTTGTATAGTGTACTAGATCGAAAGGTCAGGAAGGACTGGCATTGAGTTTGAGGGCCATTGCAGAGGTAGCCTTTCAGTTGAGATGATGTGGATGAGCAATTAAGCTGCTGCTTATCGTCAACATATGGCTGCTGACAGTAGGATATGTGATTAAACAGAGGGAAGAGTAATAGGATTGGCGTTAAGATCGAGAGGGATGACAGATCCATGTTTTTGGGATTAATTGAGATTCGGCATGAAAATTGCTGCAGCTTTTGTATGCAAAGAACGAACCCCTACTATTGACGAAAACACCAATCCCAAAGTTGCCGGGGTTGACACGGCGAAGAAAATCACTTGGCGGTGACGGTTCCTTGTTTGAACGAAATAGCAAACTTGAAGTGCAGTAGTTAAGGCGGCTGACTAGTCAAACTGGTCAAAAAGTCAAAAGTCAAATAAAAAGAAGGGAAAAAGCCACCGCCTCACTTGAACCCCACGGAAAGTAATCTAAGAAAGAGGGAGAGCTCGTAAACCAGGGAAAAGTAAACGAAGAAAGAAAGGGAAAATGTAATCACCTGATCCTATGAAGACTAGTGATCCTTGGGTTTAAGAGGGCCTAAACAAGGTGCGGCTTTGACTCTATGATGGCATGGGGGTAAGAATAAATTGAATCCCACATCACTTAAGTGTGGTAAGGTGAATTGCCTTATATTTGATGACACTTATCCTAACTTGTAATAAGACCAGAGAAATTTGATAAAATTGGAATGATATAGAGAAGATTAGCATGGCCCCTATGCAAGGATGACACAAATTAAGAAATGGTGCTTGCAACTACCTTGTCCTACGATGGTGGTAGTAATCGTTAGGGCCAGAGAGGCCTTGGACAAGGTGCGGCTCCAAATCTAGGATGGTGTAAGGGTAGAGGAATAAACCAAATCCCAACAGGAGTGATTGTTGAGGCTAGAGAGGGCCTAGACAAGGAATAAACTGAATCCAGAGTTATAGTTGGGCCTAAAGAAGGCTTGAACAAAGTGCGGCTCCAACTCTTGGATGGTGTAGAGGCATGAGTAAACCATCATCGGGGCTAGAGAAGGCCCTAGACAAGATGCGGCTATGACTCTAGGATGGTGTAGGGGCAGAATAAACCAAAGACACCAAAGACAAGGTGCGGCTCCGAATCTAGGATAGTATAGGGGTAGGAATAAACCAAATCCCAACAGGAGTGATTGTTGAGGCTAGAGAGGGCCAGACAAAGAATAAACCGAATCCAGAGTTATAGTCGTGCCTAGAGAAGAGGCCCGGACAAAGTGTGGCTCTAACTCTAGGATGGTGTAGAGGCATGAATAAGCCATTGTTGGGGCTAGAGAGGCCTTGGACAAGATGTGGCTCTGACTCTAGGATGGTGTAAGGGCAGAATAAACCAAATCCAGCAAGAGTGATTGTTGAGGCTAGGAGGGCTTGGACAACGAATAAACCGAATCCAAAGTTATCTCTTGTTGGGGCCAGAGAAGGCGACTAGAGAAGGCTTAGACAAGGTGCGGCTCCGACTCTAGGATGGTGTAGAGGCATGAATAAACCGAATCCCATATCACTCGTATCTTGTATATGGTGGCACTTGTCCTAACTTATAATGAGACATTCCCTAGGCCTAGAAAAACAACATTATGTGAGCTTCAATCCAAAATGGATAATACCGTTACGAGTGAGACTTAGGCTTAATATTATCCTATCAAAGCCAATAGCTTGGTTAGTAGAGTATGGCTAGGGAAGAAGCAGGCAGAAATTGAGGGGCCTGTAATGGCCTAGTCTTACGAGGGCGGGAGTGATCACCAAGACCAGAAAGGGCTTGGACATTTGTCTATGCTTTATATGTGATGGCACTTGTCATAATTTATAACGAGGAATTTTCTTGGCGAAGCCCAGAAGAACAAATCGTGTAGGCTTCAGCTTAAAGTGGATAATATTGTTACAAGTGAGACATGAGTTTAACATTATGGTATCAAAGCCAATAGCTTAGTCGGAGGTATGTGGTTTGGAGATGAATCAAGCAAAAGTTGGTAGGCCTATAATAACCCGATCCTATGAGGGCAGGAGTGATTGTTGGGGCCAAAGAGGGCTCGAACATGGTGTGGCTCCGCTTCTAGAGGATGACATGGGGGCAGAGGAATAAATTGAATCCAACATCACCTAGGTGTGGTGAGGTGAAGTACCTTATATGTGGTGACGCCTATTCTAAATTGTAACGAGGTCAAAGACATGCAATGGAACGACACAGAGAATATTAGCATGACTCTTGTGCAAGGATGACACACATAAATTGAGAAATGGTCCTTGTAATGAGTCCTACGAGGACGAGAGTGATCCAAAGATAGAGAGAACCTAGACAAGAAGCGACTTCGACTCTAGGATGGCATGGGGCTATATCGCCTTAGTATGGTGAGGTGAAATATCTTATATGGATGGCACTTGTAACGACACCTTTTCTAGGTGAAGCCCCGAAGAATAAAATTGTGTGAGTTTCGACCCAAAGCAGACAATATTGTTATGAGTGAGACCTAGGCTTAATATTATGGTATCAGAACCAATAGCCCAGCTGGAAATTTGTGATTTGGGGACGAACAAAGCGGAAGCTTATGGGCCTATAATGACCCGGTCTTATGAGGGCGAGAGTGATCGTTGGGACTAGAGAGTGTTCAAACAAGGTGTGACTCTGACTCTAGGGTGGCGTGGGGGTAGGAATGAATCGAATTCCATGTCACTTGGGTGTGGTGAAATATGTGATGACATTTGTTCTAATTTGTAACGAGGCCTTTTCTAGGCGAAATCTAGAAGAACAAAACCATACGGACTTTGGCCTAAAACAGATAAAATCATTATGAGCAAGACCTGAGTTTAATAGAAAAGATGGAGAAAAATTTGTTTGGAATACTCAACTAGCTAGATTAACTAAATTTTGCTACGTTTGGTAAGTATTCAAGCTCGTAGTTCATATACTGAAAGTAGTTTTGGAGTTACTAGTTAGGCCATATATTTATGCAATTTTTGGACTATGAAGTTGGATTAAGGAGTTATCAAATTATGAATATATACGAAAATGATAGTTTATAACGTTTTGGTGTAGTGGGTTTCGAAAGAAATCAATTCCTAGGCATGGTTGATTGGAACAAACTTTTGAAATTTCACACTCAAGCTCCATGTTACGGATAGCTTTTATATGTGCTTTGGATGAGGGTTTTGTTAGTGCATAAGAGTTGTTTTGTTAGTGAGTAAATGTGGCTTGATATTAAGCAATAGATTGATTGATTGAATGGACCATTGATGTGTGATTGATATAGGATTGATCAATGGATTGGATCATTAATGTCATGATATTATGGATTTAAGTAATGTTTCTAATATGTACATAATTATGTTTAAATGATATAACAAATTGTTATTTTGTATGTGTATTATATACAAATTTTGGGATAAGTAAGTACTAGTATTGTTTTGTAAATTGCATAATGGATACTCGATCGAATTAGAAGAAATGTACTATTTAATGGGCTATGATTGTTCATACCATTCGTCTTAGTTATTTTTCAAGTCTCTCAGTTATCGACCAATAGAACTGAGAGCATTCGAGTTATTGCTGGGGCTTTTGATAGAGAGATTTATTTGATTAAACTTAATTGTATCTCTCTGAGCTGATCTATAACTGAGATGAGGCTATAACATTTAGTTGATAGTTGAGGACGTACATACTCTTTTATAACTAGTTTGCTGATTTATCCTACACACATATATGTATGTATGTATGGTGGAGATATACATTTTGATGGTAGGTTGATGGTTGGATTAGAGGCTACATCCTTTGGATGGAAGATCAGCCACGCCATTCCCTATTCTTCCTGAATTCGGGATGTGACATGAAGAACCGTCAATCATTGCTGTGAAGCAGGCTTTCATGTGATTATCAATTTATTATGTGCTCTTCTGTGTGGATGCTTCCTCTGCTGAAGTACAAGTACAACTTCCTTCCCATTTGTCATCCGTGAAATGCTCATTAAGTTCCAAAGAAAACAATTTGCCACCTTAGTCCTTTATAAGTTTTCCATTATCGGGTGGGGCCATGAAGGGATAAAGTATGGCTGTCTCAAATTTGAGCAAGCTCCAATCCATGGCTCAGAAAACGGCGCTGGGCCCTTTCATTCCCAACATAAGACGAAAACAAGTTCGAATTAGAAGAAAACCAGGGACTCAACAAGGAGAAGTCAGCGGAGTTCTCATGGTCAAACTTGACTGGCAGATAAAAATCGCCTTAAAGACAGTACGACCAATGTTGCAAGATTAGGCACTTACATTCTTTCTGAGGGTGCTACAATATATGCTTTAATTCAACTAATCGACAATAAATTATTTAGCCAGTCAGTGGCTTTGACCCTGCTTTAGACAAGAAGAGACATGCAGGCACAAGCGCAACACATAAATTGCGTGGGAGAATTCTCTAAAAAGCCTTTTCGATTTTACATTTTTGTCTTATAAACATTTTAATTTTACAAATGGAATCATATCGTCATAGATGTCACGCTGACAAAGCATGTCATGATAAATGTAACAAAGATGAGTCATATTGTAATAAGTGTTTTAGGATAAGTTATGGTGTTGTATTAATTGTAAGTCATAGGTGAAAACCACATACTGTTATTAGATAATTTTAACCAAAAATCATTGACATGGACATAAAATGTGTCGGTTATTCTATGTGGTATAGCCGATGTTGATATGAACAATTTTTCATAATTTTTTAAAAATTTTCTGAATTTTTTATTATTTTTTCTTTCCTTTTTTCCTCTTTTCTTCTTCCAAGCCTAGAAAAGGTTGCGAAGCCCTCATCATTCGTGGGCTCTCGCCAGATATGGGTGAGGGCCAAGACCCTTGCTTGCGGTCGACAAGGGCTTCGTGGCCCTCACCCAAGGGTCAACAAGGGCTAGTCGACCCTTGCCGAGCTTAGTTGAAAAAAAGATTAAAAAATATATAATATAAAATAATTCAATGTTTTTAAAAAATTGTCCATGTCAGCACTTGCCATTTTATGTGGTACTACAGGCATTCACATCAGTGATTTTTAATTAAAATTGATCGAAAAGACTCAATTGACAAAACATGAAAAAGTTTAAGTCTCAATTAGCAAAATTAAAAGGTTTAAGATTGAATTAACAAAAGTGCAATAATATATTTAAGATTTTTTAAACAATTTTCCTCAAATCACATTCATATAAGTTCCTTAAACCGGCATAAAAATTGCATACAATTCCATGAGAACAAATTATTGGAGTTACTTGGTAAGTTGGGTTGTGCCGGAGACAAATCTGTGGCCGCCCAGAAGTATCAACCCAAAATGCCATTGTTTTCCATGAAGTACCGTTAATACAGTTAGCAATCACTTGTGTGGACAAGGAACAAGTTTAAAGTTTCAAAATGAATGATGATCAAGCGGTTTGAGCTCCATCGAGTACATGATCGACTCGACCTAACATTAATTGATGACCGGACACCTGGATTCAAAAGAGATGGAGGTCGAGCTCGGCTGCGTAGATCTTCTCATTTCCTCGAACTCTACTTAACTCGATTCAAGTAAAAAGAAAAATCACCTGACGCAGTATTTAAGGTCGAGCTCTTCGGCTTTCAAAATGCATGAGAAGCGAAATAAGCACACAAGTCCGATCCAATCAGATCGTGCATGTAGCAGCTGTCGAAATTGGAAAAAGAATTCGGTTGGCCTCAAATAATCCCCCACATGATCTCAAACAGCTCACGAGGAACTTGAACGTTGACAGCTTTCAATTATAACACAAATAAAAGAAACGTTCATACATATCTCAAATCAGGCGTCGGGCGTCCGCTCACCAGATCGAAAACCATTTGCTCCAGGACATATGCTTTGCCCACTTGAGATTGAAGTCGATATAGATCACAAGCAGGCTTTCCAATTCTGTAGAAAGCTGCCAAAAATTGACAAACGAACATTGAAAGAACAACAAAAGAAAAGAGAGAGAAAGCTAGTAATCAAGGGACAGTACAGATAAACTTGCTCCTGCCCTGAACAGAGCTAATAATTTGAATTCACATGCTGTCGGTGGATTTGAATACCGAGCATGGAAGGGGACTCGCCAGGGTCTTTTGATTTCAATATAAAAGATTAAGTTCAAATGGACCAAACTGAGCTTGGTCTAATTTCCTCTCAAGTCACATCATTAATCTCTAGCCCCTACATTCAATCATCTTTGATTGACTTGGTCTTAACTCGAGGATGCAAAACTCTCAATGCAAATGCAGCACAAAGCAGCCAAGTTTCGTGGGGATTCTGAGGATCATGTCAGCAAACAGGACAACTTGATTGTCATCGAACGGTGATGCATCTTCTGAAGAAACCATATCTGATGATAGCTGTGTTAGGCTATTAAAGTTCTGATGTTTTTAGTATAAACTCGTAAATAATTCTGTCCTACTTAAGCTATGGAATTTGTAAAGAAGCAATTTGGAAATGCAGAGGCTGCAACTTGAGGCTAAGTCTGGCTATCCCATAGGCCATAAACAATGTTATGGAACTTAATCGCTAGATATTTTTCAACAAATTACTCACAAAGTTGATGTCTGCATATGAAAAGTCTATAGTAGGAATTAGAAGCATAGTTTATGATGTAGCCGGTGTGAAAGATATCCAAAGCACCATGCATCAGTTCTTGGGAAAAAGAGAACTGAATCAATAACCTAATACAAAGAGAACTAACCATTAATATTGATTCGTGGAAATGAACTGTCCCTCCTTAATTTACAACAAATCTTTAGAATAAAGTTTGGTTAGGTATCCGGTGCTTAAGAAAAACATCAAGCTGAAGTAAACTAAAAAAGAATCATTTAACTGAAAGGTATCTTCTGGTGATTATTGATAATTGCTGCTGCTAACTGCATGCAACATGTGCTGTCCCCAAAATTGTCAAGGATAAAGAAACATTAAGTTCAGTATGGACACCGAATGTTCTAATTTGATTCCTCTACTGAGATTGATACAACTTCAAAAGACATGGATATGCTATCCATCGATTCTTCATTGGCTTCATCAGGTAGTCTGTCTTCAAATGCATGAGGATTTTGGCTGGTCTGAGAGAAACTTTGAGATTTCCTTAGTCCTTCAAGCTCCATGGCAACCTCTCTCATGGTAGGCCTCTTTCTCCCATTCAATCTTGTTACATTCCTTTTATAGATTATTCCTTTTATAGATTAGTTTTTATTTTATTTTCTTAGCTTTATTTCCTTTTACATAATAAGGGCATTATTGTCATATACAATTTATGTTTAGTATAAATATATCACAATGGGTGTAAGGCTTCTGACACACAGAAACCTAAAGCCCCTTTTTTGGCTTTACGATCTTTTTCTCTTCTCTTCTCTTCTCCTCTCTATTTCTTCTCTCTTTCTTCTTCTCTCTTGATTTTCACAGCGGGTTCTCTAATCAGCTTAGTGACATGGTATCAGAGCGCTCTGACTACTTGATTCCTTGATATGATTGCTGATTTGAGAGTCCCCTAATAATCCTTTCCTTCTCTGGTGCGCAGCCACCTAAAGCTGCAATTTTGATCTATTTTCTCACAAAATCTCGTACATATAAGATCAGTAGAAATCAGATTCTTCAGGTTCTATTTGTGACTATGGGTTACAACACTTACTGATCTGCGGATTCAAGAATTAGAGTACTTCGTCGATTGTGGCTGATTGGTATTGCTGGATTTCCATCGAAGTTATGGTTAATTGAATCGAGATTTCTGGTCAGATATTTTCTTTTATACAGCAGCCTATATTTATGAGATTTCAGCATCCTTTTGTTTAATTGATGAAGCCAATTGCACCTGATTATATGTTGGTAT
Source organism: Corymbia calophylla (assembly GCA_014182845.1). NCBI lineage: Eukaryota > Viridiplantae > Streptophyta > Magnoliopsida > Myrtales > Myrtaceae > Corymbia > Corymbia calophylla. The sequence goes on from CM024700.1 coordinate 12,272,022, forward strand.
TGCTGTCTTATTCATTGCATTGAAGTTTCAGCCCTCTTGATTTGTGGTAGATATATATTTGTATTGAAATTATCACCATGAGTGACACTAAGTCTTCCACGAGTGACACTATAGACAATCTCAATGTTCAGATTACCACAATTAAATTAAATGGATCCTCCAATTACTTGTTATGGGCTCAAGCTGTGAAAGTCTATATTAATGCCAAAGGGAAACTCAATTATCTTACTTCAAACCCTCCTGCTGAAAACTCTGACGATTATAGTAGTTGGACGAGAGAGAATGATACACTTTTAGTGTGGTTATGGAATAGCATGGAACCATCTATTGCTGCTAATGTCATGTTCCACAAAACTGCTAAGGGAGTGTGGGATGATCTTAAGGAGAGTTATTCACAAGACAGAAATATGTCTAGAGTCTATGAACTATATGAGAAGATCTTTAATTTTAAACAAGGGGAAAAGTCTCTTGGAGAGTATTATAGTGCTTTGAAAGGCATGTGGGAAGAACTCAATCTTTATAAGCCCATCACTACTAATCTTGAGACACTGAAGACACAACGCGCTGAATTTCAAGTGGCTAAGTTTTTATCCGGCTTAAATGCTGAGTTGCAGCCTGTGAAAGTCAACTTCTTGCTGGAGAGAGAGTTCCTTCTATGAATGAAGCATTTTGTCGTTCCCTCCATCTTCTACATCATCTAAAGACAATTCAGCTTTTGTGGCTAGTAGTGGTGGTCGTGGTTGCGGTGGATTTTCTAATAGAGGTCGTGGTGTAGGGGGAGTTCGTGGTCGTGGTGGTGGACGTAGTGGACAAAGTTCTGATTGAGATAGCTGTCATTGTATATACTGTGGCAAATCTGGTCATATTGTTGACACTTATTGGGCCAAGCATGGCAAGCTTGAGTGGGCTCAGCGATTAGTTATTGCAAATGCTGCTATGTCTGAAGGAAGTGCTGGAAATATCTCTTCTGGCAACACAAATACATCTATCCCAACTGGGGGTAGTTCTTCTGAGTCCTCGGCTCGGGATGATATGGTTACACAACTCATCAAGCGTGTCCAACAACTAGAGGCTTCCAATTTTTCATCCATTGCCACTCTTGCACATACAGGTAACATGGCCCTTCTTTCTACTTTGTCTCTTCACACTTCTTGGGTCATTGACTTGGGAGCTTCTAATCATATGATGGGTAAGCAAGACCTATTCTCTTCCCACAGTAACTTTAGTCCTTCATCTGAAGTTATTTTAGCTAATGGTTCCTCTACTCAAGTCATTGGATCGGGGTTGTTCCACTTACATCTTCCTTGTCTTTGTCCTCTGTTTTACATGTTCCCCAACTTCCTTTGAATTTGTTATCTGTTAGTCAGTTAACTAAAACTCTTGGTTATTCAGTTACGTTTTACCACTCTTATTGCATCTTTTAGGACCTTCAGACAAAGAAGAAGATTGGTGGAGGGCATGAACGTGATGGACTTTACTATCTGGATGGTGTCTCCACTGTTGACGCTAATGGTTTAGCTGCTAGTTCTATTACTCCCCTATTATGGCATTCTCGTTTAGGGCATTTATCTTTATTTAAGTTACAACAAATAATTCCTGAGTGTAAATCAATTTCTACTCTTGAGTGTGAAGCTTGTGAACTTGGGAAACATCATCGTAGTTCTTTTCCCAGTCGTAGTGATTCCCGTGCATCTACTTTACTTGAACTTGTCCATTCGGATATTTAGGGACCTTCCCGTATTGTTAGTCGAAATGGTTTTAAGTATTTTGTTACTTTTGTGGATGATTATTCTCGTCTAACATGGCTCTACATGCTTCATGACCATTCTGAATTTTTACATGTTTTTCAATTATTTCATCGTGAGGTTACTAATCAATTTAATACGTCCCTTAAAATTTTGCGAACAGATAATGATCTAGAATATTCACAAAAATCGATTTCTTTATTTTCAAATCTAGGCATTATACATCAAACAAGTTGTCCTTATACTTCTCAGCAGAATGGTGTGGCCGAGAGAAAGAACCGTCACCTTTTAGAAGTTGCTCGTTCACTCTTGTTTCATATGCATGTTCCAAAATCATTTTGGGGTGATGCTGTTCTTACTGCTTGTTACCTCATAAATCGCATGCCTTCCATTGTCCTCAATCATCAATCACCAATCAGTATTTTATTTCCTGATAAACCGTTATTTTCTCTTACCCCTCTTGTCTTTGGGTGTATTTGTTTTGTCCATAACCTACGTCCCGGCGCTGATAAACTATCCCTCTGTGCCACTAAATGTGTGTTTCTTGGATATTCACGTACTCAAAAGGGATATCGGTGTTATGATCCTACGACTTGTACCCAATATGTTAGTGCTGATGTTACTTTTTTCGAGGGCACACCATATTATTCTACGAGGGTAAAGAGTTTTCAACCGACATTGTAGTCGATCCTCCTATCCCACAACATATACCATTAGATTTTGTTAGTCCTTCTCCCGCACCTCCTCCCTTGCGGGTTTATCGGTGGCGCAGTCCACGGCACCACCGGTCTCCACCACTTCCATGCCCTCCATTCAATCTCCCTCATTGTCTCTCGGTTCGACGATTTACCGATTGCCCTTCGCAAAGGTACTCGTTCTTGTACACAAAAATCCTCTTTTGCTTACCCTATTGAGCGTTATGTGTCTCTTTCACATCTTCTTTCTCCAATACATGACTTCGCTCTATTATTACATACACACACAATTCCTACTTCTACCACTGAGGCCTTGTCCCACCTTAAGTGGAAGAGAGCTATGGATGAAGAAATGGAAGCTCTGGTGTCTCGCCAAACGTGGTCTCTGGTTGATCTTCCTCTTGGAAAAGATGTGGTGAGGTGTCGTTGGGTGTACACTATCAAGTACAACCCGGATGGCTCAATTGAACGTCTTAAAGCTCGATTTGTTGCTAAAGGTTTTACTCAAACTTATGGAGTGGATTATTTTGAGACATTTTCCCCTGTAGCACGTCTAAATTCTGTTCGTGTAGTTATTTCTCTTGCTATGAATTTTGATTGGTCATTATATCAATTGGATGTCAAGAATGCTTTTCTTTATGGTGATTTGTCTGAAGAAGTATATATGGAGCAACCTCCCGGATATGTTGCTCGGGGGAGAATAGTAATAAAGTATGCCGACCGCATAAGGCCATTTATGGGTTGAAACAAGTCTCCAAGAGCATGGTTTGAAAAATTCAGTACAGTGATATCTAAGTGTGGTTTCCACCAATGTTATTCGATCATTCTGTTTTTGTTCGCAAGAAGGAGTCGGGAGTGGTCCTTCTTGTTGTATATGTGGATGATATCTTTGTTTCGGCAAAGTGATGTAACCGGCATTTCGAGGTTAAATATTTTCTTCAACAACATTTTCAAATTAAAGACTTGGGAGCTCTTAGATATTTTCTTGGTATTGAAGTTTTAAGAAGTAAAAAAGGCATCAATTTGTCTCGGCGAAAGTATGTTCTTGATCTTTTGTCGAGACTCGGTACACTAGCTTCCAAGCCAATTGATACTCCTATGGATCCAAATCAGAAGTTTGGAGTTGATGATGGAGATGATATTGAAGACAAGCATCAATATCGACGTCTAGTTGGGAAACTAATTTATCTTACTGCTACACGTCCCGATATTTCTTTTGCTGTTGGGATGGTTAGTCAGTTTATGGAATCACCCAAGAAGGCTCATTGGGATGTTGTTTGTCGCATTCTTCGCTACCTAAAAAGCTCTCCTGGTAAGGGATTGATTTATAAACCGAACAATTCTTCCACTCTAATTGGCTATTCTGATGCTGATTGGGCTGGTTCAACGTATGATCGGCGGTCTACAACTGGGTATTGCACCTTTCTTGGTGGTAATCTGGTTACTTGGAGAAGTAAGAAACAAACTACCATTGCTAGATCTAGTGCAAAGGCTGAATATCGTGCTATGGCACATACTGTGGCTGAATTGCTGTGGTTGAAGTCTCTTCTCCAGGAGCTTCGATTTTCTATTAATCAACCTGTTGATATGATGTGTGATAATCAGGCAGCTATTTATATTCTTTGGGAATCCTGTTTTTCAAGAGCGAACTAAGCATATAGAAGTTGATTGTCACTTTGTTCGTGATGCTGTAAAGCGAAGTTGATTGCTACTCCTTATGTTGCCTCTAGAGATCGGGCCATCGATATGTTCACTAAAGACTTGTTTCGTCCCCGCGTTTGTCTTTGGCTGTTCCAAGCTGGGCATGGGTGACCTATATGCTCCAGCTTGAGGGGGAGTGTTACATTCCTTTTATAGATTAGTTTTTATTTTATTTTCTTAGCTTTATTTCCTTTTACATAATAAGGGCATTATTGTCATATACAATTTATGTTTAGTATAAATATATCACAATGGGTGTAAGGCTTCGACACACGTAAAACCTAGAGCCCCTTTTTTGGCTTTACGATCTTTTTCTCTTCTCTTCTCTTCTCCTCTCTATTTCTTCTCTCTTTCTTCTTCTCTCTTGATTTTCACAACGGGTTCTCTAATCAGCTTAGTGACAAATCTCAAACACCTCACAGCAAGCATTGCTACTGCAAGAACCTCCTCCACCATCGCTTCATTGGTCACAACAGGATCTAGGATCTTTGTCAAACGGCGCTCCTTCATCAGCAAGATGAAGCTAGCAACTAGATGTCTCCCTTCCTCATCTCCTGAAAAGGATGATGGCTTATGCCCCGTAAGTAACTCAACCAGCACAACTCCGAAACTGTACACGTCACTTTTATCTGTGAACTGACTAGATTGGAAGTATTCCGGGTCCAAGTATCCAAAGGTCCCCTGCACGGCCGTTGTTAGGTGAGTTTTGTCAAACGGAACCGGCCTTGAGGTACCAAAATCAGAGACTTTCGCATTGTACTTTTCATCCAGCAGAATGTTAGACGGCTTTATGTCTCGATGATAAATGGGAATTGAAGCCGCAGAATGCATGTATGCTACTGCTCTAGCGACTTCACATGCGATTCTATACCGGTCTTCCCAAGAAAGGGAACAATCTTTGTCCTGCTGATGAATATGCTGTGACAGGATGCCGTTGGGGATGAACTCATACACTAGTAGAGGAAGCTTGGTCTCCAAACAACATCCCATCAACTTTACAATGTTCCGATGATTAACCTGTGATAGAACAATCACTTCATTGATAAAATGCTCAATTTGGCCCCTGTCAATGATCTTTGACTTCTTCACAGCAACTATGGTACCATCTGGCAGCATTCCTTTGTAAACCGTGCCAAACGCTCCTTCGCCAAGAAACCGGCTTTGGCTGTAGTTATCTGTTGCTCTTCGCAGATCTTCTTCAGAGAATATTGCTGCTCTTACATCTCTTCCACGAGGTGAGAGCTTTTGTTGCAACAGCAAACCGCCATTTTGCTCGAACAGTTTCTCCTTGACAATTCTGTCTCTTCGCTTCCTTACATATCTATATAGCCAATAGCTGAAAAGCGAAAGACACAAGAATCCCATACCAATGCTAGCACCTAAAGAAAACAATAAGTCTGTAAGGAAACTGTGAGATAACCCATTCTAGTTCCTTCTATTCAAAACGCTCCTAATTATTCACCCGAGATGACCTATCCGATTTTACCATTCCTAAGTATGGAGCATATCAGAATACTAACTTGCATGTTCTCCTAAGTCAGCCTATGCATTTTTGAAGTAGATAATAAACTCTTCTACATCCCTTTTCTTTGGAAGCAAATTCACAAAGAAGCCATCTAAAGTATTTAAAATTTTCTGCCTGCTTGGTTACATTGCCAATCCTAAAGCTGTACTGTCACATCAGTGCAACATCTATAGTTGTGACAGCGTTTGATTGCAAAACATAGCTTAGGAGAGAATAAACCATGGACTTAAAAAATGTCATGTTGCAAATAAAGTAGTAAATGATGAGTATTTGCTTGAAGTCACAATACAAATAGACAACAAATGAGATTCACGTGTTATATTTCAATCTGTAAGCAAGGAAGAATCATCAGAGAGATTAAGTGCATCAAATGGATCATTTGCGCAAGACAGGAAGGTGCCAAACAGATAAGATGTAGAGAGAAAAAAGGCTTAGTGTACATGAGTGTAAAGAAAGTGCAACAGTCCTAAGTGTGGTGTGCAAAATGTTTGTGTAAGAAAATGGAATAATTTCTCACTCGAGTTTTTTCTTTAATATTGGATGCATTATTTTGCATTATCGAATGTTACCCTATCTCGTTGCAATGGTCCGAGTTTCTAACTGCCATCATCAGAGCCAATAACAGAACATGAACAGAGTAACATCTCCCAATCAGGCTTGAAGTGTTGCTGGACAGAATGAGCAGAGAAATTGATGATTACCTATGACGAGAACCAGCTTGAAAGGAAACTTCTTCCGGTCAGGCATGCAATTGAGGTCATTTCCTGGCCCATGTTCAGCATATCCATTGGGACAGTAGCAGAAATTACTCTTGGAATCTTTTGCACAAGTAAGGGGAATAAGAATGTTTGTGAAAGGGTATATTAGAGAGGGGTCCGCCATCATATTTGCCCCCGTAACACTTTGCACAGTGACACCAAAGCTCTCTGTAATTGAATCCATGGAATCGCCCCACGTCACCAAATATGTAAGCAAGGATTTAACCCCATTAGCTGTCTCATTGGTACTTGGGCATGCGCATCTTAGAGGAACCATCAGCTTTGCACCTACAACAAGATCCTCACCTGGATAGTAGTTCTGATCACGTAGAGCTTGGCAAGAGGACAGGCCTTGGAATGTATTATTGGCTATGGTGAAATAGGTGTCACCCTTGGCTACAGTGTAAGATGCCTGATGCCAGTAAATACTTCCAGGGCAATAGCAAGAAACTGGAACTATAACCGAGTTACCATAAGTGATATTTTCAGCGGTGGCTTTGATGTTGTTGATGGTGGCTATTTCCAAGGCGTCTGAGGCAAGAAGCTGAGAGATGGTGAGCGGTGAGTTGTATAGTGAGGTGGATCGAAAGGTCACGAAGGACTGGCATCGAGTTTGAGGGACATTGCAGTGGTAACCTTTCAATTTAGATAATGTGGATGAGCAATTAAGCTGCTCATTATCAGTATATGGATGTTGACAGTAGGATATATGATTAAACAGAGGTAAGAGTAATAGGATCGGTGTTAAGGTTGACAGTGAGGACAGATCCATGGTTTGGGAATAACTGAGATATGGCGTGCGCATGGTTGCCACTTTTGTATGCAAATAACCAACCACTATGTTGATGAAAACACCAACTGCAACGTTGGCGTGGTTGATTCAAAGATTAAAGATTACATGAGTCCATTAAATCTAGAAGCCACTCCTCCAGCGGTCAACCTGGCGGTAAACTTGTGGTATTGACTGTTGACGGTGGCGATGGTGCCGTTTTCAACGAAATCTGAAGAACTGTCCGGCTTTGCTCTGGGACAGGTTTTCATGTGATTACAATTTATTTGGTGCGCCAATGTTTAGCGTCATCTGCTGAAATACGACTTCCTTCCATTTTGTTAGCATACATGAAATGCTCATTAAAATTCAAAGAGAACAAGTTCCCCCTTAATCCTTGGGAAGGTTAACATCATTGGCGGGGCCATAAATGGATCAAATATGGTTGTCTCGGATTTGGGCACGCTCCACCCTAATGAAAAAAACCAGGTTTTTAATTTTTTTTCAATTCAGAAAACGGCACTAGGCCCCTTTCGTTTCCGATAAAAAGAATGAAAACTAGGAACTTAACAAGGAGAAATATGCAGGGTTCTCATGGTTGAACTTGAATGGCAGATAAAAATCGCCTTCAACTTCAAGACAGTTCCACCGGTCTTGCAAAGTTAGGTACCCGCATTCTTTATTACCGTGCTACAATATATGCCTTAATCTAACTAATGGACAAGAAATTATATAGCCAGTCGTTACTTTGACGCTGCTTCAGACCCAGAAGAGGCGCGCAGGCACCAGCGCACGACACAATTTAAGGAAGTTTCTTGGTTAGTTGGGTTGTGCCAGTGACAAATCCGTGGCTGCTCTGAAATGTCAACCCCATTTGTGGCCATTCTTTTCCACGAAGTGGCGTGGTTACAATTAGCAATCAGCTGTTTGGACAAGGAAAAATTTGAAGTTTCAAAATGAATGATGATCAAGTGGTTCGAGCTCCATCGAGTACATGATCGACTCGACCCTAATATTATTTGAAGACCAACACTTGGATTCAAAAGAGGTGGAGCTCGAGCGTGGTTGCATAGAGCTTTCCATTTCCTTGAACTCAACTTAACTCAATCCTGGGCCGGGAGGTCGTGTCCTGGGCTTACCGCTCGGTGCTGTTAGACTGCCGGTAGGGGTGTCAAATGGGTGGGTCGGGTCGAAAATGGTCCGACCCACATTGACCCATTTAACCCGTTTTGACCCATTTTCATGTAATGTAAATTTGATGACCCATACCCGACCCGACCCATACCCAACCCATACCCGACCCATATTACCAACGCATATTAATATTTAACTTAATTTAAGAAAATATACTCCCACTTATTTAGTCCACTTTAAACTTTTCACATACAAATTATTTGAATAAAAATTTCACATCAAATTTATAAAGTAAATTAAATAATAAAAAAGTAGTAAATAAAAAAATATGAATACCTCTAAATTGAAATAGTTTGAGGAAATTAATTTTAAAAAAAATTGATTTTTTAATTATTGTTGAGTGAACCTCATTGGATTGGCAACAGAAGTCGAGAACGCATAGAGGATGGGGATGGAAGGAGAAAGATGATGGGTCTACCTAATAACTCATTTAACCCATATTTGACCCATATTTGACCAATATTTAACTTTCACTTGACCCATATTTGACCCATATTTGATCCATATTTAACATTCACTTAACCCATATTTGACCCATATTTAACCTTCACTTGACCCATATTTGACCCATTTAACTAAAAGTGGGTCATAATATGGGTTTATGACCCATATTGACACCTCTAACTGCCGGGTATTACTGGCCCACTTACCTAATGTCTTGCTCACATATGAACCGAGGGAAACAAATAGGGCTGCGGATTGACTTGCCAAGGCCCATCGCTCTGAGTCCCTCCCACTCAATTGGATTTCTATGCCCCCACACCCTCTTTTCCTTATTCTATGTTTGGACTATGAAAACGTTTGTAATCGATCTAGTTCGTGAATGGTAATGAATTACCTTTGACAAAAAAAAAAAACTTAACTCGATCCTGAGTTAAAAAGAAAATTCACCTAGCACAATATTCAAGGTCGAGCTCTTCTGCTTTTAAATGCATGAAAAGTGGAATAAGCACACAAGTCCAATCTGACCAGTGACCAGATGAATATGTAGTAATTGTTGAAATTGAAAAAAATTCAATTGACCTCAAATGATCAGTCAAATGATCTCGAACAGCTCACGAGGAACTTAAATGTCAGCAGCTTTTGTTGAAATTAATGTAGAAACTGATTGGGGTCTCATAAATTAAGTCGATATGGAAGCATTGAAGAAATAAACGAGGAATAGTAATGACAATCTTGACTAGAGCTAAAGAAAACCCAAAACATTTCTTTTGTTTTCCTTCCTCTGGCTTAATCTACTCGTGGGCCCTTCTTTGTACGGTTAAAGAAAGAGAAGAGTTCAATGTTGGCCCAAGGGGGCCCAGCTAAAGTATACAGAACTTGGCGTTGGTCAATCCGGTCAAAGATGAGGCCCAAAGACAAGAAAGTAAATGTGTTGGACCGACCTTTGGTATTATCTCCGATGAATTATTTCCCCGCCTAAGAAACTGCACGCCTAATTGTCCTTGTTAACACGGATCGGTCTACGTTCCCCAAATCAGTTGGATTTTATAAATAACTCAAATTCAATATATAATTTAACAGCTTTTCTTTTTTTCTTTTTTGGATAAAACACAAAGAAAGGAAACATTTGTCTATATTTCAAATTAGGCATCGGGCATTCGATCACCGGATCAAAAACTGTTCACTTCATGACATACGCTTTCACCACTTGAAGATTAAACATATAGTTTACAAGCACGCTTTTTCTGATTTTGTAGAAAGCTACTAAAAATTGACAACGGAACATTGAAATAACAATAGCAGTAAAGAGAGAAAATGATACTCATCAAGGGAATACAAAAGTTCATGCATATTTCCCATCCTTGGGCCTGTTTTTGATCCCTTCCATAACCAGCCTAGCCTTCCAATTACTGCCCTTTGTGTCAATGAATCTCAAGGAAAATTCCAAAAAAGGGCATCAAGTCCCATCATATTCTCAAATTAAAGCACTTAATGGATCTTATTTCAAATAAGGGCTGAAGTAGCTTTGGTTGTTTCAAGAGAAAATTCCAAAAAAGGACCCAAAGTGCTTATAATTTTTCAAATAAGGGCTTAAAGTGAACTTTGTTTCAAATAAATCACTTTATCAAATAAGGCCTTGAAGTGAATTTTGTTTCAAATAAAAACCTAAAGTGATTATGTCCATTTCCAATAAGGGCTTGAAGTGGCTATATCTATTTCAAAAAAAGGCTTAACTTTCGGCGGTCAAGCGTATGTTTGTCATTTACCATTTTTCCTATTTTTTTCTTGTATTTTTCTTGGTCTTCTTCTTCCTCTTCACGTGGTGGTTGGCCAACCGTTGGTGATGCCCATAGTAGCCTGGGCAAGGTTCACTCTTGCCTGATTTGGCAAGGTCCAGCCTTGCTAGCCACAAGTGAGGGGCGGCCATTTGCAAGACTGGCAAGGGCTCGAGGATTTTCATTGGCCATCGACAAAGGCTCAACAACCATTGCCTAGGGTCGGTGAGGGCTTGAGGACCCTTGCTGGGCACTGGCAAGTGCTCGACAACCCTCACCTTGCCTGCCCAAGTGCAGGCAAGGGCTTGCAAGCCCTCACCGGCCTCATGGATGGTCGTGAGAGAGGGTCACCTCGCCCAAGCGAGGCCACCCCTCATCGGATCGGGCGAGAGTGACCCTGCCCAACCCTTTGTGGGTGTTGTCGGTTGCCAACCGGCCACCGGTAAAGAGGAAGAAGAAAATTAAGAAAAAAGATAGGAAAAAAGGATAAAAAATAAAAGAAAATTTGGACAAAAATACCCTTAACTAGTTAGAAAAATTAGTCGATTGATGACCAACGAGATGAGGCCCTTGTTTGAAATAAAGGAAAATTCTAAAAAAGATCTCAAGTTCTCTTATTTTCTCAAATAAGGATTTGAAATAAACTTTGTTTCAAATAAGGGCCTAAAATGTTATTGGTTGTTTCAAATAAGGGCTTTATCTCACCGATCGCCGATCGGCTAAATTTTTCAATCGATTAAGGGTATTTTTGTCCAAATTTTCTTTTCTTTTTCATCCTTTTTTCTTGTCTTTTTTCTGGTTCTTCTTATTCCTCTTTGTCGGTAGTTAGCCGGACATTGGTGATGCCCATAGAGGATTGGGTGAGGGTTGAGGCCACCCCTCGCGGCCATCTACAAGACCGGGAAGGGCCTGTGAACCCTTGTTGACTGCGGGCGAGCCCACCCTCACCATATCTAACAAGGGTTGGGCGTAGGGGCAAGCAAGGTGAGAGTTGTCGAGGTCTCGTGGATGGCCTGCGAGGGGTAGCCTCCCCTAGGGCAAGGGTCACCTTGCCCAAGTAAGGTTGCCCCTCGTTTGTGGTTGGCGAGGCGGCCCTTCATTGGATTAGGTGAGGGTGACCCTCGTGCAGGCCTTGTGGGCGTCACTGGTGGCTGAAGCGGCCATTGGCGAAGAGGAAGAAGAAGACTAAAAAAAAGACAAGAAAAAGAATAAAGGAAAGAAAAAAGAAAAAAAGAAAAATGATAAATGATGAAAATATCTTTGACCGCCAAAAAGTTAGTCTCTTGTTTGAAACGATATAACTACTTCATGCTTTTATTTGAAACAAACATAACCATTTCAGGTCTTAATTTGAAATAAAATTCACTCCAGACCCTTATTTGATAAAATAATGACACTTCAAGCCTTTATTTGAAATAATTTCCATTTCGGATCTTTATTTGAGAAATCATGGGCACTTTAGGCTCTTTTTTGGAAATTTTCTTGAAACTCATGTCAACCTTCCCATCTACTCCTTCCTTCATCAAGAACTCACCAAACTCCATATCTGACTATAAATGTTAATATGAACTTTAGGATGTAAAATTCAAGAGTATTTTCTTTATTTGAGAACTTGAGGGACCTTTGTTTGGGAAGGTAAACTAAACATCACAACTTTAGTTGAGGCCATCGTCGAGTAGGGTGGTGTAGTAGACACTTGTGCCTAAGGTGAGGAGGTAGAACTCGCAAGAGTTCCTACTTGGTTGACTTGTGCTTTAGATAATGTCAAGTAGCCAACTTGTCAATTCAATACCCAAATTTCTTGGCACTGTGCAACCGATCTTGTCTCAAGATAGTTCCTATCCCTCTTGGCAAGTGCAGGGATTGGCGACTCTCCATCACAATCATCATCGATGGATTCAAAACGCCCGGAACCCTTCATGTAGCGTACACCGGGGTGGATCTAAATACCAAGTATGCTAATTAAAGGGTTCTGGGCGACAACACACGAGAACTAATCCTGCCTCCAATTTCAAGCCAACATACACTAATGAGTCAACCCACTTCCGCGAACCTGTTCATTCGTGGGACCATTCCATAGGATCATCATCCCCTTGAGGGAGAAACAAAAGAAAGTTTATTTTGCGAACCAAACAAATTAATGCCACTGTTCATTTTCTTCATGTATACCCTGGAGTTAGGCGTGCGAGTCCATGACCAATCCTCAGAGTATCCCCATGTTGTAGATAGGGCCTCGCCGATAGCATGATACATTTAATAATGTGAAACAGGTGTCGATACTTGTGATTCTGTCTGCGCGAAAATAGTCTATTTGAGTGTCTATTAATGACGTAAGCTTGCCTAGATGATGCTGAGACTGTTCAGGGGCGAATTGTTATTCTGTAGCTGCACCTAGATTTCTTAGCCGGATTCACATCAATTGCTTGATAATGTGCCTGAACTAAGTCAGTATAGTTTGATCAATCTTCGAACATATTAGCATGAGTCAAGGGTCTTCATCTGATGTGCTGATCTGATGATGAGATTACCATACATTTCTTTGCTAACCGAGACCTTCATATGCTTTGAATGAGTGTTAGCCATGACACCGGTCCACCTTAGTACTCTCTCCTCCCAGTTCTGCTTTGTTTTAGCAAGGTACAAGGGCGAGTTGTGCTGATATATTGTCTGTGCATTAAACAGGAAGAATAAGAGTTTTTTTCCTGAGCGATTTGTACTCATATTCTTGTTCTCGCATTGATTTTATACATAAAGATTGTTTCGATTCCACAATTTGGTTCGCTTCTTTCAGCGTTTGCAAGTGGTTTGATATTGTGCCTAAAGGGCACAAATATGAGCAAATATGTATTTCCATCCAGATCTGAATGTGCCCTGATTTAATACACGTGAAATTTATCATCTGCACAAGCTATTGAGCACAGCATTTTTTCATATCTATCACGGTTGCCGGAATCTGAGCATGAGTATGTTTGTTCTCTGTTTCTGCTATCTTTGCTGTTATGGGGATCTTGTGGTGGTCGCTGGTGGAAATGGTGTGGAGATGATGTTACATTTGGTGATGTCTCTTGAAATTACTGGGCTGTGAGAGTCAATTTCTAATGATGCTCACATATATTCTGGCTGATCGAAGTGTAGATGTGTGCATTCATATGTGTCTTCCTTTATCTGATTTGAGTAAGTGACGGAAGAAAGGAAAGGAAGTTTGGGGTGATTGGCTGAGGGTGAAGAAGATGAATCAGTTCACTTTCACAGAAGAGTCCAAGCCGAGTAGAAAGCGGATGGTGAGAGGTGAGTCGTATCTCGGGGTTGCTCAAAATGCCACCGAGGACTGGCACGAGGCTTGAGGGCCACTGCAGAGGTGTGACCTCTCAGTATGGAAGCAGAGGAGTGGGATTTCCTGCCCGGTGCCAACATTCGGTTGTCGACGGTGCGAAATTTTGGTTACACGGAGAGGGAAAGTGAGCTTATTATGACCCATCTTGTGCACAAAAATGTAAAATATGCGTTGAAAAAGTCAAAAAAGGAAAAAAACAGAAGAAGAAGAGAAGAAGAAAAGAAAAGATTGAAAAGTCAAAATAAAAGAAAAAAAAAAAAATATCACCAAAAACTTTAAATTATGCCATTTAGAAACAAATTTACCATGAACTTTTTTTATGTTACAAAAAAATCCCAAATTATGCCATTTGAGATAATTTTACCATAAATTTTTTTTTCTATGCAACTAAAAATTCCAAATTATGCCATTTGGGATAAATTTACCATGAAATTTTTTTTATGTTATAAAAAAACTCCGAACTTGTACTAATGTGATACATTTGCTCTAAAATTTTTAGCCGAAGGGTATTTTCATCTTTTTCCTTTTTTTTTTTCATCTTCTTCTTTTCCTCCACCACGGCGAAGGGAAGCCAATGAGGGCTGCCCTTGTTAGCATCGGAGTCGGGCGATGGCCACCCTCGCCTGGCCCTTGTTGGTGTTGGGTCAGGGTCGCCCTCGCTTAACTCAGGTGAGGGTCCCCCTCATCGAATCTGGCGAGGGTGAACCTCGCTTGATGTTGGCAAGGTCCACCCTCGCCCGAGTCGGGCAAAGGCAACCCTAAGACGCAAGTCCGAAGGTCGCCCCGACTTTGACGATGCCAACGGAGGTCGCCTTTGCCCAACTCAAGCGAGGGGGAACCCTACGGCAAGGGCGGCCCTTGCCGGCTTCTTTCCACCGACGGAGGAAAGAAGAAGAAGAAAAAAAAAAAAAGATAAAGAAAAAAAAAAAAAAAAAAATAGGAAAAAGGAAAAAAGATGAAAATGCCTTTCGGCTAAATAGTTTAAGATAAATGTGTCACATGTGGCACAAAAAAATTCAGGGTAAATTTATCCGAAGTGGCATAGAAAAAAATTTCAGGGTAAAATGTCCAAAATGACATAATTTGGGATTTTTAGTGACATTTTCCAAGAAAAAAAAAAAAAGTGGACTTCAACTCACTTTTAAGGAAAAGTGGCATAGAGAGAGAGAGTGAAGACTGGAGTCCACTTTGGGGAAAATAAAGAAAAAAAAGAGAGAAAGAAAGGAGGAGGAGAAGAAGAAGGGGAAAAGAGAGGGGCTCTCGCGTTCTTGTCATGGATGCCTTGATAGCCCATTTTAACTTGTTCTATAACATCAGTAAGTGATCGAGGCCTTTGATCGTCTATTGAAAGGAATGTTGCAATTAGGTCTTGAAATTCTGAATTATTGGAAATTTGTGCGGCAAAGTCCGATTTTTAAGTTGTTGAGCTGCAAATTTTTATACAAATGACAATTTAGGAAATTGTGAAACTATAGCATTTTGTGGATCTCAATTTGAAATTTACGGTTTGTCCGAAACGGAATTTTCAAGTTCGGCACGCGTTCTGGTCCTATTCCAAATGGTAACTTCAAAGCTAAATTTTTAGCTATTTTCGGCGGGATTTTGGCAAGGCTAAATTACGGTTGTTGTAGTATATTGCTGTGAGTTCTAAAATGGTTTCTGGACTAGGGTTTGTGGATTGTGGAGGCTATCATTATGGATTGACATTGATGCTTGAGCCTAGTGAGGGGTTTGTGGGTATGCACTTATTAGTCTAGGATATTCTTGTGAGTTGAGCCACCGGCTTATAATAAGTGAAAACTTAATCAAGAGGGAATTTTAGTTGCCTTGTCATGTTGTGTTATTCATGACCCTAGTTAGATTTTTGGGGAGTTTGGTTTATGAAGTGGACTATGAATTTGTGATATGATTTTGATCAATAGAATAGATCATTGACATGTGATTTGAGTTTAGTCAATGAGATGTACCATCGGTGTGTGATTTGAGATTAGTCATTGGAATAGACCATCGATGTGTGAATTCATGTGAGATAGATCAATGGAATAGACCATTGATGTGTGGCATGAGATTAACCAATGGAATGGACCATTGGCATGTGAATTAATGAAATTGACCAATGGATTGGACCATTAATGTTTGTTCAATATTATTATGAAATGACTATCTTTGTTATAAATATAGCTATGTTAAAATATATGCAATTTATTTTATATTATATGTTTGTTATATTCTGGATTTGGATTAAAAAAGGTGTGGTTTGGTTTATAAATATGCATAATGGGTGCTCGATCCGTTAGAAGAGGTGCATTATTTACTGAGCTGTGATTGCTCACCTTTTTATTCTTTCAATATTTTTAGGTTTTTCAACTAGTGGTAAGTAGTATGAAAAGCGATAGCCATGAGAGGACTTTTGGGAGCTGGCTCTTAAAAGATTAGAGGCTGCGTCTTTCGGGTGGAATGACGGCCGTGTCATCCCCTTTCTTGCTAGGATTTGGGGTGTAACAATAAACCAAAGGAAATCTAGGCAACAAGTGCGCTTACTTGGTCCGTGTGGGAAGTTGTCGAGAAACGTAAGCAAACTAAGAAGCACTATCTTTCGATTCACCTTCTCCCCAAGGAATCATTTTCCCAGTCATTGCGTTTGACTTTGCTCTTTTTAGTCTTTCATTAATCCCACAAAACAGGCGCTGGTTAATTTTGATCTTTCTTGTTGCAGTCTTTCTTTTTATTCCAGAAGAAACGCACTGGGCATCAGCCAGCAAATCAAAAAATACGCATCTGTTGCTTGCTTGAAACTAACCGAAAAGGAGTTTCTTATCAAAAAATAGAAAAAAGACGACAATCCATAAAAGACATTAATGTGCTCAAACTGCACGTGACTGCTAAGTGGATGCGACGCATGCTATCTACGAACCTTGTCGGGGATAAACAAACTTGTGGAATGAACGCCCAATGTTCTAGCCTGATGTTTACAGAGAGATTGATTCGATCTCAAGTGACACGGATGTGCTATCTATTGATTCTTCATTGGCATCACCAGGTAGTCCATCTTCAAATACGTAACGACTTTGGCTGGTCTGAGAGAAACTTTGTGATTTTCTAAGTCCTTCAAGCTCCATGGCAACCTCTCTCATTGTAGGTCTTTTTCTTGCATTCCATCTCAAACACCTCATGGCAAGCATTGCTACTGCAAGAACCTCCTCAGTTTTTGCTTCATTGGCCACAACAGGATCTAGGATCTTTGCCAAACGGCATTCCTTCATTAGCAAGATAAATCTAGCGACTAGATGTCTCCCTTCATCATCTTCTGAGAAAGAAGTCGGCTTTTTCCCTGTAAGTAACTCAATTAGCACTACTCCAAAACTGTACACATCACTTTTATCTGTGAAATGACTAGATTGGAAGTATTCTGGGTCCAAGTATCCAAAGGTCCCTTGCACAGCCGTTGTCAGGTGAGTTTTGTCAAACGGAACTGGCCTTGAGGTACCAAAATCAGAGACTTTTGCAGTGTACTTTTCATCTAGCAGAATGTTAGATGGCTTTATGTCTCGATGATAAATGGGAATTGAAGTTGCAAAATGCATGTACGCTACTGCTCCAGCGACTTCACATGCGATTCTATACCGGTCTTCCCATAAAGGGAACAATCTTTGTCCTGCTGATGAATATGCTGTGACAGGGTGCCATTAGGGACGAACTCATACACTAGTAAAGGAAGCTTGGTCTCCAAACAACATCCTATCAATTTTACAATGTTCCGATGATTAACCTGTGATAGAACAACCACTTCATTTATAAAATGCTTGATTTGACCACTGTCGATGATCTTTGACTTCTTCACAGCAACTATGGTACCATCTGGCAGCATCCCTTTGTAAACTGTGCTGAACCCTCCTTGACCAAGAAACCGGCTTTCACTGTAGTTATCTGTTGCTCTTTGCAGATCTTCTTCAGAGAATATTGCTGCTCTTCCATCTCTTCGATAAGGTGCGAACTTTTGTTGCAACAGCAAACCGCCATTTTGCTCGAACAGTTTATGCTTGACAATTTTGTCTCTCCGCTTCCTTAGATATCTGTATAGCCAATAGCTGAAAAGCGAAAGACACAAGAATCCCATACCAATGCTGGCACCTAAAGAAAACAATTAAGTCTATAAGGAAAAGTGTGAGATAACACATTCTAGTTCCACCTATTCAAAATGATCCCAATAATTCACCTGAGATGACCAATCCGATTCTACTATTCCGAAGTATGGAGCACGTCATAATACTAACTTGTATGCTCTCCTAATGTATGGGTAGTTGAAGTATATAATAAAACTCCCTTCTACATCACTTTTCTCTAAAGCAAACTCACAACGAAGCCATCTAAAATATTCCAATTGCTGCCTGCAATTTCTTTGTTACTTTGCCAATCCTAAAGGAGGATTGTCACATCACTGCAACATCCCTGGTGGTGACAGCATTCAATCACAAAACATAGCTTAGGAGAGAATAAACCATGGGCTTAAAATGTCATGATGCAAACGAAGAAGTAATGATGAATATTTGCATGAAGTCAAATACAAATGAGATTCATGTGTTGTATATCCATCTATAAGCAAGGAAGAATCATCAGAGAGATCAAGTTTGTCAACTGGAGCATTTGAGCAAGATGGGAAGGTGCCAAATAGATAAGATGCGGAGGCCAAAAAGGCTTAGTGTACATGAGTGTAAGGCATGTCCAACTTCCGAAGTGTAGTATGCAAAATGGCATGCGTAAGAAAATGCAATAATTTCACAGTCGACGTTTTTTCTCAAGTATTGGATGCATAATTTTGCATTAATGAATGCATCTCCCCATGCAGTAATCAAAGATTTTCTAACTGCCATCATCACAGCAAATATAAATACAGGAAAAGGGTAATCTCTTCCGATCAGGCATGCAGGGTTGCTGGACAGAAATAGTGGAGAGATTGATGGCTACCTGTCACGAGAACCAGCTTGAAAGGAAACTTCTTCCGGTCAGGCATGCAATTGAGGCCATTTTTGAGTGCACCTTCGGCATATCCATTAGGACAATAACAGAAGGAACTTTTGGAATTCTTTGAACAATTAAGAGGAATGATGATGGGAGTAAAAGGGTATAGTACAGTGGTTCTCGTCATCATATTTGCCTCCATAACGCTTTGTGTAGTGACACCAAACCTTCCCCTAATTGACAGCATATCATCGCCCAATGTCACCAAATATGTAAGCATGGATTTAACCCCATTAGCTGTCTCATTAGTACTTGGGCATGCGCATCTTAGTGAAACCAGAAGCTGTGAACCTGCAACAGAAGCAGAAACCCCACCATTATAGTAGTCGTTCTGAGCAACTAGAGTGCTGCAAGAGGACAGGCCCTGGAATGTATCATTGGCTATGGTGAAATAGGTGTCTGTTTCGGCTGTAGGGTAAGTGGCCAGGTGCAAGTATATGCTTCCAGTGCAAGAGCAAGGAACTGGAACTATGACCAAGTGACCATAAGGTATCTCTTCGGCAGTGGTTTTGATGTTGTTGATGGTGGCTATGTCCGATGCATCTGAGCTGAGCAGCGAAGCGATGGCAAGGGGTGAGTTGTATAGGGAGGTAGATCGAAAGGTCACGAAAGACTGGCATGCTGGAGAGCCATCGCAGAGGTAACCTTTCATCTCGGATGATGGGGACGAGCAGTTGAGCTGCACCCCACCAACATATGGATATTGACAGTGGCATAGGTGATGAAACAGAGGCAAGAGTAATAAGCTTCGTGACAACAATGAGAGTGGGAACGCATCCATGGTCTTGGAATAACTGAGATTTAGCATAAACAGACGTGGATGCGGGCAGCGAAATTAAGTAGGCAAGTGCGAAGTTGCCGTGGTTGACTGGCCATAGAAAGCTCGCCTTCAAGACGTCGTGAACGATTCATGCTATCGGTCTTTCATCCAGCCCGCTATCACTCCACCCTCCTCAACGACCAGGTAAAGGGACCTAAGAATTGGCATGATTGACCAGCAGACAGATTGCTTAGCTGACGGTGCTCCGTCAAACGACGGAGTGATTGGTTCAACCGGTTTCCATCATTTATCCTTTTTTTTTTTTATTTTTTATTACAAGTTTAGATTGAGAGATAAAATCGCAAGAGGGCTCAAAAAATCAATTATCATGAATATGATAAAAAAAAATTAGAAAAGTAGAGATTAATTATGAATACCTCTTAAAAAAACTTGTTTGCAATAAGAAAAGTAGATATTAACGAATTTTTCTCCACAATTATGACTTATTTAATTACAAAATCATACAACCATCGAAGTTCAAAGCGTACAAAAAACGGAACATTCTACAAAAAAAAGAAGATAATTACATTCCTTTTTTTGAGTTATTGAGTTTTTATTATTATTTGGGAGCAATATCTACATAATCTTTTTCTTTGGCCAAAGAATAATATCCACTATATTCAAAGTAGCAACTAAATTCTTCATATATTTGTTATTATTTAAATAGTATTGTAGGATTTGTTTGTTATTGTGTGAATGTTATTACTTTGATTTGTTTCTCAATTTGAGTTTGCAATAAGATAACATAAAAATAAAAATAAAAAAAACTGAAAAAAATCGGGTATGTGTTATCTCGGTCAGCTAAGCTTTTTCCAATAAAAAATGACCCGAAATCGGCTGAAAAGTCAATCAGTTACATTCAAATATGTGTGTCTGGAGTGACGGTCAGCTAAGCTTTTTCCAATAAAAAATCACCCGGCCTGCAAGACATTGGAGCACCTCGAATTTTATAAGTGCTGCGACGTTTGCACATGCTCGGGTCGTGCAGAAAAAGCCAAAGAGCAATGAGCTACTTTTCATTGCATTTGACTATACTCTTTCGGTCTTTCAACCCCATAAGTGCCTGCATCGCATAAATTACATATTTCTCTTTTCTAGAAGCTAAAAGAAATCGATTTCTTTTGAACTTTTCTTTTTTTTGCTGATTGAGGGGGTGATATGCGATGAAATATTAAAATGTGATTCATGTAACATGCCGTCACCTGCACATCTTGAAACACTGCTCATTTTGCTGGCAAAATTTTTTTTAGTTGTTGGGTGGGGCTTTTCAGGAGGGGGGCAGCGCCTAAAAGTAGAAAAGAGGGGACGTGCGTGTAGCCCAAACATCAATTTTCATGCGTCTTCGGTACTTTCTTTGTTTTTGACCAATTTACTAATGATTGCTACAAAGGTCGAGCCAGGATCTTGTGGGTCATGTGTGCCAAAGAAATTGATTGCATGGTTATGAAGAGAACCCATACTGAAGTTATCATTGAGCGCCACTTCATTACTCTTGTAAAATTGACATTTCCTGATGCAGAAACAGCTTCTCTGTTCTTAATAGATTGAGGGGCAGAGAAATCTACAATCGAGAAGCATGCGTTGTATGTATTCAGCAGCAAAGTATATGCTGTGACCATCAGTGTATTTTGATTTCAATATAAGAAATTAAGTTCAAATGCACCAAACTGAGCTTGGTCTAATTTCCTCACAAATCATATCATTAATCTGTAGCCACTATAGTCAATCATCTTCAGTGGACATGGTCTTAGCTTGAGAATGTATCATTGGCTATGGTGAAATAGGCGTCTCCCTCAGCCAGAGTGTAAGTGGCGTGGTGCAAGTATATGCTTCCAGTGCAAGAGCAAGGAACTGGAACTATGACCAGTGACCATAAGGTATCTCTTCGGCAGTAGTTTTGATGTTGTTGATGGTGGCTATGTCTAATGCATCTGAGCCGAGCAGTGAAGCGATGGCAAGGGATGAGTTGCATAGGGAGGTAGATCGAAAGGTGACGAAGGATTGGCATGCTGGAGAGCTATTGCAGAGGAAACCTTTCAGCTCAGATGATGGGGACGAGCAGTTGGGCTGCTTCCCAATGACATTGGATATTGACAGTGGCATATGTGATGAAACAGAGGCAAGAGTAATAAGCTTCGTGCCGACAATGAGAGTGGGAACGCATCCAATCCATGGTCTCGGAATAACTGAGATTTGGCATAAATGGGTGTTGCGAATTTTGTGCAAAGAACCAACCAGCCTGTTGATGCGAGCAGCGAAAAAGGGTTCGGCTTAGCTGACCGTCCTCCGTCAAACGACTTTGACGGAGTCACGATCAACTGAGGACCACGCATTTTGGATGGAAACCGGATGACTTTTTCCACGGGTTTCCATCTTTTACCTTTTTTTTTTTTTTATGTTTTCTTATTTCAAACTTAAATCGAGAGATTAAATAAATCACCTAGACGATCAATTTTCATGAATATGATGAAAAAATACATAAATTAGAAAAATAGAAATTGATGATGAATACCTCTTACTTTCTTGCAATAAGAAAGTAAATATTAACAAACTTTTCCATAGTTATGACTTATTCAATTACAAAATCATACAACAATCAAAGTTCAAAGCATACAATAAACATTCTGCATAAAAAGAAGAGATAATTATGTTCCTATTTTTTGAGTTATTAAGTTATTTTTTATTTGGGAACAATATCTACGTAATTTCAGAGAATAATATCCACTATTTTAAAAGTCGCAACTGAAGCCCTCATATATTTCTTATTATATGAATGGTAATGTAGGATTTGTTTCTTATTGTGTGAATATTATTACTTTGATTTATTTCTCAATTTGAATTTGCAATAAGAAAACATAAAAATAAAAAAAATATAAAATGGTAAAAGATGAAACCAGTTGAAAAAGTCAACCGGTTTCATCCAAATACGTGTAGTCCTTGGCTGACCGTCACTCGGTCATTTGATGGTGGACGGCCAGCTAAGCTTTTTCCGATAAAAAATCACCCGGCCCGCAAGATATGGGAGCACCTCGAATTTTGTAAATGCCACGACGTCTGCAAATGCTCGGTTCGCGCGGAAAGAGCCAAAGAACAATGTGCTAGTTTTCATTTGATTTTGGCTCTGCTCTTTACGTCTTTCTATTCCAGAAGTGCCGGCATCGCATAAATCACATATTTCTCTTTTCTAGAAGTTCAAACAAATCGGTTTCTTTTCAATTTTTTTTTGGCTGATTGAGGGGGTGATACGCGATTAAATATTGAAATGTGAATCATGTGATGTGCCGTCGCCTGCACATTTTGAAATACTGCTCAATTTGCTGGCAAAAAAAATTTCATTGTTGGATGGGGATATTTCAGGAGGGGGGCAGCGCCTAAAAGTAGAAAAGAGGAGACGTTCGTGTGGCCCAAAACATCAATTTTCATGCACCTTTGGTACTTTGTCTGCTTTTGCCCAATTTACTAATGATTGTTACTAAGGTCGAGCAGGATCATGTGGGTCATGTGTGCCAAAGATGTTGGATTACATGGCTATGGAGAGAAGCCAAACTGAAGTTATCATTGAGCGCCACTCCATTACTCTTGTGAAATTGACATTCCCCAATGAAGAGGCGGCTTCTCTATTCTTAATAGATTGAGGGGCAGAGAAATTTGCAATCAAGAAGCATGCATTGTATGTATTCAGCAAAGTATATGCCATAACCGTCAGTGTATTTTGATTTCAACATAAGAAATTAAGCCAAATGCACCAAACTGAGCTTGGTCTAATTTCCTCACAAATCATATCATTAATCTGTAGCCACTACAGTCAATCATCTTTAGTGGACTCGGTCTTAACTCGAGAATGCAAGATTCTCATTGCAAACGCAGCACCAAATAACCAAGTTTTGCAGATATTCTGAGGATCATGTCAATGAACAGGACAACAGTGATGCATCTTCTGAAGAAACCATATCTGATGATAGCTGTGTTGGGCTATAAAAGTCCTGATGTTTTCAGTATGAAAATAGTAAGTAATTTTATCCTACTTATGCTATGGATTTTGTCAATAAGCAATTCGGAAATGCAGAAGTTGCAACTTGATGCTAAGTCTGGAACCTGATAGATAGAAGCATAGGGCTTCAGTACAAGCATCACCTGAAGGATTACTCAAAGGTGATGAGGAAAGTGAGCAGCTTCAACGTAGTTGCAAGATATTTTCCACCATGTTGCTCCAAAGTCGATGTGTGCATCTGAAAAGTCTATAGTAGGAATCAGAAACGATATGATGTACCTGGTGTGAAAGATATCTAGAGCACCATTCATCAGTGATTGGGGAAAAGAGAACTAAATCAATCACCTAATGCAAAGAGAGTCAACCATTAATATTGATCCATTAAAATAAGCTCTCCCACCTTTATTTAGAGCAAATCTTGAGAAAAATGTTTGATTAGGTATTCGGTGCTTAAGAAAAACATCAAGCTGCAGTGAAGTTAAAAAGAACAATTTGATTGAAAGGTATCTCCTGTGATTTTGATAATTGCTACTGCTAACTGCATGCTACATATGCTATCGCCCAAGCTGTCCAGGATGAACAAACATTAAGTTCGGTATGAACATCGAATGTTCTAGCTCGATGTCTAGACTGAGATTGATCCCAGTTCAAGTGACAAGAATGAGCTATCTATTGATTTTCATTAGCTTTACCAAGGAGTCCATCTTCAAATGCATAAGGATTTTGGCTGGTCTACGAGAAAATTTGAGATTTCCTAAGTCCTTCAAGCTCCATGGCAACCTCTCTCATGGTAGGCCTCTTTCTCCCGGTCAATCTCAAATGCCTCAGAGCAATAATTGCTACTGCAAGAACTTCCTCTGCCTTTGCTTCATTTGCCACAACAGGATCTAGGATGTCTTGTTGGATGTATGCCCTAAAGCTACTATGTAATAGTTACATGTTAGGGATTTCAGTTGTACTATTATCAATGGCAATGAGGTATTCATTCATTTGTCCAATTATTTTATGAATGATTCCATAAGATCAGTTGTAACTAGACCTATTCTTAAGATGTCAAGAATATTGTGACGGGTTCATAGTTAGACTGAATCTTTAAACTGTTCCTAGTCAATGGATTATTGAGTGGATATTTATAATCCTGTTGAGACCAGTGTGTTCTTAACTTCACCATTAAGTATTGGATACTTAAGGGAATGACGAGCCGCAAGTCATTAGGTATTGCGATGCTTGAGTTAGAACACAGGTGTTTGTATTAGACAAATTCACTGAACGTGACGCATATGGAACAATTAGCAACATGGAAGCTTTTAGCGTGGTCAATGTCTAATTGTTCATGTTTTGGTCTTGTGTAAATAATCCTTAGACCTGAGGCACAGTGTCAACTTGTGTGTCGAACAACTATGGTTCACGGGTGCACATAATGCCGGGTCGTTGATCCGTCTTAGTATCGGATGGTCATAGTTTGTTCATATACGAAGTTGCACGTGTGCGCAATATGGAATCTGTCTCCTTGTTATATGCAAGATATAATAATAATGTCCTATGCAATCTAATTATGACAATGTATTGAAATCCTCGGCCGGGATTATAACCGAGAATAAATTATTTATGTCTCGAACAAATGCATGTCAATTAGATTTGTGCATATGATCGAATTGGTGACTTGACAAATATTCCATAGTTTTTGTTCGATCGGGACATAGTAAGACAGAGGGATTAAATTACACTGTAGCCAAAACTGACAGGTTCATTATGTTCTTAAAGCATTCACACTATCTGGGTAGCCATGACATATTGCTAGATGTCAATCATGGCTTGTAAGACCCAAAGATTAATCGGGACAATTAATTATTTTGAGAGTACTAATGTGTTAGTACAAGTCTTACTACCAGCTTAGTGATGAACCTAGGGATGTCACACACCATAACCAATTTAGATAACGTTGAACAAGAGAGAAATAATTTTGCAAATGTGTTTGCAAATTACTACAGTCTCATTGAGTGGACATGAAATTAAATTAGATGTGATTTAATTTAATTTGTATTATAGTCACGAGCTTATGTGCATATGATGCACACACATGCCCAAAGTGGATACATATTAATGTACCCTAAATGCGCACACAAAGATTATTTTGTTTTTATTTTTGGAAATTGATTAATTAAATTATGCATGCGGTCAACAACAATTGCTGACCGCATGCAACGCACTCATGTGCGTATTTTAATAAATAACAAAAAAAAAAAAATCATGCATGCAAGGCACGATCAGCAACAGTTGCTAATCGTGCACATGCAAGGCACGATCGGCAACCGTTGCCGATCGTGCGCATGAAAGGCACGATCGGCAACGATTGCTGATCGTCCCCACGATCGGCAACGGTTGTCGATCGTAATCACGCGTGGGTGGTTATCCGTGGGTGGTTATCCATGCGTAACCGCTCGTACAAATAATTCTTATATAAAGCATGAGTGTGCGGTTTTGTGCGCGTACGTACGTAAACGAAAAAGAGAAAAGAAAGGTTTTTCTCTCATTTGGGCTGTGGCTGAAAATTCGAGAGGATACGAAGGATTATCTCCACGAAGTTGCTAGCACAATCGTAGTGGTGATTATTCGCAAGTTCTCTCTTCGTTCGACGTCCATTGGTGGTGTGTCTAAACTACGAGTCCGACGTTTGTGGGGCTCGGGCGAAGAACATTTGAACCAGGTTCATTTAAAGTGCGCTTCGAGAGGTAATTCATTCAACCCCCTTTTTCTTATAATCAGATTTTTGATTGAAACGCACGAACAACGCCTTTGGAGAAACATGTATAGAAATATTTCATTTTGTTTCCGCTGCATTTATATTAAATTGCCTATACATGATTCATGAAAACCCAACAGTGGTATCGAGCCAACCTTAGGCGTTTTCGTGCGTTTAATTGATTTATAGTTCATAGATTTTTGCATAGACGTTGATTAATTTATGTGATAAATTTAATCAACTATGCAAAATTGGAACTAAATCAATTTTGAATAAAAATCCATAACTTGTTATATTTTGCATTTATATTCTGCATATGATTCGCAATTGTGAATTTAAAGATGACGACGCAACTTCCGTTTGGAATCGCACTCATGAAATTTGTTTCATCGATTTGATTCCTTAACGTAATTTGCGTTGTTCAACTTTAAATTTGTTTAAATGCAGAATTTTATTTATGCCTTCCAGAGCTTTAAATTTTGAATTTATGGCTCGTAAGGAAGGGTGGTGATCATGGAAAAATCCCTAATCATTATGATGGTTGTATGAATGAATGTATGATGATTACAGGTATTCATTTTTGGGTTGTAATTATTAAATGAAGGCTGGGTCCTTCCTTTTATTTTATTTTATTTTAATTTTTCATGAAATGTAATTTTAGCATAGTTTATTATATCAATTGTTGATGTAAATGCTACAAGTTCAAGAGGAGCCATTGGAGGAGCCATTGGAGGAGCCATTAAGCCGGAGAGCTCTATGGGCCCAGTCTTTGA
This sequence comes from Corymbia calophylla, assembly GCA_014182845.1. Classification (NCBI taxonomy): domain Eukaryota; kingdom Viridiplantae; phylum Streptophyta; class Magnoliopsida; order Myrtales; family Myrtaceae; genus Corymbia; species Corymbia calophylla. The sequence goes on from CM024700.1 coordinate 12,299,308, forward strand.
AGAGTTCAAAGATTGAAGAAGGAGTGAAGAGCAGGTCCCTCTAATTAAAACATTAAAATGGCTAAATGGGTCTCATTGGCTCGAGACCCATTGAACCATAATTCCATGATCACCACATAGGATAGATGTTCATGTGATATCTATTTATTTTTGTGTTTATGTTATTGTGCATGTTAAATCGGTTAATGTGCAAAGTGAGACCGTTAATAACGACCCAAATCTCCTTATTAATAATATTAAGTCGAAACGGGTTTCGGACTCATGGCCTACCATCGTCGTGGTTTGATCCAATATTATGATGGTTAATTGATCGGCTATGGATACATAGGGGTTAATTACCATTCATAATATTGGACCACTCCATTATGCATATGATACTGTGAGGTTGGAACCAAATGATTTCTAATAACTGTCAGGTGAAGAAATCATTTGTGTTTTCAATACTTGCATGAGACGATGGGTTAGACTTAACTATGATTATAATGCCAATAACTGTTAGGTGAGGCTTTCATGGTCTAGAGGCCAAAGTTATGATTGGGACTCGCATATGATGCGTTGAATAAGTTGGTTCACTCACTAAGTTCATAGGACACCAATAATTGTTAGGTGAGGTGGGCTTTGGGCTGGTAGGACTCCAATCCCCACTAGTAATCTTTACCCAACAAAGATTACCGCTTCCCATCTTAAGGAGTATGGGAATCGAATATAAATTTAGTGAGAGGATCTATTTCATTTAAAGGCCAAAATGAAATAGTTATTTTGAAGTACAACGGTTAACAATATATTTTCTACAACAGATATATTATTACTCTGAAAATGGTGACTACAAACCCACTCGCTTCTATTCTTGACAAGAATTGTTTGACTGGACCCAATTTCACTAGCTGGGTGAGGAATTTGAGAATTGTTCTCAATTCGGAAAAAATTGGGTATGTGCTTGATGAAAATATGCCAAAGTCCTTTCCTGAGGGTGGGACCCAAGAGGAACGTGTCACTTATGATAAGTGGCATGACGATGACTTAAAAGTTAGGTCATATATGCTTGCTTCGATGAATAATGAATTTCAGAAGAAGTATGAATCTATGGAAGATGCTAGGTCGATCATTTTGCACTTAAATGATTTCTTTGATGAGAATGGTCGAACCTCTAGATATGAGATATCTAAGGCATTGTACCGTATGAGGATGGCTGAAGGATCATCGTTAATGATCATGCTTTGAAAATGATCGGCACATTGAAGAATTGGCTAGGCTGAATCTCGTTATGGACAACGAGTTAGGCGTGGATTTGATCCTCCAATCTTTGCTCGATTCCTTTCTCGGTTTTGTCCAAAACTTTCACATGCATAAGATGGAGAAAACTCTTGCCGAGTTACATAGCATGCTGGTAGTTTATGAGAAGGAAATGCATAACACGAGGCCAAATGTAGTGGCTATGGCTAAGGCTTCTTCTTCAAGGAGTAAGACTGTCTTGAAGAAAAAGAACTAGAAGAGGCCTGTCAAACCTGTTGTGCAACCAAAACCCAAGATTGAAAAAGGGAAATGTCATTACTGTGGTGTCAAGGGGCACTTTGGAGGAGGAACGTAAGAAGTACCTTGCGAGCTTGAAGGTCAAGCCAGGGGACCAACCTTGTGAAGGTATGGTGTCCATGCTTATTGAAACTAATCTTATGGTTAGTGCTAAATCCGGCTTATGGGTTCTAGATTCCGCCGCAACTTCACATATTTGTATGTCTTTGCAGAATCTGGAAATAAGCAGGATGCTAAGGCGAAATGAGATTGTCCTGACATTTGCCAATGGAGCAAGAGTTGCTGCGTTAACTATAGGAACTTTTTGTTTATGTTTGTCTTTTGGACATGTATTGGTTTTAAAGAACTGTTTGCATTACAAGAATGCTGTTAGAAACATCATCTCTATACCTCGTTTAGGTAAAGAAAATTATGAATTTTTTTTTGCTGATGATGTATGTTCTATTTATCATAATAGAAGATGTGTTGGTTCTGGCTTATTAACCAATAATCTTTATACCATTACAATGTCCGGTAATGCGATTACCAATGTCAATAAGCAAAATAGAATTGATATAAATGACATAACTAATAAACATCCTAGAGACAGTCCAAATAAAAAGTATGTTTGGCATCTCCGATTAGGTCATATTGGAGAAGATAGAATTAACAAGTTGAGTAATGATGGGTACATTGATCCATCAATGTTTGAGTCATACTCGACTTGTGAGGCATGTCTTCTGGGAAAAATGACCAAAGCGCCCTTTGTGGGACATAGTGAGCTGCTGATATATTGGGATTAATACATACAGATGTATGTGGACCAATTAATGAAACTGCTAAAGGTGGTTATTCGTACTTCATTACCTTTACCGATGATCAGTCACGGTATGGTTATTTATACCTAATGAAGTATAAATCTGAATCCTTTGAAAAGTTCAAGGAATTCAAGGCAGAAGTAGAGAAACAAACAGGAAAATGTATTAAGGTTCTGAATTTTTGGACTATCTTAGTACTGAATTTTTGGACTATCTTAAAGAGAATGGCATTTTATCACAATGGACACCTCCTGGAACTCCAGAACATAATGGTGTATCTGAATGAAGAAATCGTACTTTATTAAATATGGTTCGATCTATGATGAGTTACACCGATTTACCTATATCCCTTTGGGGATATGCCCTTGAGACAGTTGCATATATACTGAACAGAGTGCCTTCCAAATCTATTCCAACTACGCCTTATGAGATATGGCATAGTAGGAAACCAAGTCTTAATCATATTAAGATTTGGGGTTGTCCAGCTTTCGTTAAAAAGCTAAAAATGGACAAATTGGAGGCAAGATCTGAACAAGGTCGCTTCATTGGATATCCAAAGGAAACTCTTGGATATTATTTCTATTTTCATTCAAACCAAAGAATTTTGGTGAGCAGGCACGCTTTTTTTCTGGAGAATCAGTTCGTCCAAGAAGGTGGTGTTGGGCGGAAAATAGTCTTACAAGAAGAAAATAATGAAGTACCAAACAATCGAGTTCAGATACCAATCTCTGATTCAGTGGGAGCTTCTGATACACAACCTCTTAGGAGAAGTGAGAGAACGTCTCGCCCACCTGCTCGTTCTAGACATTCGGTTGATCTTATTGAACCATTATTCATTGTGAATAATAGTGATCAACCTGGTGATCCTAAAACCTATGAGGAGGCGATGTCGGACATCGATTCTGGTAAATGGCTAGAAGCCATGAAATCTAAAATGGATTCAATGTATTCCAATGATGTTTGGACCTTAGTTGACCAGCCTGATGGTATTGTACCGATTGGCTGTAAATGGATCTTCAAGAGGAAGATGAATGCTTTGAAGGTCAAATTGGAACTTACAAAGCACGGCTGGTGGCGAAAGGATATTGTCGAAAGAAGGAATCGATTATGACGAAACTTTCTCACCGTGGCCATGCTAAAATCCATTCGGATTATGTTGGCTATAGCTGCACACCTTGATTATGAGATATTCCAAATGGATGTTAAAACGGCTTTTCTAAATGGTTTTCTCGAGGAGGATATCTATATGGAATAACCACGGGGTTTTGAATCCAATGGTGAAAATCAGAAGGTGTGTAAGCTTAAGAGATCCATTTATGGACTCAAACAAGCCTCCAGAAGTTGGAACGTCTGTTTTGATGAGGTAGTCAAATCGTTTAGCTTCATCAAAAATACGGATGAACCTTGTGTATACAAGAAGATCAGTGGGAGTGCAATTGCATTTCTAGTTTTGTATGTCGATGATATACTTTTGATTGGGAATGATGTACCAATGATATTATCGATAAAACTATTCTTATCACAGAAATTCTCCATGAAAGACTTAGGAGAGGCAACCTATATTTTAGGTATCAAGATCTATAGAGATAGATCGAGACGATTGATTGGCCTCTCACAGTCTACGTACATAGACAATGTGTTAACACGTTTTAACATGCAATGTTTCAAAAGAGGATTATTGCCTTTTAGGCAAGGGATCTGTCTTTCTAAGGAGATGTGTTCCAACACTTCTGAAGAAAGAGAGCGGATGGCGAAAATACCATATGCATCCGCTATTAGAAGCATAATGTATGCTATGCTATGTACTAGACCTGATATTGCGCATGCTGTAAGTATTACTAGCAAATATCAGTCTGATCCAGGACAAGAGCACTGGATAGCAGTCAAGAATATTATTAAGTACTTGCGAAAGACTAAGGATTTATTCTTGATATATGGAGAAGGAGAATTTAAAGTTATAGCTTATACGGATTCCGATTTTCAATCGGATCCTAATGATTATAAGTCTACGTCTGGGTTTGTCTTTACATTCAATGGTGGTGCAGTTAGTTGGAAAAGTTTCAAACAAAGCATAACTGCTGATTCCACCACTGAGGCGAGTATGTAATCGCTTCCAAGCAAAGCAAAGGAAGTCGCTTGGATGAAGAAGTTTATTTCTGAACTTGGAGTCGTTCCTTCAAATGAGCAACCGATTACATTGTTTTGTGACAACAATGTGGCGATAGCTCAAGCTAAGGAACCAAGGTCTCATCAGAAGTCCAAGCACATTGAGAGACGCTTCCATCTCATTAGAGAAATTGTTGGGAGAGGTGATATCGCCTTGCAAAAAATTGCCTCGGCTGAAAACGTGGCAAATCCCTTCACTAAGGCCTTACCTCAGTCTTCTTTTGAAAGACATACTGACAAAATGGGTTTGAGGTACCGGACAAGTTGGCTTTAGTGCAAGTGGGAGATTGTTGGATGTATGCCCTAAAGCTACTATGTAATAGTTACATATGTTGGATGTATGCCCTAAAGCTACTATGTAATAGTTACATATTAGAGATTTCAGTTGTACTATTATCAATGGCAATGACGTATTCATTCATTTGTCCAATTATTTTATGAATGATTCCATAAGATCGCTTGTAACTAGACCTATTCTTGAGATGTCAAGAATATTGTGACGGGTTCATAGTTAGACTGAATCTTTAAACTGCTCCTCGGTCAATGGATTATTGAGTGGATATTTATAATCCTGTTGAGACCGGTGTGTTCTTAACTTCACCATTAAGTATTGGATACTTAAGGGAATGACGAGCCGCAAGTCATTAGGTATTGCGATGCCTAAGTTAGAACACAGGTGTTTGTATTAGACAAATTCACGAACGTGACGCATATGGAACAATTAGCAACATGGAAGCTTTTAGCGTGGTCAATGTCTAATTGTTCATGTTTTGGTCTTGTGTAAATAATCCTTAGACCCGAGGCACGTGTCAACTTGTGTGTCGAACAACTATGGTTCACGGGTGCACATAATGCCGGGTCGTTGATCCGTCTTAGTACCCGATGGTCATAGTTTGTTCATATACGAAGTTGCATGTGTGCGCAATATGGAATCTGTCTCCTTGTTATATGCAAGATATAATAATAATGTCCTATGCAATCTAATTATGACAATGTATTGAAATCCTCGGCCGGGGTTATAACCGAGAATAAATTGTTTATGTCTCGAACAAATGCATGTCAATTAGATTTGTGCATATGATCGAATTGGTGATTTGACAAATATTTCATGGTCTTTGTTCGATCGGGACATAGTAAGACAGAGGGATTAAATTACACCGTAGCCAAAACCGACGGGTTCATTATGTTCTTAAAGCATTCACACTATCCGGGTAGCCATGACATATTGCTAGATGTCAATCATGGCTTGTAAGACCCAAAGATTAATCGGGACAATTAATTATTTTGGGAGTACTAATGTGTTAGTACAAGTCTTACTACCAGCTTAGTGATGAACCTAGAAATGTCACACACCATAACCAATTTAGATCGTGCGCGCAAGGCACAATCGGCAACCGTTGCTGATCGTGCGCATGAAAGGCACGATCGGCAACGGTTGTCGATCGTAATCACGCGTGGGTGGTTATCCGTGGGTGGTTATCCATGCGTAACCGCTCGTACAAATAATTCTTATATAAAGCATGAGTGTGCGGTTTTGTGCGCGTACGTACGTAAACGAAAAGAGAAAAGAAAGGTTTTTCTCTCATTTGGGCTGTGGCTGAAAATTCGAGAGGATATGAAGGATTATCTCCACGAAGTTGCTAGCACAATCGTAGTGGTGATTATTCGCAAGTTCTCTCTTCGTTCGACGTCCATTGGTGGTGTGTCTAAACTACAGGTCCGACGTTTGTGGGGCTCGAACTGAAGAACATTTGAACCAGTTCGTTTAAAGTGCGCTTCGAGAGGTAATTCATTCAACCCCCTTTTTCTTATAATCAGATTTTTGATTGAAATGCACGAATAACGCCTTTGGAGAAACATGTATAGAAATATTTCATTTTGTTTCCACTGCGTTTATATTAAATTGCCTATACATGATTCATGAAAACCCAACATGTCTAACAAACAGTGTCCGTTAATTAGCAGGATAAAGCTAGCAACTAGATTTCACCCTTCCTCATATCTTGAGAAGGATGTTGGCTGCTGCACTCAACTAGCACAACTCCGAAACTGCGCGCATCACTTTTACCTATGAACTGACTAGATTTTAGGTGAGTGTTGTTAATTTGAAACGGCCTTGAGTAACCAAAATCGAGACTTTGGTAGTGTACTTGTCATCCAGCAGAATGTTAGATGGCCTTATGTCTGGATGTTAAATGGGATTTGATGCTGCAGAATGCATGTATGGTATTGCTCCAACAACTCAGCGTGCGATTTGATACCAGTCTTCCCTAGCAAGGGAACAATGTTTATCCTACTGATGAATATGCTGTGACAGGGCACCATTATGGATAAATTCATACACTAGTAGAGGAAACTTGGTCTCCAAACAACAACCTATCAATTTTACAGCATACTGATGATTTACCTATGATAGGACAACCACTTCATTAATAAGATGCTCAATTTGGCCCTTGCTGATGGTCTTTGACTTCTTTGCAGCAACTATGGTTCCATCCAGTAGCATTCCTTTATAAACCGTGCCGAACCCTCCTTGACCATGAAACCGGCTCCAACTGTAGTTAACTGTCGTACATTTTACAGATCTTCATAAATTATTGTTGCTCTTCCATCTCTTCCATAAGGTGAGAACTTCTACGGCAATAACAAACAACCATTTTGCTTGAACAGTTTCTCCTTGACAATTCTATCTATTCACTTCCCTGGATATCTGTATTGGCAATAGCTAAAAAGCGAAAGAGACAAAATCGAATACCAATGCCAGCACCTAAAGCAAACGATAAGTTTATTAGGAAGCTGTGAGTCAACACATTCTAGTTTGGTCTAGTCAAAATTTTCCAAAAATTTGCCAGACATGACCAATCCAATTTTACAATTCCTAAATATGGAGCATGTCTGAACTTCGAGCACGGAACAACCCCTTCTCTTGGTCGATTGAAAGTGACATCTCAGGACTCATCGACGACCATTCATTTTAATCTTTTATTATGCACAAACGGAAGACGAACCATCCCTAGTCCAAACAAACAATCAAACAATCAAGTAAGGATAGAGGGATGGATAACAGAAACCTCAACTACTCATTTATACAATTTACTGGATTAACCAACGAAGGATCGTCTTTTGAATTACAAGCCCGACAAAAGGGGCTAATCCATCCTCTAAGCCAGGCCAAAAAGAAACTAGGCTAATCTAGCTATACAAAATGTACTCTCGGGTTTAGCACCACGATCACTCAGACCCACCTGACTCGGCTCCGTCAAGTCAATCACTAGTGGAGCGAGAGCAGGATTCTCCACTGCGGGTGTGCCATTCTAAAGGCTTGAAAATGGTTATTCAATAACCAATGAGATAAAATCTTAGCGAATTCTTCTCCTAAGCCCTGGTTAGTACATCAACTCAACCCGAGGTATCTTTCCAGAACCACCCCTCACTCAACCCAATAACAAATAACCAGCAACCAGTAATTAAACAACAGGTAGAGTCAACTCACAATCAAAAGTCGGTTCGCATGCAATCTTACCCGGTATGCCATACCCTGCATGTTACATATCAGCACAATACACACAATGCATATGACTGTTAGATGATGCAGTTCACCAATTACATGCGAGTCACGTCACAAGCGATCTCACCTGGCCATTGCTACACTTTGCACGTTATCAATTCATGCGTGCATGCCATAAATAATGATGTGATCACCTGATGCATAATCGGAACCAATGATACAATGTTTCTCATACACTCTAGCATTTACATGTGTTCCGATTATTACTGCCCCACAGGGCTACAATCGAACTTCCACCGGTGTCTACTGGCATAGCCAGGCATTGCCCTCCCCCATGAGGCACGGCGACGTCAAGGGACCCACGTCCAAGACGGCTTTCCATAAGAAGCATGGGCCCGGCCTCTACTGCGACTCCGCATCCAGACCCTCGTCGAGTCTCCAATAAATCAGACTATAACCCCTCGAATCACTGCCGGGGGGGCGGGTTCAACTTAGTGATCATGCATGCACACCACCACAACCCATTTATTATCTTTGAGTATTAGCCAATGCACACATGCTTGCATATCAAAACTCACATCATTTCTCATAAAAACGGTCCATTTCCGGTGTCCCTCGGACAAATCACTTTTCCCTTTTTTGTAAAAATCACACAATTCAAGTGAATATTCATGCAATGCCACATTCATTCTACCTCATAAAATGAAGACACGTGAAATTATGCACATTTTTAATTTCGGATGAACAGTGCATGAATAGTGAAATTTCATAATTTAATAATTAAATAAATAAATTTCGAAAATTAAATAATTAAATGCAGAAATTAAATAAATCATTAAATCAAACAATTAATCACATTAATTAAACAATTAAGGAAAAACATGCTTAATTAGCACATAACACTCAATTAAACCTAATTAAGCACAATTAAGCATAAATAAACAAGATTAAGCTAACATAATCTTAATTATTTATCTAACCACCTATCTTAGGGCCAATACATTTAATTAAACATCCTAAACAGCCATTAGCACTAATTAACCCAACCCTAAGCAAATTTAGGCACTAACTAAGGGATTATGGGCTAAACTCACCCGTTAGGCGGGCCAACGACACAGATGCGGTGGCGACAATGAACCCGACACTTCGGGACCTCTCTCCTGACACTCTAAGGTGGTCCTAGGCTGAACACAGCAGCAACAACTTCTGCTTACACACCAAACTCCAGAAAATAACATTGCAGGAGGAGGAAAGTGGCTGGTCAGAGCAAAAAAGGTTGGTCGGAGCTCCGGCGAGCTGGTGACCGGTGATCGGCAGCTCCAAGGGGTTGAGGGAGAGTTGCTGGTGGCTGGTGTGGGCGGTGGTTTGGTCGAAATGGGAGAGAAACAGAGGAAAAAGATGAAATAGGTGGACTGGTCGCTACAGTAGGCGGTCCGGCAAGCAACAACTTCCGACCGCCATGCGGGACAGCTGGAGGCTTTTTTCAACGATTGGCTGATGTCATCTAAACGGATTTTTTTATTCTGAATGCAATGACAAGTGGCACGGGACGTGATTCACATGGGAAGGCTGTGAACAACTCGATTTTAGGAGGAAAGTCAGAAGCTGAAATTGCAGGAAAGAAGGGAAAACAAGGGGAGAGAGTGTGTGGTTTGTGAGGGGCTAAAGAGGAGGAGAGAGAGAAGCATGAGAGCTGGTTTAAAGGCCTCATTAAGGCCATTGAATGCTTGCTTCAAGTCACCAAGGCATGACATCATCTTCTCTCTCTTCTTTTGTCTTTTCTTCAAAATATCTAAGGGCAAAATTGTCATTTCCACCTTGCACATTTCCCAAATTGCCCTTGGGTTGTAAAATGAAGGGCGGGCCTAAGAAACAGGCTAGGAAATGAATAAGAATGGGCTTGGGAATTTGTTGGGCTCGAATTGGCTCAAGTTTGGACACTGGGCTTAGAAGGGTAAATGGGTCGGTTGGGTCCAACGGGCTCACTTGCTTGTCTCGGTCTTCCACGGTGGCTGTCCCACCTTGGGCGTGAGGCTCACACTATTCTTTCCCCGGCCCACGTCCTCGCAGGCTCGTTTCCTCAGTTTGAAAATCCCCTTCCCAAAAATTCGGTTCAACTGATACTGTCGACTGTCGAGGAAGTATCGTCCAAAAGTCTATCCCGGACGTTCCAAAAAATTCGAAGTCCAATATTAGATTCTCATGCCTTGTCAATTTCGCCCGAATGCCATTTTGGTACTACTTTGATTGACAGGCGGCTTCGAGGACTCACAAGTAACCGACTCATGCCAATTCACGTTCAAGACTTCTTGACACATAGATGTCCTTGACTGCACGAAACTGTGAAGGATCAATTCTTATTTCAAAGTACACGATTATCAAGGATCGGCATAGGGTCGTTCGCAAGTTCGATAATAGTAGATGGAATCACCTGTCATCCTATTATACTCTATCCATGAATCGACCTCTAGTTGTTCTTGAAATCGGCCTGCATATCTACAGGATCATCCTTATGCAAGTCTCACGGTCGAGTCATTTTCCCAGATCAAGTTCTTTAGTCGCATGAGTTTTGTCGTCATTAGCCTTTCCTCTCAAGGTCAATATCTCAGGAGTGATCAGTTCCGAGTGAGATCAACTAATAATGCATTGGCGAAATTAACGTTCATTCCTCTTTCAAAGGGCTCGAATTTCAAGACGTCACACTTCACTTCCTTGGATATCTGTATTGGCAATAGCTAAAAAGTGAAAGACACAAAATCGAATACCAATGCCAGCATCTAAAGCAAACAATAAGTTTATTAGGAAGCTGTGAGTCAACACATGCTAGTTTGGTCTAGTCAAAATTTTCCAAAAATTTGCTAAACATGACCAATCTGATTTTACAATTCCTAAATATGGAGGATGTCAGAATTCTAACTTGCATACTCTCCCAAGTCAGCCTATGTATTTTTGAAGTAGATAATAACTCTCTTCTACATCACTTTTTGCTTGAAGAAAATTCACAAAGAAGCTATCTGTATTAAAATTTTTCTTCCTACTTGGTGACTTTGCCAATCCTAAAGCTAAACTGTCACATCAATGCAACATAGCTAGTTGTGACAGCATTCAATCCCAAAACATATAGGAGAGAATTAAACCATGGACTTAAAAATGTCATGTTGCAATTGAAAAAGTACATGAAGTCACAATACAAATAGTGAGCAAATGAGATTCAGTGTTGCATTTCAATCTAGAAGATTGGAAGAATCAGAGAGATCAAGTGCATGTCAAATGGAGCATTTGAGCAAGACAGGAAGGTGCCAAACAGATAAGATGCGGAGAGCAAAAAGGCTTATGTATTCATGAGTGGAAAGAAAGTGCAATAGTCCTAAGTGTGGTGTGCAAATGTGCAAACTACATGTAAGAAAATGGAATAATTTCTCGCTCGAGTTTTTTTCTTTAGTATTTGATGCGTTGTTTTTCTAACTGCCTCTTCCAATCAGGCATGAAGTGTTGCTGGATAGATTCAGAAGATAGATTTGATGATTATCTATGGCAAGAACTAGCTTGAAAGAAAACTTCTTGTCATGCATGCAACAGAGGTCATTTCCTGGCCTACCTTCAGCATATCCATCGGGACAATAGCAGAAGTTACTATTGGAATCTTTTGCACAAGTAAGGGGAATGAGAATGCTTGTTAAATGGTATCTTAGAGAGGGTTCTGTCATCATATTTGCTCTATAACACTTTGCACAGTGTTGCCAAAGCTTTCTGTAATAGGATTCACAGAATGGGCACCAAATATGTAATGAAGGATTTTACCCCATTAACTCTCTCATTGGTACTTGGGCATAGGGGTGTGCAAAAGAACGGGACCCGCTTGGACCGCCCGGACCGGCCTGAAACCAATGGTTCCTAAAGGGATTGGTCAAATTCCCGGTTCCAATTATCGGAATCGGTGGGTATCGGTCCGGTTCCCGGTTCTATGGGCGGATCCACCCACCCACTCATCCAGACCGGACCGGTATTATAATAATAATATAGATTAATTTTTATTATAAAAAATAATTTTTTTGGGTTGAAAAAAAATTAAAATTTTGAAGCCCCGTGTTTATAATTCTTATTGTTCTATTTGAGGCAACCTATCAAGAGAGGTAAAGAAAAAACCGCGAGAACATTTGCGAAATCTCTAAGTAGACCATTTTCTCGATATGTGTCCAGTGAAGCTTCTTTTTTTCGCCCGCTTGTAAGACCGGTTCCATGGATCCACCTGGGAACTGGACTGGACCGGTGGTCCGGTTCTCGAGTGGATCCATGGAACCAACGGGCGGTTCCCAGATCCAATTTTTTGGAATCGGTTCTTAGTGGGCGGTTTCTCGGTTCCAAGGCAAGAATTGCCCACCCGAACCATGCACACCCCTACTTGGGCATTCGCATCTTAGTGGAACCAGCCGTGCACCTACAACAAGATCCTCACCTGTATAGTAGTTCTGATCAAGTAGAGCCTAGCAAGAAGACATGCTTTGGAATTTATCATTGGCTATGGTGAAATAGGTGTCACCCTCGACTACAGTATAAGAGGCCCGGTGCAAGCAAATACATCATCCAGCGCAATAGCAAGAAACTGGAACTATGATTGAGTTACCATAACTCATCTTTTCAGCAGTGGATTTGACGTTGTTGATGGTGGCTATGTCTAAGGCATCTGAGCCAAGTACCGGAGCAATGGGGAGCAATGAGTTCCATATTGAGGTGGATCGAAAGGTCACAAAGGACTAGCATCAAGTTTGAGGGACATTGCAGTGGTATCAGTTTAGATTAATGTGAATGAGCAGATTTAATTGCTTATTGTCAACAAATGGATGTTGACAGTAGGATATGTGATTAAACAGCCAGTCACTGACTGTGACTCCGCTTTTCCAAATCTTTCTTTTATCTCGGAAGGGATGCGCAGGCACCAGAGCACCACACAAATTGCATTCCTATATTTTCAAGTGATTGGAGTTAGGGGTGTCCAAAAATCCCATCGAACCCAACCCGAACATGACCAGGACACGAAATAAGTATGGTACATATTTCAGGTCTTAATATTGTTCGGGTAACAATTATAAACACAAATGGAATACATATTTTGGGTCAAGTTAGGGTCGGCCAAACATATTAAAGGCTTTAATCCAAACACACCCACCCAAGCTATCTCCTCTACAACTCCTTCTACTCGCAACTCATCCAGCACATCTCGTCTCACGGGTTTGTCGTCATCGCCGACCTCCATCAATCTCTCTCTCTCTCTCTCTCTCTCTCTCTCCCCATATTCCATATGATTTACTTCTTTTTCACGGCCGATGTAAAACTTTAGAGGAGAGAGCATTATTTGTTTGCAGAGATGTTCATGGACGGGTTGGATGAGGCCTCGTGGTGTCACATAAGAGCATTTCGAATTCCCTTTGTCATATTTTTTATTAAAAAATTAACTGTCTGTAGAAATGTTCACGGATGGGTTGGACGAGGCCTCGTGGCGTCAAGTAAGAGCATTTCGAATTCCCTTTGTCATATTTTTTATTAAAAAATTATCTGTCTGCGAAAATGTTCACGGACGGATTGGATAAGGCCTCGCGGCATCACGTAAGAGCATTTCGAATTCCCTTTGTCATATCTTTTAATAAAAAACCTGAAACCCGAATTGACCCGTTTTTTTTGCTTCATGTTTTATACATTTCGAGTTGGGTCGGGTCGGGTAACATCAAGACCCAACCCGACCCGACCCGTTGACACCCCTAGTTGGAGTGGGAAGATGAGGAATAATTTTGCAAATGTTTTAAAAGGAACCAATCACAGTTTTTGAGTGTGCTAGGTGTTGAGTTTGTTGAAGCCCACATCCAAGTTCCATCGTTTCTGCAGAAGTAATTGGGCATCCGCTAACCAAATCAAAAAACATTTGCTTCATGAATTGGTAGAAAGCTACTAAAAATTGATAAAAGTCGATATCGATCACAAGCACACTTTTATGAATTGGTAGAAAGCTACTAAAAATTGATAAAAGAACACTGAAGAACAATAGCAAAACAGAGAGAAAAAGCTCTAAATCAAGGGATAGTACATACAAATTTAAACATGCCCTAAGTAAAGACATTCTTATTTCCCATCCTTAGGCCTAATTTCGATCCCTTCCATAACTAGTCCAGCCTTCCTAGTGATGCCCCTTCGTCTCCATGACACTCACTTCAACCTCCCATCTTCTCCTTCCTTCGTCAAGACCTCACCTAACTCTATCTTTGACCACCCATCTTGTCTCTCTTTAGGATGGTTCCCACTCCCCTCGGCAAGTGCAAGCATTAGTGACCCACCAGCATGCCTAAATCTCGGCTGGACTGCCATCCAAGCGTGTTATCCTCTCTGTATAAGTGAACTAAGCGCTCACGCTTGCTTGATTCATCACCAGCAAATCCAGCTCCCATTTGAATAGGCTGGAATTCAAATCCATAGGACGTTGGGGTGAATTTGAATACCAAGTATGCTACATAAAGGGTTCCGGGTGACAGCATGCAGGAACTAATCGTGCCTCTTATTTCAAGCTAGCATACTGCAAAGAGCTCCACCACTTATGAAAACCTGTCCATTCACAAGCACATTCCATACCCTCATCACCTTGAAGGAGAAACAAGAGAGTTTATTTTGAGACGAACAATTAATCCTATGCCCATTTTCTTCATGAAGGTGAGAACGTGAGGAAAGATGGGCCAAGAAAAAGAAAGTTGGCTGGACGTGCCGGCCTGCTCGGTTCATCCTTTTTTTTCTTTCATCCATTTTTTTTCCTCTCTTTTTCATTCACTTTTCTTTTGTATTATTTTTTTTTACTTTTTATGTATATATATATTCTTATTTTCATCTTTTTATATATATTTTTGGTTTTTTTTGCAAAATAAATGGATACTTAAATTGTCAACAAAAATTCAAGTGTCATTAGGGAAACGTTTAATAATAAAGCTGTGTGGAAATGTTATTGGTTTATGCAATGAATTCCGAAATAGTGTGAGAAATATATTGTGAAATATATATATATATGTTCTGTCTAATGAACAGAGTTGGGAAAGATAATATAGTTTGGGTTTGCAAAACCCCTTTTAGAAAGAATTGTGTTGACTTGAGTATTGGTTTATGAGAGGTGATTTGATTTGGTATGCAAATCGATTTATGGTATGGATTTCGAACTAGTTTTATTGAGAAAATTGATTTGTGAAAAGTTATGTTTTAGTTTGTGAAGCCAATTATGATATGGACTGGCAATAAATGATTAAATTCTTCACAATAACGTAATCTCGTAGGAGCCATCTCTAGAATCTTGTACTATTGATATGTGTTGAAAAATGATTAAGTGTTACATGATAACGTAATTTCATGGAGCCACCCCTAGAGCTTTGTACTAGTAATATGTGTTGGAAAATGACAAAGTGCTACATGATAATGTAACTTCATGGGAGCTATCTCTAGAACCTTGTAATATTGATATGTGTTGAAAAAGACTAAGTACTACACAATAACGTAATTTTATGAGAGCCACCTCTAGAGCCTTGTAACATTGATATGTGTTGGTAAATGACTAAGTGCTACATGATAACATAATTTCGTGAGAGTCACCTCTAGAGCCTTGTAACATTAATATGTATTGGTAAAGGATTAAGTACTACACGATAACGTAATTTCATGAGAGCCACTTCTAGAGTCTTGTACCATTGATATGTGTTGGAAAAGAACTAACTGTTACACGATAATATAATTTCATGAGAGCCGCATCTAGAGCCTTGTATCATTGATATGTGTTGGTCAAATGTTAAATGTTATACGATGATGTGAATTTCATGAGATAAACCTCTAGAACCTTCTACTACTTGAGGGCTAAGTGTTACATGATGACATGAGTCTTGTGGGAGCCACCTCTAAGGCATTGAGATGTGATGTGATTTTTGATTAATCAATGGACTATATCAATGTTATTTGTAGTGTGATGATAGATTTAAACAAGTATTTATGCTATGAAAATGTTATGTTGAAGTAATATATATATTACTCATTTTAATCTTAAAGTTTGTTGTATTCCGGATTTGATGTAAACAAGTTACGCATGTGTTTTAATTGTGCATAGCGGGTGATGATCTCTTTAAAAAGAGGTACTACATACTGGCCGTGATTGCTCATACCATTCATCTTTTGTGTTTTTTTATGTTCCTCAATTATTAGCAATAGTATAAAAGCACCATCGAAGGGAACTTTTGGAAGTTGATTTTATTTTCAGTGGTTTGAGGTTACTTCATTTGGACGGAAAGATGGCTGTGTCATTACTCTTATACTTGTAGGATTTTTCTCATTGGTGTGATCACATCTACATCCTATTTTGCCTATGCGAAGAGACCATATTACAAGCAAAAGAGTGTTTTTAAGTCATGTATGCCATAACTAAAGAATTGACTTATGCGCAAGAGGAGTATTAAGTCAATATATTATCAATATATTGTTGATTCATTTCGTAACATTACTTCTATATAATCAAGGAAGAACGTTGGTTTCACATAAAAAACAGATCTCCCTATATTAAATTCCAAATGCCCACATACACAATTCATTCATGCATAAATACATTTCTAAATGGCAAAAAAAAAAAGGTTTATTGTCGTAGAGAAGTTGGACAATCGTAAAGGCAATGTAAAGAAAAGGTAGTGATCCACTTGAATCTATGGAGTTCTTCTGATGGGCTGAATATCTTTTTTCTGACGTTGGATTGACTCTCTTTGTTTTTATATGTGATCTACTCAATTAACTACATTTCCACATGGACTATAAGAGAGGACCATATGAAATGTAATCAATGATCGGTTCAACCCTTCTTCTGAACATTTCAAGACTAAGATCTCGAATGTATCAAGCCCATATGAGGGAGTGCGCTCTTAAGATCGTTTGGAGAGGTGGACAACTCAAAATGCATGGAAGCTAGCTTGAAAACTGCCGAACCCACTACATGCCCGAAAAAAAGGGAGCAACTGTTCCTTGAGAGAGAAGAAACAGAAGAAGTATAAAACATTAATGTTTTGTCACCCTATTTTGCATAACACCATAAATTCGAGTCATGTCATGTCATGACCAAAGCTGTTACGAGCACCCCACTTACATTCAATCAAATATAGATTGCAAGCGCTTTGCGTTGTCGAGTAATTAACTATACTTGATAACTAATATTGTAATCCTTTGCGTTGCATTAATTACAAATCCCAATCTTTCCTTAAATGGGTTTTTTTCCAAGTATCCTCAAGAAACTCATTATCAAAGTCTTTACTAACAACAGTAAAAGTCAAATTGATTGCTAAAATGCCATCGAAATATCCAAAACAAGCCTTCACTTTACATAGCCATATCAATTTGCATCTCCATACAAACAGCTAAGATTAAGTGACCTCTTGCAAGTAAATCCTCTCAATGCAATAGTAGCAAGGAGCTGGAACAATTACCAAGTTATCATAAGGTAATCCTTCTGATTTTGTTGAAGGTGGATATGTCCAATGCGTCTGAGCTGAACAGCAGCAGAGCGATGGGCTCGCATTGAGTTGTATAGGGAGGTAGATCGAAAGGTCAAGGAATGACATTGAGTTTGATCGCCATCGCAGAAGTAAACTTTCACGTTAGATGTTGTCGATGAGCAGTAGGCATTGGGGCTTCGCTCACCGGATCAAAGAACCATTCGCTGCTTTTCCTACTTACATTAAGTCAAATATAGATAACAAGCACTTGGTTCTGATTTGGTGGGAAGCTACTAAATATTGATAAAGGAACATGGAAAGAACAACAACACCAAATCAAGGGACAAACAGTCATACTAACTTGCTCATTCCCTGCGTGAAAGGCACTTTTACATCCCCTCTTTGGCCTAATCTCGATCCTTTCCACGATCAGCCCAGCCTTCCAATGCTCCCCCATCTTGTCCCTGACACTCATTTTACCCCATCCATCTCCTCCTTCCTTCGTCAAGAACTCACCCAACTCTATCTCCAACTACCCATCTCGTCTCTCTTTTGGATACTGCTCATTCCACTCGGTAGGTGGAGGAGGCAGTTATCGAATGAAGAAACCAGTCCTTCTAACTACCACCCTGGAGAGTCCCCACCCCCTCTCCCCTGAGCTCTTCTCTGGATAAATAAACGGAGAACTCTCACTTGCTGGCTTCATCACCAGCAAATCCAACTGCAACCTCGATAGAGATGCATTCAAATACATAAGAGCCAAGTTGAATTTGAATACCAAGTATGCCACATAATGGGTTCCAGGCGATAGCATGCAAGAGCTAATCGTGCCTCAAGTACCAAAATAGGGAACTTATTTCGATGGGACCTCGAACCTAGAATAGGTTTTTGTATTTTTCTTGATCTAATTTTTGGGTGATCATGTAGTATTCTATGGCATCCAATGATAAATGCATAATCTAGAATCACTAATTTGAGCTTCTATTTTATGATTGAGGCTTTTATTTTGTTAATATTTCATATTCTTCATATGTCTAAATAGCAGCAAGTGAATTCACTACAATCATTCAATTAATAAAATCGTGGAACCTGAATAGATCCAAAAACCTATGTAGGTTCCAGGTTTTAGAAAATGAGGAATATGTTTGAACAGGTAAGTTTCAAGTTAAACCTATATTAGGACTAGTTTTTTGTCAGTTTAATGCTGCGGAGATCAAGCCCTTGATTAGTACTGGATCCTGTGTGGATGCTTGCTTCTCGTTGGATCACTACAACTATCAACAAATTGCTGGCATCTAGCTAGGGGCAAATAAGTTGTTCATTTATTTGAATTGATGTAGATCAATAGATGAATTTTTAACTTATAAGCAGAGTTTGTCTGCTTACAAATTATACAATCCAACCTAATCCTAACTGCTGAAGTAGCTTCTGTCATCTAACTAATTCTTTGTTGACTGTTAGATCTTAGGACACTGTTGAAATATTGGAATGAATTCAAATGAAACATTTGTATGATTAGTTGATAGGATATCAGAGACATGTTTAGTTAAGATTTGACTTGCCCTCGAGCTTTGTTTAAACTTTATCGACCTGGCCTAAATGCAACACAGTGACTCTCTACAAGATATTATTTTAGCGAGTCATTGTGCTTGACTCTGCTTTTCTAAGTCTTTCTTTCATCTCGGAAGGGAAGCGCACCATCCCACCGTAAAGATCACATTCATATATTTTCAATGTTGTCGTATATACCCACAGAGTAGGTTGGAGTGGTAAGATGCGGAACCATTTTGTAGACGTTTTAAAAGGAACTAGTAACGGTACTTGATTGTGTTTGTGAGCTTATGGAAGTCTACATCAAAGTTCATCATTTTCGCACAAAGCATTGGGCGTTCGCTAACAAGATCACAAACCATTCACTCTATGACACATGCTTTCAAGACTTACAATAAAGTCAATATTGATCAAAAGCATGCTTTCTGATTTGGTAGAAAACCCCTAAAAATGGATAATTGAAAGAACAATAGCAAAACAGAGAGCGAAAAGGCTCTTAATCATATAAACTTACACCCTGCATGGAGGCACTTTTTTTTCCCATCCTTGGGCCTAATTTCAATCCCTTCCACAACCAGCCCACCCTTCCAGCCGCCACCTTTCGTTTCTCGGACACTTATTTCAACCTCTCTGTCTTCTCCAATATTCGTCAAGAACTCACCTAGCTCTATCTCTGACCATCCATCTCGTCTCTCTTTAGGTCTCTCTTTCCCACTCTCCTCGATAGTTGTAGGCTCAGCAGGTGCAGGTGTCGGCGGGTCCCTATCATAATCATTGTCTACCAATTCATAAGGCAACGGTGGAAAACGGCCACCAATGACCTTCATTATCAGCCTGACTCGCCGTCGACACCTATTGTTCTCGCTAGATAAGTAAACTGAGCGCTCACGCTTGCCCGCTTCATCACAAGCAAATCCAGCTCCTACCTCAACAGGCTGGAGGTCAAATTCATAAGATGTCTGGGTGAATTTGAATACCAAGTACGCTGCATAAAGGGTTCCTGGTGACAACATGCAAGAACTAATGGCACCTCTAATCTCGAGAGACCATACATGAATGAACTCAGCAACTTCTGCAAACCTGTTAATTCACAAGGACATTCCATAAGATAATCACTTTGATGGAAAGTTAAAAGAAAGTTCATTTTGGGATGAACAAATCAAATGCCACACCAATTTTCTTCATGAAGGTGAGAGAGCAGAGGAAATAATGTTATTACCTGGAGCTGGGCATAGGATTCCATGACCAGTACCTCGAGTATCACCCCATGTTATAGATAGGGCCCTTGCAGATAGCATGATACATTTCTTCCCACTATACCTGTCCAGCGAAAAGCTCTGCAAAGCATGTTGGATTCAAATAAGCAACAAGATCGTTTTGAGAAAACAAGATTCAGTGCTTCAACAAACATAGTATGCCCAAAGCAATAAAGCTTAGCACTTAAATAAAAAGCAATAACCATGAGATTTGACCAAAAGAAAATAGAAGGGATAATTGTTCAATACCACCTCAACTTTGGAACCATTGCATAATGACCCCTGATATATTTGTGAAGTTACGAATTTCCCCATGAACTTTGATTTTCTTTTTGTTGCAGTTGCTAGTTATTCTATCCATTTAGGCATTAAATGTAACATGAACACTTCCTCATTATTATGTTTTTTTCTTCCTTTTACCTAAAGATCTCTATCACATGGTTAATATAGCTAACAATAAGGAGAAGATACATGATTGATGAAGCCAAGAAAATTCAGCAGAGGTTGTTTGGGTAAAAAAAACGGAGTTAGTCCATTTTTAGATAATACTTACCGGCCATGCTGACAAAAAACTAACCACGGCAACCAAAAAAAAATTAAAATTAAAATTTAGGTGTAATTTGTACTCTTCAAAGTTACATGGCCACTATCCAAGGGTGTCAACTTAATGTTCAGGGGCTAATAAGCAATGCTAACAAAGTTTGGTAGGATTTTGAGCGATTAACTGAAAATAAAAAGCAGACCATAGGGTAGCAGATAATCCGAAAGCCATATACAGATCACCCTAAAGATGCATTGCATTAGTGGTCATAAGATACCATATCAACAGAGGTGATAATCCTCATGCTCTTAGCACTGTATATTGGAGTGCATCAATATATCTATCCATTCTTTGCTCCATCCCACATGAATCTTCTCATTTTTAGATGTAAGATCCTTTCTTTCTTCTTCACCCACCATTTATCTTTCTTTATCTTGTGGACGTGAACCAAGAGTTGGTTCATACAATTCAATCAACCTTTCACATTTAGATCGCAGCCATGTGCAAAAGAAGAATAAATGCACTCGCTCGGTTCAGCCGGGAGAGGCCAAGAACCATGTGCCGATGGATCGCCTTTCGAGTCACCTACTCGGCAATGAAAGAACAATTTTTTGCTATGGCCAGACGAATTCGCAGTGTTTCAAAACATACAGGGACAGCACATCACATGAATCACATTTCAATATTTTATTAAGTCTAACATGAAGAACGGTTATAGCATATCACCCCCTCTATCCGCAAAGAAAATAATAATAAAAAAGAATAGGAAGAGGCTGTTTGAGGTGGGAGACGGTGGGGAGACTTACCATTTTGCCATCGCTGACGAGAACCGGGTCGTCGCAGAGGCTGAAGTAGAGCTCCTTCAGCGACGAAACGCTCCGGGAGACCATCTGTCGGCAGTCCACTGGCAAGAAGGAGGCCCAGACCATGTCGGAATCGCATGCGGACTTGAAGTTTGGCGACACGGATGAGAGCCTGCACACATCGGCAGGGCTTGTGAGGGAGACGATGCTTGCGATGCACCCTTCTGGCAGCACCGAGAAGTCAGGACCCCCTTGACCTTTTGCTTCTTTGGTCACCGCCATTGGAAGAGCTCCAACAGAGGACTGTGATTCAGAGCGTGATACGTTGTGTTTATATAGAGAGAGAGAGAGAGAGAGAGAGGGGTGGGCATCCATGGACGGTGAAGTCTTTGAATCAGGATACGCCAGAAAAGGACACACTGAAAGTGGAAAAGGCAGAGGAAATAGGAAAAAAATTAAAGAAATGGATAAATATATTGAATTTTGCATGGATGTCCTTCTAAAGAAAGGTTGACCCAGAATGTGTGCTATGTGCAATGCAAAGCGGTGGGCATCCATGGACGGTGAAGTCTTTGAATCAGCATACGCCAGAAAAGGACACACTGAAAGTGGAAAAGGCAGAGGAAATAGGAAAAAAATTAAAGAAAGGGATAAATATATTGAATTTTGCATGGATGTCCTTCTAAAGAAAGGTTGACCCAGAATGTGTGCTATGTGCAATGCAAAGCATTTCTTATCAGATAAGTAAATCAAAGGGTAACTTCTTCAATGGTTTTAAAAAAAGAAAATAAATTCTTGGGTCCTATTAATAACCTGGCCTAGTTAAATACTGTCTATTTGACAAAAAACAAGTATTTAGGGTACCAGTTAAATATACCTTACAATAAATTGTTTTTATGATAAATTGTTTTGGTTACGTATGATTCGAGAAAAGCGAAGTATTGAAAATTGATATCTCTCCTTAACTTGGGTTTTCTCATAAATACTCCCAAGATACCCATTCATGAAATTTTTTACTGATGATAGGAATGTTAAATTGATTACTAAAATACTATGCAAATATTCAAAATGCACCCTCACTTTTACACAGAATATTAATTTGTATCCTCGACTTTGAAGAAATTTAGTCTGCATCTCCAATAGGATTAAGCAGCTCAAGTTTTGAATCCAAGTTCTGTACAAGTTTCATCTATAACTTATAATCTACCCATTGGAATAAATTCTTCATTTCTGGGAACTTGGAACCTACCATGCATATTCTAAAACCTGAAATTTATCTTGTCACAAGTTTTCAAATGGGAGAATTGCCAAAAAAGTCCTAAACTTATTGGGGTTGTGCCAATTCAGTCCTAAACCTTTTTTTTTGACCGATTCAGTCCTAAACCTTTTGCGATTGTGCCAATTGAGTCCATCCGGCCAAATTTGGCCGACCGGAGCTGACGTGGACATCGGCGGCGCCGGCGACAATATTTTAATAATTTTTATTATTTTCCGAATTTTTTTTTTTTTTCGAATTTTTATTGTTTTTTTAAAATTTTTCTGTTTTTTTCTTTTCTTTTTTTTTTTCCCCCTCCCCCTCCCTCCCCCGCCGGCGCGGTGGCGGCTAGCGCCGATGAGGCCGCCACTTTGCCGCCGGCGGGGAGGGGAGAAAAAAAAAGAAAAGAAAAGAAAAGAAACAGAAAATTAAAAAAACAATAAAAAAATTCGAAAATAAATAAAAAATCAAAAAAATAATTAAAAAATTCGGAAAATAATAAAAAATTATTAAAATATTGTCGCCGGCGCTGGCCGGCGTCCACGTCTTCCGGCCGGCCAAATTTGGCCGGATGGACTCAATTGGCACAATCGCAAAAAGGTTTAGGACTCGAATTGGAAAAAAAAAAAAAGGTTTATGAATTGGCAACCCCAATAGGTTTAGGACTTTTTTGGCAATTCTCCCGTTTTCAAATCTATCTACATTTCACATATATTATTAATTCAATGGTTACAATGAATAACCCCACCTTTTATGATTACTATTTGTTTCTATAATTTTTTTTTTGGTCTGAAATAAAGGATTTACATTATTGAGTTGAGGATAAAGGATTACATGAGGAATCAAAGTCCAAACATAAAATTAACTCTAGGGTTTGAGGCAAGTTTGCAATCCAACTTGACAGGAGGAAATCGGCACAATGGCTCTAGCGACCCAATCAACCACCTTGTTCTATTCTCTCAGGACAAAATACAGCCCAACATCACCAAGATGGGCCAATAAGGAAATGCAATCTTGAATAACAGATCGCATGGCCCAAGGAGGTTCTGCCCAACCTAAAACACACTGAACGACAGATAAACTATTAGATAGGACAACCGTGCACATATCAGATTGAAACTCCCTTGTAGATTGCACTTCTCTCCTTCGTACTTCTCTCTTCTCTCTTAAATAGAGCAGTGCTTTGCGGATTGCTAGGTTTCAATGATTAGTGTAGAAGGGGCCAAAATTTTCTTTGCAAAACTGTTGAGCAGGGAACCTGCTTTGTCTTGCCAAACTCCAACTGCTGATCCCACTATGATCGAACTACATCACAAGCAATCCATGTTGATTCTGCAACATCGCGAGGATGAAGGTGTTTCTGACTACGAAAGGGAAAAGGTAAGATCTTCTTTGTTCATCTTGTTATGATCCCATTTCTCAAATAGCCAGATCGTATAGATTGCATCTTCTATCAATAAGCTTGGGTTCGGTTTTCGTGACTAGAATATCAAGGAATTCCAAGCTTTCCAAATCGACCATAAAACTTCTACAAATAGTGCTTTGGATTGTAGACCATCTCTCACGGTAAGCGAGTCTCGTACCCATTTATCCATTCTGTTGATATTTGTCATAGAGACATCAACTAAAATTCTATGGTCTAACCAAATCTCTTTTGTCTAGGGGCATAAAGTAAAAAATTTTTTGTAGTTTCAAGGGCTTGGCCACAAATTGGACAGTTCGTATTAGGTATAATTTGCCTTTTGTGTAAATTTTCCTTTGTAGATAAGGCGTTATTGCATACACTCTTCATTAGAAACTTGACTTTAGGGGATATCTTGAGCTTCAAAATTTCTAACCGCAATTTTTTCAGGTCTTAATATGATGAGGATGGTTTATGTGTTGTCTATAGACATTTTGCACTTTTGATCTTATTATGGCCACTCTTAACCTGGTAGTGATTTGATGCATTAATTGTCCATACGATTTTGTCTAGGCTGGGTGTGAGGCTTAAAGGTGTGGCTAAAATTTTTTTGAACAAGTCTTTCGTCGAACATGTCTTTAATTAACTAAACATTCCACCCTCTTTCATGGCAATTTATCAATTCTACTACCAACTGAGGTTTGTTTCTATTTGCTAGACCCCCTATCTTACTTGAAATAAGCCACTTGTCTTCTCTTATTGATGTTTTGCCCATCTCCAACAGTCCATATGATTTCTGGTTTGATTATGTCCTTTCCCACTAATAAGCTCTGCTACCCCCAAGAAAAATGGACCCCTTTTTTTGCTGACCAAAAGTCTCCTCTAGGCTAATAAATTCCTTTCAAAACTCTACTCCATATAGCCTTAGGAGTTTGAATAATTCTCCAAGCTTGTGTCCCCAACATTACTTTGTTGAAATCCACTAGGTCTCTAAACCCATTCCTATCTTTAAGTTTTTCCCAACTTTTTCAGTGAATACCTTTCCTTAAGGCATTTTGTTTCCACCAAAATGGCAATATTCTCTTTTCAATCACTCTACATATCGATATGGGAATTCTAAATATTGACATAGCAAATTGAGGTAAAGCTTGGACGATTGTTTTAATCAAAATCTCCTTTCCTGCCTTCGAAATCAACTTTTCTTTCCACCCCTCTAATTTTCTGTCAACATTTGCTTTTTTGTTTCGCTTTAATCTAAAGGTATCCCCAAGTATTTTCATGTTTTCACAATGATTGAAACTCTTAATTCAGCAACTAGATTCAACTTTAAGACTTGAGAGCAGCTTCTCTCGAAGAAAATTCCTGACTTATTAAGGTTCATTGATTGTCCCGAGGTATAGCAATACTTATTTAGGATGTTCGCTAGATTCTGAGCCTCACTAATAGTGCCGTTTAAGAAAATATAGCATCATTTGCAAATAGCAAATGTGATAATGTAGGACAATGTGAGTTCAGTTGGATACCCTTTAAGCTCTCATCTTGAATAGCTTTCGACATCGGGAAGATAGGACATTTGCCATAATGATAAAAAGATAGGGCGAAAGTGGGTCTCCTTTTTTTATTCCTCTAGTTGGTGTAAAATAATCGTAGCGTTCCCCATTAACTTTGACACTAAAGGACACCGTGGAAGCACATTGTTTGACCTATCGGACCCATTTTTCACTAAATCCCATTTTCAGCATACAATCATATAGAAAATCCCATTTAACTCTATCTTAGGCTTCTTGCATATCAAGTTTCAACACCGCCTGAAATTTATGCTTTCTTTTTTTGATTCTCAATTGATGAAGAACCTCTTGGACAATGAAACTATTATCTTGGATATGTCAACCCCCCACAAAAGCACTTTTTTCTTGAGATATGATGTTTGGGAGCTAAGATTTTTATCTATTGGCCATTACTTTTGCAATGATTTTATAATTAAACTTACAAAGGCTAATAGCCTATACTACATAATACTCTCAGGATTAGTAGTTTTCAGAATAAGAGTGATGCTTTTTATTAAGTTCAGGGTCGAAATACCTTGTCGAAAGAAGTCATCAACCATTATGAACAAATCCTCTTGAATCTTCGACCAATTACTTCGATAAAACACTCCGTTAAGACCATCCGGTCCAGATGCTTTTGTTTCTCTCATTTTAACAACTCCATTTCGCACTTATTCCCTTGAAATATGCTCAAGTAAGGATTCATTCATCACATTTGTGACCACTTATGGATAATGGTCTAAGATAGGCTAATAATCTCTACTCCCCAACGTTGTGTATAATGATTGGTAAAAGTTTGTGATGTGGTGCTTTAGGATAGCCGGGTCCATACTCCGTGTGTTATCATCGATAGAATGCATAGAGATCTTGTTTTGTTGTCTTCTCTAAATGGGTGTCGCATGAAAGTATTTAGGATTTTTATCCCTCATTTCATCCAATCAATTCTAGATCTCATGCCCCAATACATTTCCTCTTGCCTCCAAAAGCCTTCAATTTGCTCCACAATTTGTCGTTATTCCTCCGTATTTGAAGCCTCTTCTGCCCTATTAGTAACTTTTGTTAGTTTCTCCTTGAGTTGTTCAATAACGTTGGCTACATTTTTAAATTTATCCTTACTCTATTGCCCTAATTCAGCCACCACCTTTTTTGTTTTATTGATGGTATCCAATTGATTTCCCTTCTCAGCCCTCCAAACTTTTTTGATCACTTATTTACAATCTAAATGTTCAGCCCAGAGAGCTTTAAATCTAAATATCTTCTTTCTCTTCACCTAGTTGAGTCTAAAGATGGAAGAATAGGACTATGATCCGACCCAATTGCTAGTAGTGCATAGCCCTCCACATTCGGAAACAAAACCCTCCATTGTAGATTACATAGTGCCCTATCGAGTCTCTTTTTGATAAGATCAGCCCCTTCTTGATTGTTAGACCATGTGAAAGCACACCCCTTACTTTCAATATCTAGCAAAGAACACGAATTAACAAAATCTCAAAAAGCCACCATTATGTACCGATCCACTTCATGCTTTTCAACCTTTTCCTATTGATATAATACTTCATTAAAATCTCCTATGCGTATTAAGGAACATTGTTATGAGCATTTCTAGAACATATGGTTTGCCAAAGATTTGACCTCTCTTGATAATTTGTTAGAGCATAAATAAAGGAAATCTTCATCACATTTCCATTGTTTAAGTTCTTGCATTTGACATCAAACATCTCCCTTGTGCTCGATTCCACCTCTAACTTAACTCCCTCATCCCATAATAAAGCAAGTCCGCCCCCAATTCCAATCAGATTAATAATAGCTAAACATTTAAACTTTAGGCAAAACCTCACACGATCCACTAGACTTTCTTTATTCTTAGTTTTCATAAGGAAAACTAAGTTGGGCCTATCCCAAGCCACTAAGGCTCGAAGATGTTGGACTATCAAGGGATTGCCCAACTCTTGATAGTTTCAGCTCAATAGCTTCATGTATACTCTAGTGGCTTATTTGGGCTAGCCACCAAAGCCCTTTCGTTTACCCCTTCCCACAACTTCACTAGCGTATCCAGCAGATTCTCCTTATCCAATAGATTACCTGATGACCCTTACTTTCCATACGATGTAAACAGTTTTTATTTTTTGGCTACAAGTGTTTTATATGATGTTTTTCTTGCCTTTTTTCATGAAATCTATACTTTTCTCCATTTCTTTCCAAGAAGTATCTAGAACTTGAGTATTCTGTGCTCTTTTCCCCTTATTTGAGGTGACATACTCTATTAGTTCTCCATTTTGCATTACACCCTTTTCCATAGAATTGTAGATGACCAGAGCCCAATCATTAATCTCATTGTGTTCCTGTTGCAGGTTCATATCTTCAAGATAGATTGGTGTTTCTGGTACAGCTTCCTCTTCCTCAAGGGATGGGTCAATTTCTCCAAAGAAGATCTTCCAACATGAACTATAATCTTTCATATCTGCCTTTAGTCATGAGCCATATTTCCAGGTTTGTCTTGAGGTAACCTAGTTTCCTCATAAGGAATTTTTGGGTAATAATCGGCGTAGTGTCCAATGTAGCCTCATGAGTAACAAAAATGTGGCAACCTTTCATATTTGAAATCAATCGACCACTTTTTGCCACCCAAATTAATAATAGTGCCCATCTTCAAAGGGCATGCTAAAGTCAGTCTTACTTTCACTTTCTCGAGTTTGCAAGAGCTGTTATTTCTTACTTCAATTCTCACCTCCTTTACCTCCCCAATTTTAACGCAATACATCGAAAAGATTCTTCAATAATCCCTGCTCTAGAAGGCCCACAATGTAAACCCAAAAAGCATAATGTGTAAATTTGTAGCAATGTTCAGGGACATTTGGATCTCCTTCATGTAAAACCAGTAAATTACTAGCAAACTACCAGGGACCCATTTCCATCACTCTCTTCTTATCCTCAATCGATTCAAACATGTAGATGAAAAAAACCCAGTTAGATAATTTCGCATTTAACTATTTCTAACTTCTGTGCTCTCTTTATTGTGCTGAAAAATGTTTTGAGAAATGTTTATCATAGAGGATGAGTTCACTTTCATGTTTTACCTTCTTAGGCTTTTCAGTAGGCAACTTTGTGATATCCCTTTTGGTCCATAGATCTCCCATCCTTTTGCATAGAGCCAACAGTTTGAGGTTATTCTCATGCCCATCCTCCATATTGACACACTTAAAAGATCAAAGGTAGAAAGATTGGCTTATGAAATTTGGTATTTAGTAGTGAAGTAACCGAGAATTTAGAGGTGGAAGGATTAAGACTATGCTAAAGGGCTGGCTGGGTTTTAAGTTATGGAGTGAAGGGAGCTTTAATTAGGCTGAATCAGGTATCAATGGATGTAAGGTAGAATATGTTGATCTCGCTAACTAGAATGAAGAGTGAAAATGAAGGCTACTCAAACTACTCAAGAGGCAATTTTATGTGATGGAATACCCATTTCCCCAACTATAGATTCAAAGCCAATTTCCTCCAGAAGCAAAACTAGATTGGTAAGAAGAGAACAAGAAGATGAAGCCAGATACCTTAATCTAGAGGGAAATGATTGATGGTAGCCATGGGAAAACTTGGCAAAAAATTAGGGTTTCCAGAGTCAAAGTACCACCTAAGGGGTAGAGAGGAGCTCACATGGGTTAAGAGAGGTTCAAATTCCCCTTAAAGTGAATTGAGCGTCACCTAATTCTTCTTGAGTGATGTTTCTATAATTCATTGACTATAAGCTTATATTTGACACAAGAAAACTATGAACATCAACAAAGTAAAAGTCTTGTCATAAAATGGAAGTTCAGATTTGTGGTTTTAGATTATATACTCATTATTGAAAGCCATAAGACACCGCAGGGTCGCGTGAAGATAAAAGGCAAAAAAAACTTATTGTAGGTTCTAGGTTACAAGTTGTAAGTTCTCAAACCTAGAACCTATCTATCAAAATGAGTTCCTCAATTTTTGAAACTCGAAACTTACTTTGTACATACCTTGAAACCTTGACCTAGACATATTCTTACCAATTTGATTCTCAAGTTCTAAGTTCTATCTTGGAACCATATTCACCCCTAATCTCCAAGCAAAAATCCAAGATTAAAAGGACAACTCAAACTAAAAGAAAAAAAAAAGTTTGTCACTTGACCAAATAAGAAAGAACAATTATGTAAAGATTCAAATCCATTGTTGCGAAAAGGACGAGCGATCGAACAATAAAATAGACATAATAAAGAAAATAAATCGGACATAGATTTACGTGATTCGGTCGTAGAGACCTACATCCACGGGGAGAGTAGCGATGAATTCCACTATAGAACAAACAATACAACGGAGATTACATACTCGAGTCACTCAAACACTCTCAGTGTTTTCCAAGCCCCAATTACACCAAATAACTCAAGTAGTGTTTAGCCCCACAATTCCTCGTAAAATAATCTCTCAATCTCACAAAGGAATTATACACAAATTCTTACCACAAGAATTTAATCGGCTGCAAACACTTGAATCTTCTTGGCAATTGCTTGAACGAAATCAATAGAGAAAACTTCTCCCAGGCACTCAATGACGAATTTGCGCTTCAAGACCTCTTGCATCAACAATGGCCTAATTCTTCTCCACGCATAGCCGTATATATATAGTGGACTTGAAGACTTTCCAATTCTTGAAAATCACTCCTATTTGGAGTAGGAAACAAATCAAACTTTTGTTTTGGGCTTAAACTTGAGACATATTTTCAACAATCTTCACATTGGCTCGACGTTTGAGCCAAGTGACAATCGCTTCAAAATTCGAACTCTACCGTTTTTCTCCCATAGCCCCCGATAGGCTCAACCGCCACAGATATCTTTCAAGTCCAAGTCCCACTTGAACTTCGCTATAATCGAAGACCTCATAAAAACACCAACTCCACATGCACCTTTAATTGCTACACAAGGATTTCTCGACACAATCTCCTTAACCACAGATAAAGCAAAACCATTGTCGCATTCATATCTGTCAGAAGATCGAATATGTACCTTGTTAATATCAGCAGTTACAGCAACTGTTGGCTTTACAAACTCCACCTCGTTACAAACACCATCTGTGTTGATTACCACGTTAGTACCCGCTACCTCAGGAGTTTCTGGTTGCAACTCCACCTCAAGCTGAACACCGTTCAGATCCGTATAAACACTGCTATTATCACTCCTAACTAGCAGTACTAGAGACTCATCAAACATAACTTCTCTGCTGATAATAGGAGAATTTAACTCTGGGCACCACAACCGATAACCCCGCTCACCTTGTGCATAGCCTAGGAATATGCACTTTCTTGCATTTCCATCAAGCTTACCATCACTTGCTTGAACATAACACGAGCAACCAAATATTCTAAGAATAGAATAATCAATAACGTTACCTGACCACACTTCTTCGAGAGTCCGATGTCTAATTGCAGTCGATGGGGATCTATTCATCAAGTTAGGAATTTCCTAGCCATACCAGCACTAGAGATCATTTTGTAGGCCATCTCTAGTAATATTCTGCTCAACAATTCTGCAACATGTTGTGGTTCATTGGCAGTAGTGCGGTGTTTCACTATGCCTTCTTTCATGCAGAATTCATTTAACAGCTTTGAGTAAAACTCCATACTACTGTCAATCTGCACCTGCTTAATCGTCTTACCAGTCTCCTTTTCGATCAAAGCTTTCAATTGCATGATCCTGACAATAGCATCAAATTTGTACCTAAGCACAAACACCCATGTCTTCATCGAGTAGTCATCAACAACTATTAACATATGTCTGACACTCTTCCAAAAAGGAAACCGCGACAACCTGCGAACATTCAAGTGCAGTAACTCTGCAATTTCCGTGGTTTCTTTGACTATTATACCGAACTACACTTTCCGCCGTTGATCTAAATCGCTGCACCTGCATACATTCAGTTCGTTAGCAATATAACCACATAGCAGATTTCTTTCACTTAAAACCTTCAGGCTCTTGTTAATGTGCCCCAAACGCATATGCCACAATTCAGACTCTCAAACATATGCATTTGACGTCTCTGCAACGAAATATGTCATTGTTTCACCTTGAAGCTCATACAGGCCATTGTGCTTGATTCCTTTGATTATCACTAAAGCACTTCGAACAACTTTCAGAATTCCACATTCTGAAATATACCGACACCCAGCTGAATCTAGGGCACTCAAGGAAATTAAGTTTTTCTTCAATTTTGGAACGTGCCTCACTTTAGTCAATGTCCTCACAATACCATCATGCATTCTGATTTTAATATTACCAACACCTACAACATCGCATTCGGCATTATTCCCCAACTGCACTTTACTACCATCCGTGCATTGATAAATAGTAAACCAATTTCTATTTGGTGTAGCATGAAAAGAACAACCAGAATCCATAATCCATCCATCAAACGATGAATAATCAATGACGGACAAGATATAATCGGCACTATCTAAATTACCAACAGCTATAGCTGCAACATCATCTGCAGTATCAACTAAAATTTCATTACCCTTCTCATTCTTCAGCTTAAGGCAATTTCTTCGAAGATGCCCCCTCTTGCCACAGTTCCAACAGACAGCACCACCAGTCCTTGACTAGCTGCGTCTATTCATGTTCCTACTACCACGTGTACTAGTTCTTCCTCTATTTTTACCTACTAAAGCAGTAGATATGGATTCACCAGATTCTCTTCTACGAATATCATCACTTAGAATTAAATCTCGAACCACATCAAATGTTAAGCTTGTTAACCCTGAGGAATTACTAACAGTAGTAATAGTAGTATTTCAACTATCAGGCAATGAGGATAACAGAATCAAAGCACATACCTCATCTTCAACGTCAATATCAATTGAACTCAATTGACTAACAATCACATTGAATTCATTGATATGATCTGCAACTGACGCACCTTCGCTCATCTTCAAGTTAAACAAATGCCACATCAAGTAGACCTTATTGATTGTAGAGGGCTTCTCGTACATATCAAATAGGGCTTTCATTAAACCCGCAGTGGTAAGTCTTCTTCACGATGTTAAATGCGACGTTACGAGCCAACGTCAGCCGAATAACACCCATAGCTCATCTATCCAACAAATCTCAATCAGCTTTCTTCATTGTCTCTGGCTTCTCGCCCGATAGGGGTGCATGTAGTTTCATCTGATAGAGATAATCTTCAATCTACATCTTCTAGACACCAAAATCCTTCCCATCAAATCTGTCGATTCTCACTTTTACTTCTTCTATCGCCATTGATTTGCTTCAGCTCAGCCAAGCCTAGCTTTGATACCAATTGTTGTGGAAAGGGCGAGCGATCGAACAATAAAATAGACAAAATAAAGAAAATAAATCGGACACCAAATTTATGTAGTTCGGTCATAGAGACTTACGTCCATGGAGAGAGTAGCAATGAATTCCACTATAGAACAAGCGATACAATGGAGATTACACACTCGAATCACTCAAACACTCTCAATGTTTCCCAAGCCCCAATTACACCAAATAACTCACACAGTGTTTAGCCCTACAATTCCTCGTGAAATAATCTCTCAATCTCACAAAGGAATTATACACAAATTCTTACCACAAGAATTTAATCGGCTAAAATACTTGAATCTTCTTGGCGTAATTGCTCGAACGAAATCAACGGAGAAAACTTCTCCCAAGCACTCGATGACGAATCGACACTTCAAGACCTCTTTTATCAACAATGGCCTAATTCTTCTCCATGCATAGCCGTATATATATAGTGGACTTGAGGGCTTTCCAATTCTTGAAAGTCACTCCTATTTGGAGTAGGAAAGAATAAATAAATATATAAATTAAGAAACCCACACCTACTAGGATTAGGAAACAAATCAAATTTTTGCTTTGGGCTCAAACTCGAGACATATTTTCAGGGGTAAGTACACTAGGAATGCCATAACTTTCGTACGGCGCTCACTTTGGTGCCAAAACTTTTTTTTCGCTCACTTGAGTGCCACAAGTTTTAAAAAACGTTCACTTGAGTGCCAATTCTGACGTGGCTGCCGAAAAAGCGCGTGGCCGTAGGAAAAGGCGACGTGGCGCCGATGAATAATATTTTAATATATTTTAATATATTTATTAATTTTTGATTTTTTTGATTTTTTTCTTTAAGGCGAGGGTCACCGGTGGCCCTCGCTGGCCCTAAAAAAGCAAAAAAAAAAAATCAATTTTTTTTAAAAAAGAGTAAAAACGGCGTCGTTTTGCCTAAAAGTCCACGTCGACGTCGAAATTTATTAAAAAAAAAAGAAGAAAAATCATTAAAAAATTCCACGTATGCATTTTGGCCAGAAGTGGCACTTAAGCGCGAACGATTTTTGGCCGGAAGTAGCACTTAACTGAACGATTTCACTCCGATGTGGCACTCAAGTGAGCGAAAAAAAAGTTTTGACACCAAAGTGAGCGCCGTATGAAAGTTATGGCACTCCTAGTGTCCTAACCCCCATATTTTCAACATCCTAGCCATTATGTTTTTTTTTTTCTGTCCTGATTATCTCTTTGATGCAACCACATTTATATCTTATCTTGCCCATGCGGAGAGACTAAATTACACATGAAAGAGTGTCTTAAGTCATGTATGGTGCAATTGAAGGATCAACTTACATAGGGGTGTGTAAGAGGGACCGCCCAAATCGGAAACCACCTGGACCCTATTAGATTGTCTGGTTCGATCCGATTCTTGAAAGTGTCGATCTGATTCCTAATTCCTAAAAATGGAATGGTATTCGAGCAATTTGATTCTTGGTTCCAAGAGGAAATCAAACTAGACTAGGCCGAACCGATTACATTTTTTAACTATTTCTTAAAATTTAGTTTTTGACTAAATAATGGTACCGCAGGTTAAGATACGATAACTTTTCACTCATCGTCACTTTCATCAATATCTTAAGTCCCTTTCTTGTTATGCATGGCTACTCTTTAGTAAAACATAAAAAATAGTTAGTTCCATTGGATCGGACTGGATTGGATTGAAACCGATGATCCGGTCCAGTTATTGATCCTAGTACCAAATGGTCCGGTCCCTAATTCCCAAAATTAGGAATTGGTCCTCCTGATTGGTTCCTAGTTCCACTTTAGTATCGGACAGGACCGAGAACCGATTACCCCTAAACTTATGTGCAGGAGGGAGTATACCACTAAAGTTTGTCCTAATGGCCACTTTTCCCATATATAGGAAAGGTAAGGCAGGGGTTTGAATCCTCACATTCTCGAGAGGTTGGGGTTGGGATGATTTAGTTTCAAGTATGGATTTTGGCTCACACACCCTACAAAGAGGCAAGGCAAAAATTTGAGAATGAGAGTAAGAGTAAGAGTAAGACAAGATTGACAAAAAAAAATCAATATACTGTCAATATATTGCCATAAATCTCTTAATATTACTTTTAAAAAATCAAGCAAGGATGTTGATTCACGTAAGTAAATAAATAAATAAATAGATCTTCCTCTATTGGATTCCAAATGCTTAGCCCAAAACCTTCAAGCTGTGTGAGTGTGAGGAGGGTCTCCGAATCAGCCAATGTTGGAAAGGGAAACCCTATTAGTGGAAAAGACGGATGAAATAGGAAAACATCAATTATAAAAAGGACACATATATCTTTCCTTAAATGGGTTTTTTAAAAATACACTCAAGGAGCTCATTAAGAAATTTTTACTAATGATAAAAATGTTAAATTGATTATTAAAAATGCCATGGAAAAATCCAAAACTCGCTCTTGCTTTTACACAGCCATATCAATTTGCTTTTAAGATCTGCAATTCGAATGTCCGGACAAAAACCTAAGATTAAGTGGCCTCGTGCAAGTAAATCCTTCTAGTGCACTGCACTAGCAGGGAAGTGGAACATTCGGTTACGCAGAGGAAAAGTGAGCTTATTGCGAGAACTAATGACAGCTTGAACGTTTTTGTTGATAGTATCTCTTTTGGCATCATCTTGTGCACATAAACCAAGGAAATCTAGGCAATGAGTGCACCTACTTGGCCCGTGTGGAAAGTTGTCAAGAAACGTAAGCTAACTAAAAAGCACTATCTTTCGATTCACCTGCTCCCAAGGAATCATTTTTCCAGTCATTGCGTTTGACTTTGCTCTTTTTAGTCTTTCGTTTAATCCCACAAACAAACTGGTTAACTTTGATCATCCTTGTTGCAGTCATTCGGTTTATCCCAAAAGAAACGCACTGGGCATCAACCAGCAAATCAAATAAACATGCATCCGTCGCTTGCTTGAAACTAACAGAAAAAAGAGTTCCTTATCAACAAAAAAGGACAAAGACGACAATCCATAAAAGATATTAATGTTGCCAAACTGCATGTGACTGCTAACTGGATGCTACACATGCTATCTACGAACCTGCCAGGGATAAACAAACGTTGTAGAATGAATGCCAAATGTTCTAGCTTGATGTCTATATAGAGATTGATTCAATCTTAAGTGACAAGGATGCGCTATCTATCGATTCTTCATTGGCATCACTGGGCAGTCCATCTTCGAATACGTGACGACTTTGGTGGGTCTGAGAGAAACTTTGAGATTTCCTTAGTCCTTCAAGCTCCATGGCAACCTCTCTCATAGTAGGTCTCTTTCTTCCATTCCATCTCAAACACCTCATGGCAAGCATTGGTACTGCAAGAACATCCTCAGTTTTTGCTTCATTGGCCACGACAGGATCTAGGATCTCTGCCAAACGGCGTTCCTTCATTAGCAAGATAAATCTAGCAACTAGATGTCTCCCTTCATCATCTTCTGAGAAAGAAGTTGGCTTTTGCCCCATAAGTAAGTCAATTAGCACTACTCCAAAATTGTACACATTGCTTTTATCTATGAACTGACTAGATTGGAAGTATTTTGGGTCCAAGTATACGAAGGTCCCTTGCATGGCCGTTGTCAGGTGAGTT
Source organism: Corymbia calophylla (assembly GCA_014182845.1). Taxonomy (NCBI): domain Eukaryota; kingdom Viridiplantae; phylum Streptophyta; class Magnoliopsida; order Myrtales; family Myrtaceae; genus Corymbia; species Corymbia calophylla. Next base: position 12,336,083 of record CM024700.1, read on the forward strand.
TTGTCAAATGGAACAAGCCTTGAGGTACCAAAATCAGAGACTTTTGCAATGTACTTTTCATTTAGCAGAATGTTAGACGGCTTTATGTCTCAATGATAAATGGGAATTGAAGTTGCAGAATGCATGTACGCTACTGTTCCAACGACTTCACATGCAATTCTGTGCCAGTCTTCCCATGAAAGGGAACAATCTCCTGCTGATGAATATGCTGCGACAAGGTGCCATTAGGGACGAACTCATACACTAGTAAAGGGAACTTGGTCTCCAAACAACATCCTATCAATTTTACAATGTTCCGATGATTAGCCTGTGATAGAACAACCACTTCATTAATAAACTGTTCAATTTGGCCTCTGTTGCTAGTCTTTGACTTCTTCACAGCAACTATTGATGTAACTAGTATTAACACCTAGAGGGGGGTGAATAGGTTTAGAAGAACTTTATGTGCAAACAATAACAATCTTTTGCAATCTACAAACAGAAATTGAATAGAGAGAGTAGAGAAGATTGCAAACACAGTTTATAGTGGTTTGGCTTTAGACAAGCCTACGTCCACTCTCCAAGTGATCAGCCAATAGGCTGGATTTTACTATGTGATCAAAGGTGATTACACACTCTTGAGTGTTAGCACTTGGTGATGATATGTTTCACAAAGTCACTCTTCTTGGTAATATACTAGGATCATTCAATTTCGCACTTTAGACAACTGATGAAGAAGAGAATCGAGCTTTGGAATATGTTAATTCTCTTTAGTCTCCTAGGTCTCATCTTATCCTTATATACTCTCCAAGCCACACTCGACCGTTGGCTCTTTCCTTGAGAGTTTAGTCTTTCATTTCTTGGACAGACTTTATAAGGCAAGTCTTTTTAATCGTTTGGAGGTAGATTAGATCCCCTTGGATTATGTTCGCCCATACAATCAGAATCTAGGCTTCCATAAGTGCTCTTTTCTTCTTTGGAAGTTGTCTGTTGATTGATCCTACCAATCAGTTTGATACAACAAAATCAATATAAGTAAAGTAAGTGAAATACTTTACCGTTGGTAATCTGGTCCTATAGTCTCATTTTGAGTCTAATAAACTAATAATGTTTTGGGTCTGTTTAAGTTCTTCGTCTGGTACGGTCAGACTCAGAAACTGCGTCTATTCAGGTCTTCCATCTGGTATAGACAGACTCAAAAGCTGCGTCTCTTCAAATCTTCTGTCTGGTATGGACAGACTCAGAGAAACCTTATGCTTTTCCTTCTGCCACCAGCAGACTCAAAAGCATAAGCCACCCTGTGGCTTTTCCTTATAAAGAGATATATAATTTCTTACATAAAATGATTTGTTAACATCAAAATTAGGAGTTTTCTCAACAACTATGGTACCGTCCGGTAGCATTCCTTTGTAAACCGTGCCGAACCCACCTTGACCAAGAACTCGTCACTAGCTGTAGTTATCTATTGCTCTTCGCAAGATCTTTTTCTTCAGAGAATATTGCTGCTCTTCCATCTCTTCCATAAGGTGCGAACTTTTGTTGCAATAGCAAACCGCCATTTTGCTGAACAGTTTTTGCTTGACAATTCTCTCCGCTTCCTTAGATATCTGTATAGCCATAGCTAAAAGCAAAAGACACAAGAATCCCATACAAATGCCGGCACCTAAAGAAAACAATAAGTCTATAAGGAAACTGTGAGATAACACATTCTAGTTTGATCTATTCAAATTGCTCCCAATAATTCGCCCAAGATGACCAATCCAATTCTACTATTCCTGAGTATAGAGCACGTCATGAAACTAACTTGCATGCTCTCCTAAGTCAGACAATGTAGAGGTTGTTGAAGCATATAATAAAATTCCATCTACATCACTATTCCCGAAAGCAAACTCACAGCGAAGCCATACAAAATATTCCAATTGCTGCCTGCAATTTCTTTGTTACTTTGCCAATCCCAAAGGAGGACTGTCCCATCACTGCAACATCCCTAGTGGTGATAACGTTCAATCACAAGACATAGCTTAGGGGGCTTAAAATGTTATGTTGCAAAGGAAGAAGTAAATGATGAATATTTGCATGGAGCCACAATACAAAGAGACAGCAAATGAGATTCATGTGTTGTATATCAATCTATAAGCAAGGAAAATTATCAGAGAGATCAAGTGCGTCAACTGGAGCATTTGAGCAAGACCGGAAGGTGCCAAATAGATAAGATGGGGAGACCAAAAAGGCTTAGGGTAGATGAGTGTAGGGCCTGTGCAACTGTCCAAAGCGGTAATCACAGCCAATACAAATACAGGAAAAGGATAATCTCTTCCGATCAAGCATTCAGTGTTGCTGTGACAGAGTTAGTGGAGAGATTGATGGCTACCTATCACAATAACCAGCTTGAAAGGAAACTTCTTCCGGTCAGGCATGCAATTGAGGCCATTTCTGAGTGCGCCTTCAGCATGTCCATTGGGACAATAACAGAAGGAACTCTTGGAATTCTTTGAATAGTTAAGAGGAATAAGGATGGGAGTAAAAGGGTATAGTACAATGGTATTCGTCATCATATTTGCCTCCATAACGCTTTGCACAGTGACACCAAAGCTTTCCATAATTAAATCCACATCGTCGCCTGATGTCACCAAATATGTAAGCATGGATTTAACCCCATTAGTTGTGTCATTAATACTTGGGCATGTGCATCTTGGTGGAACCAGCAGCCGTGAACCTGCATAATAAAGCCCACCAGTATCAACAGCTAGAGCGTGGCAAGAGGACAGGCCTTGGAATGTATCATTGGCTATGGTCAAATAGGTATCTCCCTCGGCCAGAGTGTAAGTGCCTGGTGCAAGAATACGCTTTTAGTGCAATAGCAAGGAACTGGAACTATGACAAAGTGACAGGAGAATTGCCCAAAAAGTCCTAAACTTATTGTTGTGCTAATTCAGTCCTAAACGTTTTTTTTTTACCGATTTAGTCCTAAACCTTTTGCGATTGTGCCAATTTAGTCCATCCCACCAAATTTGCTAGCCGGAGCTAATGTGGACGCCGGCCAAAGCACCTTGATGACAATATTTTAATAATATTTTTATTATTTTTCGAATTTTTTTTATTTTTTTTATTTTTCTGTTGTTTTTTCCTTTTCTTTTTTTTTGTCTCTTCCTCCCTTGCCCCTCCCCTCGCCGGCGGTAGTGGCTGACCAGCTCTAACGAGGCTGCCGGCCATTGCGCAACGACCGTGAAACCCTCGCTAGCGACCTCGCCTAGACTTGGGGGCCGCGGCGAGGGTCACGACCCCAACAACCCTTGCCGATGGCCTCGACTAGATCTGGGCAAAGCCGCCTCACCCAGGTCTGGGTGAGGCCGTCGGGGGCCGCGACTCTCATCGACGACCTTGCCCAGACTTGGGGAGGCCTAGGGGCGCGGTGAGGTTGGCCTCGCCCGGATTTGGGCAAAGTGGCTTCACCCAAGTCTAGGTGAAGCGCACCTCGCCTAGGTCCAGGCGAGGCCGCGGGCCGTGACCCTTATCGTCGACCTCGCCTAAACCTAGGGGAGGCCTGAGGGTCGCGGTGAGGTGGCTTTGCCCAAATCTGGGTGAGGCCAGCCTCGCCATGGCTTGGCCGTGGATGAAGGCAGCCTCACCCGCGGCTAGTGAGGCCATGGAAGGCCGGGCGAAGGTCGCCATTACCTTTGCCAACCATGGGCAAGGCCGCCTTTGCCCGCGGCTAGGCCATGGCGAGGTTGGCCTCGCCCATCGGGCGAAGCCAGCTCGCCATGGCCCCCGTGCCTTGCCTTGGTCAGGCGAGGCCGCCGGTGAGGGTGGCCGGTTTGATAGGGGCTGCGACCCTTGCTAGCCACCGATGAGGGCTTCGCGGCCCTAGCGTAATGGCCGGCAAGCCTCATTGGAGCTAGCCGATCACGCCACCGGTGGGGGGGGGGGAGGGGCAAGGGGGAAGAGACAAAAAAGATAAAGAAAAAAAAAAATTAAAAAAAAATTTAAAAAATTCGGAAAATAATAAAAAATTTGAAAAAAATAAAAATATTATTAAAATATTGTTCGCCGGCACCAGGTGGCCAAATTTGGCCGGATGGACTAAATTGGCACAATCGCAAAAGGTTTAGGACTGAATCAATAAAAAAAAAAGTTTAAAACTGAATTGGCACAAATATAATAGGTTTAGGACTTTTTTAGTAATTCTCCCACCAAGTGACCATAAGTATCTCTTCGGCAGTGGTTTTGATGTTGTTGATGGTGGCTATGTCCAATGCGTCTGAGCCGAGCAGTGAAGCGATGGCAAGGGATGATTTGTATAGGGAGGTAGATCAAAAGGTCACAAGGGACTGCCATGCTGGAGAGCCATTGCAGGGGTAACCTTTCGGCTCAGATGATGAGGACGAGCAGTCATCCTTCGTCCCACCAAAATATTGACAGCGGCATATGTGATGAAACAGAGGCAAGAACAATAAGCTTCGTGCCAACAATGAGAGTGGGAACGCATCCATGGTCTTGGAATAACTGAGATTTGGCATAAACGGATGTTGATACGAACAGCGAAATCAAGACTTCACGAATGACTCATATATCAAGCCCGCTATCACTCCGCCCACCTCCACGACCAGGTAATGGGAGCTAAGAATTGTCATGATTGACCAGCAGACAGATAAAAAAGGGTCCGGCTTAGCCGACCGTCCTCCGTCAAACGACAGAGTGATGGTCTTTTTTAACCGGTTTCCATCTTTTACCCTTTTTTTCTTCATTTTTATGTCTTTTTATTGCAAGTTTAAATTGAGAGATAAAATGGCAAGAGAGCCCACACAATCGATTTTCATGAATATGATGAAAAAAATAAATTAGAAAAGTAGAGATTAACGATGAATACCTCTTACTTTCTTGCAACGAGAAAAGTAGATATTGATGAACATTTTTCCATAGTTATGACTTATTTGATTACAAATTAGTCGAAGTTCAAAGCATGCAAGAAACATTCTAAAAAAAAAGAAAAGAGACAATTAAATTCCTTTTTTTATTTATTAAGTTTTTTTATTTGGGAATAATATCTACATAATCTTTTTATTTGGCCTAAGAATAATAGCCACTATTTTAAAAGTAACGACTGAATTCTTCAATATTTCTTATTATTTGAATAGTATTGTAGATTTGTTTCTTATTGTGTGAATATTATTACTTTGATTTGTTTCTCAATTTGAGCTTGCAACAAGAAAATATAAAAATAAACAAAAAGGTAAAAGATGAAACCGGTTGAAAAAGTCGACGGATTTCATCCAAATATGATGGAGAACGGTCAGCTAAGCTTTTTCCGATTAAAAAATCACCAGGCCTGCGAGATGTTTGGAGCACCTCGAATTTTATAAGTGCTACGACATGTGCACGTGCTCGTTTCGCGCGGAAGGAGGCAAAGCACAATGTGCTAGTTTCAATGCATCACCTAAGTCACATATTTATCTTTCTTAGAAGCTAAAAAGAAATCAGTTTCATGTCTTCTTCTCTTTTTTTTGCAGATTGAGGGGGCGACATGCGATAGATAGAATATTGAAATGCGATTCATGTGGTGTGCGAATTTTGCTGGCCAAAAAAAAAAATCGTTACTGAGTTGGGCTTTTCCAGTGCCTAAAAGTAGAAAAGAGGGGATGTTGGTATAGGACTAGAAATGATGCGTCAGAAAGCCCAAACCTCAACTTTCAAGCTCCTATGGTACTTTCTTATGCTTTTGCCCAATTTAGTTATGATTGCTACTATGGTCGAGGCCTAAGTAATACCGATACCAACACATGATATGTAATACAACATGACACGATACGTGAATTCTAACACATTGTGATATATTGTATATTTAATGTATATTTTTATATATACATAACAAATTATCATTTTTATGTTTATTTCAATCAAATTAATTTGATTTAAATTTATAAATAAATAAATTATAATAAAAGAGTTTGGAATGAATTTACACTAAAAAAATTAATTCACCATTTGTTAATATTATTTATTGTTTCAATTTAACAAATTTAACTCCATTCCAATAATTCATAAAATTTGGACGAAAAAATACAAGTAATCATTATTCTGGACTTGCATGTCAGAAGAAAGAGATTAAAAAAAAACTTTGGGAATAAATTGTGTGTCACAAAAAGTGAGTAAAAAGATAAGAGAAAACTAAGTTTTTCTTATTTCCCAAATTATTATTTTTATTAATTTATTATTTTTTCACATATTTACTTTTTGACCTTTTATTTATTGAAAATTTTTAAAATTTACCTGTGCATTTCTGAATCAAGTGTTGGAATTCCAAACTCGAGTTTCAAGAAAGTTAATCATACACATGTTGATTGAATGTTGAGTGTCGGAGATTATCGGACTTGTGTCAGAATGTCCGACACGACATGAAAGCTCTTGGAGAATGTCAGTTCTTCCTATGGCGAGGCAATATCATGTGGGTCGTGTGTGCCAAAGATCTTGGATTACGTAGTCATGAAGAGAAGCCATATTGAAGATCTTATTGAGCACCACTCCACTACTCTTGTGAAATTAGCATTGCCTGATACGGAAGCGGCTTCTCTGTTCTCAATAGATGGAGGGGCAGATAAATTTGCAATCAAGAACATGCATTCTATGTATTTAGCAGTAAAGTCTATGCTGCGACCGTCAGTTTATTTTGATTTCAATATAAAAAATTAAGTTCAAATGTACCAGACTGAGCTTGATCTAATTTCATCTCAAAATATATCATTAATCTTTAGCCCCTACAGTCAATCATCTTCAAGGGACTCGGTAACTCGAGAATGCAAAATCCTTATCACAAACGTGGGATGAAACAGCCAAGTTTCGCAGGGATTCTATGGATCATGTCAGTAAACTGGACAACCGTGTTGCATCTTCTGAAGAAACCTTATCTGATGATAGCTTCACTGCCCTTCGTCTCCATGACATGCATTTCACCCTCCCCCATCTTCTCCTTCCCTTGTGAAGAACGCACATAACTCGTTATTTGCCTCCTGTCAGATAGTTCCTGTTTCCCTCGTAGCTGTGGGCATTGGTAGGGGTGTCAAAAATGCTTGCGTTAGCTCAACCCGACCTAGCCCTAAAATTTAGGACTGGACCTCATCTTTTTCAGGTAGGGATTTTCAGATGTTGGAATAAATGGGGTTGAAGTAGGATTGGGCTTGGTTAGGCCGGGCTTTTTTGACACCTCTGTGTATAGAGTAGTGTTGAATAAATTTCAAATTTTTCCTCTTGAGTATAACTATTTTATGATATTCGAGTCTAACCCAACCCAATCCATTCATTTGTGTTATATGATATTTAGATCACAATTGGGTCAATTGTGCCCTTGTAGGGTGTCGGGTTGGGTTGGGTATCATGAAACCTGGCCTGACCCGATCCAACCACTTGACACCCCTTGTGTCGGTGGCCCCCCAATGCAGTCCTCATCGAATAGTGCAAAAAGCACTTGTAAAATCTGGAAAAAAAAAAAGAGCCAATGCGCTCAAACCTTGGCCTGGACTGCCACCCACACAAGTTGTTATTACCCAATATATAAACAGAGCGCTCATACTTGCCTGCTTCATCGCCAGCAAATCCAGCTTCAACCTCAACGGCGTGTATTCGGAGTTCGTATGCTGTCGGGGTGGATTTGATTACCAAGTATGGCAGAGGGCTTGGAGTCGTTGAAATCTAAGTTTGGCCTCTAAACATCGTCCAGTTTAACAAGGCTTGACAAACTGTTGATACTGCAAGAGGTCACTGCTTGCTCAAATGAAGAACAACTACATTTCCGTCCTCATCGCAAGTCAAACCGTTCCAAGAGTGAGTATTGTTTCAACGAGACCAGCTTGGACGCGGGTGCATTGGCGTGAGGCTATCTTGTCAAATCGGGCAACAAGAGTTCTTGGTCGGTATGACATCAGCCAGAAGCCAGCATCGTGTGCGTCATGTGTGCCAAAGAAATTGGACCACATGACTATGAAGTTCTCATAGGACGTGACTTTACTAATGTTGTGAAATTGATATTGCTGATGCACAAGCAGCTTCTCTGTCCTCAATAGATTGAAAGGCAGGGAATTTGCGATCAAGAGCCACGCGTTGTATGTTTTCCACGGCAAAGTTTATGCTGCGACTGTTAGTGTATTTTGACTTCAATGAAAAACTAAAGTTTAAATGTAACAAAATGACTTGGGGAGTTGACTGTTGACTGTTGACTGTGACGGTGCCATTATTCGAGACGAAATAGCAAACCTGAAGAACTTTCCAGCGTTGATCTGAAACAGGTTTCATGTGATTATTAATCAATTTATCGTGTGCTCTTCTGTGGTTATCCTTCTTTTGCTGAAGTACAACTTCCTTCCCTTTAGTTATCCGTGGGATTCTCATTAAGATCCAAAGAGGACAATTTCCTCCCATAGTGGATGAAGTACGGTTGTCTCAAATTTGAGCACACTCCATGGCTTAGTAAACGGAACTAGGTCCTTCCATTTCCAACATGAAATGAAAACAAGTTCGGATTAGAAGAAAACCAGGAACTTAACAAGGAGAAATAAGCGGAGTTTTCACGGTTGAACTTGACTGGCAGATAAAAGTAGCCTTGAAGACGGTTCCACCTGTCTTGCAAGATTAGGCGCCCACTTTCTTTATTAGTGTGCTACAATATATGCCTTCATCTAACTAATCGACAATAAATTATCTAGCCAATTGTTGGCTTGACTCTGCTTTAGACCCAGAAGAGACGCACAGGCCCCAGCGCACCACACAAATTAATGAAGTTTCTTGGTAAGTTGGGTCGTGCCAGTGACAAATCCATGGCTGCTCTGAAATGTCAACCCCAATTGTGGCTGTGCTTTTCCGTGAAGTTTCGTGGATACAATTAGCAATAAGCTGTTTGGACAAGGTACAAGTTCGAAGTTTCAAAATGAATGATGATCAAGCGTTTGAGCTCCATCGAGTACATGATCGACTCGACCCTAATATTAATTGAAGACTGAACACTTGGATTCAAAAGAGATGGAGCTCGAGCACTGCTGCCTATAGTTTTTCATTTCCTCAAACTCAACTCCACCCCAAGTAAAAAAGAAAATTCAGTTAACACGGTATTCAAGGTCGAGCACTTCAGGTTTCAGAATACATGAAAAGTGAAATAAGCACACGTAGCTTAATCTGACCATGGAGCAGTTGTTGAAACTGAAAAATAAATCACTATCTCGAACAGCTCACAAGGAACTTGAATGTCAACAGCTATTGTTGAAATATTAACGCGGAATCTGATCGGGAGCATCGAAGAAATAATCGTAGAACGGTAAATGACAACTTTGGCTAGAGCTAAAAAAATCCTATACTTTTCTCTTATTTTCCTCCTCTATCTTACCCAACTTGTGGGCCCTTCCTTGTACGGTCAAAGAAAGAGAAGAGTTCAACGTTGGCCCAAGGGGGACGTCCGTCTCCACCAGCTAAAGTGTACAGAACTTGGTCTTGGTCAATCCGGTCAAAAATAAGGCCCAAAACAGGAAAGTAAAATACATTGTTCAATAACAAATACAAATGTGGCCGACCTTCAGTATTATCTCCAACGAATTATTTCACCGCCTAAGAGAATGCACGCCTAATTGTCCTTGTTAATGCAGATCAGTCTACATTATCCAATTGAGTTGGGTTTCACAAACTATTCAAACTCGAGACATAATTTAATTATTATTTTTTTGGTAAAACACAGAAAAATGAAATGTTAATGCATATTTCAAATTGGCCATCGGGCGTTCGGTTACCTGATCGAATATGATTTGCTTCATGACATGTTTTCACTACTTAAAAGATTGAAAATATGGTTTACAAGAACCGCTTTCTGATTTTGTTGAAAGCTACTAAAATTTGACAACGGAACATTGAAATAACAACAAGAAAGAGAGAGAAAGGATAGATCCACGACCAACCCAGCCTTCCAGTTAGTGCCCTTCGTGTCCATGGAACTCATGTCAACCCCTTGTCTACTCCTTCCTTGGTCCTGTATCATAAACAACGACAAAGTTGTGGAATGAATGCCCAATGTTCTAGCCTGATGTTTACTGTCACGCCCCAAAACTGCAAGAAAAGGAGTATGACATGGCCGTCCTTCCACACGAAGGACGCAGCTTTAAAATAACCAACAACCTGATATCAACATATATGAACTCAAACCCATATATATATCATATAGACCAACACGTTGGCTACACATCAGAGTTTCTATAATCCTCCAAAATAATATTAACAATAAGAACTCAGCCAACTCAAAAGATAACAAACACTAAATAAGTCTCTTCCCTAAGTCATACCAAAAATAAAATAAATCAAAAGCTTCCCCTAATAGCGCTCTCGCTTTACTCGCTGCTAACCGAGGAACCTGAAAATATAAAGGGTGAATGGAATGAGCAACCACCACTCAGTGAGTAGTACATATCTTCTAAACAGATCGGGCAAGCACTATGCATGGATTCAAAGAAATCCCATAACCTTTAAACTCCATCAAATATATAAAATACATAATGAATCATATAAGAGTTACTTTTATACTCATATGAAAACTCATTTAAACCACAATAATAATACAAGAATCAATGGTCAAGTCCATTGAATAATCTCCATTCAAAAATTACACATTAATGGTCCATCCATTGACTAATCTATTGATCAATCTCTTACCATGGTCACGACACAACGCCTTGTGACAAGGCGACCAAGATTCCCCCCTTGGCAAGGTCTCCACCTATAATGTCGGTGGCTCGGCCCATAGGGATATCCTACCCGGTATGCATACCAACATGCCCCTCAATGGGCTCACAGCAATAATGAGCAAAATAACCATCCTCAAATACCAGAAAATCAATCCAGGAATCAATATAATAAACCAAATAAATACCTTTTTGCAACATCATCATCCACAATTTCTCAAGTCATCCACATACTTTTCCATAAATCATTTGCAAAACACTTATAAATATATTTTGCCTTCCAATACTTTGCATAATATGTTTTCCAAACCTTTATAAACAATCAAAAGGTAGTCTATGCCCGATCCGATTTTTATGCAATAATAATGTCATTTCATAATCCCATACCATATATAATCCATATAATTTTCTCACATGAATTTTACAAATTCAAAGAAAATATAGTACCACTCACCTCGTCACCTATGATCCAATAAAACGATATTTGAATCGTCAAACTCGCGGTCCTAACAAATAATTGAGGAATGAGTTAAAACCCGATAAAAATCTACCTCAATTATTGAGACAACTAAATCACACCTTAACACTAATAAAACGACCCCTAAGTGCTAACGAAACGCCTAACAAAAGCAATTTATTCAAAGACGTTCAAGAAGCGAGACTAGGGTGCAAAACTTGATTATGCCACAACTTTCTCATCCGAACTCCGATCTAAACAATTTTATAGTCAAAATGAAGGTAATTCCGAGTACTAGAAGACCCATAAATTGGACAATCCAATTTTGAACCGAAACCGACAAAATCAGATCTCCAAGCAACCGCGCGCGTACTGTTCATCCAGCGGGCAGAAGTTCAAAATTCCGTTTCGGACAAACCACAAGCTCAAATCAAATTCCGTAAAATCTCACGGGTCCATGACATCCTAAACTACCATTCTTATAAATTTTCATGGCTTAAAAACTCAAAAATCGGACTTCGCCGCTCAATATTCCCAATATTCCGAATTTGAACCCTAAATCGGAAAAATGCTTCAATTGGAGGAATAAAAGGCACATGTACTCACCGGGTGTTGTATAAAATAATCGAGTCAGCTTTGCGAGGCTCCCGCGACGCGCACGTGCAAAACCCTCTCCTTCTTTCCCTCTCTTTTTCTTTTCTCTCTTTTTCTTTTCTCTCCCGACCGGTTCAGCTTCGGCAAATGAAAATGTAACCCCCCACTTGTTCTCTCTCCTTCTCCTCTTGGACTTTTCAACTCTCTTTCTTTTCTTTTTAAACTCAAGTGGGTCCCACCACTTCCAAAAGACCTGAATATTACATTTACAGAGAGATTGATCCAATCTCAAGTGACGCAGATGCGCTATCTATTGATCCTTCATTGGCATCACCAGGTAGTCCATCTTCGAATACGTAACGACTTTGGCTGGTCTAAGAGAAACTTTGTGATTTCCTAAGTCCTTCAAGCTCCGTGGCAACCTCTCTCATGGTAGGTCTCTTTCTTCCATTCCATCTCAAACACCTCATGGCAAGCATTGCTACTGCAAGAACCTCCTCAGTTTTTGCTTCATTGGCCACAACAGGATCTAGGATCTCTGCCAAACGATGTTCCTTCATTAGCAAGATAAATCTAGCAACTAGATGTCTCCCTTCATCATCTTTTGAGAAAGAAGTCGGCTTTTGCCCTGTAAGTAACTCAATTAGCACTACTCCAAAACTGTACACGTCACTTTTATCTGTGAACTGACTAGATTGGAAGTATTCAGGGTTCAAATATCCAAAGGTCCCTTGCACAACCGTTGTTATGTGAGTTTTGTCGAATGGAACCGCCCTTGAGGTACCAAAATCAAAGACTTTCGCAATGTACTTGTCATCTAGCAGAATGTTAGACGGCTTTATGTCTCGATGATAAATGGGAATTGAAGCCACAGAATGCATGTATGCTACTACTCTAGCAACTTCACATGCGATTCTATACCGGTGGTCCCATGAAAGGGAACAATCTTTGTCTTGCTGATGAATATGCTGTGAAAGGGTGCCATTAGGGACAACCTCATACACTAGTAAAGGAAGCTTGGTCTCCAAACAACATCCTATCAATTTTACAATGTTACGGTGATTAACTTGCGATAGAACAACCACTTCATTTATAAAATGCTTGATTTGGCCCCTGTCAATGATCTTTGACTTCTTCACAGCAACTATGATACCATCTAGTAGCATCCCTTTGTAAACTGTGCCGAACCCTCCATGACCAAGAAACTGGCTTTTGCTGTAGTTATCTGTTGCTCTTTGCAGATGTTCTTCAGAGAATATTGCTGCTCTTCCATCTCTTCCATAAGGTGCGAACTTTTGTTGCAACAGCAAACCGCCATTTTGCTTGAACAGTTTCTGCTTGACAATTCTATCTCTCCGCTTCCATAGATATCTGTATAGCCGATAGCTAAAAAGCGAAAGACACAAGAATCCCATACCAATGCTGGCACCTAAAGAAAGCAATAAGTCTAAAAGGAAACTGTGAGATAACACATTCTAGTTCCATCAATTCAAAATGCTCCCAATAATTCACCTTAGATGACCAATCAGATTCTACTATTCCAAAGTATGGAGCACGTCATAATACTAACTTGCATGCTCTCCTAAGTCTGCCGATGTATATAGGTTGTTGAAGTATATAATAAACTCCCTTCTACATCACTTTTCTTTAAAGAAAACTCACAACGAAGCCATCAAAATATTCCAATTGCTGCCTGCAATTTCTTTGTTACTTTGCCGATCCCAGAGGAGGACTGTCACATCACTGCAACATCCCTAGTGGTGACAGCATTCAATCACAAAACATAGCTTAGGAGAGAATAAACATGGGCTTAAAATGTCATGTTGCAAACAATGAAGAGATAAATGATGAATATTTGCATGAAGTCACAATAGAAATGAGATTCATGTGTTCTATATCAATCTATAAGCAAGGAAGAATCATCAGAGAGATCAAGTGCGTCAACTGAAGCATTTGAGCAAGATCGGAAGGTGCCAAGTAGATAAGATGCGGAGACCAAAAAGGCTTAGTGAACATGAGTATAAGGCATTTGCAACTCTCCGAAGTGTAGTATGCAAAATCGCATGCATAAGAAAATGCGATAATTTCGCACTCAAGTGTTTTCTCAAGTATTGTATGCATAATTTTGCATTTACGAATGCATCTCCCCGTGCGGTAGTAAAAGATTTTCTAACTGCCATCATCACAACCAATATAAATACAGGAAAAGGGTAATCTCTTCCGATCAGGCATGCAGTGTTGCTGGACAGAATTAGCGGAGAGAGTGATGGCTACCTATCACAAGAACCAGCTTGAAAGGAAACTTCTTCTGGTCAGGTATACAATTGAGGCCATTTCTGAGTGCACCTTTGGCATATCCATTAGGACAATAACAGAAGGAACTATTGGAATTCTTTAAACAATTAAGAGGAATGAGGATGGGAGTGAAAGGGTATAGTACAGAGGTGTTCGTCATATTATTTGCCTCCATAACGCTTTGCACAGTGACACCGAAGCTTTCTGTAATTAAATCCACATTGTCGCCCGATGTTGCCATATATGTAAGCATGGATTTAACCCCATTAGCTGTGTCATAAGTATTTGGGCATGCGCATGTTAGTGGAACCAGTAGCTTTAAACCTACAGTAGAAAGCCCACCAGAATCAAAAGCTAGAACGTAGCAAGAGGACAGGCCCTGGAATGTATCATTGGCTACGGTGATATAGGTGTCTCCCTCGGCCAGAGTGTAAGTGCCCATGTGCAAGTATATGCCTCCAGGGCAATTGCAAGGAACTGGAACTATGACCAAGTGACCATAAGGTATCTCTTCGGCAGTGGTTTTGATGTTGTTGATGGTGGCTATGTCTGATGCATCTGAGCCGAGCAGCAAAGCTATGGCAAGGGATGAGTTGTATAGAGAGGTAGATCGAAAGGTCACGAAGGACTGGTATGCTATAGAGCTATTGCAGAGATAACCTTTCGGCTCAGATGATGAGGATGAGCATTCAATCTCCTTCGCACCAACATACGGATATTGGCAGTGGCATATGTGATGAAACAGAAGCAAGAGTAATAAGCTACGTGCCAACCATGAGAGAAGGAACGCATCCATGGTCTTGGAATAACTGAGATTTGACATAAACAGATGTTGATGCGAGCAGCGAAATCAAGACTTCATGCATGACTCGGATATCAAGTCCGCTATCACTCTACCCTCCTCAACGACCAGGTAAAGGGAGCTAAGAATTGTCATGATTGACCGGCGGACAGATAAAAAAGGGTCCGGCTTAGCTGATTTTCCTCCGGCAAACGAGGGAGTGATGGTTAACTAAGGAGCACGCATTTTGGACGGAAATCGGTTGATTTTTTTAACCGGTTTCCATCTATTACCTTTTTTTTTTATGTCTTTTTATTGCAAGTTCAAATTGAGAGATAAAATCGCAAGAGAGCTCACACAATCAATTTTCATGAATATGATGAAAAAAATCAATTAGAAAAGTAGAGATTAACGATGAATACCTCTTACTTTTTGCAATAAGAAAAGTAGATATTAATGAACTTTTCTCCACAGTTATGACTTATTCAATTATAAAAACGTACAATATTGAATTTCAAGGCTTACAAGAAGTTCTGTGAAAAAGAACAAAGATGAAGAGAAAATTACATTCCTATTTTTTGAGTTATTAAGTTTTTTTTTTTTTTTTTTGTTATTATTTGGAAATAATATCTACACAACTTTTTTCTTTGGCCGGCAAATAATATCCACTATATTAAAAGTTACAACTGAATTCTTCATATAGTCTTATTATTTGAATAGTATTGTAGGATTTATTTCTTATTGTGTGAATATCATTATTTTGATTTGTTTCTCAATTTGATATTGCAATCAGAAAATATAAAAATAAACAAAAGGGTGCAAGATGAAACCGATTGAAAAAGTCAACGGATTTCATCCAAATATAATGGAGGACGGTCAGCTAAGCTTTTTCCGATAAAAAAAACCCGGCCTGCAAATGTTTGGAGCCCCTCGAATCTTTGGGAGCACCTCGAATTTTATACAAGCTAAAAGAGGCGAAGAACAGTGTGCTAGTTTCAATGCATCACCTGAATCGCATAATTATCTTTTCTAAAAGCTAAAAGAAATTGGTTTTTTTTTTTTTTTTTTGGCAGATTGAGGGGCGACATGCAATAGATGGAATATTGAAATGTGATTCATGTTCCTCTGGAACTTTCTTTGCTTTTGCCCAATTTACTAATGATTGCTACAGAGGTCAACGCCTAAGTAACACTGACATTGACACACAATATGACATAATACGATACAATACGTTAACACGTTATTTCTCAAAAAATAGAAAATTCGACATATTGGGACACATTATATATTTAATATGTATTTTTGTATATACATGATAATTATCCTTTTTATGATTATTTCAATTAAATTTAATTGATTTAAATTAATAATAATAATAATAATACCTAGAATGAATTTACACCAAAAACATTATTTCAGCATTTGTTAATACCATTTATTGTTTCAATTTGACAAATTCATCTCCATTCCAAAAATTTATAACATTTGAAGGGAAAAAGACAAGCAATCCACATTTTGGACTAGTGTGTCAGAAGAGAAGAGATTAAAAACAACTTGGGGAGATGAATTGTGTGTCACGGAAAATAAGAGTTAGAATAGAAGAGAAGACTAAATTTTTGTTCTTTCTCAATTTATTATTTTTATTTTTTACATATTTATATTTTGACCCCTAATTTACTGAATTTTTTTAAAATTGACTTATGCATGCCGGAATCACATGTCAGAATTTCCTGCGCGTGTTGATCGAGTGTCGGAGAGTGTCAGACAATATCAGACATGTGTCGGAGTATCCGACAATGACACGAAATCTCTTAAGAGAGTGCGGAGAGTGCCAATTCTTCCTAGGTCGAGGCAATATCAGGTGGGTCATGTGTGCCAAAGAAATTGGATTACGTGGTTATGAAGAGAAGCCATACCGAAGATCTCATTGAGCGCCACTTCGCCACTCTTGTGAAATGGGTATTGCCTGATGCAGAAACGGCTTCTCTGTTCTCAATAGATTGAGGGGCAGATAAATTTGCAATCAAGAAGCATGCGCGGTATGTATTCGGCAGCAAAGTCTATGCTGCGAGCGTCAGTGTATTTTGATTTCAATTTAAGAAATCAAGTTCAAATGTACCAGACTGAGCTTGGTCAAATTTCCTCTCAAATCATATCATTAATCTGTATCCCCTACAGTCAATCATCTTTAGTGGACTCGGTCTTAACTCGAGAACACAAACGTGGCACGAAGTGGCCAAGTTTCGTAGGGATTCTGAGGATCATGTCAGTAAACAGGACAGCAGTGATGCATCTTCTGAAGAAACCATATCTGATGATAGCTGTGTTAGGCTATAAAAGTCCCGATGTTTTTAGTATGAGCATAGTGAACAATTTTATCCTACTTATGCTATGGATTTTGTCAAGAAGCAATTCGGAAATGCAGAAGTTGCAACTTGAGGCTAAGTCTGGAACCTGATAGATAGAGGCACGGGGCTTCGGTACTAGCTTCACCGATTACTCAAAGGAGATGAGGAAAGTGAGCAGCTTCAACGTATTTGCTAGATATTTTCCAGCATGTTGCTCCAAAGTTGATGTGTGCATCTGAAAATTCTTTAGTAGGAATCAGAAACGATAGTTTATGATGTACCCGGTGTGAAAGATATCTGAAGCGCCATTCATCAGTGATTGGGAAAAAGAGAACTAAATCAATCACCTAATGCAAAGAGAGTCAACCATTAATATTGATCCATGAAAATAAGCTCTCCCACCTTAATTTACAGCAAATCTAGAGAACAAAGTTTGGTTAGGTATTGGGTGATTAAGAAAAACATCAAGCTGAAGTGAAGTTAAAAATAATAATTTGACTGAAAGGTACCTTCTAGTGATTTTGATAATTGCTGCTGCTAACTTCATGCTACATATTCTATCTCCAAAGCTGTCTAGGATGAACAAACAATAAGTTCAGTATGAACACCGAATGTTCTAGCTCTATGTCTATACTGAGATTGGTACCAGTTCAAGTGACAGGAATGTGCTATCTATTGATTCTTCATTGGCTTCACCAGGTGGTCCATCTTCAAATGCAGAAGGATTTTGGCTGGTTTGAGAGAAAATTTGATATTTCCTTAGTCCTTCAAGCTCCATGGCAACCTCTCTCATGGTAGGCCTCTTTCTCCCAGTCAATCTCAAACACTTCGTGGCAAGCATTGCTACTGCAAGAACTTCCTCTGCCTTCGCTTCATTGGCCACAACAAGATCTAGCATGTCTAACAAACAGTGTTCCTTTATTAGCAAGATAAAGCTAGCAACTAGATGTCACCCTTCCTCATCTCCTGAGAAGGATGTTGGCTTCTGCACTCAACTAGCACAAGTCCGAAACTGTGTGCATCACTTTTACCTATGAACTGACTAATTGGATATATTCCTAGTCCAAGTATCCAAAGGTGCCTTGCACAGCTTGTCGGGTGAGTTTTGTCTATTTGAACTGGCCTTGAGTTACCAAAATAGTGACTTTTGCGGTGTACTTGTCATCCAGCAAAATGTTAGATGGCCTTATGTCTTGATGTTAAATGGGAATTGATGTTGCAGAATGCACGTATGCTACTGCTCTAGCGACCCAGCATGTGATTCGATACCGATCTTCCCTAGAAAGGGAACAATGTTTATCCTGTTGATGAATATGCTGTGACAAGGCACCATTAGGGATGAATTCATATACTAGTAGAGGAAACTTGGTCTCCACACAACATCCTATAAATTTTACAATATATCGATGATTTACCTGTGATAGAACAATCACTCCATTAATTAAATGCTCACTTTGGCCCTGTTGATGGTCTTTGACTTCATCATAGCAACTATGGTCCATCTGGTAGCATCCCTTTGTAAACCTTGCCGAACCCTCCTTGACCAAGAAAATATTGTTGTTCTTCCATCTCTTCTATAAGGTGGGAACTTTTGTGGCAACAGCAAACCACCACTTTACTTGAACAGTTTCTCCTTGACAATTCAGTCTCTTCACTTCCTTCAATATATGTATTGGCAATAACTGATAAGCAAAAGACACATAATCGAAAACCGATGCCAGCACCTAAAGCAAACAATAAGTCTATTAGGAAACTGTGAGTCAACACATTCTAGTTTGGTCTAGTCAAAATTCTCCAAAAATTTGCCCGACATGACCAATCCAATTTTACAATTCATATATATGGAGAATGTCAGAATTCTAACTTGCATACTCTCCCAAGTCAGCCTATGTATTTTTGAAGTAGATAATAACTCTCTTCAACATCACTTTTTTCTGGAAGAAAATTCACAAAGAAGCCATTTGTATTTAAAATTTTCTTCCTGCTTGGTCACTTTGCCAATCCTAAAGCTAAACTGTCACATCAATGCAACTTTGCTAGTTGTGACAGCGTTCAATCCCAAAACATGTAGGAGAGAATTAAACCATGGACTTAAAAATGTCATGTTGCAATTGAAGAAGTGCATGAAGTCACAATACAAATAGTCAGCCAATGAGATTCAGTGTTGCATTTCAATCTAGAAGCTTGGAAGAATCAGAGAGATCAAGTGCGTGTCAAATGGAGCATTTGAGCAAGACAGGAAGGTGCCAAACAGATAAGATGCGGAGGGCAAAAAGGCTTATGTGTACATGAGTGGAAAGAAAGTGCAATAGTCCCAAGTGTGGTGTGCAAATGTGCAAACTGTAAGAAAATGAAATAATTTCTTACTCGAGTTTTTTTCTTTAGTATTTGATGCGTTGTTTTTCTAATTGCCTCTTCCAATCAGGCATGAAGTGTTGCTGGACAGAATCAAAAGATAGATTTGATGATTATCTATTGCAAGAACCAGCTTGAAAGGAAACTTCTTCTCATGCATGCAATTGAGGTCATTTCCTGGCCTACCTTCGGCATATCCATCGGGACAATAGCAGAAGTTACTCTTGGAATCTTTTGCACAAGTAAGAGGAATGAGAATGTTTGTCAAAGGGTATATTAGAGAGGGTTCCATCATCATATTTGCTCCATTACACTTTGCACAGTGATACCAAAGCTTTTTGTAATTGGATTCACAGAATGGCCCAACGTCACCAAATATGTAATCAAGGATTTTACCCCATTAGCTCTCTCATTGGCACTTGGGCATCTGCATCTTAGTGGAACCATCAGCCATGCACCTACAACAGGATCCTCATCTGTATAGTAGTTCTGATCAAGTAGAGCCTAGCAAGAAGACAGGCCTTGGAATGTATCATTGGCTATGGTGAAATAGGTGTCACCCTCGGCTACAGTATAAGAGGACCAGTGCAATAGCAAGAAACTGGAACTATGACCGAGTTACCATAACTCATCCTTTCGGCAGTGGATTTGACATTGTTGATGGTGGCTATGTCCAAGGCATCTGAGCCAAGCAGCAGAGCAATGGGGAGCGGTGAGGTGTATATTGAGGTGGGTCAAAAGATCACAAAGGACTAGCATCGAGTTTGAGGGACATTGCAGTGGTAACCTTTCAGTTGAGATTAATGTGAATGAGCAGATATAACTGCTTATTGTAAACATATGGGTGTTGACAGTAGGATATGTGATTAAACAGCCGGTCACTAACTGTGACTCTGCTTTTCTAAGTCTTTCTTTTATCCTGGAAGAGACGCAGGCACCAGCACATCACACGTATTGCATTCAAATATTTTCAATGGGGTCATACATTCCCCTCGGTACCAACAAAAGTGGTTGGAGTGGGAAGATGAGGAATAATTTTGCCAATGTTTTAAAAGGAACCAATCACAGTGTTTGAGTGTGTCCGTGTTGAGTTTGTTGAAGTCCACATCCAAGTTCCATCGTTTCGCTTCATGAATTGGTAGAAAGCTACTAAAAATTGATAAAAGTCGATATAGATCACGAGCACACTTTTCCGAATTAGTAGAAAGCTACTATAAATTGATAAAAGAACATTGAAAGAACAACAGCAAAACAGAGAGAGAAAGCTCTAAATCGAGGACAGTACATACAAATTTAAACATGCCCTGTGTAAAGGCACTCTTATTCCCATCCTTGGGCCTGATTTCGATCCCTTCCACAACCAGTCCGGCCTTCCAGTGGCCCCCCTTGTCTCCATGACACTCATTTCAACCTCCCCATCTTCTCCTTCCTTAGTCAAGAACTCACCTAACTCTATCTATGACCACCCATCTCGTCTCTCTTTAGGATAGTTCCCACTACCCTCAGCAGGTGCAAGCATCAGTGACCTGCCAGCATGCCTAAATCTCGGCCTAGACCGTCGTTGGTGCATGTTGTTCTCTCTGTATAAGTAAACTGAGCGCTTCTGCCTGCCTGCTTCATCACCAGCAAATCCAGCTCCCACCTCAATAGGCTGGAATTCAAATCCATGAGATGTTAGGGTAGATTTGAATACCAAGTATGCTACATAACGGGTTCTAGGGGACAGCATGCAAGAACTAATTGTGCCTTTGATTTCAAGCCAGCATACATCGATGAGCTCAGCCACTTCTGTAATGTTCATTCACAAGGATATTCCATACGATCATCACCTTGAGGGAGAAACAAGAGAGTTTATTTTGGGACAAACAAATTAATGCTACATCCATTTTCTTCATGAAGGTGAGAGTGGAGGAAATTATGTTGCTACCTGGAGTTGGACATGCTAGTCCATGACCAGTAAATCGGAGTATCACCCCATATTATAGACAGGGCCCTCGCGGATAGCATGATGCATTTCTTCCCACTGTGCCTATCTAGTGAAAAGCTCTGCAAAACATGTTAGGTTCACATAAGCAACAAGCAGCCGGACCGACATGACCTTGAGAAAACAATTCACTGTCTCACCAAATATAGTGTTCGCAAAGCAATAAAACTTAGCACCTATTCCTCCATCTGTGCCGTCCCCTTTCCAACAAAATAATGAGCTTTTTCATCAAAATTTGAAGTAGGAAAACACGTAAGCAATAACCATGAGATTTGACCAAAAGAAAATTCAAGGGATAATTGTTGAATGGCACCTCAACTTCATAACCAATGCATAATGACCCTTGAAAATTTTTATGAAGTTACAATTTTCCCCATAAACTTTGATATTTTGCTGCAATCGCTAGTTATTCTATCAATATAGGAGTTAAATGTCACATGAAAATACACTCCCTCATTATTATGCTTTTTTCCTTTTACCTAAAGATCTCTACACATGGTTGATAAAGCTAACAAAATAGAGAAGATACAGGATTGATGAAAGCCAAGAAAATTCAACAGAGGTCATTTGGGTCAAAAGAACTGAGTTAACCCATTTTTAGATAACACTTGCCGGCCATGCAAACGGAAAACTAACCCAGCCAACAAAAGATCAAAATTGAGGTGTAATCTGTAACTTTCCAAAGTTACATGGTCACTACTCAACGGTGCCAATCTAATTTTCAGGGGCTAATGAGCAATGCTAACAAAGTTCCAGAGGAATTTTGAGCAATTCACCAAAAATAAAAAGCAGGCACAGGCCAACCTCCGAATCGACCATAAGGAAGCCGACAGTCTTGAAGCTATAATACAGATCAACCCTAAAGATGCATTGGATCAGTGGTCATCGAGGTACCATATCTACTGTGGTAATAATCCTCGTGGTCTTAGCACTCTATATTGAAGTGATTCTATATATCTATCCATTCTTTGCTCCAACCCATTTGAATCTTGTCATTTTCAGATGGAAAGATCCTTTATTTCTTCTTCACCCTCTGTTTATCATTCTTTATCTTGTGGACCTGAACCAAGAGTTGGTTCATACAATTCAATCCACCATTTACGTTCAGATGGAGAGCCCGTGTGCTAAAGGATGTCCAGTGGAAGCCGCCGCATTATAATCATATGACAATGGCTTCTCGAGTGCACTCACTCGGTTCAGGCGGGAAGAGGCCAGGAAGTGTGCGCTGATGACGCCGCCTTTCGATTCAACTACTCGACAATGAAAGAACAATTTTTTTTTCTACCACTCGAATTCACAGTGTTTCGAAACGTGCAAGGCGACGGCACATCACATGAATCACATTTCAAAATTACCTTATGTCTAATATGAAGAACAGTTATAGCATCTCACCCCCTCAATCCGCCCCCCCCCCCAAAAAAAGAGAGGAAGAGGTGGTTTGAGGTGGGAAGACGGGCAAGACTTACCATTTTGCCATCGGCGATGAGAACCGGATCATTGCAGAGGCTGAAGTAGAGCTCCTTCAGCGATGAAACGCTCCCGGAGGAGACCATCCGGCGGCAGTCCGGAGGCAAGAACGAGGCCCAGACCACGTCGGAATTGCACGCCGACTTGAAATTCCTTGACACGGTCGCGAGCCTGCACGCGTCGTGGGGGCTCGTGAAGGAGACGACGCTCGCGATGCACCCTTCAGGCAGCGCAGAGAAGAAGCCGTGACCGCGTGGACAATTCGCTCCTTCGGTCACCGCCATCGGACCAAAAATTTTCCGGCCAAGAACCAGCGATCTCTCTCACCCACCAAGCTCTATCCCCGATTTCCTTCCCTACAAGAAGTCGCGTGCTCGAGGAAGTCGAAGAGGGAGCACACCCCCTCCCTCGCGCACCAGCAGATCATGCTCTCTTCCCTCGGCAAGGGAATCTTTTTCCCCTTAGCCTCCTTGCTTGCCAGCTCACGGTTCCCAGAAGGTTCTCAGTCATTGCTTCGGTCACGGCTTGTCGTCCTCCATCTCGCTCACGGACGCTCCCTTTTCTCGTCACAGCACGTCGCTCGCTTTTGTTTTCGGTCACCCACACGCTTCGATCGTCGCTTCCGTTCAGACGAGGAGAAGGACAAAGGGGCCGAAGAACATGCGGAAAGATGGGCCAAGAAAAAGAAAGTGGGCTGGACATGCCGGCCCGCTTGGTTCATCCTTTTGTTTTCATTTCTTTTTTGTGTCCTTTTTTTCATTCACTTTCTTTTGTATTATTATTTTTACTTTTTATGTAAATATAAAAATTGCTTTTCATCTTTTTATATATATTTCTTTTTCAAAATAAATGAATACTTAAAACATCGACGAAAATTCGGGTGTCATCAAGGAAACGTTTAATGAGAAAGACATCTCAAAATGTTATTGGTTTATGAAATGAATTCGGAAATAGTGTGAGAAATCTATTGAGAAATATATTCTATCTAATGAATGGAGTTAGGAAAGATGTTATGATTTGGGTTTGTGAAACCTTTTTTTAGAAAGAATTATGTTGACTTGAATATTGGTTTATGAGAGGTGATTTGATTTGGTATGTCAAACTGATTTATGATATTCTGAATTGTTTGTATTGAGAAAATTGATTTGTGAAAAGTTTTGTCTTGCCAATTGTGATATAGACCGACGGTAAAGGATTAAGTATTATACGATAACATCATTTCGTGGGAGGTACCTCTAAAGCTTTGTACTATTAATGTGTTTTAGAAAATGACAAAGTGCTACGCGATAATGTAAATTCGTGGAAGCCACTTCTAAAACCTTGTAACATTGATAGGTGTTGATAAAGGACTAAGTGTTACATGATAACATAATTTTGTGTGAGTTACCTCTAGAGCCTTGTAACATCGATACGTGTTGATAAAGGACTAAGTATTACATGATAACATAATTTTGTGGGAGTTACCTCTAGAACCTTATAACATCGATACGTGTTAGTAAAAGACTAAGTGCTACAAGATAACATAATTTCGTAAAAGTCATCTTTAGAGCCATGTAACAATGATATGTGTTAGTAAAAAAAAAGTGCTACATACTAACGTAACTTCGTGAGGGCCTTGTAACATTGATATGTGTTGGAAAAAAAACTAAATGCTACGTGATAGCATAGTTTTGCGAAAGCCGCATCTAAAGCCTTGTATCATTGATATGTGTTGGTCAAGGGTTAAATGCTTCATGGTGATGCGAATTTCATGAAAACCACCTCTAGGACCTTGTGCTACTCAAGGGCTAAGTGTTACATAATAACGTGAGTCTTATAAAAGCCACCTCTAAGGCCTTAAGATGTAATGTGATTCGAGATTGACCAATGGAATGGACCACTGGCGTGTGATTTCATTAAGATTAATCAATAGGCTATATCAATATTATTTGTAGTGTGATGATAGATTTAAATGAATATTTATACTATGAAAATATTATGTTGAAGTAATATATATTACTCATTTTATTCTTAAAGTTTGTTGTATTCCGGATTTGGTGTAAACAAGTTACAACGTGTTTTAATTGTGCATAGTGGGTGATGATTTGCTTAAAAGAGGTTACTACTCATTGGTTGTGATTGCTCATTCCATTCACCTTCTGTGTTTTTCATGTTTCTCTATTATTAGCGATAGTATGAAAGCACT
The DNA here is from genome assembly GCA_014182845.1 of Corymbia calophylla. NCBI lineage: Eukaryota > Viridiplantae > Streptophyta > Magnoliopsida > Myrtales > Myrtaceae > Corymbia > Corymbia calophylla. Next base: position 12,361,234 of record CM024700.1, read on the forward strand.
ATCGATGGGAACTTTTGGAAGTTGATTTTATTTTGAGTTGTTTGAGGTTACATCACTCGGACGGAAGGAAAGCACCATCGATGGGAACTTTTGGAAGTTGATTTTATTTTGAGTTGTTTGAGGCTATGTCACTCGGACGGAAGGATGGCCATATCATTACCCTTATACTTACAGGATTTATCTCATTGGTGTGATCACATCTATATCCTATCTTGCCCGTGCAAAGAGACCATATTACAAATAAAAGAGTGTTTTAAGTCATGTATACTATAACCAAAGAATCGACTTATGCGCAAGAGGGGGTATGAAGTCAATGTACTATCAATATATTGTTGATGCATTTTGTAACATTACTTTTAATTAATCAAGGAAGAATGTTGGCTCCACATTAAAAAAAGAAAAAGAAACTCCCTATATTGGATTCCAAATGCTTAGCCAAAAGATTCAAGAAGAAATTGCTTCGAGTAGGGCCCACGTACACAATTCATTCATGCTTAAACACATCTCCAAATGGTAAAAAAAAAAAATTTATAGTCATAGAGAAGTTGGACAATCGTATAAAGGCAATGTAAAGAACAGGTAGTGATCTACTTTGAATCTATGGAGGAGTTCTTTGATGTGCTGAATATCTTTTTTGACTAAGAGGGAGGACCATTATGAAATATAATTAGTGATTAATTCAACCCTTCATCAGAACATTTCAAGACTAAAATCTGGAATGTCTCAAGCCCATGTGGGGGGAGTGCACTCTTAAAATCGTTTAGAGAGGTGGACAAGTCGAAATGCATGAAAACTGGCTCGAAAACTGCCAAACCAGCTATACACACATAAATAAGGGAGCAATTGTTCCTTGAGAGAGAAGAAACAGAAGAAGTATAAAACATTAATGCTTTGTTACCCAATTTTGCATAAGACCATAAATTTGAGTCATGTCACGAGCAAAACTATTATTAGCACCCCACTTACATTCAATCAAATATAGATCATAAGCATGCTCTGCATTGTCGAGTAATTAACCACACTTGATAACCAAATGTTATAATGCATTGCGTTGCATTAATTACAAATCGCAATCTCTCCTTAAATGAGTTTTTTTATAAGTATCCTCAAGACGCTCATTAACAAAATCTTTACTAAAAATAGGAAAGTCATATCCAAAATGCGTCATCACTTTTACACAGCCATATCAATTTGCATCTCCAGGCAAACAACTAAGATTAAGTGGCCTCTTGCAGGTAAATCCTTCCAATGCAATAATAGCAAGGAGCTGGAACGATGACCAAGTTATCATAAGGTAATCCTTTAACGGAGGATCCGATTTTGTTGAGGGTGGCTATGTCCAACACATCTGAGCCGAGCAGCAGCAGAGCTATGGGGCACACGGTGAGCTGTATAGGGAGATGGATCGAAAGGTCAAGGACTGACATTTAGTTTGATCGTCATCGTAGAAGTAAACTTTCACTTTAGATGTTGTCAATGAGCAGTAGGCATTGGGCGTTTGCTCACCGAATCAAAGAACCATTCGCTGCTTTCCCCACTTACATCAAGTCAAATATAGATCACAAGCACTCGTTCTGATTTGGTGGAAAGCTACTAAATATTGATAAAGGAACATAGAAAGAACAGCAACTGCAAAGTAGAGAGAAAAGGCTATTAATCAAGGGACAGACGGTCATACTAACTTGCTCATTCCCGGCGTAAAAGGCACTTTTACATCCCCTCTTAGGCCTAATCTCGATCCCTTCCACAATCAGCCCAGCCTTCCGGTGCTCCCCTATCTTGTCCTTGACACTCATTTCAACCTCCCCATCTCCTCCTTCCTTCATCATGAACTCTCCCAACTATATCTCCGACCACCGATCTCATCTCTCGTTTGGATACTGCTCATTCCACTCGGCAGGTGGAGGAGGCACTAAATGAAGACACCAGTGCTCCTAACTACCACCCTGGAAAGCCCCCCTCAAGTGGAGGTCCTCTCTGGATAAATAAACGAAGCACTCTCCCTTGCTCACTTCATCACTATCAAATCCATCTCCAACCTCAATAGAGTCGCATTCAAATCCGTGAGACGCCGAGTTGAATTTCAATAGCAAGTATGCTGCATAATGGGTTCCGAGCGACAGAATGCAAGAGCTAATCGTGCCTCAAGTTCCAAAATTAGGGAACTTGTTTTGATGGGACTTAGAACCTGGGATAGATTTTTGTGTCTTTTTTTTTTGTCTATATTTTCGAGTGATCATGCAGTATTCTATGTCGTCGGATGATAAATGCATAATTTAGAACCACTAATTTGAACTTTCATTTTATAATTGAGATTTTTACTTTATTAATATTTTATATTTTTCGTGTGTCTAAGTAGCAACAAGTGAATTCACTATAATCGTTCAATTAGTAATACAGACGGAACCTGAATATATCCTAGAACCTGTGTAGGTTCTAGGTTCCGGATATCAAGATAGATTCTAGGTTCTAAAAAATGAGGAATATGTTTCGACAAGTAAATTTCAAGTAAAACCTACATGGCCTCTTGTTTTTAGTCAGCATATTGCTGCGGAGATCAAGCACTTGATCAGTACCGAAACCTTTGTGGATGCTTCCTTCTCGTTGGATCACTACAACTATCAACAAATTGTTGGCATCCAGCTAGGGGCAAAGAGGTTTTTCAGTTATTTGAATTGATCTATACTAATAGATGAATTTTTAACTTACAAGCAAGGGTTTGTTTACTTACAAATTATACAGTCCAGATTATTCCTAATTGCTTAAGTAGTTTCTATTGTCTGACTAAGTCTTTGTCGATTGTCAAATCTTAGGACGATTTGAAATATTTGAATGAATTCAAATGAAACGTTTGTATGGTTCTTTAACTAGATATTAGAGACATTTTCCTTAAGATCACTGGATTGTCACTTTTTGTCTATTGGCCCGGGCAGATGCAAGAGTGCATGATCTTGACTTGCCCTTTTAACTTTGTTTAAACTTTATCGACCTAGCCTCAATGCAACATAGTGACTCTGAACAAGATATTATTTTAGCCATTCATTGGCCTTGACTCTGCTTTTCTAGGTCTTTCTTTCATCTCGGAAGATAAGTGTAGGCACCATCCCATTGCAAAGATTCAATGGAGTCGTATATACCAACATAATTGGTGGAAGTGGTAAGATGGGGAGCCATTTTGCAGATGTTTTATAAGGAACCAGTCACAGTTCTTGATTGTCTCTGTGAGTTTGTGGAGGTCTCCATCAAAGTTCCATCATTTCCACACAAGGCAGGCGTTCGCTAACCACATAAAAAAACCATTCACCATGACACATGTTTTCAAGACTTACAATAAAGTCAATATAGATCACAAGCACGCTTTCTGATTTGGTAGAAAAGCACTAAAAATGGATAATTGAAAGAACAACAGCAAAACAGAGAGCAAAAAGGCTCGTAATCAAGGGACAGAACATATAAACTTACACACGCCCTGTGCAGAGGGACTGTTCTTTCCCATCCTTGGGCCTAATTTCGATCCCTCCCACAACCAGCCCACTCTTCTTCTTGTGGCCATGTATCGTCTCCGAGACACTCATTTCAATCTCCCTGTCTTCTCCATCCTTCGTCAAGAACTCACCTAGCTCTATCTCTAACCACCCATCTCGTCTGGACTGCCGTCCACGCGTGTTGTTCTCACTGAATAAGTAAACTAAGCGCTCACACTTGCCCGCTTCATCACCAGCAAATCCAGCTCCAACCTCTACAGGGCGGAAGTCAAATTTATAAGATGTTGGTCTGGATTTGAATACCAAGTACGCTGCATAAAGGGTTCCAGGCGACAGCATGGAAGAACTAATCGTGTCTCTCATCTCCAGCCACCATGGATGAATGAGTTCAGCAACTTCTGCAAACCTATGAATTCACAAGGACATTCCACACGATCATCACTTTGACGGAAAATTAAAAGAAAGTTCATTTTGGGACTAACAAATTAATGCCACACCCATTTTCTTCATGAAGGTGAGAGAGTGGAGGAAATAATGTGATTACCTGGAGCTGGGCATAGGATTCCACGACCAGTACTTCGAAGTATCATCCCGTGCTATATATAGAGCCCTTGCAGATAGCATGATACATTTCTTCCCACTATACTTGTCCAGCAAAAAGCTCTGCAAAGCATGTTGGTTCACATAAGCAACAAGACGGTTTTGAGAAAACAAGATTCAGCACTTCAGCATATATGGTATGCCCAAAGCAATAAAGCTTAGCACTTAAAATAAGAAGCAATTACCATGAGATTTGACCAAAAGAAAAATAAAAGGGATAATTGTTCAATACCACCTCAACTTTGGAACCATTGCATAATGACCCCTGATAAATTTGTTAAGTTACAAATTTCCCCATAAACTTTGATTTTCTGTGTTGTAATTGCTAGTTATTCTATCTATATAGGTGTTAAATGTCACATGAACACTTCCACATTATTATATTTTTTCTATCACATGGTTAATAAAGCTAACAATAAGGAGAAGATAAATGATTGATGAAGCCAAGAAAATTCAGGAGCGGTTATTTGGATCAAAAGAACGGAGTTAGTCGGCTTTTAGATAACACTTACCGGACGTACAGAAAAAACTACCCATGGCAACAAAAATCAAAATCAAATTTCAGGTGTATTATGTAACTCTTCAAAGTTACATGGCCACTATCCAAGGGTGCCAATTTAATGTTCAGGCGCTAATGAGCAATGCTAACAAAGTTTGGGAGGAATTTGAGACCATAGGATAGTAGACAGTCCTAAAGCCATATACAGATCACCCCTAAAGACTCATTGCATTCGTGGTCATCAAGGTACCGTGAGATTTGACCAAAAGAAAATTCAAGGGATAATTGTTGAATGCCACCTCAACTTCATGACCATTGCATAATGACCCTTGAAAAATTTTATGAAGTTACAATTTTCCCCATAAACTTTGATATTTTGTTGTAGTCGCTAGTTATTCTATCAATAAAGGCATTAAATGTCACATGAAAATACACTCCCTCATTATTATGCTTTTTTCCTTTTACCTAAAGATCTCTATCACATGGTTGATAAAGCTAACAAAATAGAGAAGATACAGGATTGATGAAAGCCAAGAAAATTCAACAGAGGTCATTTGGGTCAAAAGAATTGAGTTAACCCATTTTTAGATAACACTTGCCGGCCATGCAAATGGAAAACTAACCCCGCCAACAAAAGATCAAAATTCAGGTGTAATCCGTAACTTTCCAAAGTTACATGGCCACTACTCAACGGTGCCAATCTAATGTTCAGAGGCTAATGAGCAATGCTAACAAAGTTCTAGAGGATTTTTGAGCAATTGACCAAAAATAAAAAGCAGGCTCAGGCCGACCTCCGAATCGACCATAAGGAAGCCGACAGTCTTGAAGCTATAATACAGATCACCCCTAAAGATGCATTGGATCAGTGGTCATCCAGGTACCATATCTACTGTGGTAATAATCCTCGTGGTCTTAGCACTCTATATTGGAGTGATTCTATATATCTATCCATTCTTTGCTCCAACCCACTTGAATCTTGTCATTTTCAGATGGAAAGATCCTTTCTTTCTTCTTCACCCTCTGTTTATCATTCTTTATCTGGTGGACCTGAACCAACTACAATTCAATCCACCATTCGCGTTCAGATGGAGAGCCCGTGTGCAAAAGAAGGATGTCCAGTGGAAGCCGCCGCATTATAATCATATGACAATGGCTTCTCGAGTCGGTTCAGGCGGGAAGAGGCCAGCAAGTGTGAGCCGATGACACCGCCTTTCGATTCAACTACTCGACAATGAAAGAACAGATTTTTTTCTACCACTCGAATTCACAGTGTTTCGAAACGTGCAAGACGACGCCACATCACATGAATCACATTTCAAAATTACCTTATGTCTAATATGAAGAACAGTTATAGCATATCACCCCCTCAATCCGCCCAAAAAAACAGAAGAGGAAGAGGTGGTTTGAGGTGGGAAGACGGGCAAGACTTACCATTTTGCCATCGGCGATGAGAACCGGGTCTTTGCAGAGGCTGAAGTAGAGCTCCTTCAGCGATGAAACGCTCCCGGAGGAGACCATCCGGCGGCAGTCCGGCGGCAAGAACGAGGCCCAGACCACGTCGGAATCGCACGCCGACTTGAAATTCCGCGACAGGGTCGCGAGCCTGCACGCGTCGGGGGGGCTCGTGAAGGAGACGACGCTCGCGATGCACCCTTCGGGCAGCGCAGAGAAGAAGCCGGGACCGCGTGGACAATTCGCTCCTTCAGTCACCGCCATCGGACCAAAAATTTTCCGGCCAAGAACCAGCGATCTCTCTCACCCACCAAGCTCTATCCCCTATTTCCTTCCCTACAAGAAGTCGCGTGCTCGAGGAAGTCGAAGAGGGAGCACACCCCCTCCCTCACGCACCAGCAGATCATGCTCTCTTCCCTCGGCAAGGGAATCTTTTTCCCCTTAGCCTCCTTGCTTGCCAGCTCACGGTTCCCAGAAGGCTCTCAGTCATGCTTCGGTCACGGCTTGTCGTCCTCCATCTCGCTCACGGACGCTCCCTTTTCTCGTCACAGCACGTCGCTCGCTTTTGTTTTCGGTCACCCACACGCTTCGATCGTCGCTTCCGTTCAGACGAGGAGAAGGACAAAGGGGCCGAAGAACATGCGGAAAGATGGGCCATGAAAAAGAAAGTGGGCTGGACATGCCGGCATGCTCGGTTCATCCTTTTTTTTTCATTTCTTTTTTGTTTCCTCTTTTTTTTATTCACTTTCTTTTGTATTATTATTTTTACTTTTTATGTAAATATAAAAATTTCTTTTCATCTTTTTATATATATTTTTGCAAAATAAATGGATACTTAAAACATCGACGAAAATTCGGGTGTCATCAAGGAAATGTTTAATGAGAAAGACTTCTCAAAATGTTATTGGTTTATGAAATGAATTCGGAAATAGTTTGAGAAATCTATTGAGAAATATATTCTATCTAATGAATGGAGTTGGGAAAGATGTTATAATTTGGGTTTGTGAAACCTTTTTTTAGAAAGAATTATGTTGACTTGAGTATTGGTTTATGAGAGGTGATTTGGTTTGGTATGTGAAACTGATTTATGATATTCTGAATTGTTTTTATTGAGAAAATTGATTTGTGAAAAGTTTTGTCTTGCCAATTGTGATATAGACTGGCGGTAAAGGATTAAGTATTATACGATAACATCATTTCGTGGGAGGTACCTCTAAAGCTTTGTACTATTAATGTGTTTTAGAAAATGACAAAGTGCTACGCGATAATGTAAATTTGTGGAAGCCACTTCTAAAACCTTGTAACATTGATATGTGTTGATAAAGGACTAAGTGTTACATGATAACATAATTTTGTGTGAGTTACCTCTAGAGCCTTGTAACATTGATACGTGTTGATAAAGGACTAAGTGTTACATGATAACATAATTTTATGGGAGTTACCTCTAGAACCTTATAACATCGATACGTGTTAGTAAAAGACTAAGTGCTACAAGATAACGTAATTTCGTAAAAGTCATCTTTAGAGCCCTGTAACAATGATATGTGTTAGTAAAAAAAAAGTGCTACATACTAACGTAACTTCGTGAGGGCCTTATACCATTGATATGTGTTGGAAAAAAAAACTAAATGCTACGTGATAACGTAGTTTTGTGAAAGCCGCATCTAAAGCCTCGTATCGTTGATATGTGTTGGTCAAGGGTTAAATGCTTCATGGTGATGCAAATTTCATGAAAACCACCTCTAAGACCTTGTGCTACTCAAGGGCTAAGTGTTACGTAATAACGCGAGTTTTATAAAAGCCACCTCTAAGGCCTTAAGATGTAATGTGATTCGAGATTGACCAATGGAATGGACCATTGGCATGTGATTTCATTAAGATTGATCAATAGGCTATATCAATATTATTTGTAGTGTGACGATAGATTTGAACGAATATTTATACTATGAAAATATTATGTTGAAGTAATATATATTACTCATTTTATTCTTAAAGTTTGTTGTATTCCGGATTTGGTGTAAACAAGTTACAACGTGTTTTAATTGTGCATAGTGGGTGATGATTTGCTTAAAAGAGGTTACTACTCATTGGTTGTGATTGCTCATTCCATTCACCTTCCGTGTTTTTCATGTTCCTCTATTATTAGCGATAGTATGAAAGCACCATCGATGGGAACTTTTGGAAGTTGATTTTATTTTGAGTTGTTTGAGGTTACATCACTCGGACGGAAGGAAAGCACCATCGATGGGAACTTTTGGAAGTTGATTTTATTTTGAGTTGTTTGAGGTTATGTCACTCGGACGGAAGGATGGCCATATCATTACCCTTATACTTACAGGATTTATCTCATTGGTGTGATCACATCTATATCCTATCTTGCCCGTGCGAAGAGACCATATTACAAATAAAAGAGTGTTTTAAGTCATGTATACTATAACCAAAGAATCGACTTATGCGCAAGAGGGGGTATGAAGTCAATGTACTATCGATATATTGTTGATGCATTTCGTAACATTACTTTTAATTAATCAAGGAAGAATGTTGGCTCCACATTAAAAAAAGAAAAAGAAAAAAAGATCTCCCTATATTGGATTCCAAATGCTTAGCCAAAAGATTCAAGAAGAAATTGCTTCGAGTAGGGCCCACGTACACAATTCGTTCATGCTTAAACACATCTCCAAATGGTAAAAAAAAAAGAAAAGTTTATAGTCATAGAGAAGTTGGACAATCGTATAAAGGCAATGTAAAGAACAGGTAGTGATCTACTTTGAATCTATGGAGGAGTTCTTTGATGTGCTGAATATCTTTTTTGACTAAGAGGGAGGACCATTATGAAATATAATCAGTGATTAATTCAACCCTTCATCAGAACATTTCAAGACTAAAATCTGGAATGTCTCAAGCCCATGTGGGGGGAGTGCACTCTTAAAATCTTTTAGAGAGGTGGACAAGTCGAAATGCGTGGAAACTGGCTCGAAAACTGCCAAACCAGCTATACACACATAAATAAGGGAGCAATTGTTCCTTGAGAGAGAAGAAACAGAAGAAGTATATGCATAAGACCATAAATTTGAGTCATGTCACGAGCAAAACTATTATTAGCACCCCACTTACATTCAATCAAATATAGATCATAAGCATGCTCTGCATTGTTGAGTAATTAACCACACTTGATAACCAAATGTTATAATGCATTGCGTTGCATTAATTACAAATCGCAATCTCTCCTTAAATGAGTTTTTTTATAAGTATCCTCAAGACGCTCATTAACAAAATCTTTGCTAAAAATAGGAAAGTCATATCCAAAATGCGTCCTCACTTTTACACAGCCATATCAATTTGCATCTCCAGGCAAACAACTAAGATTAAGTGGCCTCTTGCAGGTAAATCCTTCCAATGCAATAATAGCAAGGAGCTGGAACGATGACCAAGTTATCATAAGGTAATCCTTTAACGGAGGATCCGATTTTGTTGAGGGTGGCTATATCCAACACATCTGAGCCGAGCAGCAGCAGAGCTATGGGGCACACGGTGAGCTGTATAGGGAGATGGATCGAAAGGTCAAGGACTGACATTTAGTTTGATCGTCATCGTAGAAGTAAACTTTCACTTTAGATGTTGTCAATGAGCAGTAGGCATCAGGCGTTTGCTCACCGAATCAAAGAACCATTCGCTGCTTTCCCCACTTACATCAAGTCAAATATAGATCACAAGCACTCGTTCTGATTTGGTGGAAAGCTACTAAATATTGATAAAGGAACATAGAAAGAACAACTGCTGCAAAGTAGAGAGAAAAGGCTATTAATCAAGGGACAGACGGTCATACTAACTTGCTCATTCCCGGCGTAAAAGGCACTTTTACATCCCCTCTTAGGCCTAATCTCGATCCCTTCCACAATCAGCCCAGCCTTCCGGTGCTCCCCCATCTTGTCCTTGACACTCATTTCAACCTCCCCATCTCCTCCTTCCTTCGATCCCTTCCACAATCAGCCCAGCCTTCCGGTGCTCCCCCATCTTGTCCTTGACACTCATTTCAACCTCCCCATCTCCTCCTTCTTTCGATCCCTTCCACAATCAGCCCAGCCTTCCGGTGCTCCCCCATCTTGTCCTTGACACTCATTTCAACTTCCCCATCTCCTCCTTCCTTCGTCATGAACTCACCCAACTATATCTCCAACCACCTATCTCATCTCTCGTTTGGATACTGCTCATTCCACTCGGCAGGTGGAGGAGGCACTAAATGAAGACACCAGTGCTCCTAACTACCACCCTGGAAACCCCCCCTCAAGTGGAGGTCCTCTCTGGATAAATAAACGAAGCACTCTCCCTTGCTCACTTCATCACTATCAAATCCATCTCCAACCTCAACAGAGTCGCATTCAAATCCGTGAGACGCCGAGTTGAATTTCAATAGCAAGTATGCTGCATAATGGGTTCCGAGCGACAGAATGCGAGAGCTAATCGTGCCTCAAGTTCCAAAATTAGGGAACTTGTTTTGATGGGATTAGAACCTAGGATAGATTTTTGTGTCTTTTTTTTTTTTTTTGTGTCTATTTTTCGAGTGATCATGCAGTATTCTATGTCATCGGATGATAAATGCATAATTTAGAACCACTAATTTGAACTTTCATTTTATAATTGAGATTTTTACTTTATTAATATTTTATATTTTTCGTGTGTCTAAGTAGCAACAAGTGAATTCACTATAATCGTTCAATTAGTAATACAGACGGAACCTGAATATATCCTAGAACCTGTGTAGGTTCTAGGTTCCGGGATATCAAGATAGATTCTAGGTTCTAAAAAATGAGGAATATGTTTCGACAAGTAAATTTCAAGTAAAACCTACATGGCCTCTTGTTTTTAGTCAGCATATTGCTGCGGAGATGAAGCCCTTGATCAGTACCGGAACCTTTGTGGATGCTTGCTTCTCGTTGGATCACTACAACTATCAACAAATTGTTGGCATCCAGCTAGGGGCAAAGAGGTTTTCAGTTATTTGAATTGATCTATACTAATAGATGAATTTTTAACTTACAAGCAGGGGTTTGTTTACTTACAAATTATACAGTCCAGATTATTCCTAATTGCTTAAGTAGTTTGTATTGTCTGACTAAGTCTTTGTCGATTGTCAAATCTTAGGACTATTTGAAATATTTGAATGAATTCAAATGAAACGTTTGTATGGTTCTTTAACTAGATATTAGAGACATTTTCCTTAAGATCACTGGTTTGTCACTTTTTGTCTATTGGCCCGGGCAGATGCAAGAGTGCATGATCTTGACTTGCCCTTTTAACTTTGTTTAAACTTTATCGACCTAGCCTCAATGCAACATAGTGACTCTGAACAAGATATTATTTTAGCCATTCATTGGCCTTGACTCTGCTTTTCTAGGTCTTTCTTTCATCTCGGAAGATAAGTGTAGGCACCATCCCATTGCAAAGATTCAATGGAGTCGTATATACCAACATAATTGGTGGAAGTGGTAAGATGGGGAGCCATTTTGCAGATGTTTTATAAGGAACCAGTCACAGTTCTTGATTGTCTCTGTGAGTTTGTGGAGGTCTCCATCAAAGTTCCATCATTTCCACACAAGGCAGGCGTTCGCTAACCACATAAAAAACCATTCGCTCCATTACACATGCTTTCAAGACTTACAATAAAGTCAATATAGATCACAAACACGCTTTCTGATTTGGTAGAAAAGCACTAAAAATGGATAATTGAAAGAACAACAGCAAAACAGAGAGTAAAAAGGCTCATAATCAAGGGACAGAACATATAAACTTACACATGCCCTACACAGAGGCACTGTTCTTTCCCATCCTTGGGCCTAATTTCGATCCCTTCCACAACCAGCCCACCCTTCGTGTGGCCACTCTTCGTCTCCAGGACACTCATTTCAATCTCCCCATCTTCTCCATCCTTGTCAAGAACTCACCTAGCTTTATCTCTGACCACCCATCTGGTCTCTCTTTAGGTCTCTCTTTAGGATAGCTCCCATTCCCCTCGGCAGGTGCAGTTGTCGGTAGGTCCACACCACAATCATCGTCAACCAATTCAAATTGCATTGGTGGAAAACGGAAACCAATGTGGCTAAATCTTGGCCTGGACTGCCGTCCACGCATGTTGTTCTCATTGGATAAGTAAACTAAGCGCTCACGCTTGCCCACTTCATCACCAACAAATCCAGCTCCAACCTCAACAGGCTGGAAGTCAAATCCATGAGATGTTGGGGTGGATTTGAATACCAAGTACGCTGCATAAAGGGTTCACGGCAACAGCATGCAAGAACTAATTGTGCCCCTGATCTCGAACCACCATACATGAAAGAGTTCAGCAACTTCTGCAAACCTGCTAATTCACAAAGACATTCCACACGATCATCACTTCAATGGAAAAATAAAAGAAAGTTCATTTTCGGTTGAACAAATTAATGTGACACCCATTTTCTTCATGAAGGTGAGAGAGTGGAGGAAATGATGCTATTACCTGGAGCTGGGCATGCGATACCAGTACCTCGGAGTATCACTCCATGAGATAGACAGTGCCCTTGTAGATAGCATGATACATTTCTTCCCACTGTGCCTATCCAGCGAAAAGCTCTGCAAAGCATGTTGGATTCACATAAGCAACAAGAAGCTGGACCAACGTCGTTTCAAGAAAACAAGATTCAATGCTTCAGCAAATACAACGTGGACAAAGCAATAAAGCTTAGCACTTATTCCACCATCTGGGTTGTCCCCTTTCCAATACATATAGTGAGTTTATTCGCCAAAATTTGAAGTAGGAAAACGCGTTTAACGTAAAAGCAATAACAATGAGATTTGATCAAAAGAACACAAAAGGGATAATTGTTCAAAACCACCTGAACTTCAGAACCATTGCATAATGACCTCTAAAAAAATTGTGATGTTACAAATTTCCTCATAAATTTTGATTTTTTGCTGCAGTCACCAGTTATTCTATCTATAAATACACTTCCCTTTTATTATTTTTTTATTTTACCTAAAGATCTCCATCACATAGTCAATAAAGCTAACAAAATAGTGAAGATACATCATTGATGAAGCCAAGAAAATTCAGCACAGGTTATTTGGTCGAAAGAACTGATTTCATCCATTTTTAGATAACACTTACCGGCTGTGTAGATGGAAAACTAACTGCGGCAACAAAAAATCAAAATTCAGCTATAATCTATCACTTTCCAAAGTTACATGGCCACTATTCAACGGTACCAATCTCATGTTCCAAGGCTAATGAGCAATGCTAACAAAGTTCCGGAGGATTTTGAGCAATTAACCCAAAATAAATAGCAGAAACTCCGAATCGATCATAAGGTAGCAGGCAGTCCTAAAGCCATAAACAGATCATCCCTAAAGATACATTGCATTAGCGATCATCGAGTTACCATATCAACAGAGGTATAATTGTCATGTTTTTAGCCTTGCATATTGGAGTGATTCAATATATCTATCCATTCTTTACTCCAAATCATTTGAGTCTCGTCATTTTCAAATGAAATATCTTTCTTTCTTTCTTCTCGACTTTCCATTTACCATTCTTTATCTTGTGGACGTGAACCAAGAGTTGGTTCATTTATACAATTCAATCAACCTTTCATGTACAAATGAAGCCCGTGTGCAAAAGAAGAATGTCCAGTGGAAGCCACATCATGATTATCATATCAAAATGGCTTCTCCTAGAAGAAACGAAATGTACTCACTCGGTTCAGGCGGGAAGAGGCCAAGAAGCATGTGCCGATGACACCGCCTTTCGATTCAACTACTTGACAATGAGAGAACAATTCTTTTTTGCCAGTTGAATTGGGCAGGAGACGGCACATCACATGAATCATATCTCAATATTCTATAACGTCTAACACGAAGAACAGTTATAGCATATCACCCTCTCAATCCACAAAAATGAAAAAATGATAATACAATGAGAAAACGAAGAAGCGGTTTGAGGTGGGAATACGGTCGGGTGACTCACCATTTTCCCATCGCTTATGAGAACCGGCTCGTCGCAGAGGCTGAAGTAGAGCTCCTTCAGTGACGAAAAGCTCCGGGAGGCCATCTGGCGGCGGTCCGGTGGCAAGAACGAGGCCCAGACCACATTGGAATCACACACCGACTTGAAATTCGGCGACACGGATGCGAGCCTGCACACATCGGTGGGGCTCGTGAGGGAGACGATGCTCGCGATGCACCCTTCAGGCAGTGTGGAGAAGTCGGGACTCTCTCGACCCTCTGCCGCCATTGGAAGAGCTCCAAGAAATGGGTGGAGCTAAAATGGCTTAAAGTTGACGCCTTTCGAAGAGAGGACTGCGATACAGAGCGTGATACGTTGTGTTTATATAGATTGAGAGAGAGAGACGGGGTGGGCATCCATGGACGGTGAAGTCTCTGAATCAACAAAGTGGGAAAGACAAAGGAAATAAGAAAAAAATCAAAGAAAGGGATAATATATTGGATTTTGCATACATGTCCTTCTAAATAAAGGTTGACCCAGATTGGGTGCTGTGTGCAATGCAGATCATTTCTTATCAGATAAGTAAATCAAAGGGTAACTCCACGCTTCAAATGGGCTTAAAATAAACGAATGAAATTCTTGGGTGCTATGAATAACCGGGCCCAGTTTTTTTTTTTTGTGACCAGCCCAATTAAATAGTGTCTATTTGACAAACGACAAGTGTTTAGGGTAAGGGTTAAATATACTTGATAATGAATTGTTTTGGTTACATATAACTCGAGAGAAGTGGAGTTTTGCAAATTGCAATGTTTCCTTAACTTAGGTTTTTTTATAATGAAATTTTTTACTGATGATGGGAATGTTTAACTAGTTACTAACATACTACGTAAATATTCAAAATGCACCCTCACTTTTACATGGCCATATTAATTTGTATCCTCAACTTTGAACTAATAGGAGTGAGCGATTCCAAGTTTCGTATCCAAGTTTTATCCGAAACCTATAATCTACTCATTGAATAGATTTCTCATTTTTTTGGAACTTGAAACCTATCTTACATGTCCCAGAATCTAAAACCTACCATGTCATAGGTTTTATAATCTACTCAGATTCCCCCTATATTATTAATTAAATAGCTGCAATGAATGATCCCACCTTTAGTAACTATACTTGTTGCTACAATTCATTTATTAGCTTATATTTAGATAGACGAGAAATATGAATATTAACAAAGTAAAAGTTTCGTCATAAAATGGAAAGTTAGATTAATGATTTTATATTATACACACATCATCGAACGTTATGAGACATCGCAAGCTCACGTAAAGACATAGATTAAGAAAAACTTGTTACAGGTTCTAGATTACAGGATTTCAGATTCCTCAAACCTAGAACGTGGAACATATTTATCAAAATAAATTCTTTAATTTTTGGAACTTAAAACTTACCTTGTATACCTTGAAACCTTGAACCAGACAGGTTCCGCTAATCCGATTCTCAAGTTCTAGATTATATCCTAAAACTATACTCACCCCTAATCTCTAAGTAGAAACCTAAGATTAAAAGGACTACTTAAACTTTAAAAAAAAATTGTCACTCCACCAAATAAAAAAGAAAAGCTATGTGAAGATTCAAATCCTAGTCGTTATGTTTTTGTCCTGATTATCTCGTTGACCCGAACACATTTATATCTTATCTTGCCTATGCAAAGAGACTAAATTACACACAAAAGAGTGTTTTAAGTCATGTATGCTATAACTAAAAGATCAACTTACATATGGGTGTGTAAAACGGACTACCCAAATCAGAAACCACCCAAACCATAGTAGATTGGCCGATTCGGTTCGGTTCTTGAAGGTGTTGATTCCCAGTTCCTAAAAGTGGAACCGGTGTCCGGGTGATCCAGTTCCTAGTTCCAAGAGGGAATTGAACCAGACCGGATCGAATTGATTACATATACCTTTTTTTTAATTATTTCTTTAAAAAATTAGTAAAATGTTAACAAAATACTTTATCATCCAAAGATACTATAGGTTAAGACACAATAACTCTTCACTCATCATTGCTTCCATCAATATCTTAAGTCACTCTCTCTCATTATACAAGACCACTCTTTAATGAAAAAATAGTTGGTTCCATTGGACCGGACTAGATTGGATTGAAACCAATGATCCGATCCTGTTCCCGATGCTAGTACCAAACGGTCCGGTTCTTGATTTCCAAAATTACAAATTGGTCCTTATAATATGGTTCCTGGTTCTACCTTAGTACCAAATTAGACCAAGAACCAATCACTCCTAAACTTATGCGTAGGAGGGAGTATATCATTGGAGTTTATTCCAATATTCACTTTCTCATATGAGAAGGGGGAGGTGGGGTTCGAATTTTCACATTCTTAGGAATTAGGGTGAGAATGATTTAAGCTTTAAATATGGGTTTCGATTCTCACACCCTGCAAAGAGGTAGGATAGAAATTTAAGAGTCAGAGTTAGAATAGAATATGATTGACATAAAAAATTTTTTATTTACTGTAACGTCTCTTAACATTACTTTTAAGAATTCAAGGAAGAATGTTGATTCCACGTAAATAAATAAATAAAGAGATCTCCCTATATTGGATTCCAAATGCTTAGCCCAAAACCTTCAAGCTATGTGAGGGGTCTCCGAATGAGCACATGCCAGAAAGGGAAACCCTATTAATGGAAAAGCAGGATGAAATAGGAAAAAAACAATTATAAAAAGGACAGATATATCTTTCCTTAAATGGGTTTTTATTTATTTATTACAAATACCCTCAAAGAGTGCCAACAAATTTTTTTACTAATGATAAAAATGTCAAATTGATTATTAAAAATGCCATGGAAATATCCAAATTTTGCCCTTGCTTTTACAGTCATATCAATTTGCTTTTAAGATCTGCGACTGGCATCTCTGGAAAAAACCTAAGATTAAGTGGCCTCGTGCAATTAAATCCTTCCAATGCACTGCACTAGTGGGGAAGCGGAACTACGACCAAGTTATCAAAAGGTATTTCCTCAGCGGTGGATTTGATGTTGTTGATAGTGGGTAATGTCCAACGCATCTGAGCCGAGTAGCAAAGCGATGGCGCACAATGAGTTCTATAGGGAGGTAGATCGAAAGGTCAGGAAGGACTACCATTGAATTTGAGGGTCACTGTGTAGATAACCTTTCACTTTTGATATTGTGGATGATAAGTGAAGCTGCTTATTGCCAATATATGGATGTTAACAGTAGGTTTTGTGATTAAATAGAGGCAAGAGTAATAGGATCAGTGATAAGGTTGAGAGGGAGGATAGATCCATGGCTTTGGAATAACTGCAATTTGGCATGCACACGGTTGCCACTTTTGTTGTATGCGAAGAACCAACCACTATGTTGATAAAAACACCAAGTGCACCGTTGTCGTGGCTGATTCGAGGACTGCAAGAGTTCCATCAAATACAGAAGCCACTCATCTAGTAGTAAACGCAGCAATGAACTCGCAAAGTTTGACTGTTGACAGTGGCAAAGCTACCATTTTCAACGACATTGCAATTCTGAAGAACTGTTCGGCATTGCTGTAGAACAAGGCTTTCACGTGATTATCAATTTATTATGTCCTCCTGTCTTGTGTTTATGCCTTTGCTGAGGTACGACTACTTTCCATTATGTCCGCATTCTTGAAATGCTCAGTAATATCGACCCAAAGAGAACAATTTCTCCCTTAGTTCTTTGAAAGGTTTACATAATTGGCTAGGCCATAAATGGCTTAAGAATGGTAGTCTCAGATTTGACCACATTTCACCCTCATACAAAAAAAAATCAAACTTTTTTTTTCCATATGTAAATTCAGAAAACGGCACTACGCTCTCCAATTTCCAACATAAAATGAAAGTCTCGAAGAAAACCGGAAACTTAAAGAGGTGGAGAAGGAGAAGAGAGTTTTCATAGTTGAACTTGACTGACAGATGCAAATTGCCTTCCAAGACAGTTCAGCAATCCTGCAAGGCAAGTCACCTATAGTTTTTATGAGTGCTACAACATGCTTTCATACAGCTAGTCAACGGGAAAAATTTTTTTTAGCCCAGTCATTGGCTTTGACTCTTCTTTTCTAAGTCTTTCTTTTATCTCGGAAGAGACGTTCGGGCACCGGCGCATTGCAAAGAATGCATTCATACATTTTCAATGGAGTCATATATTCCCATCGATACCAACAGAGATGGTCGGAGTGGTAAGATAAGGAACCATGATGTAGAATATTTTAAGAGGAACCAGTCACAGTACTTGATTGTGTCTATTTGAGTGTGTGGAAGTCTACATCTAAGTTCCCATTATTTCTGCACAAGGCATTGGGCGTTTGCTAACCAGATCAAATACCATTTGCTCCATGACAGATGCTTTCGCCGCTTACATTAAAAATCAATATAGATCACAAGCACGCTTTCTGATTTGGTAGAAAGCCACTAAAAATGGATAATGGAAAGAACAATGGTAAAATAGAGAGCGAAAAGGCTCTCAATCCAGGAATAGAGCATATAAATTTATACTCGCCCTGCATAGAGGCACTTTTATTTCCCATGCTTGGGCCTAATTTCAATCCCTTTCACGATCAACCCGGCCTTCCAATTGCCACCCTTCATCTCTAGGACACTTATTTCAACCTCCCCGTCTTCTCCAACCCTCGTCCAGAACTCACCTAGCTCTATCTCTAACCACCCATCTCGTCTCTCTTTAGGATGGTTCCCATTCCCTTTGGCAAGTGCGGCAAGTGCAGGCTAGGCAGGTGCAGTTGTAGGTGCAGGCTCGGCAAGTGTAGGTGTCGGCAAGTCCCCATCATAATTGTCGTTGATCATTTCAAAAGGCATTGGTTGAAAACGGAAAGCAATGCGCCTAGGTCTGAGCCTGGACTACCATCCACGCGTGCCGTTCTCACTGGATAAGTAAACCGAGTGCTCACTCTTGCCCGCTTCAACACCAGCAAATCTAGCTCCCACCTCGATAGACTGGAAGCCAAATCCATAAGATGCCAGGGTGGATTTGAATACCAAGTACGCCGCATAAAGGGTTCCCCACGACAGCATGCAAGAACTAATTGTGCCTCTATTGTTGAGCCAACATACACTGATGAGTTCAGCAACTTCTACAAACCTGTTAATTCACAATGACATTCCATGCAATCATCACTTTGACAGAGAAATAAAAGAAAGTTCATTTTGGGATGAACAGATTAATGCTACACCCATTTTCTTCATTAAGGTGAGAGAGTAGAGGAAATAATGGTATTACTTGGAGTCGAGCATGCGATTCCAAGGCCAATACCACGGAGTATCACCCATGTTATAGATAGGGCCCTTGCAGATAGCATGATACATATCTTTCCACTATGCCTGTCCAGCGAAAAGCTCTGCAAAGCATGTTAGATTCACATAGGCATAAGTATAACGAGAGTACCAAAACTTGGCACAGGGGGACATTAAGTACCAAAACTTACAAACGGTACACTTAATGTCAAAATCGGAGCAAAATGGATCATTTAAGTGCCAACGGCGAGAAAATCCGACCAAAATGATGACATGGCATTTTTCCGGTGATCTGGGGTTGAAACGGCGTCGTTTTTGTTACTGATGTGACAAAATAAAACGGTGTCGTTTAGGGTGCCGATGTGGCCATAGCACCCAAAACAACGTTGTTTTGACTAAAATTTATTTTTTAACAAATATTAATTAAAAAATATTAAAAGAGCAAAAAAAAAAAAAAAAATTTAAAAAGGAGGGGGAGTAGCTTGTGTGGCCGCCACCCCATCGCCGGTGGGGCGATGGCGACGGATGGCAAGAATTGCCAACACCTGGGCGCGGATTGATGGCCCGCGCGAGGGCGGACGGCCCTCGGTAGCGAGGGCCGGACGGCCCTCACCAGATGCCGGGAGAGGGTGGCAACCCTCTCCCAGATCTGGGTGAGGGTCGGCCGCCCTCGCGCAAGCGCCGGCGGCATTGCCCCAGCGACCGCCGGAAACTTCAGCGGCTGCCGGGCGAGGCCGACGACCCTCACCTAGGTTGGGGGGAGGGCGGCCGGCCCTCGCCCCGGCTTCGCCTAGCGCGCTAGAAACTCGCCTCGAGCGAGGCCCCTAAGTTTCGGGCGGCGCAACCCTCACCCAGTCGGGGTGAGGCGGCAACCCTCGCCCGTCGGGCGGGCGGCCGACCCTCATCCAGATCTAGGAGAGGGTTGCCACCCTCTCCCGGCATCGGCGGGTCACCAACCCGCGCCCAAGGGTCGGCGACCCTCGCTATTCATCGCCGCCGCCCCACCGATGATGGGGCGATGGCCATAAGCTTCTCCCTCCCTTTCCCTTTTTTTTTTTTTTTAAAAGAAATTTCACTCTTTTAATATTTTTTAATTAATATTTATTAAAAAATAAATTTTAGTCAGTCAAAACATCGGCACCCAAATCGTTTTGGACTTATTTTTGCCATCGGCAAAAAAATGACGCCATTTCAATCTCAAATCGCAGGAAAAATGCCATGTCGGCATTTTAGCCGGATTTTCTCGCCGTTAGTATTTAAGTGATCCATTTTGCTTCGATTTTGGCACTTAAATATACCATTTGTAAGTTTTAGCACTTAAGCGTCTCTCTGTGCCAAGTTATGATACTCCTGGGGTCCGTATCTCGATTCACATAAGCAACAAGCAGCCGGACTGACGTGGTCTTGAGAAAACAATTCACTGTCTCACCAAATATAGTGTTCGCAAAGCAATAAAACTTAGCACTCATTCCCCCATCTGACCACTCTTTAATGAAAAAAAAATTTTAGTTATTAGGTTGGGGGGTTTTTTAGGAGAAGGGCAGCGCCTAAAAGTAGAAAAGGCGGGATGTTCGTGTAGCCCAAACATCAAATTTAATGCACCTTCGGTACTTTCTTTGCTTTTATAAGTTTAGGGGTATTGATAATTTCGAGTCGACGGGCCTTAATTAACTCGAGCTCTCCCAAGCCCATACCCTGTGCGACGATGGATATTCGTAAAAAATTTCAAATAGGGAGTCACCACTAATCTATTGAGTCGATTAGGAACCAAGCGAGACATGGAAACGTGTCACACTTTTTACGCAACCAAAGGATCTAGGGTCGGGAATTTGATTACGTTAATCACGCGACTAACGTTCTTTCGGTACCTAACTTGATCGTGCATTAGTGAAATCTTGGCAATGTATTCGAGGAAACTAAGATTTATCCTAACCATTCTAAAGTAAAAAATAACATCCAGAAAATAAAAACTTATTGTAAAGCCCTAAAAGCTTATTCAATTTTGGTCTTTTTGCTTTTTTAAGGATTTTCTGAATTTTTTGAGTTTTTTTGAATTTTTTTATTTAAAGAAAAAGGTAATTCGGGCCAGGTCGGGAGACCCGGCCCTACTAAATCGACCCGGATCCTATCGGTTTGGGCTAGGCCAAGTAAACCGGGTGGGCCAAACAGCCTGGTCAAATTTTTTTACAAAATTGGCCCAAATAGCAAAAATTAAAAGAAGCCCATTTCCTATTTATAAAAACCCAGCCCAACTCTCAGCCTAGGCCCATTCGGAAAATGCTCGGCCCAGCCCCTTTGTTTAAACTTTCGGCCCCTTTTTTTGTTTTGCTAGTTCTCCTAAGACAAAAATCAAAAGAAAAAGAAATGACAAAAGAAAAAGAAATGACAAGCTTTAGACAAAGCAAGCAACACGTGAATATGAGGCTACGGAAAATCAAGAGATCGAAAGCGTTAGACTTAGCTTAATGGCCGATGTCCTCAACGTGAATGTGAGCTCAAGACAATACAGCAACAATAAGAGTAACAGATTGATCCTTCAGGTTATGCTCCTTTATGTCACCCTTTAGACTGGACTTTGTCTTCTTCGACAACTTTCCATGGGACTTATCCACCATCGATGTCATCTTCTCAAACTTCAGCTTTATGTATTGAAGTTCAGATGCTTCTCCCGTTGATGATTGTGAAGCAGATTGCTTCTTAGGGGTCGTGTTGCTGCGCTGCTTGGGAAGAGAAGAATCGTCAGCGTTTGCACCATCACCGTGTCCCTGTGTCTTGGGAGTAGCTAGATTGCACTGGAGCTCAAAGCTAGCATTGGCAGATCCAAAGGGATTCTCCTTTTGTGAACTTTTCAGGGCCTCTTCAGCATTAGCTTTTTTCTCTTTCACAGGTGACCCTGCGCCTTCTCCTTCATCGAGACTGAACGCCTGCAACCCATCTCCATGCTTCCTCACCGAAGTTTCATCGAGACACGAACACCAGCCAGAACCACCAGCGTCCCTCTCCTCTCCGAACACACCAAACCCAGAAGCTAATGCCAGATCAGTCTTTGACCACATAACGCTAAAACCTCAACAATGCAAATCATGCCTTCTCTATCTTGAACAGGGAATGCTCTAATTCAACACTCGCTACTTCCAATCGCTAGACCACCAAGAGGCCATCATAATTGGCCACTAATCATCCCCAAAGGCCACCCGGATCGCCTCGTCGTTCGCCAAACATTGTCGCAAAGATGATTTCCTCATTTCTCGACAAAACTCGTCATTGGAATGACTAAATGCAAAGCACAAGAGCATAGCAATGAGGCAACACCCGGGGGCACTCGAGGTCTCATAATGAAATCTTATGAAACTGAGGTCAAATGAATGAATCAAAGCTGCCCATAGAGATTTGAGGGTGTGACAAGGGTCCAATGTTCACATTTAAGAAAGTTCCTCTTAAAACACCTAGGAACTCCGCTGAGGCAATTAGACAAACATTTGGTGGGCGTCGATTAAGAGGAGGACATTCGCTCACTGAGAATCCATACCCACGCCAGAACATAAACAGATCAGCAAAAACGATGCTCAAAAATCGACTAGGAGTGGCTTGCTAAATCCCAACGATTGGCCGAACAAGAAGCAACGAGTCTTGATCTTCGCAAAGAGGCTTTCACGGGGAGGAACGTTCAGCCGCGAGGATCCCTACCCGGGCTTGGTGGCAGCAACGGCCGGAAGGCAGTCTCGAAATGAATCGATTTATCGCCAAGCCGGGATCCTCGGGATGAAAACGGATTGAACTCAGAGGACACTTACCGGAGATTCAGCGCCATATAGCAGGGGAGGCCGCGGGTCCGGTGGTGCCGGCCAGGCGTTGTCGATTTGCGTGGGGATAGCCTCGCGTCGCTCGGTCTGCCGAGACGATTTCAACCCTCCTCTCTCTCGCAACCCTCAAATCTCACTCTCCCTCTGGCTTGCTCTCCCAGTCGCTTCTCCGAAAACCCAGCAAAACCCGGACTCCGTTTTTTTTTTGTTCCTTCAAAAACCCAGAAAACCAGCCTGCTTTCTCTTGCTTCCACCATAAATTCTGCGGAACGCGCCAACTCCGAGACCTCCCCTCAGATAAATCTTCCTGGCCATGGAAGCAGCTCTGATGTAGTACCAATCAGGGTCATATGGAGCGAGCTCCTTGAACGTGGCGGTCTTCACTATATCAGTCCAGTGAGGAAGCTCGATCTTGCCGGAACGCTTGAGGTGAGCGGCCTACGCCTTGACGAACTCGTGAGGGGAGACGTCCTTCACCGTCCTCGCCGGCGTCGCCATCTTCGGGGTTCCCGCTCGCTTGCCTGCTCTTCTCTCTGTTCTCGCTCGGGCGGCGGAGCTCGGAGGAGAGAGCGGGGATCCCCCCTCGTCCGTGCGTGTGCGTGTTGAGTGCAGCAAGTCAATGAAGGGAAAAATGGGCCCAGGCCTCTTCTGTCCCTTCTTATTCTCTTTTTTTTAAATTTTGACGGGCCGAAAGAAAAATAACAAAAATGGGCCAGAGTGAGAAATAAAGAGAAGTGGACCAAAAGGAAACAAAAGGGAATAGGCCCAGGGAGAGATTTCATGGGGGCCGAAACTTTGTAAAGAAGGAGTGGGCCGGACTATGCCGGCCCAGCTGACCGATTTTTTTCGATTTTTTTTTTTCGAAATTTTCAATTTTTTTAATCAAATTTTTTTAATTTTTCTATAAATTCATATATATTTATATATGCGAAATAAATTAGCATTTAAAATAAAATAAACAAAAATTCGAGTGTCAACAGGAACTTAAAACCTACCTTGTATAGCTTAAAACCTTGAATCAAACAGGTTCTACTGATCCGATTCTCAAGTTCTAGATTATATCCTAAAACTATACTCACCCCTAATCTCTAAGTAGAAACCTAAGATTAAAAGGACAACTTAAACTAAAAAAAAATAATTGTCACTCCACCAAATAAAAAAGAAAAGTTATGTGAAGATTCAAATCCTAGTGTTATGTTTTTGTCCTAATTATCTCATTGACCCGACCACATTTATATCTTATCTTGCCTATGCAAAGAGACTAAGGGTGCGTTTGTTTCAATGAAAATAGTTTCCTTGAAAGTGTTTTCCGGACTTTCCGCTGTTTGTTTTTCCAAAAATGATTTGGTCAATGGAAAATACTTTCCAATCAACATAAATATTATGTATTATTTTAGGAAAATGAATTCCTATGCATGGGAAAGGGGAAAATCATTTCCCTCTTTATGAGATATTTATGGTGCGTTTGTTTCGTGAAAATCATACTATTTTTGGAAAATATTTTCCAATAAATCATTTTCCATGAAAGTGATTAGTTTTCTTATGTTTGATGATATGTGATTGAAAATGTTTTCAGGCGTTTGGATCGCATTTGGAAAATGATTAAATAACATTTGAACTAATAAAAATTGAAAGATCTAAAGACCTCATAAGGAGGGAAAGTGTTTTCCCATTCCCATGCACAGGAATTCATTTTCCTAAAATAATACATAATATTTATGTTGACTGAAAAGTATTTTCCATTGATCAAATCGTTTTTGGAAAAACAAACAGCGGAAAGTCCAGAAAACACTTTTCAGGAAACTACTTTCATTGAAACAAACGCACCCTTAGATCTTTCCATTTTTGTTAGTTTAAATGTTATTCAATCATTTTCCAAATGCGATCCAAATGCCTGAAAACATTTTCAATCATATCATCAAACACAAGAAAACTAATCATAGAAAATGATTTCCTGGAAAATATTTTCAAAAAATGATTCGATTTCTACGAAACAAACGCACCCTAAATTACACATGAAAGAGTGTTTTAAGTCATGTATGCTATAACTGAAAGATCAACTTACATATGGGTGTGTAAAATGGACTGCCTAAATCGAAAACCGCCCAGACCATACCAGATTGGCCAGTTCAATTCGGTTCTTGAAGGTGTCGATTCCCAGTTCCTAAAAGTGGAACCGGTGTCCGGGTGATCCAATTCCTAGTTCCAAGAGGGAATCGAACCAGATCGGATCGAACCGATTACATATACCTTTTTTTAAAATTATTTCTTTAAAAAAATTAGTAAAATGTTAACTAAATACTATATCGTCCAAAGATACTATATGTTAAGACATAATAACTCTTCACTCATCATTGCTTCCATCAATATCTTAAGCCACTCTCTCTCATTATACAAGACCACTTTTTAATGAAAAAATAGTTGGTTCCATTGGACCGGACTAGATCAGACCAAAACCAACGATCCGATCCTATTCCTAATGCTAGTACCAAATGGTCCGGTTCCTGATTTCCAAAATTACGAATCAGTCCTAATAATCTAGTTCCTAGTTCTACTTTAATACCGGATTAGACCAACAACCAATCACTCCTAAACTTATGCGTAGGAGGGAGTATATCATTGGAGTTTATTCTAATAGTCACTTTCTCATATGAGAAGAGGGAGGTGGGGTTCGAATTCTCACATTCTTAGGAATTAGGAAGAGAATGATAGCTTTAGATATGAGTTTCGACTCCCACACCCTACAAAGAGGTAGGGCAGAAATTTGAAAGTCGGAGTCAGAATATAATATGATTAACATAAAAAAAAAATTGATGTACCGTAACGTCTCTTAACATTACTTTTAAAAATTCAAGGAAGAATGTTGATTCCATGTAAATAAATAAATAAATAAAGAGATCTCCCTATATTGGATTCCGAATGCTTAGCCCAAAACATTCAAGCTATGTGAAGGGGTCTTTGAATGAGCACATGCCAGAAAGGGAAACCCTATTAATGGAAAAGCCGGATGAAATAGGAAAAAAACAATTATAAAAAGGACAGATATATCTTTCCTTAAATGGGTTTTTTTTTTTTTTACAAATACCCTCAAAGAGCTCCATTAACAATTTTTTTTACTAATGATAAAAATGTTAAATTGATTATTAAAAATGCCATGGAAATATCCAAAATTTGTCCTTGCTTTTATACAGTCATATCAATTTGCTTTTAAGATCTGCAACTGGCATCTCCAAAAAAAAATCTAAGATTAAGCGGCCTCGTGCAAGTAAATCCTTCCAATGCACTGCACTAGCGGGGAAGCGGAACTACGACCAAGTTATCAAAAGGTATTTCCTCGGTAGTGGATTTAATGTTGTTGATAGTGGGTAATGTCCAATGCATCTGAGCCGATTAGCAAAGCGATGGCGCACGGTGAGTTCTATAGGGAGGTAGATCGAAAGGTCAGGAATGACTGCCATTAAATTTGAGGGTCATTATGTAGGTAACCTTTCACTTTTGATATTGTAGATGATAAGTTAAGCTGCTTATTGCCAATATATGGATGTTAACAGTAGGTTTTGTGATTAAATAGAGGCAAGAGTAATAGGATCAGTGTTAAGGTTGAGAGGGAGGATAGATCCATGGCTTTGGAATAAATGCAATTTGGCATACACACGGTTGCCACTTTTGTTGTATGCAAAGAACCAACCACTATGTTGATGAAAACACCAAGCGCACTGTTGTCGTGGCTGATTCGAGGACTGCAAGAGTTCCATCAAATACGGAAGCCATTAATCCAGTAGTAAACGCGGCAATGAACTCACAAAGTTCGACTGTTGACAGTGGTAAAGCTGCCATTTTCAACGATATTGCAAACCTGAAGAACTGTTCGGCATTGCTGTAGAACAAGGCTTTCACGTGATTATTAATTTATCATGTCCTCCTATCTTGTGTTTATGCACCCTTTGCCGAGGTATGACTACTTTCCATTATGTCAGCATACTTGAAATGCTCACTAATATCGACCCAAAGAGAACAATTTCTCCCTTAATCCTTTGAAAGGTTTACATAATTGGCAAGGCCATAAATGGCTTAAGAATGGCAGTATTAGATTTGACCACATTTCACCCTCATGAAAAAAAAAAATTTCTATATGTAAATTCAGAAAACGGCACTACGCTCTCTAATTTCCAACATAAAATGAAAGTCTCAAAGAAAACCGGAAACTTAAAGAGGCGGAGAAGGAGAAGAGAGTTTTCATAGTTGAACTTGACTGGCAGATGCAAATTGCCTTAAGACGGTTCACCAATCCTACAAGGCAAGTCACCTACAGTTTTTATGAGTGCTACAACATGCTTTCATACAGCTAGTCAACGGGAAATTTTTTTTAGCCCAGCCATTGGCTTTGACTCTTCTTTTCTAAGTCTTTCTTTTATCTCGGAAGAGACACTCAAGCACCAACGCATTGCAGAGAATGCATTCATACATTTTCAATGGAGTCATATATTCCCATCGATACCAACAGAGGTGGTCAGAGTAGTAAGATGAGGAACCATGTTGTAGAATATTTAAAGAGGAACCAGTCACAGTGCTTGATTGTGTCTGTGTGAGTGTGTGGAAGTCTACATCTAAGTTCCCATCATTTCTGCACAAGGCATTGGGCATTCACTAACCAGATCAAATACCATTTGCTCCATGATATATGCTCTCACTGTTTACATTAAAAAGCACTAAAAATGGATAATTTAAAGAACAACAGCAAAACAGAGAGCAAAAAGGTTCTTAATCAAGGGACATAACGTATAAACTTACACACGCCCTGCATAGAGGCACTGTTCTTTACCATCCTTGGGCCTAATTTCGATCCCTTCCACAACCAGTCCACCCTTCCGGTGGCAACCCTTCGTCTCAAGGACACTCATTTCAATCTCCCCGTCTTCTCTATCCTTCATCAAGAACTCACCTAGCTCCATCTCTAACCATCCATCTCGTCTCTCTTTAGGTCTCTCTTTAGGATAGTTCCCATTCCCCTCAACAGGTGCAGTTGTCGGTAGGTGCACATCAAAATCATCATCGACTAATTGAAATTGCATTGGTGGAAAACGGAAACCAATGCTTCTAAATCTTGGCCTGGACTGCCGTCCAAGCGTGTTGTTCTCATTGGATAAGTAAACTATGCACTCATGCTTGCCTGCTTCATCACCAACAAATTCAGCTCCAACCTCTACAGGGTGGAAGTCAAATCCATAAGATGTTGGTGTGGATTTGAATACCAAGTACGCCGTATAAAGGGTTCCAGGCGACAGCATGCAAGAACTAATCGTGCCTCTGATCTCGAGCCACCATACACGAATGAGTTCAGCAACTTCTGCAAACCTATTAATTCACAAGGACATTCCACACAATCATCACTTTGACGGAAAATTAAAAGAAAGTTCATTTTGGGACAAACAAATTAACGCCATGCCCATTTTCTTCATGAAGGTGAGAGAGTGGAGGAAATAATGTGATTACCTGGAGCTGGGCATAGGATTCCATGACCAGCACTTCAGAGTATCACCCTAGATAGAGCCCTTGCAGATAGCATGATACATTTCTTCCCACTATACCTGTACAGCGAAAGGCTCTGCAAAGCATGTTGGTTCACATAAGCAACAAGACGGTTTTGAGAAAACAAGATTCAGCACTTCAGCAGATATAGTATGCCCATAGCAATAAAGCTTAGCACTTACAATAATAAGCAATTACCATGAGATTTGACCAAAAGAAAAATAAAAGGGATAATTGTTCAATACCACCTCAACTTTGGAACCATTGCATAATGACCCCTGATAAATTTGTTAAGTTACAAATTTCCCCATAAACTTTGATTTTCTGTGTTGTAGTTGCTAGTTATTCTATCTATGTAGGCGTTAAATGTCACATGAACACTTCCACATTGTTATATTTTTTCTATCACACGTTTAATAAAGCTAACAATAAGGAGAAGATAAATGATTGATGAAGCCAAGAAAATTCAGCAGAGGTTATTTGGATCAAAATATCGGAGTTAGTCGGTTTTTAGATAACACTTACTGGATGTGCAGAAAAAACTACCCATGGCAACAAAAATCAAAATCAAATTTCAGGTGTATTATGTAACTCTTCAAAGTTACATGGCCACTATCCAAGGGTGCCAATTTAATGTTCAGGCGCTAATGAGCAATGCTAACAAAGTTTGGGAGGAATTTGAGCAATTAACTGAAAATAAAACGTAGACCATAGGATAGCAGACAGTCCTAAAGCCATATACAGATCACCCCTAAAGACTCATTGCATTAGTAGTCATCAAGGTACCGTGTCAACAAAGGTGATAATCCTCATGCTCTTAGCACTGTATATTGGAGCGATTCAAAATATCTATCCATTCTTTGCTCCAATCCACATGAATCTTGTCATTTTCAGATGGAAGATCCTTTTTGTCTTCTTCACTCTCCATTTCTATTTCTTTATCTTGTGGACATGAACCAAGAGTTGGTTCATACAATTCAATCAACCTTTCATGTTCAGATTGCGGCTGTGTGCAAATGAAGAATAATTGGAGTCACTTGGTTCAGGCGGGAGATGCCAAGAACCATGTGCTGATGAGACCGCCTTTCGAGTTGACTATTCAGCAATGAAAGAACGATTTTTTTGTTTTGGCCAGCCGAATTTGCAGCGTTTCGGAACATACAAGGGACAGCACATCACATGAATCACATTTCAATATTCTATTAAGTCTAACATGAAGAACAGTTATGGCATATCACCCTCTCAATCTGCTAATAAGATGATAATACAAAAAATAATAGGAAGAGGCGGTTTGAGGTGGGAAGATGGTGGGGTTACTTACCATCTTGCCATCGCCGATGAGAACCGGGTCATCGCAGAGGCTGAAGTAGAGCTCCTTCAGCGACGAAACGCTCCGTGAGACCATCTGGCAGCAGTCCGTCGGCAAAAACGAGGCCCAGACTGCATCGGAATCACATGCCGACTTGAAATTTGGCGACACGAACGCAAGCCTGCACGCATCGGTGGGGCTTGTGAGGGAGACGACGCTTGCGATGCACCCTTCGGGCAGTGCAGAGAAGTCAGGACCGTCTCGACCCTTTGCTTCTTCGGTCGCCGCCATTGGAAGAGCTCCAAGAAATGGGTGTGGCTAGAACGGCTTAAAGGTGATGCCTTTCGAAGAGACGGCTGTGATTCAGAGCGTGATACGTTGTGTTTATATAAGGAGAGAGAGAGGATAGACATCAACGGGCGGTGAAGTCTCTGAATCAGCACACGCCAGAAAAGGACACACTCAAAGTGGGAAAGACGGAGGAAATAGGAAAAAAATTAAAGAAAGAAATAAATATATTGGAATTTGCATGGATGTCCTTCTAAATGAAGGTTGGCCCAGATTTTGCGCTGTGCGCAATGCAAATCATTTCTTATCATATGAGTAAATCAAAGGGTAACCCCACACTTCAATGGGCTTAAAAAAACGAACGAAATTCTTGGATCCTATTAATAACAGTGCCTCATTAATGAGTGTCTTTTTGAAAAAAGATGAGCGTCTAGGATACTAAGTAAATATAATAATAAAATGTTTTGATTGCATATAACTTGGGAGCGGTGGAGTATCGCAAATTGAAATCTTTCCATAACTTGGGTTTTTTTATAAGTACTCTTGAAACACTCATTAACGAAACTTTTCACTGATGATGGGAATGTTAAATTGATTTATAAGATGCTATGCAGATATTCAAAATGTGCCCCCACTTTTACGTAGCCATATTAATTTATATCCTCAGCTTTGAAGATATGTAGTCTACATCTCCAAGCAAAAACCTTAAATTAAAAAGGACAATTTAAACTTGAAAAAAAAAGTTTTGTCATTCAACCAAATAAATAAATAAAAAAGCAGTAATGTAAAGATTCAAATCCTAATCGTTATGTTTTCTTTGTCATGATTATCTCATTGAGGTGACCACATCTATATTTTATCTTGCCCATATGGAGAGATCAATTTATATGTGAAAGAGTGTTTTAAGTCATGTATGTTATCATTAGAGGTGTCAATATGGGTCATAAATCCGTATTACTCACTTTTAGTTAAAGGGTCAAATATGAGTTAAGTGAAAGTTAAATATGGGTCAAATATGGGTCAAGTGAAAGTTAAATATGGGTTGAGTGAGTTATTAGGTAGATCCATCATCTCTCTTCTTCCATGCCCCTCCTCTATGTGTTCTCGATCTCCGTTACTGATCCCGTCATCACGCCGCCGTCACCATCGCCGATCTCGAGCTTGCCGTCACTGGCTAGAGCTCAGTCTGGATCT
This sequence comes from Corymbia calophylla, assembly GCA_014182845.1. Lineage (NCBI taxonomy): Eukaryota > Viridiplantae > Streptophyta > Magnoliopsida > Myrtales > Myrtaceae > Corymbia > Corymbia calophylla. The sequence goes on from CM024700.1 coordinate 12,392,668, forward strand.
GGGTAGGTGAGCCGCAACAGAGCTTGGGCTAGCGAGCCCTAAGCTCGCTGGTTGGAACTTGGCCTAAATCTGGATAGGCGAGCCGCAAGGTCGCCGGCCTTAGCCAAGCTACGACTCGCCTAGATCTGGGTATGCAAGCCCCGAACTCATTGGCCGCAACAGAGTTCGCGGCTCGCCAAATCCGGGCGATCTTGAGCTTGACCATTGCCAACGACCTCGGCGGAGCCTAAATCGGCCAAGCCTCGAGTTCGTCGGCCTTAGTCGAGTTCGAACTCGTTGGCCTGCGTCTTGGCCAGTCGCTGTCGGGCAGCACTAGTAGAGGAAAAAGGGGAAGAAGAAAGAAAAGAGAAAAGAAAGGGAAAATAAAAATAAAAAGAAAGAAAAATAAAATAAAACAAAAAATTCATTTTTTAAAAATAATTAAAAAATCAATTTTTAAAAAATTATTTTTCAAAAACTATTTCAATTTAGAGGTATCCACATTTTTTTATTTACTGATTTTTTATTATTTAATTTACTTTATAAATTTGATGTGAAATTTTTATTCAAACAATTTATATGTAAAAATTTTAAAGTGGACTAAATAAGTGGGAGTAGATTTTTTTAAATTAAGTTAAATATTAATATGTATTGGTAATATGGGTCGGGTATGGGTCGGGTATGCGTCGGGTTAGATATGGGTCTTCAAATTTACATTATATGAAAATAAGTCAAAACGGATTAAATTGGTCGATGTGGGTCGGACCATTTTCGACCTGACCCAAACCCGACCTGACTCACCCATTCGACACCTCTAGCTATCACTAAAGGATCAACTTACTCACAAGGGGGAGTGTTAAGCCGATATACAATCAACATATTGTTCATGCATCTCTTACCATTACATTTAAAAACCCGATTCCACATAAATATATAAAAGAGATCTCCCTATATCGCATTCAAAATACTTAGCCCAAAAGCTTCGAGCTGGGTGAGGAGGGTCTTCGAATCAGCACACGCCAGGAAGGAAACCCTAATAGTGGAAAAAACAGATGAAATAGGAAAAAAATTACAAAATGGATAAATATATCTGATTTTAAATTAATATGCTTTTAAAATAAAAGCTGACCAAGATTATATCCTGTGTGGAGAAAATAAAATTTCTTCTAAGGGAAGTATACCAAAGGGTAATTCCACGCTTCAACAGGCTAAAAAAATGAATAAAATATTTAGGTCTTTGTCAGTGAGTGTCCAAGGCAATGATTAAATATACTTGATACTAAAATATTTTGATTTTTTTATGCATTAATTACACATAACTGTAGAAAGACAGATTAATGCAGATTATTATTTTTCCTTAAATAGATTTTTAAACAAGCACCCTCAAGGAGCTCATCAACAATTTTTTTACTAACAATGAGAATGTTAAATTGATTACTAAAAATGCCTTGGAAATATCCAAAATGTGCCCTCACTTTTACACATCCATATCAATTTGCTTTGAAGATATGCAATTTGCATATCCAGACAAAAACCTGAGATTGAGTAGCCCCGTGCAAGTAAATCCTTTCAGTGCACTGCAATAGTAGGAAAGTGGAACTATGACCAAGTTATAGAAGGTATTTCTTCGGCAGTGGATGTGATGTTATTGATGGTGGGTAATATCCCCTACATCTGAGATGCCACACAGTGAGTTCTATAGGGAGGTAGATCGAAAGGTCAGGAAGGACTGCCATTCAATTTGAGGGTCATTGTAGGTAACCTTTCACTTTTGACATTGTGGATAATAAGTAAAGCTGCTTATTGCCGATTTATGGATGTTAACAGTAGCTTATGTGATTAAACAGAAGTAATAAGATCAGTGTTAAGGTTGAGAGGGAGGATAGATCCATGGCTTTGGAATAACTGAGATTTGGCATGCACACAGTTGCCACTTTTGTACGCAAAGGACCAACCACTATGTTGATGAAAACACCAAGTGCAACCGCGTCGTGGTTGATTCGAAGACTAAGTTCCATCAAATCCAAAAGCCACTCATCCAACGGTATGCACAGCAGTAAACTTGTGGAGTTCAACTGTTGACAGTGGCAGTGCTGTCGTTTTCAATGATATAGCAAGTCTAAAGAAATGTCCAACATTGCTATGGAACAAGGTTATGTGCTCCTGTGTTCATGCACCCTCTACCGAAATACGACCACCTTCCATTTTGTTAGTATACTTGAAATTTTCACTAAGATCAATCCAAAGAGAATAATTTCTCCCTTAATCCTTTGAAAGATTTACATAATTGGTAGGGCCATAAATGGCTTTAGAACGGTAGTCTCAAATTTGAACTTGACTGGCACTACGCCCTCCGATTTCCAACATAAAATGAAAAACTAGAAGAAAACTAGGAATTTAACAGGGAGAAGGAGAAGCAAGCGGAGTTTTCATGGTTGAACTTGACTGGCAAATGAAAATCATGTCCAAGATAGTTCACCAATCCTGGAAGAGACGTGCAGGTGTCGTAGTCCGTGAATCCTCCCATATCATAACACTTGCGAGTGATGCTTAGGGTTATCGAGTGAAGAGTGAGTGATGTAAAGGGGATAAATACAATTGGTCCGTGGGAGTGACATCAGGACGGTTGGTGCTAAGAGTTGTAGAATTAAACGATTATAGTACTTAGGAGCTCTGAAGGTAAGGTTGGCCTCCTGTGCACAAACAGGTCAGGAGCTAATGCCGTTCTCTTGATAAGGTCATGTTGATAGTTTGTTCATAAAACAAATTGAGAGGTGCCTTGTTCCACATCAAAAAGATGTGAGTGTACACGTGGACGAGATTTGGTACTAACCAATGATCATTCATTTTTATTTATTGAAAAAATTCGGATTTATTTTTATAAAAATTAACTATAATGTCATATTGAAACAGTGCGACTGTTGATGAAAAAGTTATGGTTATTTATTATTTATTTATTTCAAATTTTATTTTTTCTTTCAACGATTATCTTAGAGTTTGTACCTATTCAAATATAACTTTTTAATCCTTGAAAGGTTGTGTTTGTTCGGATATAACTTCTTTTGAAGGGATATCTTTGTTAATTTTTTGCAACCTTTCACGAAGAGTTACCTATGTTTCAATATATATATATGTCGATTTTGAAAAATCATGAATGAGATCACAATTATTATTTTTCGAGTCCTCTTTCAAAACTACAGCCAATTGTTTTCAATTGTTTCCTAGAGAGATCCTGGAGAAATACTAGAATTACTATCTAGTATTCTCATTTGAGACTTTGTTGTATCTTGGAGGATATTTGCCGGTAACTATTAGCAATTTTATGGGGCAAATAAATCCTTAATGAAAGTGATATCACGCCTCAAAATCCGATGTGATTACTCTATTGATTCGAACACACATTGACTTCATTGTTCTATTCAAATACGAAGGCGATTTTCCCAACAGGTCATGGCAAGTCGAAACTAGTTATCGCACTTAAAGTAATATACTATTTCGCTCGAAGGACTAGACACCTGAGCAAAGCTAGGCGTGGTACAATCTCACATGAGAAAGCTATTCGCCACATTATTCTCTAAAACAACTAATGGACGAAGGTTGGTCTGGCTAATTCCGCTCACCAAGCATCGCACGGGTCATTCTGTGACCAAGGAACTATCAACCTGTGATAAATATGGTATCAAAGTAAGAATCCCTCCAATAAGTGGATCAAATTGGAATAGCCTTATGGTCTACCCGGTCCTACGAGGGTGGAGAGTAAATCGCCGAGGCAAAATGTGCTCAAACAAAAAACGCGGCTCTTGACCAGCTTCTAAGATGGCAATTGGGGCACAAGGTAGATCCGGTTCCTCACTAAATGGGGATAACATTCTTGGATTGATTAGCGAATGTTAAGAAGAGTTATGTTGCCACGTTTTCAATAAGGGAAAAACCTCCATTGGTTTGCTGGGGTCAAGATGCTTAGTAGGCAAAGATGGTGCTACCAAAAGATGCAGTTGGTGAAGGATGCCACACTTGCCAAGGAAAGCGCATGTGATCGCAAAGGGCCTAAACGGCTGTGATTAAAAGAGGCTACCAATTGAGCAAACTTTGTTTTGTTGGGTGAGTGGGACCATTCGATGTAAAGTCCAAAAGTGGCACATTAATGGTTAAGGAGCCACAAAGAGTAGACAGAATAAACCACAACGAGATTTGTGAATTCTCCCATACTTATGACATTTGTGAGCAATGCTTGGGGTTATCGGGTGAAGAGTGAGTAATGCAGAGGAGATGAATACGATTGGTCCGTGGGAGTGGCGTCAGCACGGTTGTTGTTAGAAGTTCTAGGATAAAAAGATTATAGTACTTAAGAGCTTTGAAGGTAAAGTTGGCTTACCATACACAAATTAGTCAAGAACTAATACCGCTTTCCTGATGAAGCTATGGCAGGCCAAAATCAGTTGTCACACCTAAAGTGATCTGCTGTCTCGCTCAAAAGATTAGACGCGTGAGCAAAGCTAGGTGTGGTACGATCTCATAGGAGGAAGCCATTCGCCGTATTGTTCTCCAGAACAACTAATGAACGAAGGCTGGTCTATCTAATTCTACTCGCCAAGCGCCACACAAGTCATTCTATGGCCAAGGAACTGTCAACCCAAGACATAGGCACCAGCACACCGTAAAGAACGCAATCATATATTTTCAATGGAGTCATATATACCGCCAATAGAGGTGGTCGGAGTGGTGAGATAAGGAACCATGTTGTAGGATGTTTTAAGAGGAACCACTCACAGTACTTGATTGTGTCTGTGTGAGTTTGTGGAAGTCTACATCCAAGTTCCCATCATTTTAGCACTTGGCATTGGGCATTCGCTAACCAGATCAAAAACCATTCGCTCCATGACATATGTTTCCCCCACTTACATTAAGAATCAATAAAGATCAAAAGCACGCTTTTTGATTAGGTAGAAAGCCACTAAAAATGGATAATGGTAAGAACAATAGCAAAATAGAGAGCAAAAAGGATCTTAATCAAGGGATGGAACATATAAACTCACACACGCCCTGCATAGAGGCACTTTTCTTTCCCATTCTTGGGCCTAATTTCGATCCCTTCCACAACCAGCCCAGCCTTCCAAGTTCGACCCTTCGTCTCTAGGACACTTATTTCAACCTCCCCGTCTTCTCCATCCTTCGTCAAGAACTCACCTAGCTCTATCTCTAACCAGCCATCTCGTCTCTCTTTAGGATAGTTCGCATTCGCCTCGGCTGGTGCAGGCTCGGTTGGTGTAGGTGCAAGCTCGGCAAGTGCATGCTCAACAAGTGCATGCTCAACAAGTCTACGCATACCAAACCTAGATATTGCGCGCCTACGTATCATGCCCCTAGATCTTAGCCTAGACTGTTGTCCAGGCGTGTCGTTGCCACAGGATAAGTAAACCAAGCGCTCACACTTGCCCCCTTCATCACCAGTAAATCCAACTCCAACCTCAATAGACTCAAAGTCAAATCCATGAAATATCTCGGTGAAATTGAATACTAAGTATGTTGCATAAAGGGTTCCCGACGACAGCATGTAAGAACTAACCGTGCCCCTGATCTCGAGCCACCATACATCATTGAGTTCGGCAACTTCTGCGAACCTGTTAATTTACAAAGACATTCCACACAATCATCACTTCGGTGGAAAAATAAAAGAAAGTTCATTTTCAGTTGAACAAATTAATGTGACGCCCATTTTCTTCATGAAGGTGAGAGAGTGGAGGAAATAATGCTATTACCTGGAGTTGGGCGTGCGATACCATGACCAGTACATCGGAGTATCACCCCATGTGATAGACAGGGCCCTTGCAGATAGCATGATACATTTCTTCCCACTATGCTTGTCCAGTGAAAAGCTCTACAACGCATGTTGGATTCACAAAAGCAACAAGAACCCGGACCAACGTCATTTCAGGGAAGCAAGATTCAATGCTTCAACAAATACAATGTAGACAAAGCAATAAAGCTTAGCACTTATTCCACCATCTGGGCTGTCCCCTTTCCAATACATATAGTGAGTATATTCGCCAAAATTTGAAGTAGGAAAACACGTTTCACGTTAAATTAAATAAAAGCAATAACAATGAGATTTGATCAAAAGAACACAAAAGGGATAATTGTTCAAAACCACCTCAACTTCAGAACCATTGCATAATGACCCCTAAAAAATTTGTGACGTTACAAATTTCCTCATAAATTTTGATTTTTTGCTGCATTCGCTAGTTATTCTATCTATAAATACACTTCTCTTTTATTATTTTTTTAATTTTACTTAAAGATCTCCATCACATAGTTAATAAAGCTAACAAAATAGTGAAGATACATGATTGATGAAGCCAAGAAAACTCAGCACAGGTAATTTGGTCGTAAGCACTGAGTTAATCCATTTTTAGATAACACTTACCGGTCGTGCAAATGGAAAACTAACTATGGCAACAAAAAATCAAAATTCAGGTGTAATCTGTAACTTTCCAAAGTTACATGGCCACTATTCAGCGGTACCAATCTAATGTTCCGGGGCTTATGAGCAATGCTAACAAAGTGCCGGAGGATTTTGAGCAATTAACCCAAAATAAATAGCAGACACGCTTTGAACTCCGAATCGACCATATGGTAGCAGGCAGTCCTAAAGCCATACACAGATCATCCCTAAAGATACATTGCATTAGCGATCATCAAGGTACCATATCAACAGAGGTTATAATTGTCATGTTTTTAGCCCTGCATATTGGAGTGATTCAATATATCCATCCATTCTTTACTCCAAACTATTTGAATCTTGTCATTTTCAGATGAAATATCTTTCTTTCTTTCTTCTCCACCCTCCATTTACCATTCTTTATCTTGTGGATGTGAACCAAGAGTTGGGTCATTTATACGATTCATTCAACCTATCACGTTCAGATGAAGCCCGTGTGCAAAAGAAGAATGTCCAGTGGAAGCCGCATCATGATCATCATATCACAATGGCTTCTCCTAGAAGAAATGAAATGCACTCACTCGGTTCAGGCGGCAAGAGGCCAAGAAGCATGTGCCGATGACACCGCCTTTCGATTCAACTACTCGACAATGAGAGAACAATTCTTTTTTACCAGTTGAATTGGGCAGGCGACGGCACATCACATGAATCATATCTCAATATTCTATAACGTCTATCACGAAGAACAGTTATAGCATATCACCCTCTCAATCCACCAAAAAGAAAAAAATGATAATACAATGCGAAAAGGAAGAAGCGGTTTGAGGTGGGAATACGGCCGGGAGACTTACCATTTTCCCATCGCTGATGAGAACCAGCTCGTCGCAGACGCTAAAGTAGAGCTCCTTCAGCGACGAAAAGCTCCGGGAGGCCATCTGGCGGCAGTCCAGTGGCAAGAACGAGTCCCAGACCACATTGGAATCACAAACCAACTTGAAATCCGGCGACACAGATGTGAGCCTGCATACATCGGCGGGGCTCGTGAGGGAGACGATGCTCGCGATGCACCCTTCAGGAAGTGTGGAGAAGTCGGGACTGTCTCGACCCTCTGCCGCCATTGGAAGAGCTCCAAGAAATGGGTGTGGCTAAAACGGCTTAAAGTTGACGCCTTTGGAAGAGAGGACTGCGATACAGAGCGTGATACGTTGTGTTTATATAGATTGAGAAAGAGAGACAGGGTGTGCATCCATGGACGGTGAAGTCTCTGAATCAGCACACGCCAGAAAAGGACACACTGAAAGTGGGAAAGACTGAGGAAATAGGAAAAGAATTAAAGAAAGGGATAATATATTGGATTTTGTATGGATGTCCTTCTAAATAAAGGTTGACCCAGATTATATGCTGTGTGCAATGCGGATCATTTCTTATCAGATAAGTAAATGAAAGGGTGACTCCACTCTTCAATGGGCTTAAAAAAACGAATGAAGTTCTTGGGTGCTATAAAATAACCGAGCCCCGCCTTATTATTTTTGGGTAACCGGGCCCAGTTGAATAGTGTCTATTTGCCAAACAACGAGTGTTTAGGGTAATGGTTAAATATACTTGATAATGAATTGTTTTGGTTACGTATAACTCAAGAGAAGCGGAGTTTTGCAAATTGCAATATTTCCTTAACTTAGGTTTTTTTATAAATACTCTCAAGATACTTGTTAATGAAATTTTTTACTGATGATGGAAATGTTTAATTAATTACTAACATACTATGCAAATATTCAAAATGCACCCTCACTTTTTCATGACCATATTAATTTGTATCCTCGGCTTTGAAGATATGTAGTCTGCATATGAGTGAGCGATTCTAGATTTTGTATCCAAGTTTCACCTACAACCTAGAATCTATCCATTAGAGTAGGTTCCTAATTTTTTTTGGAACTTAGAACCTACAATGCATGCCCCCGAACCTTCAACCTACTCTATCATAGGTTTTAGGATTTACTCAGATTCCACCTACATTAGTAATTGAATAGTTTCAGTGAGTGATCTCACCTTTAATGACTACTACTTGTTGCTACATTTCATTGATCATAACTTATATTTAAATAGACAAAAATTATGAACAATAACAAAGTAATAGTTTCATCATGAAATGGAAGCTCAAATTATTGATTTTGAATTATACAACCATCATCGAATGCCATGAGACACCGTAGGCTCGCATAAAGACATAGACCAAGAAAAACTTGTTACAGGTTCTAGGTCACATGTTTCAGGTTCCTCAAACTTAGAATGTGGAATGTATCCGTCAAAATAAGTTCCTCAATTTTTGAAACCTCAAATCCACCTTGAATACCTTGAAACCTTGGACCAAATAGGTTTTGCCAATCTAATTCTCAAGTTCTAGGTTTTATCTCGAAAGTATACTCACCCATAATCTCTGAGCAGAAACCTAAGATTAAAAGGAAAACTTAAAAAAAATAAAAAAATTTGTCACTCCACCAAATGAAAAAGAAAAGTTACGTGAAGATTCAAATCCTAGTCTTTATGTTTTTGTCTCGATTATCTCGTTGATGCCACCACATTTATATCTTATCTTGCTTATGCAAAGAGACCAAATTACACATGAAATAGTGTTTTAAGTCATGTATGCTATAACTAAAGGATCGATTTACATAGGGGTGTGCAAGACGGAATGCCTAAATTAAAAATTGCCCAAATCGTACCAAATCGACCAGTTAGGTCTGGTTCTTGAAAATGTCGGTCTAATTCTTGATTCCTAAAAGTGGAACTGGTGTCCGAATGGTCTAATTATCGGTTCTAAGAGAGAATCATATTAGACCGGATCAAACTGACTACATATACCTTTTTTATAATTATTTCTTTAAAAAATTAGTAAAATAACTAAATACTTTCTTGTCCAATGAAACTAGAGGTTAAGACATAATAACTATTCACTCATCATCGCTTCCATCAATACATTAAGTCACTCTCTCTCTCTCGTTATGCAAGGCCATTCTTTAATGAATAAAATAGCCGGTTCCATTTGAACAGACTAGATTGGACCGAAACCGACAATCCGGTCCTATTCCCAATGCTAGTACCAAATGGTCCGGTCTCCGGTTTCTAAAATTAGGAACTGATCCTTCCAATCCGATTCCTAGTTCCACTTTAGTATCAAACAAAACCAAGAACTGATCACTCCTAAACTTATGCGTAGGAGGGAGTTTATTACTGAGGTTTGTTTTAGTTGCCACCTTTCTCGTATGGGAACGAGGAGGTGAGGGATCGAATCTCCACATTTTCGAGGGTTAAGGTGGAGATGATTTAGTTTAAGGTATGTGTTTCGACTCCCACACCCTTTAAGGAAGTAGGGTAGAAATTTAAGAGTAAAAGTCAAAATAGGAGTATAATAGAATCGACAAAAGAAAATATTTGATATGCAGTTAATATATTGTTGATACGTCTCTTAACATTATTTTAAAAAAATCAAGGAAGAATGTTGATTCCGCGTAAATAAATAAATAAGAGATCTCCCTATATTGGATTCCGAATACTTAGCCCAAAACCTTCAAGCTGTTCGAGAAGGGTCTCCGAATGAGTACATGCTAGAAAGGGAAACCCTATTAGTGGAAAAGGCGGATGAAATAGGAAAAAAACAATTATAAAAAGGACAAATATATCTTTCCTTAAATGGGTTTTTTTACAAATACCTTCAAGTAGCTCATTAACAATTTGTTTTACTAATGATAAAAATGTTAAATTGATTATAAAAATGCCATGGAAATATCCAAAACTCGCCCTTGTTTTTACATAGCCATATCAATTTGCTTTAAAGAATTATAATTCGCATCTCCGGACAAAAACCTAAGATTAAGTGGCCTCGTGCAAGTAAATCCTTCCAGTGCACTGCACTAGCGGGGAAGTGGAACTATGACCAAGTTATCGTAAGGTATTTCTTCGGCAGTGGATTTGATGTTGTTGATGGTGGGTAATGTACAACGCATCTGAGCCGGGTAGCAAAGCGTTGGCGAGTGGTGAGTTCTATAGGGAGGTAGATCGAAAGGTCAGGGAGGACTGCCATTAAGTTTGAGGGTCATCATATAGGTAACTTTTCACTTTTGACATTGTGGATGATAAGTTAAGCTTCTTATTGCCTATATATGGATGTTAACACTAGGTTTTGTGATTAAACAGAGGTAAGAGTAATAGGATCAGTGTTAAGGTTGAGAGGGAGGACAGATCCATGGCTTTGGAAAAACTAAGATTTGGCATGCCCAGGGTTGCCACTTTCATTGTATGCAAAGAACCAAATACTATGTTGATTGGAAACCCCAAGCACAACGTTGTCGTCTGATTTGAGGATTACAAGAGTTCCATCAAATCTGAAAGCCACTCATCCAGCGATAAATGCAGTAGTAAACTCGCGGAATTCGACTATTGACAGTGGCAGAATTGCCATTTTCAACGATATTGCAAACCTGAAGAACTGTTTGGCATTGCTGTGAAACAAGGTTTTCATGTGATTATCAATTTATTATGTCCTCTTGTGTTTATGCACCCTTTGCTAAAGTATGACTACCTTCCATTATATCAGTATACTTGAAATGTTCACTAATGCCGATGGAAAGAGAATAAGAAAAACACATTTCACATTAAATAAACGCAATAACAATGAGATTTGATCAAAAGAACACAAAAGGGATAATTGTTCGAAACCACCTCAACTTTAGAAACATTGCATAATGACCCTTGAAAAATTTGTGAACTTACAAATTTCGCCAAATTTCCCCATAAATTTTGATTTATTGCTATAGTCGCTAGTTATCCTATCTATAAATACACTTCCTTATTATTATTATTTATTTTATCTAGAGATCTCCATCACATAGTTAATAAAGCTAACAAAATAGTGAAGATACCTGATTGATGAAGCCATGAAAATTCAGCACAGGTTATTTGGTCGAAAGAACTCAATTGATCCATTTTTAGATAACTCTTATTGGCTGTGCAGATGGAAAACTAAATACAGCAACAACAAAAATAAAAAGTCAAAATTCAGGTGTAATTTGTAACTTTCCAAAGTTACATGGCCACTATTCAACGGTGCCAATCTAATGTTCCTGGGCTAATGAGCAATGCTAACAAAGTTCCAGAGGACTTTGAGCAATTAACACAAAATAAATAGCAAACACGCTCCGAACTCCGAATCGACCATAAGGTAGCACTAACAGACAGTCCTAAAGCCATATACAAATCACCCCTAAAGATGCATTGCATTAGTGATCATCGAGGTACCATATCAACAGAGGTGATAATGGTCATGCTCTTAGCCCTGTATATTGGAGTGATTCAATATATCTATACATTCTTTGCTCCAACCCATTTGAATCTTGTCATTTTCAGATGAAATATCTTTCTTTCTTTCCTCTCCACTTTCCATTTACCATTCTTTATCTTGTGGACGTGAACCAAGAGTTGGTTCATTTATACAATTCAATCAACCTTTCACGTTCAGATGAAGCCCGTGCGCAAAAGAAGGATCTCCCTATTAACAGTAGGTTTTATGATTAAACAGAGGCAAGAGTAATAGGATCGGTGTTGAGGTTGAGAAGGAGGACAGATCCATGGCTTTGGAATAACTGCAATTTGGCATGCACACGGTTGCCACTTTTGTTGTATGCAAAGAACCAACCACTATATTGATGAAAACACCAAATGCACCGTTGCCATGGCTGATTCGAGGATTACAAGAGTTCCATCAAATCCAGAATGCACTCGTCCAGCGGTAAACACGGCAATAAACTTGTAGGGTTCCACCGTTGACAGTGGCAGTGCTACCGTTTTCAACGATATTGCAAACCTGAAGAATTGTACGACATTGCTGTGGAACAAGGTTTTCACGTGATTATCAATTTATTATGTTCTCGTGTGTTCATGCACCCTTTGGCGAAGTATGACTACCTTCCATTTTGTCAGTATACTTGAAACGCTCACTAATATCAATCCAAAGAGAATAATTTCTCCCTTAATCCTTTGAAAGGTTTACATAATTGGCGGGGCCATAAATGGCTTAGGAATGGTAGCCTCAGATTTGACCACATTCCACCCCTCATAAAAATTAAAAAAATTGATTTTTCTGTGTAAATTCAGAAAATGGCACTACGCCCTCCGGTTTCCAACATAAAATGAAAGTCTAGAAGAAAACTAGGAACTTAAAGGGGCGGAGAAGAAGTAAGCAGAGTTTTCATAGTTGAACTTGACTGGCAGATGCAAATCACCTTCAAGACTGTTCACCAATCCTGCAAGGCAAGTCACCTACAGTTTTTGTGAGTGCTACGACGTGCTTTAATACAGCTAGTCAACAGGAAATTATTTTGGCTTTGACTCTTCTTTTCTAAGTCTTTCTTTTATCCCGGAAGAGACGCTCATGCACTAGCGCACCGCGGAGAATGCATTCATACATTTTCAATGGAGTCATATATTCCCGTCAATACCAACAGAGGTGGTCGGAGTGGTAAGATAAGGAACAATGTTGCAGGATATTTTAAGAGGAACCAGTCATAGTACTTGATAGTGTTTGTGTGAGTTTGTGGAAGTCAACGTCTAAGTTCCCATCATTTCTGCACAAGGCATTGGGCGTTCACTAACTAGATCAAATACCATTGGCTCCATGACATATGCTTTCGCCGCTTACATTAAAAATCAATATTGATCACAAGCATGCTTTATGATTCGGTAGGAAGCCACTAAAAATGGATAATGGAAAGAACAACAGTAAAACAGAGAGCGAAAAGGCTCTCAATCCCGGAATAGAGCATATAAATTTATACTCGCCCTGCATAGAGGCACTTTTCTTTCCCATGCTTGGGCCTAATTTTGATCCCTTCCACAATCAACCCGCCCTTCCAGTTGCCACCCTTCGTCTCCAGGACACTCATTTCAACCTCCCCGTCTTCTCCATCCTTCGTCCAGAACTCACATAGCTCTATCTCTAACCACCCATCTCATCTCTCTTTAGGATGGTTCCCATTCCCCTCAGCAAGTGCAGGCTCGGCTTGTGCAGTTGCAGGTGCAGGCCCAACAGGTGCAGGTGTCGGCAGGTCCCCATCATAATTGTCATTGATAATTTCAAAAGGCATTGGTTGAAAACGGAAAGCAATGCGCCTAGGTTTGAACCTGGACTGCCATCCACGCGTGCTGTTCTCACTAGATAAGTAAACCGAGCGCTCACGCTTGCCCGCTTCATCACCAGCAAATCCAGCTCACACCTTAATAGACTGGAAGTCAAATCCATAAGATGCCGGGGTGGATTTGAATAGCAAGTACGCCGCATAAAGGGTCCCCCACGACAACATGCGAGAACTAATTGTGCCTCTGATCTCAAGCCAACATACACTGATGAGTTCAGCAACTTCTGCAAACCTGTTAATTCACAATGGCATTCCATACAATCATCACTTTGACGGAGAAATAAAAGAAAGTTCATTTTGGGACAAACAGATTAATGCTACACCCATTTTTATTCATGAAGGTGAGAGAGTAGAGGAAATAATGGTATTACCTGGAGTCGGGCATGCGATTCCAAGACCAGTACCTCGGCGTATCTCCCCATGTTATAAATAGGGCCCTTGCAGATAGCATGATACATATCTTTCCACTATGCCTGTCCAACGAAAAGCTCTGCAAAGCATGTTGGATTCACATGAGAAACAAGAAGCCGGACCGACGTTGTTTTGAGAAAATGAGATTCACTGTTTCAACAAATATAATATGTGCAAAGCAATAAAGCGTAGCACCTATTTCACCATCTGTGCTGTCTCTTTTCCAATAAAATAGTAAGAGTGTTTGTAATGGCTTTTTTAATACACGTGAAATTTATCGTCTGCACAAGCTATTGAGCACAGTATTTTTTTCATATCTGTCACAGTTGCCGGAATCTGAACATGAGTATGTTTGTTCTCGGTTTCTGCTATGCTTGCTGTTATGGTGGTCTTGTGGCGGTCGCCGGTCTGAAATGGTGTGGAGATGATGTTACACTTGGTGATGTCTCTTGAAATTACTGGACTGTGAGCGTCAATTTCTGGTGATGTTCACATATATTCTCGCTCATTGAAGTGATGATGTGTGCATTCATATGTGTCTTCCTTTATTTGATTTGAGTAGGTGACGGAAGAAAGGAAAGGAAGTTTGGGGTGATTGGCTTAGGTTGAAGAAGATGAATCAGTTCACTTTCATAGAAGAGTCCAAGCCGAATAGAAAGCGGATGGTGAGAGGCGAGTCATATCTCGGGGTTGCTCAAAATATCACAGAGGACTGGCAGGAGGCTTGAGGGCTATTGCAGAGGTGTGATCTCTTAGCGTGGAAGCAGAGCAGCGGGATTTCCTACTCGGTGCCAACATTTGGTCGTCGATGGTAGGAAATTTGGTTACACGGAGAGGAAAAGCGAGCTTGTTATGAGAATTAAGGACAGCTTGAAAGTTTTTGCTGATAGTATCTGTTTTGGCACCCATCTTGTGCACATAAACCAAAGGAAATCTAGTGCACTTAACTTGGCCGGTGGGGGAAGTTGTCAAAAAACGTAAGCTAACTAAGAAGCACTATCTTTCGATTCACCTACTCCCCTAGGAAGCATTTTTCCTGTTATTGCGTTTGACTTTGCTCTTTTTAGTCTTTCATTAATCCCACTAATCAAGCGCTGGTTAATTTTGATCTTTCTAGTTGCAGTCTTTCAGTTTATCCCAGAAGAAACGCGCTGGGCATCAACCGGCAAATCAAATAAACGCCCATCTCTTGCTTGCTAGAAACTAACAGAAAAAGGAGTTCCTTATCAACAGAAAGGAAAAATGACGACGATCCATAAAAGATATTAATGTGCCCAAACCGCATGTGACTGCTAAGTGGATGCGACACATGCTATCTACGAACCTTGTCAGGGATAAACTAACTTGTAGAATGAACGCCAAATGTTCCAGCTTGATGTCTATAGAGAGATTGATTCAATCTCAAGTGACATGGATGCGCCATCTATTGATTCTTCAATGGCATCACCAGGTAGTCCATCTTCGAACACGTAACGACTTTGGCTGGTCTGAGAGAAACTTTGTGATTTCCTAAGTCCTTCAAGCTCCATGGCAACCTCTCTCATTGTAGGTCTCTTTCTTCCATTCCATCTGAAACACCTCATGGCAAGCATTGCTACTGCTAGAACCTCCTCAGTTTTTGCTTCATTGGCCACAAAAGGATCTAGCATCTCTGCCAAACGGTTTTCCTTCATTAGCAAGATAAATCTAGCAACTAGATGTCTCCCTTCATCATCTTCTGAGAAAGAAGTTGGCTTCTGCCCTGTAAGTAACTCAATTAGCACTACTCCAAAACTGTACACGTCACTTTTATCTGTGAACTGACTAAATTGGAAATATTCCGGGTCCAAGTATCCGAAGGTCCCTTGCATGGCTCTTGTCAAGTGAGTTTTGTCAAATGGAACCGGCCTTGAGGTACCAAAATCAGAGACTTTTGCAGCGTACTTGTCTGTTGGTTATTTGCGGAAGCGTGTGCTTGTGTGTGTAAAATAGACTAGGAAATATGGATGTATTTTTTAGAAGGTTATTTGGCAAAGGAAGCACAAGGAAAAATAAAGAAAACTTTTATTAGTTGGTGGGTAATACAAGAAGAAGGAGCTGAAGTTAGTGTGTTGGGATCCTTTTAGTGGACGTCCCCCTAGCCTATTTATAGTCATGCATGACCGACTTTCCTTGCAAAAATCTGGTCAAAAGTCAGATTTTTTGCTGCTCTTATCTCTGCCATTTGCAGAGATATTATCATGGGTTCTTCTACACTATTCTAGTTGCTGATTTTTCTAGACTACTCTAGTTGCCAAAGTGATAGATAATTTGTAGGATTTTTCTAGACTTTTCTAGCAAAAGGTTATACTAGATAATTCTAGAAATTGGATCAATATGTTAACACTCCTCCTTGATCCAATTTCGCGATACTCCAAGCGTGCTTCGTAACTTCTCGAATTTGGCTGGTGGAAGAGCTTTAGTAAATATATTAGCAACTTGATCTTCGGTCTTGCAATATTTGAGCTCAATCTCTCCATTGCTCTGCACCTCTCGTATGAAGTGATATTTGATGTCGATATGTTTGGTTCTTCCATGGAAGACTGGATTCTTCGATATGGCAATTGCAGAATTGTTGTCGCAAAGTATTGGAGTTGGTGCTGTCTGTGCTTCTCCAATGTCTTCTAAAATTCTTCGAAGCCATAGTGCTTGATTGGTAGCAGTAGTTGCTGCAATGTATTCAGCTTCTGCAGTGGATTGTGCCACCGAATCTTGTTTTTTGGATGTCCAAGAAAACATTCCGGAACCCAATGAGAATGCATAGCCGTAGTGCTCCTCCTGTCATCAGTTGATCCTGCCCAATCACTATCAGTATAGCGGATGAGCTTGGCATTTGCACTTGGCCGATACCAAATGCCATAGTTTGTAGTTCCTCGTAAGTATCTCAAAATTCTTTTGGCTGCACCAAAATGAATTTGGCTTGGATTCTGCATGAACCGTGATAGTAGACTTGTTGCGTACATAATGTCTGGTCGTGTTGCAGTGAGATATAGTAGACTACCAATCAAACTTCTGTAGAGAGAAGCATCAACTTTTTCCGTTCCATCTTCCTTTAGTAGCTTCTCATTTGTCACAAGTGGTGTCGCAACTATTTTGCAATAGTTCATCTTGAATTTCTTCAGGAGGTTCTCAGTATATTTCTCTTGCGAAATAAAAACTCCTCCATTTTGGTTGATCTCGATGCCAAGAAAGTAGTGCATCAAGCCCAAGTCCGTCATCTCGAATGTCTTCATCATTTCTTCTTTGAATTCTTGAATCATCACTTCATTGTTTCCTGTATATATGAGATCATCTACATACAAAGAGACAATGAGTGTGTCGAACTTACCTTGGGTCTTGATGTAGAGCGTTGGCTCGCTCATGCTCCTCCTGAATCCTTGCTTGGAGAAGTATTCGTCTATTCGGCTATACCATGCTCGTGGTGCTTGTTTTAATCCATAAAGAGCCTTTTTAAGCTTTAGAACCTTTCTTCTTGCCCTCTAACAATAAAACCTTGTGGTTGTTCCACATATATTTCTTCTTGAAGATATCCATTTAAAAATGCCGATTTCACATCTAGTTGATAGATCCTCCATTCTTTTTGTGCTGCAAGGGCTATGAGTGCTCGCATAGTATCAAGGCGAGCAACAGGAGCAAAAGTTTCAGTATAGTCGATACCTGGTTGTTGCAAGTATCCTTTCGCCACAAGCCTTGCTTTATGCTTTTGGATGGATCCATCTGCATTAAGCTTCGTCTTGTAGACCCACTTGACACCAATGATCTCTTTGTCTTCAGGGTGATCGACGAGCTCCCAAGTTTTGTTTTTCTCGATCATTTTGATCTCTTCTTCCCTGGCTTTTATCCAAACTTCTTCTTTGGATGCTTGTTCGTAGTTTTCTGGTTCTAAAGCAATAAAGTTGCATGTGTCGTAAATTCTTCTAAGGGTTTTTACCCTTAGTACTGGAGACTCTGGAGGAGACTCTTCTTGCGTCACTCTTGGAGAGATTGGTGGAGTTACGCCGTGAGTGGTTGAATCTGGCACTTCTCCTTCTTCTTGTGTTGTTGACTCCTCTTGAGTAGGTGACGTGTCTGGCAAGGCGACATACTTTTTTTCAATCTTCTCATCCTCCCAATTCCAGGCAGCATTCTTATCGAACTCGACGTCTCGACTAATCACGAGCTTCTTAGTTCTTAGGTTGTAAACTCGATAACCTTTTGATTGATCACTGTAACCAAGGAATATTCCTTTTTCAGTCTTCTCGTCGAGCTTACTCCTCTTTTGAGCAGGGATGTGAACGTAGCATATGCAGCCGAACACCTTGAGATGCTTCGCCGAAGGCTTCCGTCCGCTCCATGCTTCGACTGGAGTTTTATTTTGGACTGCTTTAGTTGGACACCTATTTAAGAGGTATACAACCATGTAGACGCTTCGCCGGAAGGTGTTAGGAAGGCCTTTCTCCTTTAGCATGGACCTTGCCATCTCCATGACGGTTCTATTCTTCCTTTTCGCTACTCCATTTTGTTCGGGGCATAGCCAACAGTTAGTTGATGATGAACTCCTTCATCTTCACAAAATTTATGGAACTCTCTTGAGTTGTATTCAGTGCCTCTGTCGCTCCTTAGGACTTTGATTCTTCGGCCACTTTGGTTCTCGATGTGGTTCTTGATTTTTCTAACAATAGAGAAAACCTCTGATTTTTCTTGAAGAAAGTATACCCACGTCATTCTAGTGTAGTCATCAATGAATAGGATGAAATATTTATTTTGACTAAGTGTAAGGGTCCTCATGGACCACATACATCGGTATGGACTAGTTCTAATGGTTTTTTAGCTCTCCATGCACCTCTAGATGGGAAGGACTGCCTTTGTTGTTTTCCAAGGAGGCATCCTTCACAAACATCTGAAATTTCTGAAATAGCTGGAAAGTCTCTCATCATATTTTTCTGATGGAGAGTTTTTAGTCCATGAAGTTGAAGTGGCCAAATCTTCGATGCCATAGCCATGAATCATCAAGTTGAGCTTTCATGGCTATGTCTTTAATATATTTCCATCGAATAGGAAAATTTTTATTCTCCATCTTAACAGAGGCAATGATGTTTTTATATTTATCATAGATGATGCAGGCATCTCCTCTAAAGTATAGAGAATACCCACTTTGAATCATCTGGCCCACACTCAAGAGATTTTGTGCTAGACTGGGAACTAGATATACATTATGAATATAGTTTGGTCCTTTATTTGTTTCTACGGTGATGGTGCCTTTTCCTTTAACATCCACTAATGCACCATTACCTAATTTTACTTGGGAATTCACCAACTTATCAATATCGGCGAATATAGATTCGTCCCCTGTCATATGATTGCTACACCCACTATCAATATACCATGTCTCATTTTTCTTATCATTTGCCTCTTGGCCCGCGTAGAATATACCGTCTTCACTTTCCTTTTTTTCAACATAGTTAGCTCGATTATTTGTTTTCGATTGACAATCTTTTTCTACGTGGCCATATCTTTTACAAAAGCGGCATTGTGGCTTATTTTTTAACCAACAATCCTTCTCCAAATGATTTCCTTTTTTGCAAATGCCACAAGGTGGATACTTTTCCCTTTGTGTAATTTCTCCTCCTTTTTTATTTTTCCATGAACTCCTTCCACCATTTTTAGATTGATGAGACCGTACGTTTATTTTAGATTGAAAGGCACTTTCAATTGAATCTTCATCTTGTGCCATCAGTCTTTTCTCATGTGCTTCTAGAGAGCCAATTAATTCACTCACCGATAGAGTCGCCAAGTCCTTAGTTCCTTCTATAGTTGTCACAATAGAATTGTATTTTTTAGTAAGTGACACCAATATTTTTTCTACGACCCTTTGATCAGTGATCTCATCTCCGTAGGCTCTCATTTGATTAACTAGTTCCTTTAATTTTCCACAATATTCTTGGATGGTCTCATAATTTTTCATTTTAGAATTCTCAAAATCTCTTCTTAAAGTTTGAAGCCGAATAATACGTACCTTTTCTGATCCTTGAAATTCTTCTCGAAGTATTTCCCAAGCTCCCTTTGTAGTCTTTGCTCTAATTATTCTCGGAAATATCGTTTCCGAGAGTGCTTGTTGAATAAAATAAAGCGCCCTTGCATCCTTTTGCAGTTGATCCTTTGGAACACTTGCACCTTCTTGCGGAGCCTCGTAACCCTTTTCCACGATGTCCCATAGATCTTGGGCCATCAAGAAGGTAGTCATTTTGATACTCCAAAAATCATAGTTATTCCCATCAAAAATAGGAATGGGAAATGCGGATGATGTAGCAGTGGCCATAGTTTAGTTGTTTGGAATTTGGATGGGTAGTTTTTAGGAGTGGGTGGTTAGGACAAACGCCCAATACCAACCAAAGACGTTGCTCTTATACCACTGTTGGTTATTTGCGGAAGGGTGTGCTTGTGTGTGTAAAATAGACTAGGAAATATGGATGTATTTTTGAGAAGGTTATTTGGCAAAGGAAGCACAAGGAAAAATAAAGAAAACTTTTATTAGTTGGTGGGTAATACAAGAAGAAGGAGCTGAAGTTAGTGTGTTGGGGATCCTTTTAGTGGACGTCCCCCTAGCCTATTTATAGGCATGCATGACCGACTTTCCTTGCAAAAATCTGGTCAAAAGTCAGATTTTTTGCTCCTCTTATCTCTGCCATTTGCAGAGATATTATCATGGGTTCTTCTACACTATTCTAGTTGCTGATTTTTCTAGACTACTCTAGTTGCCTAAGTGATAGATAATTTGTAGGATTTTTTTAGACTTTTCTAGCAAAAGGTTATACTAGATAATTCTAGAAATTGGATCAATATGTTAACATTGTCATTCAGCAGAATGTTAGATGGCTTTATGTCTCGATGATAAATGGGAATTGAAGCCGTAGAATGCATGTACGCTACTGCTTCAGCGACTACACATGCGATTCTATATCGGTCTTCCCATGAAAGGGAACAATCTTCGTCCTGCTGATGAATATGCTGTGACAAGGTGCCATTAGGGATGAACTCATACACAAGTAAAGGAAACGTGGTCTCCAAACAACATCCTATCAATTTGACAATGTTCCGATGATTAACCTGTGATAGAACAACCACTTCATTTATAAAATGCTTGATTTGGCCCCCATCGATGATCTTCGACTTCTTCACAGCAACTATGGTACCATATGGCAGCATCCCTTCGTAAACCATGCCGAACCCACCATGACCAAAAACCCGGCTCTGGCTGTAGTTATCTGTCGCTCTTCGCAGATCTTCTTCAGAGAATATTGCTGCTCTTCCATCTCTTCCATAAGGTGCGAACTTTTGTTGCAATAGCAAACCGCCATTTTGCTCGAACAGTTTCTGCTTGACAATTCTGTCTCTCCGCTTCCTTAGATATCTGTATAGCCAATAGCTGATAAGCGAAAGACACAAAAATCCCATACCAATGCCGGCACCTATAGAAAACAATAAGTCTATTAGGAAACAGTCCATTTCCGTCTATTCAAAATGCTCCTAATAATCCGCCTGAGATGACCAATCCAATTTTACTGTTTCTCAGTGTGGAGCATGTCAGAATGCTAACTTGCATTCGCTCCCAAGTCAGCCCATGTACAGGTTTTGAAGTAGATAATAAAACTCCTTTCTACATCACTTTTCTCTAAAGCAAATTCACCACGAAGCCATCTAAAATATTCCAATTTGCTGCCTGCAATTTCCTTGTTACTTTGCCAATCCTAAAGGAGGACTGTCACATCACTGCAACATTCCTAGTGGTGACAGCGTTCAATCACAAAACATAACCCATGGGCTTAAAATGTCATGTTGCAAAAGAAGTAGATGATGAATATTTGCATGAAGCCACGATACAAAGAGACAGGAAATGAGATTCACGTGTTGTATTTCATTCCACAAGCAAGGAAGAATCATCAGAGAGATCAAGTGTGTCGACTGGAGCACTTGAGCAAGACCGGAGGTGCCGAATATATAATATGTGGAAAGAAGAAAGGCTTAGTGTAAACAAAGTACCAAGGGTCCCAAGTGGAGTATGCAAAATGGCGTGCATAAGAAAATGGAATAATATCAAAATTGAGCTTTGTTATCCAGTATTGGATGCATAATTTTGCATTATCGAATGGATCTCTCCTTGCAATACTCACGTACTTTCTAGCTACCATCATCAGAGCCAATATAGTACAGGAAAAGGGTAACCTCTTCCAATCAGGCGTGCAGTGTTGCTGGACAGAAATAGCTGAGAGATTGATGGCTACCTATCACGAGAACCAGCTTGAAAGGAAACTTCTTCTGGTCAGGCATGCAATTGAGGCCATTTCGGAGCCCACCTTCGGCATATCCATTGGGACAATAACAGAAGGAACTCTTGGAATTCTTTGCACAGTTAAGGGGAATGAGGATGGGAGTAAAAGGGTATATTTCAGAGGCATCCGTCATCATATTTGCCTCATAGCGCTTTGCTCAGCGACACCATAGCTTTCCACAATTAGGCTCAGTGTGCCCCCATGTCACCAAATATGTAAGCAAGGATTTAACCCCATCAGCTGTCTGACCAGTACTTGGGCATGCGCATCTTAGTGGAACCAGCAGCTGTGCACCGCCAACAAGATCCAAACCAGTATAGTAGTTCTGACCATCTAGAGCCTGGCAAGAGGTCAGGCCCTGGAATGTATCATTGGCTATCGTGAAATAGGTGTCATTCTCGGTCAGAGTGTAATTGGCCTGGTGCGAGTACATGCTTCTAGTGCAATAGCAAGTAACTGGAACTATGACCAAGTTGCCATGAGGTATCTCTTCGCAGTGGTTCTGATGTTGTTGATGGTGGCTATGTCCATTGCATCTGAGCCGAGCAGGGAAGCAATGGCGAGTGATGAGTTGTATAGGGAGGTAGATCGGAAGGTCACGAAGGACTGGCATTGAGTTTGAGAGCCATTGCAGAGGTAATCTTTCACTTTAGATATCTTGGATGAGCAGTCAAGCTGCCTGTTGTCAATATATGGCTGTTGACAGTAGGATACGTGATTAAACAGAGGTAAGAGTAATAAGATCGGTGTTGAGATTGTGAGGGAGGACAGATCCATGGTTTTGGAATAACTGAGATTTGGCTTGCACATAGGTGCAACTCTTGTATGCAAAGAACCAACGGCTATATTAATGAAAACACCAAGTGCAAAGTGGCCGTGGCTGACACGCAGTAGAAAATCACCGTCAAGACCAATTATCGAAGAATCAAGACTACAAGAGTTCCTTCAAATCCGAAAAATCCACTCATCCCGCGGAAACGTAGCAGTAGACTTGCGGAGTTGACTGTTGACGGTGACCGTGCCATTTTCAACAAAGTAGCAGACCTGGAGAGCTGTCTGGCATTGCTTTGAAACAGGTTTCATGTGATTATTAAGATCCTTCCCTTTTGTTAGTATACGTGGAGTGCTCATTACGATCCGAAGAGAACAATTCGCTCCCAATTTTTCAGAAGTTTTACAGTATCGGTGAGGCCACAAATGGATAAAGTACGGTTGTCTCAAATTTCAGCAATCTCCATGGCTCAGAAAACGGCACTAGGCCATTTCATCTCCAACATAAAACGAAAGCATGTTCGGATTAGAAGAGAATCAGGAACTTAACAATGAGAAGTAAGCAGGTTTCCCATGGTAGAACTTGACTGGCAGATAAAAGTAGCCTTCAAGACAGTTCCACCAGTCTTGCAAGATTAGGCACCTAAATTCTTTCTGAGTGTGCTGCAATATATGCCTTGATCTAACTAATCAAAGAGAAATTACCCAGCCAGTCGTTGTCTTGGACTCTGCTTTAGACCTAGAAGAGGTGCAGGCACCAGCGCACCCACACAAATTAAGGAAGTTTCTTGGTAAGTTGGATTATACCAATGACAAATCCGTGGCTGCTCTGAAATGTCAGCCACAATTGTGGCCATTCTTTTCCATGAAGTTATGTGGATAAAATTAGCAATCAGATGTTTGGACAAGGAACAAGTTTGAATTTTCAAAATTAATAAATGATCAACCAGTTTGAGCTCCATCGATTGACTTGACCCTAATATAATTGAAGACCAAGCACCTAGATTCAAAAGAGGTGATCTCAAGCTCAACTGCATAGAGCTTTCCATTTCCTCGAACTCAACTTAACTTGATTTGAGTTTTAAAAAAAAAAAATTCACCTAACATTGTATTTGAGGTCGAGCTCTTAGGCTTTCAAAATGCATGAAAAGTGAAATAAGCACGTGAATTCTATGTGACCAGATTGAGTGTGGAGCAGTTGCTGAAACTGGAAAAAAAATTTCAGTATCTCGAACAACTCACAAAGAACTTGAATTTAACTCGGGATCTTGCAAGTAAAGCCTAAGTAGAAGCATCGAAGAAATAATCGTGGAATAATAAATGACAACTTTGGCTAGAGCTAAAGAAAATCCTATACTTCTCTTCTGTTTTCCCTTCTCTTTCTTACGGTAATTTGATTGTCTTAGACAATCGACCGAGCGAGAGAGACAAAGGTGGAGACGTTCTTATTTTTAGCGATTTCTGTTTTCTACTTTGGAAGGCTGGTTCAATTTGGTCAACCGATTCGGTTCAATTAATCGAATCCAATAGATTTCAAACTGAGTAAAATAATATGATTTTTTTTATTAATCGAACCAAAAATACACAAAATTTCGATTCGATTTTCGATTTTCAATCTTGGATTCAGTTATTGACACCCCTAGTCTTACCTAACTTGTGGGCCCTTCTTTGAACGGTTAAAGAAAGAGAAGAGTTCAACGTTGGCCCAAGGGGGACGCCCACCGGCTAAAGTGCACAGAACTTGTTCTTGGTCAATCCGGCCTAAGATATAGCCCAAAAACAATAAAGTAAAATATATTGTTTAATAACAAATACATACGTGGCCGACCTTTAGTATTATCTCCAACGAATTATTTCGCCGCCTAAGAAACTGCACGCCTAATTGTCCTTGCAACGTGGATCGGTCTATATTCTTCAACCGAGTTAGGTTTCATAAATGACTTAAATTCGAGACATAATTTAATAGTTCTTTTTCTTTTGTAGAATGTGAAAAAAGGAAAAGTCCATACATATTTCAAATTAGACATAAGGTCTCCGATCACCAAATCAAAAATCATTCTCTTCATGACATATATGCTTTCACCACATAAAGATTGAAAATCAGAACTAATTTAATATATGGATATTGACGGTGGCATATGTGATGAAACAGAGACAAGAGTAATAAGCTTCGTGCCAACAATGAGAGTGGGAATGCATCCAATCCATGGTCTCTGAATAACTGAGATTTGGCATAAATGGATGCTGCGAATTTTGTGCAAAGAACCACCAGCCTGTTGATGCGAGCAGCGAAATCAAGTAGGCAAGTGCGAAGTTGCCGTGGTTGACTGGCCATGGAAAGCTCGCCTTCAAGGCTTCATGCATGACTCATGCTATCAGTGTTTTATCAAGCTCGTCAAACACGAACGACCAGGACAAATGGCTTAGCTGAACGTCCTTCGTGTTTGACGGAGTGACGGTCAACTAAGGTATTGTTTGATAACGTTTTTCTGTTTCTTTATTTTTTTAATTCTTTTTTTATCGGAATAGAAAAGAACATAAATCCGTTCAATAACACCAATTAACTTTTCTATTCCCTAGAATAAAAAGTTATTTCCAAGAATAGATTTGGAGTAGAAATGAGCAGTAGAAAAAATTAACTTCTTAATCCTAAGAACAATTTTTAAAAACTATTTTTTTATCATTACTTATGATTGCCTGCCGTCCGCTGACTACTGCTCGTCTACCTCCGCCTACTAGCTGCCGACTACTAGCGATTGCCGACCGTCGATCGTCGACCACCGAAGACCACCGACCACCGGCTAGCCGCCGCCCTTCACCAGTAAGTCAGTAGATGGCAAACTGGTGACCAGCAGCCCGACAATTGAATGCCCGCCGGGCCGCCTATTGCCAAATGTCGGTCACCAGTCGTTGAGCTGTCAATTGCCACCACCATCAAGGAGAAAAGAAATAAATTTTTTTTATCAATACCAATCGCATTCCTATTCTTTTTCTATTCCGAGAATAATAAATTTTTGTAATTATCAAATGCTTTGTTTTACTCAGAAATTGTTCTAGGAAATAAAAATAGAAAAGAACTATTTCTCAAAAAAAAAACATTGTTCCCAATAGTAAAAATGTTACCAAACACACGTTTTGGATGTTCCATCTTTTACCTTTTTTTTTTTTTCTTATTGCAAACTTAAATTAGAAGATAAAATCGCCAAAGGACCCACACAATCAATTTTCATGAATATGATGAAAATAAATAAATTAAAAAATTGAGATTAAGGATGGATACCTTTTACTTTCTTGCAATAAGAAAAGTAGATATTAACAAACTTTTCTCCACAATTATGACTTATTCAATTACAAAATCGAACAACAATCGAAGTTCAAAGAAACATTCTACAAAAAAAAGAAAAACAGAGAGATAATTACATTCCTATATTTTGAGTTATTAAGTTTTTTTTATTTGGGAATAATATTTACATATCTTTTTCTTTGGCCATAAAATAATAATCACTATTTTAAAAGTTACAACTGAATTCTTCGTATATTTCTTATTATTTGAACAGTATTGTAAGATTTGTTTCTTATTGTGTGAATATTATTATTTGGGTTTGTTTCTCAATTTGAGTTCGTAATAAGAAAATATAAAAATATAAAACAAAAAGTGGTAAAAGATGAAACCAGTTGAAAGAGTCAACCGATTTCGTCCGAATATGTGTGGTCTGGAGTGACAGTCAGCTAAGCTTTTTACACTAAAAAATCACCCGGCCTGGAAGACTGGAGCACCTCGAGAATTTGATAGGTGCTACGACGTCTGCACATGCTCGGGTCGCGCGGAAAGAGCCAAAGAGCAATGTGCTACTTTTCATTGCATTTGACTCTGCTCTTTAGGGGTATGCATGGTAATGTTTTTTTTTTACGACAGCAATTTCTGCTCACAAATGTTTTTCTTTTTGTTTTTGTTTCCGGGAACAGTTTCTGAGTATTTAAAGGCGTTTGGGTAATTGAAAAAAATTTTTGTTCCAGGAACATAAATGCGTTTGATAAAAATTTACAATATTTTGATTATTTTAATTTTCTTTTTTTTTTTTCTTTTTTCCTTTTTCTTTTTTTTCCTCCCTGTTGGCCGCTGTTGGCGCTTCAGCGAGCTCGCCGGAGCCTCGTAGATCTGGGCAAGGTCGAGCCTCGCCCAAATCTATGAGGCCGAGCCTCGCCGGCAGTTGGGCGAGGCTCGCCTCCCCAAATCTGGGTGAGGCGAGGCTCGCCTCCCCAAATCTGGGTGAGGCGAGGCTCGCCTCCCCAAATCTGGGTGAGACGAGGCTCGCTGGTGGCGGTTGGGCGAGGCTCAGCCTTGCCCAGATCTGTGAGGCCGAGCCTTGTCGGTGGCCTGGTGAGGCTCCGATGAGCTCGTCGGACCTCGCCCTGCCTTAGCGAGGCGCCGGCGAGCTCGCCGGACCTCGCCCCGCAGCGGTGATGGGGCAGCTGAGGGGTGGGAGGAGGAAGAAGAAGAAAAAAAGGAAAGAGAAAGAAAAAAGGAAAAAAAGAAAGGAAAAAAAACTGTTTCTTAAAATTGTTCCCGGGAACAAGAAGCAACTTTTTTCTTGTTTCTGATTTCTACTCCAAACTTGTTCCTGGGAACAAATTTATTCCCGAGAATAAAAAATTTACCAAATACATTTCTGTCCCTAGGAACAAAAAATCTGCTCTCGGAAACAAAAGAACAGAAACAGCTGTTCTCGAGAGCGTTACCATGTAGACCCTAGGTCTTTCTACTCCAAAAATGCCTACATCGCATAAATCACATATTTCTCTTTTCTAGAAGTTAAAAGAAATCGACTTCTTTTCTTTTTCTTTTTGTTTTTGCTGATTGACGGGTTCATATAAGATTAAAGATTAAATATTGAAATGTGATTCATGTGATGTACCGTCGTGTTTTGGGACACTGCTCATTTTGCTGGCGAAAAACAATTTTTGTTGTTGGGTGGGGGTGGGGTTTTTAGGAAGGGTGGCAGCGCCTAAAAGTAGAAAAGTGGGGATTTCGTGCACCTTTGGTACTTTCTTCGCTTTTGCCCAATTTACTAATGATTGCTACTAAGGTCGAGCCAGGACCATGTGGTCATATGTGCCAAAGAAATTGGATTACATGGTTATGAAAAGAAGCCATACTGAAGTTCTCATTGAGCGCCACTTCACTACTCTTGTGAAATTGACATTGCCTGATGCAGAAGCAGCTTCTTTATTCTTAATAGATTGAGGGGCAAAGAAATTTGCCCCTCAAGCACACTTTTCTGAATTAGTAGAAAGCTACTAAAAATTGAAGAAAAAATAACAGCAAAACAGAGAGAAAAAGCTCTAAATCAAGGGACAGTACATACAAGCTTAAACACGCCATGCGTAAAGGCACTTTTATTTCCCATCCTTGGGCCTAATTTCAATCCCTTCCACAACCAGTCCGGCCCTCCAGTTACATCGCTTCGTCTCCATGACACTCATTTCAACCTCCCCATCTTCTCCTTCATTTGTCAAGAACACACCTAACTCTATCTCTGACCATCCATCTTGTCTCTCTTAGGATAGTTCCCACTCCCCTCGGCAGGTGCAAGCATCAGTGACCTGCTAGCGTGCCTAAATCTCGGCATGGACAGCCCTCGGCACGTGTTGTTCTCTCTGTATAGGTAAACTGAGCGCTCACGCTTACCTGCTGCATCACCAGCAAATCCAGCTCCCACTTCAACAGGCTGGAATTCAAATCCATCAGACCTTGGTGTAGATTTGAATACCAAGTGCGCTGCATAACAGGTTCTGGGTGACAGCACGCAAGAACTAATCGTGCCTTTGATTTCGAACCCTCATACACCGATGAGCTCAGCCACTTCTGCAAACCTGTTCATTCACAAGGACATTCCATAAGATCATTACCTTGAGGGAGAAACAAGAGAGTTTATTTTGGGACAAACAAATTAATTCTACGTCCATTTTCTTCACGAAGGTGAGAGAGTGGAGGAAATAATGTTATTACCTCGAGTTGGGCGTGCTAGTCCATGACCAGTACATTGGAGTATCGCCCAATACTATAGACAGGGCCCTTGCGGATAGCATGATGCATTTCTTCTGACTGTGCCTATCTAGTGAAAAGCTCTGCAAAGCATGTTAGATTCGCATAAGCAACAAGCAGCCGGACCTATGTGGTCTTGAGAAAACAATTCACTGTCTCACCAAATATAGTGTTCGCAAAGCAAAAAACTTAGCACTCATTCCCCCATCTGTGCTGTCCCCTTTCCAATGAAATAGCGAGCTTGTTGGCCAAAACTTGAAGTAGGAAGCCCGTTTCATGTTAAATAAAATTAATTACCATGAGATTTGACCAAAAGAATATTCTAGGGATAATTGTTGAATGCCACCTCAACTTCAGAAACATTGCATAATGACCCCTGAAAAATTTTGTGAAGCTACAATTTTCCCCATAAACTTTGATATTTTGTTGCAGTCGCTAATTATTCTATTTATATAGGCACTAAATATCACATGAAAATACACTCCCTCACAATGTTTCGAAACGTGCAAGGCGACGGCACATCACATGAATCACATTTCAATATTACATTACGTCTAACATGAATAACAGTTATAGCATATCACCCCCTCAATCCGCCAAAAAAAAACAAAAAAGGAAGAGGTGGTTTGAGGTGGGAAGACGGGGAAGACTTACCATTTTGCCATGCAGAGGCTTAAGTAGAGCTCCTTCAGTGACGAAACTCTCCGGGAGACCATGTGGCGGCAGTCCAGCGGCAAAAACGAGGTCCAAACCAAGTCGGAATTGCGCACCGACTTGAAATTCCGCGACACGGTCGCGAGCCTGCACGCGTCGGCGGGCCTCGTGATCACGAAGGAGAGGATGCTCGCGATGCACCCTTCAGGCAGCACAGAGAAGTCGGGACCGTGTCGGCGCTTTGCTCCTTCAGTCATGGCCATCGGACCATATTCTCTCGGCCAGAACCGGCGATCTCTCACTAAGCTCTATCCCCCGATTTCCCTGCTGAGATTTCACCGAGCACACCCCTCGCGTGCCGAGCATGCTCTCTTCCCTCGGCAGGCGGCAGGGAATCCTTTCCCCCTTGGCCTTACGGTTCGTAGAAGGCTGTTAGTCATGCTTCGGTCACGGCTTGTCGTCCTCCATCTCGCTCGCGGACGTTCCCTTCTTTCGTCGCGGTACGTTCGTCCTCTTTCGTTTTCGGTCACCCGCGCGCTTCTTCGATCGTCGCTTGCGTGCGGAGGAGGAGAAGGACAAAGGAGCCGGGCTTCCTTTCTTTCTTTTCTTGGCGGGCCAGAGAACATGAGGAAAGATGGGCCAAGAAAAAGAACGGGAAATGGGAAGCTGGATGTATGGGGCGGAAAATTTGTTAAAAGAGTGGGCTGGGTATTTCGGCCCTTTCGGCTCATCCTTTTTTTCATTCACTTTTTTTTTATATTATTTTTAAAATTTTTATGTATATAAATTTTTTATTTTCATCTTTTTATAATTTTTTATTGCAAAATAAATGGATATTTAAAACGTCAACGAAAATTAGAGTGTCATTAGGGAAATGTTTAATGAGAAAGACGTCTCGAAATGTTATTGGTTTATGAATTAAATTCCAAAATAGTATGATGGTTAGATTCAATGATTTGGCCATCATTTAATTACAATTTATAAAAATGATTTGGGAAAGATAATATAGTTTGGGTTTGCGAAATCTTTTTTAGAAATAATTGTGTTGACTTGAGTATTAGTTTATGAGAGGTGATTTGATTCGGTATGCGAAACCGATTTATGATATAGATTCTGAATTGATTTTGTTGAGAAAATTGATTTGTGAAAAGTTATGTTTTGATTTGTGAAGCCAATTGTAATGGATCAACAATAAAGGATTAAATGCTACACAATAACGTAATTTTGTGAAAACCGCCTCTAGAATTGTCACATCCTGGATTTCGACCTACTTCGGCACGTGTGAAATAATTATTTTATCGATGCGCTATCGGTTATGTTTACTCGGAGTTGGCCTTTCACGAGTTAACTAACTGTTTGGAAAGGCGATTAAGGACGGATGAGCGTGCGACTAGTAAATTCAATCAGGGACTGGCCACTCGACCATAAAGATCAAGCGAGGACGATACCACGTTGTTACAGGTCAATTAGCGAACATAAATATCGATTTGGCGGAGCACGAGGTTGGATCGCGGGTGATTCTGTGCGACTTCAATAATAACGACGAGCGATGCCAAATTCCTATTGACCTCGCATTCAGGGTGAGCAATCGATCCCTCACGATTACATGACAACCGAGGATCGTCCTAATCTGAATATACACGATCGCGGATTGAAAAGCTATCAACCGCGGGTCAAACGCATAAAACCCCCTAAATGCTGCCCAAAAGTCAGGTCGTGCCAAAGTCGTGACTGGTTGAAATTAATCACGAAATTCAGTCCGATTTTGGATACCGAACTTTTAAGGACGTTAGGACAAAAATATTGGACGACACCTCATTAATTCCCAAATTTTCCGGTAAGTCCGGAAATGGCCCGAGTTGGATTAACAGGCCGAGATTAGGACCGGATTTTGGGAACCGCACTTCAGGGGTAAAAAGACCAAATTGCCCCCCTTCTAGAAGCCTTTGATTTTCAATTTTAGGGTTTTTCCCCTTTTCTCTCTCTCTCCTCCCGCGCCCCCAAGAAAATATTGGGTGAGTTCAATATTCCACGTGGGATGGTGCAGCACACCACTCAGTCATGGACACGTGTCCATCTGGGTCCACGCTATCTTCCTCCTCTCTCTCTCAGATCCGGGCCCACTTCAACAGCAGACCCTCTCTCTCCTCTCTCCTCTCTCCTCTCCTCTCTCTCTCTCCTCTCTCCTCCTTCTGGTTTCGCTCTCTCTCTCTCTCTCTCTCTCTCTCTCTTCTGGTTCTCGTTCCAATTCCAACGCTCCGTTCCCTTACGGAGGAAAAAAAAAATGTTAAAAATCGATTTGCTCGAGGGGCGACGGTGGGGCTCGGGAGGCGACGGCGACGTCGGCCGAGCGTGGGGCGCTTCGCGGAGAAAAGAGAGAGAACAGAGTGGGGTCGCGAAAAGTGAGAGGAGAGTGAGGGAAAATGCGACGGCGGAGACGGGGCCGACGGCAGAGGCGAAGACGGGGCCGACGGCAGAGGCGGAGGCTGTGGCATCGGCTTGTGGTTTGCTCTCAAAGACGCACTTCTTCGCGGAGGAGATAGAGCGATTTTTTTTTCCTCCATAACTTATTTGCGGAGGAGAGAGAGTGGAGCGTCGAAACCGAAGAGAGGAGAGAGGAGAGAGGAGAGAGGAGCGTGAAACCAGAAACCAGCAGAGAGGAGAGAGGAGAGAGGAGAGAGGATTTGCTGTTGATGTGGGCTCGGATCTGACAGAGAGAGAGAGGAGGAAGACAGCATGGACCCGGATGGACACGTGTCCATAACTGAGTGGTGTGCTGCACCATCTCACGTGGAATATTGAACTCACCCAATCCCCCCCCCCCTTTGCCGCACGTCCCCTCTCCCTCTCTTTTCTCTCTTATTTTCCTCCTTCCCCATGCACCCCCGCGCGCCCTCGACTTCTCTCTCTCTCCTCCCCTTCCCCCATGCACGATCGACGCCCCCTTCCCCGAACTTCTTCTTCCTCCTCTTCTTTTTCTTCTTCTCCTCATTCGGTTTTCTCGGCCGGAGCTGCTGCCGCCTTGCTTCCCCCGCCGGCGAGACCAGCGACCACCTCGTCGCCACCGCGGCATCGCCATCCAGCCAGCTCGCCGCCGTCCGCCGGCCTTGAGTCGAACCGGCCCCGCGAGCCAGCCTTTCCTCCGCTCCTCCTCCTCTGTCTCTGTCCGCCGTCGCAGCAACGCCGGCCGGCCGCCTGGACGCCGGAGCAGCGAGCTGCCACCTTGCCGTCGCTCGGCCGTTGTCGTCCCTCCGCCCGGCACCGCTGAACGTCGCCCTGCCCGGCCGCTACTCTCCTCCTCCCGGATCTGTCGCTGCCTCGCCGGAGCAGCTCGTGGCCGCCTCGCCGTCGCTCGGCCGTCGTCGTCCCTCCGCCCTGGTGGCCGCCGGAGGCCAGCCGACCGACCAGCCAGCCCACGCCACCCCCGAGCCGGCTGCACCACCTCCTCTCTCCCCTCTCGGGTTACACGCCTTCGCCCCGGCCACCCTCCGCCGCCCGGCCACCCGAGACCGCTGCGGGGAGCCCCTTGGGAGCCGTCCCAGCTATCGCCGTCGCCGCCGTGCTCCCTCTCTCCCCCTCTCGGCTCCTCTGGCCATGACCAGGAGAAGCGGCCAGCAGCTTCGCTGCTGCCCGAGCTCCTCCGCCGCGCCGGAGCCACCCCCGGCCTGCTGCCATCCCCCGAGCCAGCTGCACTGCCTCTTCTCTCCCTCTCCCGGTGCTGTCCAGCCAATGCCGGAGCTGTTGGCCACCGTCCGGAGTCACTGGACCGCCCACTAGCCGCGCAGACAGCTGCCATCGGCCGAGATCTGGCCCTGGGCCGCCTCGTCCCAACGCGCCGGGGAGTTCCCGTGCGTTCACCTTGTCGTTGCCGTCGCGCCGACGTCTTCAGTTTCGTTCCTGGGTGAGTTTAAGTTCTAAACCCTCGTTTAGTCCGTTAAACTCGTTTAGGGGAATATTAGAGTTAATCGTGATTAGTCGTGGTTCGGGGATTATCGAGGATTAGTCAGAGTAATTAAGGATTAGTGGATAATTCGTATTATTACTATTTGATTAAAAAGAAATAATCTCTTTTTAATATTATTTATTTAATTCCGAAAATAATTATTATTTATTAAATTCCGAAAATAAATATTATTTATTAAATTCTGAAATTAGTTATTATTTGTTAAATTCCGAAATTATTGTTGTTTATTGGAATTCGGAATTATTAGTATTTGAGGAAATTCGGAATTATTAGTAATTGTGGAAATTCGGAATTAATATTAATTGTAGAAATTCGGAATTAATATTAATTGTGGAAATTCGGAATTAAATTTATTTGTGGAAATTCGGAATTAATATTAATTGTAGAAATTCGGAATTATTATTAATTATTTTAATAATAATTGATTATGGTTTAATTATGAATAACGCGGTTTATTTATAATTAAATTGGAGGAAATTGTTGGACGTGTTATTTATTGTGAGAGCACGTTGGATTGTTGTGTGGATTAATTACTTTGCGATAAGTAATTGTGGTAATTAGTGATTTACGGGAATTATCGGTCGTCGCATTATCGTGAGACGAATATTGTCTAGGACAATAATTGATTGAATTGCTGATTGCGTGTTTATGCCTTATTGATTGAAGCACGTATATTCCAGGATTTATGTGGTATTTTCTTATGAATTTGATTAATTATTGGATTATCGTAATGTGGCGATTCGTAGATAATATGTGGAATACTTACTGTTTCATATGTGGACCTCATGCATGTCTTGTGCGGATTGTGACATGTGTTTATGAGTTCACTTGTACCCTAAAGTGTGTTTACACGGGGAGCCCTGAGGTGTGTTTACACGAGGAGACGGAGGTTGTGCCCTGAGGTGTGTTTGCACGGGGAAAAGGTAGAGCCCTGAGGTGTATTTACACGGGGAGGTGGAGTGATTGTGCACTAAGGTATGTTTACACTAGGAAAAGGTAGAGCCCTGAGGTGTGTTTACACGGGGAGGCAGAGGAGATCGTGCCCTGAGGCGTGTTTACGCGGGGAAAAGGTAGAGCGAAGACGCGACCGATGGATTTCTGATACCCGATGAATTTCGGGGAAAGCGTAACTGATGGATGTGCATAATTAGAACACGCATGAGTGCAAGAGTGCATGAGAGACAAGTTGACATTGTGTTCTGATTATATGTGTGCTTGTTGCACTATTTATGATATGTCTAAGTTAGTACCGTGCAGGGTGTGGTAATGGCTAGGTGAGATCGCCTGCGATACGACTCGAGTGTGATTGTTTAATGAAATGCTGAGAGTGCATGATGCATTATTAGTGAATTGCATGTGTATTTATCGTGCAGGGTATGGCATGACCGGGTAAGGTCTTTTGCGAGTCGATTGCTTATCGATGTGCTCGCGACAGTATTGATAGTATTAAGTCATTGCCTAAGATGTATGATTGTTTCGCTATTGACCTGCT
Organism: Corymbia calophylla; assembly: GCA_014182845.1. Classification (NCBI taxonomy): domain Eukaryota; kingdom Viridiplantae; phylum Streptophyta; class Magnoliopsida; order Myrtales; family Myrtaceae; genus Corymbia; species Corymbia calophylla. The sequence continues at coordinate 12,427,938 of CM024700.1, forward strand.
TGAGGTATTAGACCGGGCCATAGGTACCCCGAGGCGAGTTGGTGTCCTAGCCGGGGATTAGGGCAAGAACTCGCTGAGATTTATATCTCACTGGTTATTGAATAACCATTTCAAGTACCTAGGATGACGCCCCCTCCCCCGATACGATTTGGGGCTCCTAAGGACTGTGAGACCACTATTACAATCCATCGATTTCCTGGTCGAGTACATTGGTACGAGAGGCATATCATTATTCTCTGGGTTGATGAAGGACCGGGTCTTTGGGTCCCCCACCGTTTTGAAGCCTGGTACGTTAGAGTGGGCGACGCCTTACAAGGCCCCCTGCGGGGTTTCGATAGCCCACCTGGTAGAGGCCCTGAAGATGTGGATTGGAATCCCCTGGAGTTGGACCCTCCGGATGGGGCTGTAGCGAACCTCGATTCTCCCCCATCCATGTATGACCTTGTCCCCTTTGACGACGACCCGTCGGAGGCCGACTCGGATGGATCCGTTTGTCTCGACAGCCCGTGACGAGTATGCCGGAACCGAACTTTTGATGTAATAGATTAACCCAGCCTTGGCTCTATTTTGGTAGGCTTGAATGAGGAGAATGTAGTGACAGCTGAACTGTATTTTGAAACATTCCTCTAGGGGTTAATCTATTTTATGACTATGTGAACTGATTTATTACCTTGTGTTTGTCTTTTCCACTATCCCTACTATTGACGTTTGGTTGGGGATTTATTATCGCTTCTACATGCGCTTAATCGAAAGATAAAAAGAATGGTCGGCGACGCGTCCTAGGACATCGCATTTAAATGACCGCGAGTGGAAGATGGGGACGTTGCGTGCTCGAGGGTCGGGGTGTGACAAGAATTTTGTACTATTAATATGTGTTAGAAAATAATTAAGTGCTATATGATTACGTAATCACGTGGGTGCCACCCCTAGACCACCCCTAGAACCTTAGGGTGCGTTTAGTAACAATTCTACTCCAAGAAACAATTTCTGATTAGAAATTTTTTTTTTTATTCTGCTCCTGAGAACAAATTCTGAGTATTTAAGGTGTTTGATAAACTGTTTAAAATTTTTACTCCGAAAACATAAATGCATTTGGTAAAAATTTTCGATCTTTTGATTCTTTTAATTTTTATTACTTTTTGTTATAACTTTCTTTTTTTTTCCTTTTTCTTTTTTCTCTCCTTCTTCCTCTTGGCCGCTGCCCCTGGGCTGCTACCGTCGAGCGGCCGGGCGAGGTCCAACGAGCTTGCCAGAGCCTCACCAGGCCAGGGCAAGGACCAACAAGCTTGCGAGAGCCTCGCCTGGCCACTCACCGACGGCGGCCCAGGGGTGGCGATAGGGCAGTGATGGGGTGGGAGGAGGAAGAGGAAGAAGAAGAAAGGGAAGGGAAAAAAAAGAGAAAAAAGAGAGAAAAAAAATTAATTCTCAAAATTGTTCCCAGGAGCGAGAAGCAATTTTTTATTTATTTTGGATTCTATTCCAAACCTGTTTTGGGGAACAAAAAATTTACCAAATGCATTTCTGTTCCAAATCTGCTCCTAGGAACAAAAGAACAGAATCAGTTGTTCCCAAGAGCATTACCATGCAAGCCTTTATACTATTAATATGTGTTGAAAAATGACAAAGTTCTACGCGATAATGTAACTTCATGGGAGCCACCTATAGAATCTTGTAACATTAATATGTGTTGGTAAATGACTAAATGCTATATGATAACATAATTTTATGGGAGCCACCTCTAGAGCCTTGTAACATTGATATGTGTTGGTAAAGAACTAAATGCTACATGATAATACAATTTCGTGGGAGTCATCTCTGGAGCCTTATAATATTGATATCTGTTGATAAAAAATTAAGTGTTACATATAACGTAACTTTGTAAGAGTCACTTTTAAAGCATTGTACCATTGATATGTATTGGAAAAGAACCAAGTGATACACGGTAACGTAATTTCGTGAGAGCCACATCTAGAGGCTTGTATCATTAATATGCGTTGGTTAAGGGCTATGTGTTACACGGTGATGCAAATTTCGTGAAAACCACCTCTAGGACCTTATACTACTCATGGGCTAAGTGTTACGTGATGATGTGAGCCTCATGGGAACCACCTCTAAGGCCTTGAGATGTTATGTGGTCGAGATAGGCCAGTGAACTAGGCCAATGGCATGTGATTTTGTTAAGATTGATCAATAAATCACATCAATGTTATTTTAGTGTGATGATGGATTTAAACTAAGTATTTATGCTATGAAAATGTTATGTTGAAGTAATATATATTACTCATTTTAATCTTAAAGTTTGTTGTATTCCGAATTTCGTGTAAACAAGTTATGTGCGTGTTTTAATGGTGCATAGTGGGGCATTGATCTGCTTAAAAGAGGTTACTACTCACTAGCTATGATTGTTCATTCCATTCATCTTCCGTGTTTTTTATGTTCCCCTGTTATTAGCGATAGTATTGGAGCACCAACGATGGGAACTTTTGAAAGTTAATTTTATTTTGAGTGGTTTAAGGTTACGTCATTCAGGTGGAAGGATGGTCATATCATTACCCTTATCTTTGTAGGATTTATCTTATTGGTGTGATCATGTATATATCCTATCTTGCATGTGTGCAGACACCATATTACAAACAAAAGAGTGTTTTAAGTCGTGTATGCTACAACTAAAGGATTGACTTTTGTGCAAGAGGGAGTATTAAGTCAATATACTATCGATATATTAATGATGCATTTCATAACATTACTTTTAAATAATCAAGTAAGAATGTTGGTTCAAAAGATCTCCCTGTATTGGATTCCAAATGCTTAGCCAAAAGATTCAAGAAGAAATTGCTTAGAGTATGACCCACATGCACAATTCATTCATGCATATATACATCTCCAAATGGCAAAAAAAAAAAAGTTTTAGTCATAGAGAAGTTGGACAATCGTAAAGGCAATGTAAAGAAAAGGTGGTGATCTGCTTCGAATCTATGGCGGAGTTCTTCTGACGTGCTGAATATCTTTTTTCTGCTGTTGGATTGACTCTCTTTGTTTTTGCATGTTTTCTGCTCGATCGACTACATTTCCACATTGACCAAAAGGGAGGACCATTATAAAACGTAGTTAGCGATCAGTTCAACCTTTCTTCAGAACATTTCAAGACTAAAATCTGGAATGTATCAAGCCCATGTGGGGGAGTACATTCTTAAAATCGTTTGGAGAGGTGGACAAGTTGGAAATGCGTGGAAGCTGGCTCGAAAACACCCAAACCCGCTATACACACAAAAAAATGGTGCAATCATTCCCCAAGAGAGAAGATGCATAAGAAGTATAAAACATTGATGTTTTGTCACCCTATTTTGCATAAGATCATAAATACGATTCTTGTCATGAGCAAAGCTATTACTAGCACCCCATTTACAATTAGTCAAACATAGATCACAAGCACACTAAGTGTAATCGAGTAATTAACCATACTTGACAACCAAATATTATGATGCTTTGCGTCGCGTTAATTACAAATTGCAATCTTTCCTTAAATGGGTATTTTTACAAGTATCCTCAAGACGCTCATTAACAAAATATTTACTAACAATAGGAAAGTTAAATTCATTGCCAAAATGCCATGGAAATATCCAAAATGCGCCTTTACTTTTACACAGCCATATTAATTTGCATCTCCAGACAAACAGCTAAGATTAAGTGGCCTCTTGCAGGTATCCTTTCAGGGCAATAGTAGAAAGGAGCTGGAACGACGACCAAGTTATAAGGTAATCCTTTGACGGAGGATCCGATTTTGTTGAGGGTGGGTATGTCCAACACATCAGAGTCGAGCAACGGCAGAGCTATGGGGCGCACAGTGAGTTGTATAGGGAGGTAGATTGAAAGGTCAAGGACAGACATTGAGTTTGATCGTCATCGCAAAAGTAAATTTTCACGTTAGATGTTGTCGATGAGCAATAGGCATCAGGCGTTAGCTCACTGGATCGAAGAACCATTCGCTACTTTCTTCACTTGCATTAAGTCAAATATAGATCACAAGCACTCGTTCTGATTTGGTGGGAAGCTACTAAATATTGATAAAGGAACATAGAAAGAACAGCAATAGCAAGCACAGAGAAAATGCTATTAATCAAGGGACAAATGGTCACAGTAACTCGCTCATTCCCTGCGTAAAAGGCACTTTTACATCCCCTCTTAGGGCCTAATCTCGATCCCTTCCACAATCAGCCCAGCCTTCCGGTGCTCCCCCATCTTGTCCCTGACACTCATTTCAACCTCCCCATCTCCTCCTTCCTTAATCATGAACTCACCCAACTCTATCTCCGACCACCGATCTCGTCTCTCATGGATACTGCTCATTCCACTCGACAGGTGGAGGAGGAACTAAATGAAGAAACCAATGCTCCTAACTACCCCCTTGGAACACCCCCTCCCCCAAGTGGAGATCCTCTCTGGATAAATAAACGGAGCACTCTCGCTTGCTCACTTCATCACCATCGAATCCAGCTCCAACCTCAATAGAGTGGCATTCAAATCCGTAAGACGCCGAGTTGAATTTGAATACTAAGTATGCTGCATAACGGGTTCCAACAACAAAATGCAAGAGCTAATCGTGCCTCAAGTTCCAAAATTAGGGAACTTGTTTCAATGAGACTTGGAACCTAGGATAGATTTTTGTGTTTGTTTTTTTGTCTATATTTTCAGGTGATCATGCAGTATTCTATGTCAATTGATGATAAGTCATAATCTAGAACTACTAATCTAAGATTCCATTTTATGATTGAGACTTTTATTTTATTAATATTTCATATTTTCGTGTCTTAAATAGCAGCAAGTGAATTCACTATAATCGTTCAATTAATAATATAGGTGGAACCTAAATAGATCCTAGAACCTATGTAGGTTCTAGGTTCTGGGATATCAAAATAGGTTTCAAGTTTCAAAAAATGAAGTATATGTTCTGACAAGTAAATTTCAAGTGAAACCTACATGGCCTCTAGTTTTTAGTCAGTACATTGCTGCGAAGATCAAGCCCTTGATTAGTATCGGAACCTTTGTGGATGCTTGCTTCTCGTTGGATCACTACAACTATCAACAAATTGCTTGCATTTAGCTAGGGGCAAAGAGGTTATTCGGTTGTTTGAACTGATCTATACTAATAGATGAATTTTTAACTTATAAGTAGGGGTTTGTCTGCTTACAAATTATCCAGTCTAGACTAATCCTAACTGCTGAAGTAGTTTCCGTTGTCTGACTAATTCTTTGTCGACTGATAGATCTTAAGACGATTTGAAATATTCGAATGAATTCAAATGAAACGTTTGTATGATTCTTTAGCTGGATATCAGAAACATTTTCTCTTAAGATCACTGGTTTGTCATTTTTTGTCTATTGGGCGCAAATGCAAGAGTGCATGATCTCGACTTGCCCTTTAACTTTGTTTAACTTTATCGACCTAGTCTCAATGCAACACATTGACTCTCAACAAGATATTATTTTAGCCGGTCATTGGCCTTGACTTTGTTTTTCTAAGTCTTTCTTTCATCATGGAAGAGAAGCGCAAGCACCATCCCAGCGCAAAGATTGCATTCATGTATATTCAATGGAGTTGTATATACCAATAGAGTTGGTGGAAGTGGTAAGATGAGGAGCCATTTTGCAGATGTTTTATAAGGAACCAATCACAGTTCTTGATTGTCTCTGTGAGTTTGTGGAGGTGTCCATCAAAGTTCCATCATTTCCGCATAAGGCAGGCGTTCGCTAACCACACAAAAAACCATTCGCTCCATGACACATGCTTTCAAGACTTACAACAAAGTCAATATAGATCACAAGCACACTTTCTGATTTGGTAGAAAAGCACTAAAAATGGACAATTGAAAGAACAAGAGCAAAACAGACAGCAAAAAGGTTCTTAATCAAAGGACAGAACATATAAACTTACACACGCCCTGCATAGAGGCATTGTTCTTTCCCATATTTGGGCCTAATTTCGATCCCTTCCACTACCAACCCACCCTTCCTGTGGCAACCTTTCGTCTCCAAGACACTCATTTCAATCTCCCCGTCTTCTCCATCCTTTGTTAAGAATTCACCTAGCTCTATCTCTAACCACCCAACTCGTCTCTCTTTAGGTCTCTCTTTAGGAGAGTTCTCATTCCCCTCGGCAGGTGCAGTTGTCGGTAGGTGCACATCAAAATCGTCATCGACTAATTGAAATTGTATTGGTGGAAAATGGAAACCAATGCTTCTAAATCTTGGCCTGGACTGCCGTCCACGCGTGTTGTTCTCACTGAATAAGTAAACTAAGCGCTCATGCTTGCCCGCTTCAGCACCAACAAATCCAGCTCCAACCTCTACAGGGTGGAAGTCAAATCCATAAGATGTTGGTGTGAATTTGAATACCAAGTACGCTGCATAAAGGGTTCCAGGCGACAGCATGCAAGAACTAATCGTGCCTTTGATCTCGAGCCACCATACACGAATGAGTTCAACAACTTCTGCAAACCTATGATTTCATAAGGACATTCCACACGATCATCACTTTGACAGAAAATTAAAAGAAAGTTCATTTTGGGGCAAACAAATTAATGCCACGCCCATTTTCTTCATGAAGGTGAGAGAGTGGAGGAAATAATGTGATTACCTAGAGCTGGGCATAGGATTCCATGACCAGTACTTCGAGTATCACCCCATGCTATAGATAGGGGCCTTGTAGATAGCATGATACATTTCTTCCCACTATACCTGTCCAGCGAAAAGCTCTGCAAAGCATGATGGTTCACATAAGCAACAAGACGGTTTTGAGAAAACAAGATTCAGCACTTCAGCAGATATCGTATGCCCAAAGCAATAAAGCTTAGCACTTCAAATAAGAAGCAATTACCATGAGATTTGACCAAAAGAAAAATAAAAGGGATAATTGTTCAATACCACCTCAACTTTGGAACCATTGCATAATGACCCTTGATAAATTTGTTAAGTTACAAATTTCCCCATAAACTTTGATTTTCTGTGTTGTAGTTGCTAGTTATTCTATCTATGTAGGCATTAAATGTCACATGAACACTTCCACATTATTATATTTTTTCTATCACACGGTTAATAAAGCTAACAATAAGGAGAAGATAAATGATTGATGAAGCCAAGAAAATTCAGGAGAGGTTATTTGGATCAAAAGAACGGAGTTAGTCGGTTTTTAGATAACACTTACCGGACGTGCAGAAAAAACTACCCACGGCAACAAAAATCAAAATCAAATTTCAGGTGTATTATGTAACTCTTCAAAGTTAAATGGCCACTATCCAAGGGTGCCGATTTAATGTTCAGGCGCTAATGAGCAATGCTAACAAAGTTTGGGAGGAATTTGAGCAATTAACTGAAAAAAAAAACGTAGGCCATAGGATAGCAGACAGTCCTAAAGCCATATACAGATCACCCCTAAAGACTCATTGCATTAGTGGTCATCAAGGTACCGTGTCAACAGAGGTGATAATCCTCATGCTCTTAGCACTGTATATTGGAGCGATTCAAAATATCTATTCATTCTTTTCTCCAATCCACATGAATCTTGTCATTTTTAGATGGAAGATCCTTTCTTTCTTCTTCACCCTCCACTTCTATTTATTTATCTTGTGGACGTGAACCAAGAGTTGGTTCATACAATTCAATCAACCTTTCACGTTCAGATCACGGCCGTGTGCAAATGAAGAATAATTGGACTCACTTGGTCCAGGCGGGAGATGCCAAGAACCATGTGCTGCTGAGACCGCCTTTCGAGTTGACTATTCAGCAATGAAAGAACGATTTTTTTGTTTTGGCCAGCCGAATTCGCAGCGTTTCGGAACATTCAGGGGACAGCACATCACATGAATCACATTCAATATTCTATTAAGTCTAACATGAAGAACAGTTATGGCATATCACCCTCTCAATCTGCTAAAAAGATGGTAATACAAAAAATAATAGGAAGAGGCGGTTTGAGGTGGGAAGACGGTGGGGTTACTTACGATCTTGCCATCGCCGATGAGAACCGGGTCATCGCAGAGGCTGAAGTAGAGCTCCTTCAGCGACGAAACGCTCCGTGAGACCATCTGGTGGCAGTCCGTCAGCAAAAACGAGGCCCAGACTGCATCGTAATCACATGCCGACTAGAAATTTGGCAACACGGACGCAAGCCTGCACGCATCGGTGGTGCTTGTGAGGAAGACCACGCTATGCGATGCACCCTTCGGGCAGTGCAGAGAAGTCAGGATCGTCTCGACACCATTGGAAGAGCTCCAAGAAATGGGTGTGGCTAAAACGGCTTAAAGGTGATGCCTTTCGAAGAGACGGCTGTGATTCAGAGCGTGATACGTTGTGTTTATATAAGGAGAGAAAGAGGATAGACATCAACGGGTGGTGAAGTCTCCGAATCGGCACACGCCAGAAAAGGACACACTCAAAGTGGGAAAGACGGAGGAAATAGGAAAAAAATTAAAGAACGAAATAAATATATTGGAATTTGCATGGATGTCCTTCTAAATGAAGGTTGGCCCAGATTTTGCACTGTGCGCAATGCAAATCATTTCTTATCATATGAGTAAATCAAAGGGTAACCCCACACTTCAATGGGCTTAAAAAAAACGAACGAAATTCTTGGGTCCTATTAATAATAGCGCCTCATTAATGATTGTCTTTTTGACAAAAAATGAGCGTCTAGGATACTAAGTAAACATAATAATAAAATGTTTTGATTGCATATAACTTGAGAGCGGCGGAGTATCACAAATTGAAATCTTTCCATAACTTGGGTTTTTTTATAAGTACTTTTGAAACACTCGTTAACGAAAATTTTCACTGATGATGGAATGTTAAATTGATTTATAAGATGTTATGCAGATATTCAAAATGTGCCCCTACTTTTACATAGCCATATTAGTTTATATCCTCAGCTTTGAAGATATGTAGTCTACATCTCCAAGCAAAAACCTTAAACTAAAAAGGACAATTTAAACTTGAAAAAAAAAGGTTTGTCATTCTACCAAATAAATAAATAAATAAGCAATAGTGTAAAGATTCAAATCCTAGTCATTATGTTTTCTTTGTCATGATTATCTCGTTGAGGCGATCACATCTATATTTTATCTTGCTCATATGAAAAGACCAATTTATATGCGAAAGAGTGTTTTAAGTCTTGTATGCTATCACTAAAGGATCGACTTACTCACAAGGGGAGTGTTAAGCCGATATACTATCAACATATTGTTTTACATTTAAAAACCTAATTCCACATAAATATATAAAAGAGATCTCCATATATTGCATTCAAAATACTTAGCCCAAAAGCTTCGAGCTGGGTGAGGAGGGTCTCCGAATCCGCACACGCTGGGAAGGGAAACCCTAATAGTGGAAAAAACAGATGAAATAGGAAAAAAATTACAAAATGGATACATACATATATATATATATATTTGATTTTAAATTAATATGCTTTTAAATAAAAGTTGACCAAGATTATATTCCGTGTGGAGAAAATAAAATTTCTTCTAAGAGAAGTATACCAAAGGGTAATTCCACACTTCAACAGGCTAAAAAAAAAGAATAAAATATTTAGGTCTTTGTTAGTGAGTGTCCAAGGCAATGATTAAATATACTTGATACTAAAATATTTTGATTTTTTTATGCATTAATTACACATAACTGTAGAAAGACAGATTAATGCAGATTACTATTTTTCCTTAAATAGATTTTTAAACAAGCACCCTCAACGAACTCATCAACAAATTTTTTACTAACGATAAGAATGTTAAATTGATTACTAAAAATGCCTTGGAAATATCCAAAATGTGCCCTCCCTTTTACACAGCCATATCAATTTGTTTTGAAGATATGCAATTCGCATCTCCAGACAAAAACCTGAGATTGAGTAGCCCCATGCAAGTAAATCCTTTCAGTGCACTGCTATACCAGGGAAGTGGAACTATGACCATGTTTTTAGAAGGTATTTCTTCGGCAGTGGATGTGATGCTGTTGATGGTGGGTAATATCCCCCGCATCTGAGATGCCACATAGTGAGTTCTATAGGGAGGTAGATCGAAAGGTCGGGAAGGACTGCCATTGAATTTGAGGGTCATTGTAGGTAACCTTTCACTTTTGACATTGTGGATAATAAGTAAAGCTGCTTATTGCCGATTTATGGATGTTAACAGTAGCTTATGTGATTAAGCAGAGATAATAGGATTAGTGTTAAGGTTGAGAGGGAGGACAGATCCATGGCTTTGGAAAAACTGAGATTTGGCATGCACACAGTTGCCACTTTTGTACGCAAAGGACCAACCACTATGTTGATGAAAACACCAAGTGCAACGGCGTCATGGTTGATTCGAAGACTGAGTTCCATCAAATCTAGATGCCACTCATCCAGCGGTATGCACAACAGTAAACTTGTGGAGTTCGACTGTTGACAGTGGCAGTGCTGTCGTTTTCAATGATATAGCAAGTCTAAAGAAATGTCCGGCATTGCTATGGAACAAGGTTATGCGCTCCTGTGTTCATGCACCCTCTACCGAAATACGACCACCTTCTATTTTGTTAGTATACTTGAAATGTTCACTAAGATCAATCCAAAGAAAATAATTTCTCCCTTAATCCTTTGAAAGATTTACATAATTGGTAGGGCCATAAATGGCTTTAGAACGATAGTCTCAGATTTGAACTTGACTGGCACTACGCCCTCCGATTTCCAACATAAAATGAAAAACTAGAAGAAAACTAGGAATTTAACAGGGAGAAGGAGAAGCAAGTGGAGTTTTCATGGTTGAACTTGACTGGCAGATGAAAATCATGTCCAAGATAGTTCACCAATCCTGGAAGAGACGTGCAGGTGTCACAGTCCATGAATCCTCCCATATCATAACACTTGCGAGTGATGCTTAGGGTTATCGAGTGAAGACTGATGATGGAAAGGGGATGAATACAATTGATTCGTGGGAGTGACATCAGGACGGTTGGTGCTAAGAGTTTTAGAATTAAACGATTATAGTACTTAGGAGCTGTAAAGGTAGGGTTGGCCTCCTGTGTACAAATAGGTCAGGAGCTAATGCCGCTCTCTTGATGAGGTCATGTCAAGTCAAAACCAGTTATTGCGCTTAAAGTAATCTACTATTTCGCTCGAAGGACTATACACTTGAGCAAAGCTAGGCGTGGTACAATCTCGCATGAGAAAGCTATTCACCATATTATTCTCTAAAACAACTAATGAACAAAGGTTGGTCTGGCTAATTCCATTCACCAAGCATCGCACGGGTCATTCTGTGGCCAAGGAACTATCAGCTTGTGACAAATATGGTATCAAAGTAAGAATCCCTCCAATAAGTGGATCAAATTGGAACAACCTTATGGTCTACCTGGTCCTACGAGGGCAGAGAGTAAATCGCCGAGGCAAAATATGCTCAAACAAAATGCAACTCTCAACCAGCTTCTAGGATGGCAATTGGGGCACAAGATAGATCCGGTTCCTCACTAAATGGGGATAACATTCTTGGATTGATTAGCGATTGTTAAGAAGAGGTATGTTGCCACGTTTTCAATAAGGAAAGAACCTCCATTGATTTGCTTGGGTCAAGATGCTTAGTAGGCAAAGATGGTGCTGCCAAAAGATGCAGTTGGCAAAGGATGCCACACTTGCCAAGGAAAGCACAGGTGATCGCAAAGGGCCCGAACGGTTGTGATTAAAAGAGGCTACCAATTGAGCAAACTTTGTTTTGTTGGGCGAGCAGGACCATTCGATGTAAAGTCCAAAAGTGGCACATTAATGCTTAAGGAGCTGCAAAGAGTAGACAAAATAGACCACAACGGGATTTGTGAATCCTCTCGTACTCGTGACACTTGTGAGCAATGCTTGGGGTTATCGGGTGAAGAGCAAGTAATGCAGAGGAGATGAATACAATTGGTCCGTGGGAGTGGCGTTAGCACAGTTAGTGTTAGAAGTTCTAGGATAAAAAGATTATAGAATTTAAGAGCTTTGAAGGTAGAGTTGGCTTATCGTGCACAAACTAGTCAGGAACTAATACCGCTTTCCTTATGAAGCCATGGCAGGCCAAAACCAGTTGCCACACCTAAAGTGATCTGCTGTCTCGCTCAAAAGATTAGACGCGTGAGCAAAGCTAGGTGTGGTACGATCTCACATGAGGAAGCCATTCGCCGTATTGTTCTCCAGAACAACTAATGAACAAAGGTTGGCCTAGCTAATTCTGCTCGCCAAGCACCAAACAAGTCATTCTATGGCCAAGGAACTGTCAGCCCATGACATAGGCACCCATGACATAGGCACCAGCACACCATAAAGAGCGCATTCATATATTTTCAATGGAGTCATATATACCGCCAATAGAGGTGGTCGGAGTGGTGAGATAAGGAACCATTTTGCAGGATGTTTTAAGAGGAACCACTCACGGTATTTGATTGTGTCTGCGTGAGTTTGTGGAAGTCTACATCCAAGTTCCCATCATTTCCGCACATGGCATTGGGCATTCACTAACCGGATCAAAAACCATTCGCTCCATGATATATGTTTCCCTCACTTACATTAAGAATCAATATAGATCAAAAGCACGCTTTCTGATTAGGTAGAAAGCCACTAAAAATGGATAACGGTAAGAACAATAGCAAAATAGAGAGCAAAAAGGATCTTAATCAAGGGATAGAACATATAAACTTACACAAGCCCTGCATAGAGGCACTTTTCTTTCCCATCCTTGGGCCTAATTTCGATCCCTTCCACAACCAACCTAGCCTTCCAGGTTTGACCCTTCGTGTCCAGAACACTCATTTCAACCTCCCCGTCTTCTCCATCCTTCGTCAAGAACTCACCTAGCTCTATCTCTAACTAGTCCTCTCGTCTCTCTTTAGGATAGTTCCCATTCGCCTTGGCTAGTGCAGGCTCGGTTGGTGTACGTGCCGGCTCGGCAAGTGCATGCTCAGAAGGTGCAAGTGCTGGGTCGGCAGGTGTTGGTGCAAGTTCAGGCTCAACAGGTGCTGGCAAAAATCGTAAAACACGGACACCATGCCTAGATATCGTGCGCCTAGATCTTAGCCTCGACTGTCGTCCAAGCGTGTTGTTCTCACTGGATAAGTAAACTGAGCGCTCACACTTGCCCCCTTCATCACCAGTAAATCCAACTCCAACCTCAATAGACTCAAAGTCAAATCCATGAAATATCTCGGTGAAATTGAATACTAAGTACGCTGCATAAAGGGTTCCCGGCAACAGCATACAAGAATTAATCGTGCCCTTGATCTGGAGCCACCATACCTTATTGAGTTCGGCGACTTCTGCAAACCTGTTAATTTACGAAGACATTCCACACGATCATCATTTCGGTGGAAAAATAAAAGAAAGTTCATTTTCAGTTGAACAAATTAATGGGACGCCCATTTTCTTCATGAAGGTGCGAGAGTGGAGGAAATAATGCTATTACTTGGAGTTGGGCATGCGATACCATGACCAGTATATCGAACTATCACCCCATGTGGTAAACAGGGCCCTTGCAGATAGCATGATACATTTCTTCCCACTATGCCTGTCCAACGAAAAGCTCTACAAAGCATGTTGGATTCACATAAGCAACAAGAACTCGGACCAACGTCGTTTCAAGAAAACAAGATTCAATGCTTCAACAAATACGGTGTAGACAAAGCAATAAAGCTTAGCACTTATTCCACCATCTGGGTTGTCCCATTTCCAATACATATAGTGAGTATATTCGCCAAAATTTGAAGTAGGAAAACACGTTTCACGTTAAATTAAATAAAAGCAATAACAATGAGATTTGATCAAAAGAACACAAAAGGGAAAATTGTTCAAAACCACCTCAACTTCAGAACCATTGCATAATGACCCTTAAAAAATTTGTGACATTACAAATTTCCTCATAAATTTTGATTTTTTGCTGCAGTCGCTAGTTATTCTATCTATAAATACGCTTCTCTTTTATTATTTTTTTAATTTTACTTAAATATCTCCATCACATAGTTAATAAAGCTAACAAAATAGTGAAGATACATGATTGATGAAGCCAAGAAAACTCAGCATAGGTTATTTGGTCGTAAGCACTGAGTTAATCCATTTTTAGATAACACTTATCGGCTGTGCAGATGGAAAACTAACTACGGCAACAAAAAATAAAAATTTCCGGTGTAATATGTAACTTTCGAAAGTTACATGGCCACTATTCAGCGGTACCAATCTAATGTTCCGGGGCTTATGAGCAATGCTAACAAAGTTCCGGAGGATTTTGAGCAATTAACCCAAAATAAATAGCAGACACGCTCCGAACTCCGAATCGACCATATGGTAGCAGGCAGTCCTAAAGCCATATACAGATCATCCCTAAAGATACATTGCATTAGAGATCAAGGAGGTACCATATCAACAGAGGTTATAATTGTCATGTTTTTAGCCCTGCATATTGGAGTGATTCAATATATCCATCCATTCTTTACTCCAAATCATTTGAATCTTGTCATTTTCAGATGAAATATCTTTCTTTCTTTCTTCTCCACCCTCCATTTACCATTCTTTATCTTGTGGACGTGAACCAAGAGTCGGTCCGTTTATACGATTCAATCAACCTTTCACGTTCAGATGAAGCCCGTGTGCAAAAGAAGAATGTCCAGTGGAAGCCGCATCATGATTATCATATCAGAATGGCTACTCCTAGAAGAAATGAAATGCACTCACTTGGTTCAGGCGGCAAGAGGCCAAGAAGCATGTGCCGATGACACTGCCTTTCGATTCAACTACTCGACAACGAGAGAACAATTCTTTTTTGCCAGTTGAATTGGGCAGGAGACAGCACATCACATGAATCATATCTCAATATTCTATAACGTCTAACATGAGGAACAGTTATAGCATATCACTCTTCAATCCACAAAAAAGAAAAAATGATAATACAATGAGAAAAGGAAGAAGCGGTTTGAGGTGGGAATACGGCCGGGTGACTTACCATTTTCCCATCGCTGATGAGAACCGGCTCGTCGCAGAGGCTAAAGTAGAGCTCCTTCAGCGACGAAAAGCTTCGGGAGGCCATCTGGCGGCAGTCCAGTGGCAAGAACGAGGCCCATACCACATTGGAATCGCAAACCGACTTGAAATTCGGTGACACAGATGCAAGCCTGCACACATCGGCGGGGCTCGTGAGGGAGACGATGCTCTCTATGCACTCTTCAGGCAGTGTGGAGAAGTCGGGATTGTCTCGACCCTCTGCCGCCAATGGAAGAGCTCCAAGAAATGGGTGCGGCTAAAATGGCTTAAAGTTGACGCCTTTCAAAGAGAGGACTGCGATACAGAGCGTGATACGTTGTGTTTATATAGATTGAGAGAGAGAGAGAGAGACGGGGTGGGCATCCATGGACGGTGAAGTCTCTGAATCAGCAAAGTGGGAAAGACAAAGGAAATAGGAAAAAAATTAAAGAAAGGGATAATATATTGGATTTTGCATGGATGTCCTTCTAAATAAAGGTTGACCCCCAGATTGTGTGCTGTGTGCAATGCAGATCATTTCTTATCAGATAAGTAAATCAAAGGGTAACTCCACGCTTCAAAGGGCTTAAAATAAACGAATGAAATTCTTGGGTTCTATGAATAACCGGGCCCAGTTTTTTTTTTTTTTTTTGACCGGCCCAATTAAATAGTGTCTATTTGACAAAGGACAAGTGTTTAGGGTAAGGGTTAAATATACTTGATTACATATAAGTCGAGAGAAGTGGAGTTTTGCAAATTGCAATATTTCCTTAACTTAGGTTTTTTTATAAATACTCTCAAGACAGTTATTAGTGAAATATTTTACTGATGATGGGAATGTTTAATTGGTTACTAACATATTACGTAGATATTCAAAACGCGCCCTCACTTTTACATGGCCATATTAATTTGTATCATTAGCTTTGAACTAATAGAAGTGAGCAATTCCAAGTTTTGTATCCAAGTTTCACCCGAAACCTATAATTTAGCCGAGCTACGGCTCACCTAGATCTGGGTATGCAAGCCCCGAACTCATTGGCCGCAACAGAGTTTGCAGCTCGCCAGATCTGGGCGAGCCCAAGCTTGACCATTGCCAATGACCTCGGCAGAGCCTAAATCGGCCAAGCCTCGAGTTCGTTGGCCTTGGTCAAGTTCGGGCTCGTTGGCCTACATCTTGGCCAATCACCATCGGGCGGCACCAGTAGAGGAAAAGGGGGAAGAAGAAAGAAAAGAGAAAAGAAAGGGAAAATAAAAATAAAAAGAAAGAAAAATAAAATAAAATAAAAAATCATTTAAAAAAAAAAAATTAAAACATCCATTTTAAAAAAAAAAAATTAAAACATCGATTTTTAAAAAAAAAAAATTATTTTCAAAAAATATTTCAATTTAGAGGTATCCACATTTTTTTATTTACTGATTTTTTATTAATTAATTTACTTTATAAATTTGATGTGAAATTTTTATTTAAATAATTTTTATATAAAAATTTTAAAGTGGACTAAATAAGTGGGAGTAGATTTTTTTAAATTAAGTTAAATATTAATATGTATTAGTAATATGGGTCGAGTATGGGTCAGGTATGCGTCGGGTTGGATATAGGTCATCAAATTTACATTGCATGAAAATTGGTCAAAACGGGTTAAATGGGTCGATGTGGGTGTTAGGTGAATTGCAAGTGCACAATATCAACAAGTAATAAAGTGATGAGTGAGTATCGTTCCCACAAGGATTTGTTTTTATTTTATTTTATCCAATTACTTACCGAAAGTGATCAATTCAAAAATCTAGCTAACCAAATCGAAAAGATGAGTAAAAAGTAAACTAAACCAACTAAAATACTAAAATATAGAAAATGTCAAAACTTAAAGAATTAAAAATAAGTAAAATTAATCTAAAGCAAATTCAAGATCACCAAGGGTTAGAGCATCCAACTTCACTTAATCATTCATAATTAATTTTCTTAACTTTTCATGCAACAAATTAATTTCCAATTGTGTTGGCGAAATTTCCCTAAGATGGATTAAAAGCCGACCTCGGTCTAATAATCCCTAATTAGATATGTTAACCCACACTAACCTTAGGTGAATTTAAACTACCTAAAAGCATTAAGTTCTTGTGGAAATTCCCGGATTTAATCTAAGTAGTCCCAACCTAGATCTACTACCGCAGCCACATAAATAACCTAGTGTACCTTGACCTAGATTTAATTTATGGTTCAATATCACTAATGCGCATGCACACAATCTCCACCCGGTATCATGTATACATAAAAAATCATTCAAAAGTTGGCCGACTTCTAAAAGCATTAAGATCATGATAAAGAACGACACAATCAAAAATTCTATTGCATGAAAGTCTTTAAAAATTAATCAATCATGATTAAGATCCAATGGAGCTCTAACAAAAGAAATTTAGAACATAGTAAAAACTAAACTAACAAAAATTAAAGAAAACATAATACTAAATAAAAACAAATTCACCGAATTGAGATACAAGGAGCTTCGGGTTTGTCTCCTCCTTCTCTCCTTGACATGCATCAACTCCACTAAAATAGAAGAACAAAATCTAAAACCTAAAATCTTTCAGTAAAGATGGTGGCTCCCCCGGATTCTCTCTTCTTTTGCGGCATAAAAGCAGTTTATATAGCTTCCAAAAATCTGCCCTAGGTTGACTCTACTAGGATTTGGAAAAGATTCCTCCTTGATTTTCTTTGAACTTTATCTTCAATCATGGTCAAATTCTCCAAATATCTGATTTGGGCTGCCTTTTTTTCTTCAAGATGAAATATTCTGAAAGATATTGCAATATTCTGGAAGATCTGAAAATATTTCATACAAAATAAAATTACGTGAGTAGCAATTAAATTCACCCAAAAATTCCTCAAAATTTAGCAAATATCAAGTCTAAATTAGCAAGAATACTCTATTAAAAATAGAGTTATCAATTACCCCCAACTTAGAAATTTGCTAGTCCTCGAGCAAACAATAAACAAACCTCATCTCCAATTATCAATATCCATTCATAATTACGTGAAATCATAATTACGTGAAATCACAATTTAATGGAAAAAATAAATCCCATCAATCCAAAATCAATACATAAGCTATGTCTAACCTTAACTATGCAATCCGTGTGTATGTGTGCCCCTTGACTTTCCAAATCATGTATACTCAAATAAATCAAGTTGATATGCAACACTCTAAACTCAAGATCCACTAACCAAGTCTCATATATTTGTTTTTCAATTCTCTCTCCACTATTGAAAACTAATACTCATTCAAAAATCAATAGGTCTTTAAGGCTTATAATGTGGCTTGGCTAAGGGGAGGGTATAAAGGATTTAAGCTCAACAAACCCCATAAACATATCAATTCTCAAAGCATTTGAATTAAATAGGATTCAAGACATATCATCCATATGCTTACACTATTATAGCCATTTAATTCATAAACACTCAACACTTTAAAGCTTCAATTATTTCTCTTTCCACGCTGTACGGCGAAGTTCCTTCCTAAGTCCCTTCCATAGTGCAATGCTAACCCATTGAGTATCCAAAAGGCTCACTCAAGTTGAAAGTTAGCAGTAGGGATCCGTATGAGCCGTACTAGAGTAAATAACTTTCACTTTATAACTTGCATTTTTTTTTCTTGCTTTCTTTTCTTTTCTTTTCTTTTCTTTTCTTTTTCTTTTTCTTTTTCTTTTTCTTTTTGCGCAATTTTTTTTCATGACTATTTCAAGCTTCAACAACTTCAGACACATCAAGAATCCATAACTATTAAAGTAGCTTTAAGGATAAACATGCTTATGGGGTATAAGGTAAAGTAATACATTTGGATCAGCATTATAAGGTCATCAAAGAAAAATAGGCCAATTAAGCTCAAAAGGGTACTAGTGATCAAGTAATAAGGTAGGCTTGAAAGGCTCAAACGATCCAAAGAATGCCTATATCATCTTCTTGATTGAGTATAGCATATTAATTTCAAGAGAATATCAAACAAATTCTAAGACTTAGGTGAGTTCTAAAGAATTGCATACTTCCCATTGATCTTTTCTAAGCACACATAACTCAAAAGGCAAGGATAAGTGCTCAAAATATGGATTGCATAATCAAGATTAAGACTAACTCATATATCAATAACCAATTGAACAAGATTTATATTCCCCTAAGAATCACAACAACTCATAACCATGAAAAGGATATCAATCTTGTAGATTACGGTTCAAAATCATCATCTCCTATAAAGTTTGCTTCAAAAATATTTCAAAAATTTTAAATAAGCGCAAATATTTTCAAGATTAGCAAAAGTTTTAGCACAAAAAATTTCAAAATTTTCGATCCCCTACCCCAACTTAAAATGAAGCATTGTCCTCAATGCATAAAAATAAAGAATTAAATACAGGCAATGAGGCCAACAAATTAGAGTAAAGTTCGAAATACTCCCCGGAGATGTGAATATGGCAATTGTCTATGTTGAATCACGCCCAGTAAGGTAAGGAATGGTTCAGATGTGTCGTTAGACGTTGCTCGCAGAAAATTTCTTAGCTTCATGATCGCATGGCTGTACGCCTCTAATCCCTCTTCTCCCTATCGTGTGCACTACTATCTCGCAAAATAGAAAATTCATCACCACAAAAATTCTTTTTTTTTTTTTTTTTTCAATTTTTTTTAAGACAAAATGCAAACCAAAAAAAAAAAAAAAAAAAAATAGAAGCTTAAAAACTTGGGTTGCCTCCCAAGAAGCGCTTGCTTTATAGTTCGCAGCCGAACTCTTCTCATGCTTTTAAGTAGGTGGAACCAAGGTGATGACAGATGTTTGAGCATTAAAACCTCCTCCATAGTAGTGCTTAAGCCTATGACCGTTTACTTTAAAAGTCCCTTCATTCTCTTTGATAATCTCAACAACTCCAAAAAGGAATACTTTGGTGATGGTGTAAGGACCGGTCCATCTAGACTTCAACTTTCCGGAAACAAACGAAGACGAGAGTTATATAACAAAACTTTTTCACCCACATGAAACTCCTTTCTTAGGATGTGTCGATCGTGCCATCTCTTTGTTTTCTCTTTGTAAATTCTTGCACTTTCGTATGCATCATTGCGCATCTCTTCCAATTCATCTAACTGAAGCAATCTTTTCTCACCTATTGCTCGCATATCAAAGTTCAGTTTTTGCAAAGCCCAATATGCTTTATGCTCCAACTCAACAGTAAATGGCATGCTTTACCAAATAAAAGTCGAAAAGGTGACATACCAATAGGAGTTTTGAAAGCAGTTCTATAAGCCCATAAAGCATCATCAAGTTTTCTTGCCCAATCCTTCCTATTAGTATTCACAGTCTTTTCCAAAATTCTCTTTATCTCCCTATTAGATATCTCGTTTGACCACTAGTTTGGGGATGATAAGCAAGTAGCTACCTTATGAGTGACTCCATATTTATGCAAAAGTGACTCAAATTGTTTATTCATGAAGTGTGTGCCTTGGTCACTTATAATAGCCTTAGGTGTGCCAAATCGAGTAAAGATATACTTTTTCAAGAAATTACAAACAACCCTAGCATCATTAGAGTGCAAAGCCACGGCCTCTACCCATTTAGACAAATACTCACAAGCAACTAATATGTAAGTGTTACCAAAAGAAGGTGGAAACGGACCCATGAAGTCAATGCCCCAAACATCAAATAATTCACACACCATGATATTGTTTAAGGGCATCTCATGCCTTCTAGATATATTTCCAGTCCTTTGACACCTATCACAATGAGAAACATAAGCATGTGCATCCTTAAAAAGAGTAGGCCAATAAAATCCACATTGTAAAATTTTAGCAAGCAGTTTTGGTGGCACCATAGTGACCACCGCCTCTCCATCATGGCAATGAAAAAGAATGTTAGGAATTTCTTCCTTAGCAACACAACGTCTAATTATTCGGTCAGCACATACCTTAAACAAGTAAGGATCCTCCCAAAAGTAGTGTCTAACATCGGAGAGAAACTTTTTCCTTTGTTGATAATTCAAGTCAGGGGGAAAGATGTCACTTACCAAATAGTTCACAATAGCTGCATACCATGGAGTTTCGATTTTCAAGGAAAATAGTGCTTCATCAGGAAAGTCATCCAAAATTGGTACCTCATCGCTAGGGGCATTCGGTAACCTAGATAGGTGATCGGCCACAAGATTCTCGGTCCCTTTCTTGTCCTTAATCTCTAAATCAAACTCTTGAAGCAACAAGATCCAACGAATTAACCTTGGTTTCGCATCCTTCTTTGCCAAGCAAATACTTTAAAGCCGCATGATCGTATAGACAATCACTTTAGAGCCAATCAAATAAGAACGGAATTTATCAAAAGCAAAAACAATTGCTAAAAGCTCCTTCTCAGTAGTGGCATAATTCAATTGGGCTCCATTAAGGGTTCGGCTAGCATAATAGATGACTTGAAAAATTCGGTCATTCCTTTGACCAAGCACAGCTCCAATGGCATAATCGCTAGCATCACACATCAACTCAAAAGGCAAACTCCAATCTGGTGGTGTCATTATAGGAGCCAAAATCAGCTTCTCCTTTAATATCTCAAATGCCTGCAAACACTTAGAGTTAAAATCAAACTTAACATCTTTTTCAAGCAATTTTGTAAGTGGTCTTGCAATCTTGGAAAAGTCCTTTATGAATCGCCTATAAAACCCCGCATGTCCTAAAAATCCTCGAAGTAATTTAACGAAGTAGGAGGTGGTAATTTGGAGATAACTTCAATTTTGGCTTGATCCACCTCAATACCTCTAGCAGATATTTTATGGCCCAAAACTATCCCTTCCCGCACCATAAAATGACACTTCTCCCAATTTAGCACAAGGTTAGTCTCTTCGCATCTTTGTAACACCAAAGCTAAATTATGCAAGCATGAATCAAAAGATGTACCAAAAACAGAGAAATCATCCATGAAAATCTCAATGTATTTCTCTATCATGTCGAAAAAATAGCCATCATGCATCGTTGAAAAGTAGCAGGTGCATTACAAAGACCAAAAGGCATCCTTCTATATGCAAATGTACCATATGGACAAGTAAATGTAGTCTTTTCTTGATCATTAGGTGCAATAGGGATTTGGTTATACCCCGAATATCCATCCAAAAAACAATAATATTCATGTCCCGAAAGTTTTTCTAACAATTGATCAATGAAAGGTAAAGGAAAGTGATCTTTACGAGTAGCATCATTCAATTTTCTATAATCCATGCAAACTCGCCAACCCCGTCACACGCCCTAGTTGGAATTAATTCATTCTTTTCATTGGTTAGAACAAAGTCATACCTCCTTTTTTTTTTTTGGCACTACTTGCACAGGACTTACCCAATCACTATCGAAATTGGATAGATAATACCGCATCGAGTAATTTAATTACTTCGGTTTTCACAACTTCTTGCATTTTTGGATTGAGCCTCCTTTGTGGCTGGATGACTGTTTTGTATTGCTCCTTCATCAGAATTTTGTGCATGCAAATCGAAGGGCTTATTCCTTTTATATCCGCAATGGTCCATCCAATTGCACTCTTATGCTCTCTAAGCACTCTAAGTAACTTCTCCTCCATCACCCCTGTCAAAGAAGAAGAAATAATCACTGGATAAGAAACACCATCAAGAAAAGCATATTTTAAATAAGAAGGTAAAGGTTTAAGCTCAAGAGTTGGTGGTTCTTCAATGGAAGGCTTGGGCTTCTTTGCACTTGACTCCAATTCTTCAAATTTTTGTGATTTCCATCTCGGACATAGTGGACTTGCTTCTAAAAACTCAACGGCCTCTCTAATTTCTTCATGCTCGTTTCTTTCTCTTTTGGCTGAACCAAACATGCCTCTATAGGATCTTGAGTTGTGGTCAATTCAAGCACGGTCTTTACTTCACCGTCTATGGTATCTATCTTCAAGCAATCACTTGGTCCCTCAGGGTTTTTCATGGCTTTGAGGACATTAAAAGTGACTTGATCTTCTCCCACTCTAAGGATCAATTTTCCTTGTTGTACATCAATGAGAGCTCTTCCCGTGGCTAGGAATGGTCGGCCCAAAATAATAGGAACTTCATAATCCTCCTCCATCTCTAGCACGACAAAATCCGCCGGAAGATAAATTTATCCACCTTTATTAAAACATCCTCCACCACGCCTCTTGGATATTTGATAGATCTATCCGCCAATTGTAAAGACACGGTGGTCGCTTTTACTTCACCTACACCTAGTTTCACAAACACCGAATAAGGCATTAGATTTATACTAGCACCAAGATCACATAAAGCTTTATTAAAGTAAGCATCACCAATATTGCATGGAATAGTAAAACTCCCTGGATCTTTTAACTTTGGTGGTAGCTTATTTTGAAGGATGGCCGAACATTCCTCATTCAACTTCACAGTCTCATACTCCTCTAACTTCCTTTTGTTAGCTAGGATCTCCTTCAAAAACTTGGCATAGCTTAGCATTTGAGCTAGAGCATCTACAAAAGGAATATTAATGTGCAACTGTTTAAGATAATCAAAAAATTTTGAAAATTGCTTATCTTGCTTGTGTTTGGCTAGCCTCTCCGGAAAAGGAATAGGTGGAACATATGGCATTGGAGATGGCTTGCTCTTTTGTGGCTCATCCTTTTGTTTGATCTCGGTGGAAGATTTGTCCTTGTTCTCGTCTTCTACTTCCTCATCTTGATCTTGCTTTCCAACTTTTTTTCCACTTCTCAATGTAATTACCTTTGCGTTCTCCATGGGATTCCTCTCGATATCACTTGGCAAGGCACCACTTTGTCTCTCATTAATTCTCTGAGCTAGTTGCCCCACTTGCTTTTCTATGTTTCGAATTGATGCTTCTTGATTATGGAATCTTACATCGGTACTTCTCATGAAATCTTGAGTGGTTTGAGCTTGTTTTTCCACGTTTGGGTTAGCTTTGCAACCAAAGCCTCCAAGTTGGAATTATGCTTCTCCATGGATGGTGGTGGTGCTCTCGGTCCTTGTTGATTTTGACCTCCCCAAGATAGATTAGGGTGATTCCTCCATCCCGGGTTGTAAGTGTTGGAGTAAGGATTATTTTGAGGGCCCCCTGTTAAAATTTGAAACAAAGTTAGCATGTTCAGAAGAATTAGCATAAGGGTTACCTACTTGACAATCAGTGCTAATATGATTTCCACCACAAAATTCACAAGATACTCCTTGAGTTTTTAGAGAAGCAATCATATTGCTTAATGCATCAAGTTTTGCATTCAAAGTCCTATTGGTGTCAACTTCATGAACTCCACTTGGCTTTCGGGCTTGGTATCTCTCAGTTGGCCATTGATAGCTATTGCTCGCCATCTCCTCAAGTAGATGAAAAGCTTCTTCGGGTGACTTGTTTTGCAAAGTGCCTCCGCCGCCGCATCTAGACTAGCTCGAACGGTAGGATGCGCTCCGTTATAGAATGTATGTACTTGCATCCAAATTGGCAGTCCATGGTGCGGGCATCTCCTTAGCAGCTCTTTAAACCTCTCCCATGCTTCATAAAAGGGCTCACCATCCATCCGCATAAATGTAGTAATATCATTACGCATTTTGGCAGATTTTGCGAGAGGAAAATATTTACTTAGGAATTTTTGAGCCAAGTCTTCCCAAGTAGTGATAGAGCTCGGGGAAGAGAAGTCAACCAAGTCTTAGCTTTATCACGAAGAGAAAACGGGAACAATCTTAATTTAAGAGCATCATCGAACGCCATTAAATTTAAAAGTGTCACAAATTTCAAGGAATGCTTCTAAGTGTAGATTTGGATCATCATTAGGCGATCCACCGAATTGCCCCGCATTTTGAAGCATTTGAATTAAGGATGGCTTGATCTCAAAATTGTTGGCTTGCACCGTCGGCCTCCTTATACTTGATTGTGCTCCTTGAATTGTTGGTGTAGCATAATCTTTCAAAGTCCTCCTTGGAGGTGCGACTTCTTGATTTTCAGCCATTGCAATGTGAATTGCTTGTGATTGTTCTCTTCTTCTCCTAAGAAAGGTTTTTTCAATCTCAGGATCAAACTGTTCAAGGTCTCCTTGTTGGCTTCGGGTTATGCGATGCTCCTCCACCTTTTATAGAGAAGTGAGTTTGGCCTCGCAAAAGAAACAAATTAAAAATAATATAAAGGCTAGTCTAAACTAAGAATTGCTCGATATCAATAGTAATTGGAAAATTGTCAAAACAATCCCCGGCAACGGCGCCAAAAACTTGTTAGGTGAATTGCAAGTGCACAATATCAACAAGTAATAAAGTGATGAGTGAGTATCGTTCCCACAAGGACTGTTTTTATTTTATTTTATCCAATTACTTACCGAAAGTGATCAATTCAAAAATCTAGCTAACCAAATCGAAAAGATGAGTAAAAAGTAAACTAAACCAACTAAAATACTAAAATATAGAAAATGTCAAAACTTAAAGAATTAAAAATAAGTAAAATTAATCTAAAGCAAATTCAAGATCACCAAGGGTTAGAGCATCCAACTTCACTTAATCATTCATAATTAATTTTCTTAACTTTTCATGCAACAAATTAATTTCCAATTGTGTTGGCGAAATTTCCCTAAGATGATTAAAAGCCGACCTCGGTCTAATAATCCCTAATTAGATATGTTAACCCACACTAACCTTAGGTGAATTTAAACTACCTAAAAGCATTAAGTTCTTGTGGAAATTCCCGGATTTAATCTAAGTAGTCCCAACCTAGATCTACTACCGCAGCCACATAAATAACCTAGTGTACATTGACCTAGATTTAATTTATGGTTCAATATCACTAATGCGCATGCACACAATCTCCACCCGGTATCATGTATACATAAAAAATCATTCAAAAGTTGGCCGACTTCTAAAAGCATTAAGATCATGATAAAGAACGACACAATCAAAAATTCTATTGCATGAAAGTCTTTAAAAATTAATCAATCATGATTAAGATCCAATGGAGCTCTAACAAAAGAAATTTAGAACATAGTAAAAACTAAACTAACAAAAATTAAAGAAAACATAATACTAAATAAAAACAAATTCACCGAATTGAGATACAAGGAGCTTCAGGTTTGTCTCCTCCTTCTCTCCTTGACATGCATCAACTCCACTAAAATAGAAGAACAAAATCTAAAACCTAAAATCTTCTGTAGAGATGGTGGCTCCCCGGATTCTCTCTTCTTTTGCGGCATAAAAGCAGTTTATATAGCTTCCAAAAATCTGCCCTAGGTTGACTCCTACTAGGATTTGGAAAAGATTCCTCCTTGATTTTCTTTGAACTTTATCTTCAATCATGGTCAAATTCTCCAAATATCTGATTTGGGCTGCCTTTTTCTTCAAGATGAAATATTCTGAAAGATATTGCAATATTCGGAAGATCGAAAATATTTCATACAAAATAAAATTACGTGAGTAGCAATTAAATTCACCCAAAAATTCCTCAAAATTTAACAAATATCAAGTCTAAATTAGCAAGAATACTCTATTAAAAATAGAGTTATCAGTGGGTCGGACCATTTTTTACCCAACCTAAACCCGATCCGACTCACCCATTTGACACCCCTAGCTATCACTAAAGGATCAACTTACTCACAAGGGGGAGTGTTAAGCCGATATACAATCAACATATTGTTCATGCATCTCTTACCATTACATATAAAAACCTGATTCCACATAAATATATAAAAGAGATCTCCCTATATTGCATTCAAAATACTTAGCCCAAAAGCTTCAAGCTGGGTGAGAAGGGTCTCCGAATAAGCACACGCCAGGAAGGAAACCCTAATAGTGGAAAAAATATATGAAATAGGAAAAAAATTACAAAATGGATAAATATATATATCTGATTTTAAATTAGGATAAAAAGATTATAGTACTTAAGAGCTTTGAAGGTAAAGTTGGCTTACCATACACAAACTAGTCAAGAACTAATACTGCTTTCTTGATGAAGCCATGGCAGGCCAAAACTAGTTGTCACACCTAAAGTGATCTACTGTCTCGCTCAAAAGATTAGACGTGTGAGCAAAGCTAGGTGTGGTACGATCTCACATGAGGAAGCCATTCGCCGTATTGTTCTCTAGAACAACTAATGAACAAAGGCTGGCCTAGCTAATTCTACTCGCCAAGCGCCACACAAGTCATTCTATGGCCAAGGAATTGTCAATCCAAGACATAGGCACCAACACACCATAAAGAGCGCATTCATATATTTTCAATGGAGTCATATATACCGCCAATAGAGGTGGTCGGAGTGGTGAGATAAGGAACCATGTTGTAGGATGTTTTAAGAGGAACCACTCACAGTACTTGATTGTGTCTGTGTGAGTATGTGAAAGTCTACATCCAAGTTCCCATCATTTCCGCACATGGCATTGGGCATTTGCTAACCAGATCAAAAACCATTCGCTCCATGACATATGTTTCCCCCACTTACATTAAGAATCAATAAAGATCAAAAGCACACTTTCTGATTAGGTAGAAAGCCACTAAAAATGGATAATGGTAAGAACAATAGCAAAATAGAGAGCAAAAAGGATCTTAATCAAGGGATGGAACATATAAACTCACACACGCCCTGCATAGAGGCACTTTTCTTTCCCATTCTTGGGCCTAATTTCGATCCCTTCCACAACTAGCCCAGCCTTCCAGGTTCGACCCTTTGTCTCCATGACACTTATTTCAACCTCCCCGTCTTCTCCATCCTTCGTCAAGAACTCACCTAGCTCTATCTCTAACCAGCCATCTCGTCTCTCTTTAGGATAGTTCGCATTCGCCTCGGCTGGTGCAGGCTCGGTTGGTGTAGGTGCAGGCTCGGTTGATGTAGGTGCAGGCTCGGCAAGTGCATGCTCAGCAAGTATTCTACGGAGACCGCGCCTAGATATTGCGCGCCTAAGTATCATGCCCCTGGATCTTAGCCTAGACTGTCGTCCAAGCGTGTTGTTCCCACTGGATAAGTAAATCGAGCGCTCACACTTGCCCCCTTCATCACCAGCAAATCCAACTCCAACTCCAACCTCAATAGACTCAAAGTCAAATCCATGAAATATCTCGGTGAAATTGAATACTAAGTACGCTGCATAAAGGGTTCCCGGCGACAGCATGCAAGAACTAATTATGCCCTTGATCTCGAGCCACCATACCTCATTGAGCTCGGCAACTTCTGCGAACCTGTTAATTTACGAAGACATTCCACACGATCATCACTTCGGTGGAAAAATAAAAGAAAGTTCATTTTCAGTTGAACAAATTAATGTGACGCCCATTTTCTTCATGAAGGTGAGAGAGTGGAGGAAATAATGCTATTACCTGGAGTTGGGCATGCGATACCATGCCCAGTACATCAGAGTATCACCCCATGTGATAGACAGGGCCCTTGCAGATAGCATGATACATTTCTTCCCACTATGCCTGTCCAGTGAAAAGCTCTACAAAGCATGTTGGATTAACATAAGCAACAAGAACCCGGACCAACGTCATTTCAAGGAAACAAGATTCAATGCTTCAACAAATACAGTGTAGACAAAGCAATAAAGCTTAGCACTTATTCCACCATCTGGGCTGTCCCCTTTCCAATACATATAGTGAGTATATTCGCCAAAATTTGAAGTAGGAAAACACGTTTCACGTTAAATTAAATAAAAGCAATAACAATGAGATTTAATCAAAAGAACACAAAAGGGATAATTGTTCAAAACCACCTCAACTTCAGAACTATTGCATAATGACCCCTAAAAAATTTGTGACGTTACAAATTTCCTCATAAATTTTGATTTTTTACTGCAGTCGCTAGTTATTCTATCTATAAATACGCTTCTCTTTTATTATTTTTTTAATTTTACTTAAATATCTCCATCACATAGTTAATAAAGCTAACAAAATAGTGAAGATACATGATTGATGAAGCCAAGAAAACTCAGCATAGGTTATTTGGTCGTAAGCACTGAGTTAATCCATTTTTAGATAACACTTATCGGCTGTGCAGATGGAAAACTAACTACGGCAACAAAAAATAAAAATTCCGGTGTAATATGTAACTTTCGAAAGTTACATGGCCACTATTCAGCGGTACCAATCTAATGTTCCGGGGCTTATGAGCAATGCTAACAAAGTTCCGGAGGATTTTGAGCAACTAACCCAAAATAAATAGCAAACACGCTCCGAACTCCGAATCGACCATATGGTAGCAGGCAATCCTAAAGCCATATACAGATCATCCCTAAAGATACATTGCATTAGCGATCAAGAAGGTACCATATCAACGGAGGTTATAATTGTCATGTTTTTAGCCCTGCATATTGGAGTGGTTCAATATATCCATCCATTCTTTACTCCAAACTATTTGAATCATGTCATTTTCAGATGAAATATCTTTCTTTCTTTCTTCTCCACCCTCCGTTTACCATTCTTTATCTTGTGGATGTGAACCAAGAGTCGGGTCATTTATACGATTCATTCAACCTTTCACGTTCAGATGATGCTCGTGTGCAAAAGAAGAATGTCCAGTTGAAGCCGCATCATGATCATCATATCACAATGGCTTCTCCTAGAAGAAATGAAATGCACTCACTCAGTTCAGGCGGCAAGAGGCCAAGAAGCATGTGCCGATGACACCGCCTTTCGATTCAACTACTCGACAATGAGAGAACAATTCTTTTTTACCAGTTGAATTGGGCAGGCGACGGCACATCACATGAATCATATCTCAATATTCTATAATGTCTAACACGAAGAACAGTTATAGCATATCACCCTCTCAATCCACAAAAAACAAAAAAATGATAATATAATGAGAAAAGGAAGAAGCGGTTTGAGGTGGGAATACGGCCGGGTGACTTACCATTTTCCCATCGCTGATGAGAACCGGCTCGTCGCAGAGGCTGAAGTAGAGCTCCTTTAGTGACGAAAAGCTCCGGGAGGCCATCTGGCGGCAGTCCAGTGGCAAGAACGAGGCCCAGACCACATTGGAATCACAAACCAACTTGAAATCCGGCGACACAGACGTGAGCCTGCATACATCGGCGGGGCTCGTGAGGGAGACGATGCTCTCGATGCACCCTTCAGGAAGTGTGGAGAAGTCGGGACTGTCTCGACCCTCTGCCGCCATTGGAAGAGCTCCAAGAAATGGGTGTGGCTAAAACGGCTTAAAGTTGACGCCTTTGGAAGAGAGGACTGCGATACAGAGCATGATACGTTGTGTTTATATAGATTGAGAAAGAGAGACAGGGTGTGCATCCATGGACGGTGAAGTCTCTGAATCAGCACACGCCAGAAAAGGACACACTGAAAGTGGGAAAGACTGAGGAAATAGGAAAAGAATTAAAGAAAGGGATAATATATTGGATTTTGTATGGATGTCCTTCTAAATAAAGGTTGACCCAGATTATATGCTGTGTGCAATGCAGATCATTTCTTATCAGATAAGTAAATGAAAGGGTGACTCCACTCTTCAATGGGCTTAAAAAAACGAATGAAATTCTTGGGTGCTATAAAATAACCGAGCCCTGCCTTATTTTTTTTTGGGTAACCGGGCCCAGTTGAATAGTGTCTATTTGCCAAACAACGAGTGTTTAGGGTAATGGTTAAATATACTTGATAATGAATTGTTTTGGTTACGTATAACTCAAGAGAAGCGGAGTTTTGCAAATTGCAATATTTCCTTAACTTAGGTTTTTTTATAAATACTCTCAAGATACTTGTTAGAAATTTTTTACTAATGATGGAAATGTTTAATTAATTACTAACATACTATGCAAATATTCAAAATGCACCCTCACTTTTACATGACCATATTAATTTGTATCCTCGGCTTTGAAGATATGTAGTCTGCATATGAGTGAGCGATTCTAGATTTTGTATCCAAGTTTCACCTACAACCTAGAATCTATCCATTAGAGTAGGTTCCTAATTTTTTTTGGAACTTAAAACCTACAATGCATGCCCCAGAACCTTCAACCTACTCTATCATAGGTTTTAGGATTTACTCAGATTCCACCTACATTATTAATTGAATAGTTTCAGTGAATGATCTCACCTTTAATGACTACTACTTATTGCTACAATTCATTGATCATAACTTATATTTAAATAGACGAAAAATATGAACAATAACAAAGTAATACTTTCATCATAAAATGGAAGCTCAAATTATTGATTTTGAATTATACAACCATCATCGAATGCCATGAGACACCGTAGGCTCGCATAAAGACATAGATCAAGCAAAACTTGTTACAGGTTCTAGGTCACATGTTTCAGGTTCCTCAAACTTAGAACGTAGAATGTATCCGTCAAAATAAGTTCCTCAATTTTTGAAACCTCAAACCCACCTTGAATACCTTGAAACCTTGGACCAAATAGGTTTTGCCAATCTAATTCTCAAGTTCTAGGTTCTATCTCGAAAGTATACTCACCCATAATCTCTGAGCAAAAACCTAAGATTAAAAGGAAAACTTAAAAAAAATAAAAATTTTGTCACTCCACCAAATGAAAAAGAAAAGTTATGTGAAGATTCAAATCCTAGTCTTTATGTTTTTGTCCCGATTATCTCGTTGATGCGACCACATTTATATCTTATCTTGCCTATGCAAAGAGACCAAATTACACATGAAAGAGTGTTTTAAGTCATGTATGCTATAACTAAAGGATCAATTTACATAGGGGTGTGCAAGACGGAATGCCTAAATTGAAGACTGCCCAAATTGTACCAGATCGACGAGTTAGGTCTGGTTCTTGAAAATGTCGGTCTAATTCTTGATTCATAAAAGTGGAATTGGTGTCCGAATGGTCTAATTCTCGGGTCTAAGAGGGAATCATATTAGACCGGATCAAAGTGACTACATATACCTTTTTATAATTATTTCTTTAAAAAATTAGTAAAATAACTAAATACTTTCTCGTCCAATGAAACTAGAGGTTAAGACATAAAACTATTCACTCATCATCGCTTCCATCAATACATTAAGTCACTCTCTCTCTCTCGTTATGCAAGGCCACTCTTTAATGAAAAAAATAGCCGATTCCATTTGAACAGACTGGATTGGACCGAAACCAACAATCCGGTCCTATTCCCAATGCTAGTACCAAATGGTCTGGTCTCCGGTTTCCAAAATTAGGAACTGATCCTTCCAATCTGGTTCCTGGTTCCACTTTAGTATCGAACAAAACCAAGAACCGATCACTCCTAAACTTATGCGTAGGAGGGAGTTTATTACTGAGATTTGTTTTAGTTGCCACCTTTCTCGTATGGGAATGTGGAGGTGAGGGATCGAATCTCCACATTCTCGAGGGTTAAGGTGGAGATGATTTAGTTTAAGGTATGTGTTTTGACTCCTACACCCTTTAAGGAAGTAGGGTAGAAATTTAAGAGTAAAAGTCAGAATAGGAGTATAATAGAATCGACAAAAGAAAATATTTGATATGCAGTCAATATATTGTTGATACGTCTCTTAACATTATTTAAAAAAAAAATCAAGGAAGAATGTTGATTTCGCGTAAATAAATAAATAAGAGATCTCCCTATATTGGATTCCGAATGCTTAGCCCAAAACCTTCAAGCTGTGCGAGAAGGGTCTCCGAATGAGTACATGCTAGAAAGGGAAACCCTATTAGTGGAAAAGGCGGATGAAATAGGAAAAAAACAATTATAAAAAGGACAAATATATCTTTCCTTAAATGGGTTTTTTTACAAATACCTTCAAGTAGCTCATTAACAATTTTGTTTACTAATGATAAAAATGTTAAATTGATTATAAAAATGCCATGGAAATATCCAAAACTCGCCCTTGTTTTTACATAGCCATATCAATTTGCTTTTAAGAATTATAATTCGCATCTCCGGACAAAAACCTAAGATTAAGTGGCCTCGTGCAAGTAAATCCTCCCAGTGCACTGCACTAGCGGGGAAGTGGAACTATGACCAAGTTATCGTAAGGTATTTCTTCGGCAGTGGATTTGATGTTGTTGATGGTGGGTAATGTACAACGCATCTGAGCCGGGTAGCAAAGCGTTGGCGAGCGGTGAGTTCTATAGGGAGGTAGATCGAAAGGTCAGGGAGGACTGCCATTGAGTTTGAGGGTCATCATATAGGTAACTTTTCACTTTTGACATTGTGGATGATAAGTTAAGCTTCTTATTGCCTATATATGGATGTTAACACTAGGTTTTGTGATTAAACAGAGGTAAGAGTAATAGGATCAGTGTTAAGGTTGAGAGGGAGGACAGACCCATGGCTTTGGAAAAACTAAGCTTTGGCATGCCCAGGGTTGCCACTTTCGTTGTATGCAAAGAACCAAATACTATGTTGATTGGAAACCCCAAGCACAACGTTGTCGTGGCTGATTTGAGGATTACAAGAGTTCCATCAAATCTGAAAGCCACTCATCCAGCGATAAATGCAGCAGTAAACTTGCGGAATTTGACTATTGACAGTGGCAGAATTTCCATTTTCAACGATATTGCAAACCTGAAGAACTGTTTGGCATTGCTGTGAAACAAGGTTTTCATGTGATTATCAATTTATTATGTCCTCCTGTGTTGATGCACCCTTTGCCAAAGTATGACTACCTTCCATTATATCAGTATACTTGAAATGTTCACCAATACCGATTGAAAGAGAATAAGAAAAACACATTTCACATTAAATAAACACAATAACAATGAGATTTGATCAAAAGAACACAAAAGGGATAATTGTTCGAAACCACCTCAACTTTAGAAACATTGCATAATGACCCTTGAAAATTTTGTGAACTTACAAATTTCGCCAAATTTCCCCATAAATTTTGATTTATTGCTATAGTCACTAGTTATCCTATCTATAAATACACTTCCTTATTATTATTTTTTATTTTATCTAAAGATCTCCATCACATAGTTAATAAAGCTAACAAAATAGTGAAGATACATGATTGATGAAGCCACGAAAATTCAGCACAGGTTATTTGGTCGAAAGAACTGAATTGATCCATTTTTAGATAACACTTACTGGCTTGATCCATTTTTAGATAACACTTACTGGCTGTGCAGATGGAAAACTAAATACAACAACAACAAAAATAAAAAGTCAAAATTCAGGTGTAATTTGTAACTTTCGAAAGTTACATGGCCACTATTCAACGGTGCCAATCTAATGTTCCTGGGCTAATGAGCAATGCTAACAAAGTTCCAGAGGACTTTGAGCAATGAACACAAAATAAATAGCAAACACGCTCCGAACTCCGAATCGACCATAAGGTAGCAATAACAAACAGTCCTAAAGCCATATACAAATCACCCCTAAAGATGCATTGCATTAGTGATCATCGAGGTACCATATCAACAGAGGTGATAATGGTCATGCTCTTAGCCCTGTATATTGGAGTGAATCAATATATCTATACATTCTTTGCTCCAACCCATTTGAATCTTGTCATTTTCAGATGAAATTTCTTTCTTTCTTTCCTCTCCACTTTCCATTTACCATTCTTTATCTTGTGGACGTGAACCAAGAGTTGGTTCATTTATACAATTCAATCAACCTTTCACGTTCAGATGAAGCCCGTGCGCAAAAGAAGGATCTCCCTATTAACAGTAGGTTTTATGATTAAACAGAGGCAAGAGTAATAGGATCGGTGTTGAGGTTGAGAAGGAGGACAGATCCATGGCTTTGGAATAACTGCAATTTGGCATGCACACGGTTGCCACTTTTGTTGTATGCAAAGAACCAACCACTATATTGATGAAAACACCAAATGCACCGTTGCCGTGGCTGATTCGAGGATTACAAGAGTTCCATCAAATCCAGAATGCACTTGTCCAGCGGTAAACACGGCAATAAACTTGTAGGGTTCCACCGTTGACAGTGGCAGTGCTACCGTTTTCAACGATATTGCAAACCTGAAGAATTGTCCGACATTGCTGTGGAACAAGGTTTTCACGTGATTATCAATTTATTATGTTCTCATGTGTTCATGCACCCTTTGGCGAAGTATGACTACCTTCCATTTTGTCAGTATACTTGAAATGCTCACTAATATCAATCCAAAGAGAATAATTTCTCCCTTAATCCTTTGAAAGGTTTACATAATTGACGGGGCCATAAATGGCTTAGGAATGGTAGCCTCAGATTTGACCACATTCCACCCCTCATAAAAATAAAAAAAATTGATTTTTCTGTGTAAATTCAGAAAATGGCACTACGCCCTCCGGTTTCCAACATAAAATGAAAGTCTAGAAGAAAACTAGGAACTTAAAGAGGCGGAGAAGAAGTAAGCAGAGTTTTCATAGTTGAACTTGACTGGCAGATGCAAATCGCCTTCAAGACTGTTCACCAATCCTGCAAGGCAAGTCACCTACAGCTTTTGTGAGTGCTACGACGTGCTTTAATACAGCTAGTCAACAGGAAATTATTTTGGCTTTGACTCTTCTTTTCTAAGTCTTTCTTTTATCCCGGAAGAGACGCTCATGCACTAGCGCACCGTGGAGAATGCATTCATACATTTTCAATGGAGTCATATATTCCCGTCAATACCAACAGAGGTGGTCGGAATGGTAAGATAAGGAACAATGTTGCAGGATATTTTAAGAGGAACCAGTCATAGTACTTGATAGTGTTTGTGTGAGTTTGTGGAAGTCAACGTCTAAGTTCCCATCATTTCTGCACAAGGCATTGGGCATTCGCTAACCAGATCAAATACCATTGGCTCCATGACATATGCTTTCGCCGCTTACATTAAAAATCAATATTGATCACAAGCATGCTTTATGATTCGGTAGAAAGCCACTAAAAATGGATAATGGAAAGAACAACAGTAAAACAGAGAGAAGACTAAACACAATGACACACTGCTCATCCCCCTCTCTCTGCGTGACGCTCTTGAGCCACTGTAGCTCTCGCTCGGACTCCGGCTTCGGGTGGCTGTTTCCGGCGCCGTTTGAAGCTGAATCTTGGAATAGGAGCTGTTCCTCCACAGTCCTCTAGAACCCCCATCAATTTCGGGTCTGGTAAGGCTCCTTCTCTTCGATTTCGCTCATGGATTGCTAGGGTTGCTCTGCTTGTTGGAGCCGAAGCTCTGTTTCCCCTATCTGTGATATGGAAAAGGTTCCATTAGCTCCTGCAACTCAGTCTGAGCAGCGAGGAGGATGCAACCGGAGCCGGAGTAGTGCTCCGCGTGGTCGCCCCTTCTCGCGCGACTAGTCCCGAATAGAGAACGCCCCTGTCTTGGGCTCGGTAGGAGATAGGCGTGCTGGTGTGCATGATAGAATTAGGAATGCTGATGTCTTGGTTGATAGTGTGGCTGATGGGAGGAGGAGAGTAGATGTGTCTCTTGCTATAGCTGATGCTGGTGTGGTCGGGCGTGGACAACTAGCTGCTGTCTAGGAAAGCAGAACCCCCATGTTGCAGCAACCACTAGAGAAACAAGATGCTCTTGTACGTTCTTGGGCGAATGTGGCTAAAGCCGTTGTTCAGGGGTACTCCCTGACTTACTACCCTCCCAATTCAGGGGGTATTAATGCTGTGAATTGCTCAGACGAGGATCTAGAAGCTGCTGACCCCCTCTGGAAAGAGTGCTTAGTTGGTTACTTTGTGGGGAAAAAACTCCCATTTAAGCTTGTTGAGGCTGCCATTAAGCATCTATGGGGTCCTAGACTAATAGAGGTAAAAGCCAATGACCAAGATTTCTACTTCTTCCATATCCCGGACACGGAGTTTAGGAGGAAAGTCTTGGAAGGAGGCCCGTTGACAGTGGCAAGGGTGCCCCTCATTCTTCAGCAATGGAAACCCATGTTAGAACTGAAGAAAGGAGAGCATACTTCTGTTCCAGTATGGATTAGATTGAAGAACCTTCCCTATGGGCTATGGTCAGCACGGGGAATTAGCAAAGTTGTGAGTATCCTGGGCAAACCCCTATATGTAGACCAACGAACGGAGCATTTAAAAATGATCTCGTTTGCTAAAGTATGTGTTG
Organism: Corymbia calophylla; assembly: GCA_014182845.1. NCBI lineage: Eukaryota > Viridiplantae > Streptophyta > Magnoliopsida > Myrtales > Myrtaceae > Corymbia > Corymbia calophylla. The sequence goes on from CM024700.1 coordinate 12,464,865, forward strand.
AGCTTGAGGCCTCCAAAGCTTGTTGGGATACCATCAATGTTTCCCTAAACGGGGTCGTCCGTGTGGTGGAGGTGGCGTACGAGTGGAAACCCATACTATGTCAAGCTTGTGGAGTATTTGGGCATAGGTGTACTACACCTAATCCCGGTCCTATTGAAGCTGCACAGCAGGTCCAACCTGAGGAACACGCTTCTGAGAATCCAGTTATGGGCCAAGAACAGCCCATCCAAACAGGCGCTTCTCAGCCTGAGGGGGCACCCGAAACAAACCCATTGGAGGTGTGGCAACAAGTCAAAAGCAGAGCTGGGAAGGAGAGAGTGGGAAGCGCACTAGTGTGACCTACCCCAACTAAGCCTTCAGCTTCTTGTATGGCTAAGCTACAACAGATAAGAGCTGTCATTCTCATGGCAGATCAGGCTTCACCCTTCGACTCAGACGATGACCTTGAAGAAGAGCCTTCCCGTCAGCTCTTGCCGTGTCCTACAAGTCCAGAACAGCTATCATTGGAGGTGGATCTGACTGGAAGAGCTGGACAGGAGCTGCTGAAACAAGCCGTCCCAGGAATAGAGGCTGACCCTCCTCCACCTGGTCTGAAGCCGAAGGAGCCCGACCCCCAAAGATGGCTTCCGCGCTGGTGGCTGTCCCCCCTGTGCAGAAAGAGACTAAGCTGCTGTCAACTACTGATGTCCCCCTGTAGGAGGCCGCTGATATTAGTCCTACACGAACTGAATTAAGGCCAAAGATGGCCAACCAGCAGGGACCTCATTCAGGCTCTCCCTCTTGTAAAGCCAAGCCGTCTACCAACAAGCGACGGCCAAAAAAGAGGTAGTTCGTGACTCGTCTTCTGTACCTGTTGCATGTTTTTTGGATGCTGGAATATAAGGGGTCTCACGAACCCCATTAAACAAGCGGAAGTTAGGCTTTTTGTGCGCCGCAATAATATATCTTGTGGTGGTATTCCGGAAACTAAAGTTCCTGTTGACAATTTTTGCATTATCTCTTCTGGATTATTGCCTTGATGGTTATGGTTATCTAACTATGAGCACTCCGCTCGGGGACGCATATGGGTTGGATGGAACCCGCTTCTAGTGGAGTTCAAGCTTCTTTTTAGTACTAGCCAGATTATCCATGGAAATATAAAAATTTTGAATTCGAATAATGATCTCACTCTTTCTATGGTGTACGGGGAGCATTCCTTTGTATCCCGTAGACTTCTCTAGCGTGACATAGTCAGATTGAGCAATGGTCTTAAGGACTGCCCATGGATACTGGCGGGCGATTTTAATGCCATCCGAGACTCATCAGATCGTATGGGGAGCCCTGACATTTGGATCCCTGCCTTTGATGAGTTCAGGGACAGCCTGGACCAGGCTGAGCTGATTGACTTACGGTATGTGGGGTTCCGTTTTACTTGGTCTACTTCCTTTGGTACTCGCAGGAAACAAAGGAAAATTGACCGGGTGCTAGTTAATAATTATTGGTGTATGACCCATTCTTTCTCAGAAGCCTCATTCTTGGCCCCAAGGATTTCGGACCATACACCGATGGTTGTGAAAGTGCTACCGCATACTCCTCGACGGGTCCCCTTTAAATTTTATAACCTGTGGATGAGGCATCCGGATTTTTCTATGCTTGTATCGCAAGTCTGGGATACCCAAATTTCAGGCTCCCTGATGTTCAAATTATAGGGCCACCTCAAGCTCCTGAAGGGCCGCCTCAAATGCTTAAATAGAGATGCTTATTTGGACATTTCTATGAGAGTTTCTGCAGCAAAGAGGATGCTTTCAGCTACCCAAGAAGCCCTCATTCATGACCCTCAAAATAGCCTCTTGGCAGAAGGTGCACCTACAAATCAAAGAGTACTATAATCTCAGGTCCCTGGAGGAATCTTTCTTCAGACAAAAATCTCGTATCAGATGGCTAAAGGAAGGAGACCATAATACCAAGTTTTTTCACCATTCGGTCAATCATCGTCACCTCCGCAATCGGATTCTATCTGTCATGGACAACTCGGGTCAGCTGGTGTCTGAGCAGGTAGAAGTCCAGAGAGTCTTTATCTCATACTTCCAAGACTTACTCGCCCCGGCTGCTGTGGCTTCGAGACCATCTATCCAGGAGATCAGGGACGTTATTTACTCCCCTCTCAGGCTAGACCAGGTCAATTTTCTTTCCCTCCCCTTCAGTCCCTCGGATGTCCATGATGCTATGTTCTCTATTGCTGGTAACAAAGCTCTAGGGCCAGATGGATATAACGTGGACTTTTTCAAGAAAAACTGGGATAAGGTGGGCTCCTCAGTCACTGAAGCTATTATGGACTTCCTTGTATCAGGTTCGTTACTCAAAGAAGTCAATAATACTATCATTGCCTTGGTACCTAAAGTCCCCAATGCATCATCGGTTTCAGATTATCGTCCTATTACATGTTGTAATACAATTTACAAATCTATTACCAAAATTCTATCTTCTAGAATTGCTGCCGTTGTTCCTGAACTTATAAGCTAGGCACAAACAGCATTCGTAAAAGGAAGACGGATCGGTGATAATATTCTGCTAGCTCAAGAATTGTTCAGTGGGTTTCATACCCAGCCCCACACTCCAAAATGTGCCATCAAAGTGGACTTCAGGAAAGCCTATGACACTTTGGATTGGGACTTCCTTGAGAACTCCCTCTTGGCCTTTGGCATCCCTAACCATTTCACAAGACTGATAATGGTATGTGTTCGCACCCCGAAGTTTTCAATCTCTATTAATGGCGAACTACATGGTTTCTTTTCTAGTGGACGAGGCATTCGACAAGGAGACCCTATGTCTCCTTATCTCTTCACCCTGGTGATGGAAATCTTCACAGGTATCATTGATGTCCATACCAGGCATCCGGATTTCCGGTATTATTGGCGCTGCAAGGCCACGCAATTATCTCATCTGTTTTTTGCAGATGATGTTCTAATCTTCAGCCAAGCAAGCCTTGCATCCATATCTTGTATCAAGAACGGGCTCACAGTATTTTCATCATGGAGTGGCCTGACCCCAAATCCCAACAAGAGTGTAGTCTTTATCTCTGGTGGCTCCAACTCAGTGAGGGACTAGATCATTTAGGCCTTAGGCTTCAATTTGGGCTCGTTTCCAGTTCGTTATCTGGGAGTGCCTATCATCACCTCCCGGTTGAGCAAAGTGGATTATAATACCTTGATTTGCCACCTTACTGCTAGAGTCCAATCTTGGACACACCATTTCCTCTCGTTTGCGGGCCGGCTCCAACTCATTAAATCAGTTCTACAAGCCATCCAAGTATATTGGGCGGCCATCTTCTGGCTTCCTGCGTCGGTAGTTAACAAAATTGAGCAAATATGTAGATAGTTTCTCTGGAATGGGCCAACCATGGGGCCAGGAGGGGCTAAAGTATCTTAGGCTAATGTTTGTCTCCCCACACCTGAGGGAGGACTTGGTTTGAGGAGAATCAGGGATAGTAATAAGGCATCCATGGCCAACCATATATGGCTGCTTTTCACGGACAAAGAATCGTTATGGTGTAAATGGATACACGCCACATATCTTAAAAGGAAAAAATTTTGGATCTCTCCTACTCCGACTCTTTGTTCTTGGGCCTGGAGGAAGATTCTTGCACTCAGAGATATTTTCCAGCCATACTTTCGTTGGAAGATAGGTGATGGCAAGCATACATCGCTATGGTATGATCCTTGGCTAGAAATTGGCCCTCTTAACTTGTTTTTCTCTAACACTTATATTAATCAGTCAGACCTTCCTCGACAAGCCAAGGTAAAGGATCTATATACTCCAGATGGGCACCAACTTATACAAGATTTGTCAGTGTGGCAAATTGTGGTCTCTCCACTTTCTCAAGGCCAAGATAATTTTACTTGGGTGGAGGAATGCTCAGGTAAATTCTCGATGTCCTCTGCTTGGGCTACTATCCGCTACAAGGCCAACCCTGTGAGCTGGTCTTCTTTTGTTTGGGATAAGGCTCTCACCCCTAGACACCAATTCCTCCTATGGCTCACCTCCAAAAATCGCCTTCCAACACAGGTACTCCTCATGTCATATGGTAGAATACCTTCTACGGTATGTGCCTTCTGCAAGACAAGGCCTAACTCAATCAACCACCTATTTTTTGAATGTTGCATCCCCAACTCCCTAGCCAACATTTGGGCCGCTAAATGTAATGTCCCGTGGATCAATTCAGCTTGGCCGGACAATCTCCATTGGGTTAGCAATGCTCTCTCTGGCAAGGAGTTTTATCGGGAGATAGCCCGTTTCTCTTTTGGAGCGCTATGTTATATCATTTGGAAAACTAGGAATGATATTATCTTCCTTGGCCAAAACCTCTACATTCCATCCTTGAAGTTGCAGCTATTCAAGGCGGTTAAGGATAAGGCGCTGGCCTTCAACAGGGTTTAAGATAACCCTAGGAATAGAAGGATGCAGCGGAGTTGGGGTATAGATCCACGTATGTTTGATGTTGTACTGCCCTTGGCCTATATGTAGGTTTGTTTCCTTTGTACGTTTTGTACTCTCAGGTGAACGGGGTACCCTGTCACTCCAAGGACATGTTGTCTAGTTGAGTGCCTGCTGGTGCCACGATTTACAATTGTTGTAAATCTCTGGTCGCTTTATATATATATACTTGCCTTACCAAAAAAAAAAAAAACAGTAAAACAGAGAGCGAAAAGGCTCTCAATCTCGGAATAGCGCATATAAATTTATACTCGCCCTGCATAGAGGCACTTTTCTTTCCCATGCTTGGGCCTAATTTTGATCCCTTCCACAATCAACCCGCCCTTCCAGTTGCCACCCTTCGTCTCCAGGACACTCATTTCAACCTCCCCGTCTTCTCCATCCTTCGTCCATAACTCACCTAGCTCTATCTCTAACCACCCATCTCATCTCTCTTTAGGATGGTTCCCATTCCCCTCAGCAAGTGCAGGCTCGGCTTGTGCAGTTGCGGAGTGCGAGCCCGACAGTGCGGGTGTCGGCGGAGTCCCCATCATAATTGTCATTGATAATTTCAAAAGGCATTGGTTGAAAACGGAAAGCAATGCGCCTAGGTTTGAACCTGGACTGCCATCCACGCGTGTTGTTCTCACTGGATAAGTAAACCGAGCGCTCACGCTTGCTCGCTTCATCACCAGCAAATCGAGCTCACACCTCAACAGACTGGAAGTCAAATCCATAAGATGCCGGGGTGGATTTGAATAGCAAGTACACTGCATAAAGGGTCCCCCGCGACAGCATGCGAGAACTAATTGTGCCTCTGATCTCAAGCCAACATACACTGATGAGTTTAGCAACTTCTGCAAACCCGTTAATTCACAATGGCATTCCATACAATCATCACTTTGACGGAGAAATAAAAGAAAGTTCATTTTGGGACGAACAGATTAATGCTACACCCATTTTTATTCATGAAGGTGAGAGAGTAGAGGAAATAATGGTATTACCTGGAGTCGGGCATGCGATTCCAAGACCAGTACCTCGGCGTATCTCCCCATGTTATAAATAGGGCCCTTGCAGATAGCATGATACATATCTTTCCACTATGCCTGTCCAGCGAAAAGCTCTGCAAAGCATGATGTTGGATTCACATGAGAAACAAGAAGCCAGACCAATGTTGTTTTGAGAAAATGAGATTCACTGTTTCAACAAATATAATATGTGCAAAGCAATAAAGCGTAGCACCTATTTCACCATATGTGCTGTCTCTTTTCCAATAAAATAGTAAGAGTGTTTGTCTTGGCTTTTTCAATACACGTGAAATTTATCGTCTGCACAAGCTATTGAGCACAGTATTTTTTTCATATCTGTCACAGTTGCCGGAATCTGAGCATGAGTATGTTTGTTCTCGGTTTCTGCTATGCTTGCTGTTATGGTGGTCTTGTGGCGGTCGCCGGTCTGAAATGGTGTGGAGATGATGTTACACTTGGTGATGTCTCTTGAAATTACTAGACTGTGAGCGTCAATTTCTGGTGATGTTCACATATATTCTCACTCATTGAAGTGATGATGTGTGCATTCATATGTGTCTTCCTTTATTTGATTTGAGTAGGTGACGGAAGAAAGGAAAGGAAGTTTGGGGTGATTGGCTTAGGGTGAAGAAGATGAATCAGTTCACTTTCATAGAAGAGTCCAAGCCGAGTAGAAAGCGGATGGTGAGAGGCGAGTCATATCTCGGGGTTGCTCAAAATATCACAGAGGACTGGCACGAGGCTTGAGGGCTATTGCAGAGGTGTGATCTCTCAGCGTGGAAGCAGAGGAGCGGGATTTCCTACTCGATGCCAACATTTGGTCGTCGATGGTAGGAAATTTGGTTACACGGAGAGGAAAAGCGAGCTTGTTATGAGAATTAAGGACAGCTTGAAAGTTTTTGCTGATAGTATCTGTTTTGGCACCCATCTTGTGCACATAAACCAAAGGAAATCTAGTGCACTTAACTTGGCCGGTGGGGGAAGTTGTCAAGAAACGTAAGCTAACTAAGAAGCACTATCTTTCGATTCACCTACTCCCCTAGGAAGCATTTTTCCTGTTATTGCGTTTGACTTTGCTCTTTTTAGTCTTTCATTAATCCCACTAATCAAGCGCTGGTTAATTTTGATCTTTCTAGTTGCGTCTTTCGTTTATCCCGGAAAAGAAACGCGCGGGCATCAACCGGCAAATCAAATAAACGCCCATCTCTTGCTTGCTAGAAACTAACGAGAAAAAGGAGTTCCTTATCAACGAAAGGAAAAATGACGACGATCCATAAAAGATATTAATGTGCCCAAACCGCATGTGACTGCTAAGTGGATGCGACACATGCTATCTACGAACCTTGTCAGGGATAAACTAACTTGTAGAATGAACGCCAAATGTTCCAGCTTGATGTCTACAGAGAGATTGATTCAATCTCAAGTGACATGGATGCGCCATCTATTGATTCTTCAATGGCATCACCAGGTAGTCCATCTTCGAACACGTAACGACTTTGGCTGGTCTGAGAGAAACTTTGTGATTTCCTAAGTCCTTCAAGCTCCATGGCAACCTCTCTCATTGTAGGTCTCTTTCTTCCATTCCATCTGAAACACCTCATGGCAAGCATTGCTACTACTAGAACCTCCTCAGTTTTTGCTTCATTGGCCACAAAAGGATCTAGCATCTCTGCCAAACGGTTTTCCTTCATTAGCAAGATAAATCTAGCAACTAGATGTCTCCCTTCATCATCTTCTGAGAAAGAAGTTGGCTTCTGCCCTGTAAGTAACTCAATTAGCACTACTCCCAAACTGTACACGTCACTTTTATCTGTGAACTGACTAGATTGGAAATATTCCAGGTCCAAGTATCCGAAGGTCCCTTGCACGGCTCTTGTCAAGTGAGTTTTGTCAAATGGAACCGGCCTTGAGGTACCAAAATCAGAGACTTTTGCAGCGTACTTGTCATTCAGCAGAATGTTAGATGGCTTTATGTCTCGATGATAAATGGGAATTGAAGCCGCAGAATGCATGTACGCTACTGCTTCAGCAACTTCACATGCGATTCTATATCGGTCTTCCCATGAAAGGGAACAATCTTCGTCCCGCCGATGAATATCTTTGTGACAAGGTGCCATTAGGGATGAACTCATACACAAATAAAGGAAACGTGGTCTCCAAACAACATCCTATCAATTTGACAATGTTCCGATGATTAACCTGTGATAGAACAACCACTTCATTTATAAAATGCTTGCTTTGGCCCCCATCGATGATCTTCGACTTCTTCACAAAGAACTATGGTACCATCCGGCAAAGCATCCCTTCGTAAACCGTGCCGAACCCACCATGACCAAAAACCCGGCTCTGGCTGTAGTTATCTGTTGCTCTTCGCAGATCTTCTTCAGAGAATATTGCTGCTCTTCCATCTCTTCCATAAGGTGTGAACTTTTGTTGCAATAGCAAACCGCCATTTTGCTCGAACAGGTTTACGCTTGACAATTCTCGTCTCTCCGCTTCCTTAGATATCTGTATAGCCAATAGCTAATAAGCGAAAGACACAAAAATCCCATACCAATGCCGGCACCTATAGAAAACAATAAGTCTATTAGGAAACAGTCCATTTCCGTCTATTCAAAATGCTCCTAATAATCCGCCTGAGATGACCAATCCAATTTTACTATTTCTCAGTGTGGAGCATGTCAGAATGCTAACTTGCATTCGCTCCCAAGTCAGCCCATGTACAGGTTTTGAAGTAGATAATAAAACTCCCTTCTACATCACTTTTCTCTAAAGCAAATTCACCACGAAGCCATCTAAAATATTCCAATTTGCTGCCTGCAATTTCCTTGTTACTTTGCCAATCCTAAAGGAGGACTGTCACATCACTGCAACATTCCTAGTGGTGACAGCGTTCAATCACAAAACATAGCTTAGGAGAGAATAACCCATGGGCTTAAAATGTTATGTTGCAAAAGAAGTAGATGATGAATATTTGCATGAAGCCACGATACAAAGAGACAGGAAATGAGATTCATGTGTTGTATTTCATTCCACAAGCAAGGAAGAATCATCAGAGAGATCAAGTGTGTCGACTGGAGCACTTGAGCAAGACCGGAGGTGCCGAATATATAATATGTGGAAAGAAGAAAGGCTTAGTGTAAACAAAGTACCAAGGGTCCCAAGTGGAGTATGCAAAATGGCGTGCATAAGAAAATGGAATAATATCAAAATCGAGCTTTGTTATCCAGTATTGGATGCATAATTTTGCATTATCGAATGGATCTCTCCTTGCAATACTCACATACTTTCTAGCTACCATCATCAGAGCCAATATAGTACAGGAAAAGGGTAACCTCTTCCAATCAGGCGTGCGGTGTTCTTTGGACGTAAATAGCCGAGAGATTGATGGCTACCTATCACGAGAACCAGCTTGAAAGGAAACTTCTTCCAGTCGGGCATGCAATTGAGGCCATTTCGGAGCCCACCTTCGGCATATCCATTGGGACAATAACATAAGGAACTCTTGGAATTCTTTGCACAGTTAAGGGGAATGAGGATGGGAGTAAAAGGGTATATTTCAGAGGCATCCGTCATCATATTTGCCTCCATAGCGCTTTGCTCAGTGACACCATAGCTTTCCGCAATTAGGCTCACAGTGTCCCCCCATGTCACCAAATATGTAAGCAAGGATTTAACCCCATCCCTGTCCGACCCAAGATTGGGCATGCGCATCTTAGTGGAACCAAGAGCTGTGCACCGCCAACAAGATCCAAACCAAGTATAGTAGTTCGACCATCTAGAGCCCGGCAAGAGGTCGGGCCCCGGAATGTATCATTGGCTATCGTGAAATAGGTGTCATTCTCGGTCGAGTGTAATTGGCCGGTGCGAGTACATGCTTAGGTGCAATAGCAAGTAATCGGAACTATGACCAAGTTGCCATGAGGTATCTCTTCGGCAAAGTGGTTTCGATGTTGTTGATGGTGGCTATGTCCATTGCATCCGAGCCGAGCAGGGAAGCAATGGCGAGTGATGAGTTGTATAGGGAGGTAGATCGGAAGGTCACGAAGGACGGCATTGAGTTTGAGAGCCATTGCGAGAGGTAACCTTTCACTTTAGATATCTTGGATGAGTCAAATAAGCCGCCCGTTGTCAATATATGGCTGTTGACAATAGGATATGTGATTAAACAGAGGTAAGAGTAATAAGATCGGTGTTGAGATTGCGAGGGAGGACAGATCCATGGTTTTGGAATAACTGAGATTTGGCTTGCACATAGGTGCAACTCTTGTATGCAAAGAACCTGTTGAAAATATGTCTCGAGTTTGAGCCCAAAGCGAAAGTTTGATTTGTTTCCTAATCCTAGTAGGTGTGGGTTTCTTAAGTTATTATTTCCTACTCTAAGTAGGAGTGGCTTTCAAGAATTAGAGAGTCCTCAAGTTCCCTATGTATATACGGCCATGCGTGGAGAAGAATTAAGCCGTTGTTGATGCAAGAGGGCTTGAAGCGCCGATTCGTCATCGAGTGCTTGGGAGAAGATTTCTCCGTTGATCTCGTTCGAGTAATTACGCCAAGAAGATTCAAGTGTTTGTAGCCGATTAAATTCTTGTGGTAAGAATTCGTGTATAATTCCTTTGTGAGATTGAGAGATTATTTCACTGGGAATTGTGGGGCTAAACACTACATGAGTTATTGGGTGTAATTTTGGCTTGGGAAACACTGAGAGTGTTTGAATGATTCGAGTGTGTAATCTCCGTTGGATCACTTGTTCTATAGTAGAATTCATCGCTGCTCTCCCCGTGGACGTAGATCTCTACGACCAACCACGTAAATCTGGTGTCCGATTTATTTTCTTTATTCTGTCTATTTTATTATTCGATCGCTCACCTTTTCCGCAACAATTGGTATTAGAGCCAGTCTTAGCTGAGCTGAAGTGAATCGATGGCGACAGAAGAAGTAAAAGTGAGAATCGACAGATTTGATGGGAAGGATTTTTGTTTCTGGAAGATGCAGATTGAAGATTGTCTCTATCAGATGAAACTGCACGTGCCCTTATCAGGCGAGAAACTAGAGACGATGAAGAAAGCTGATTGGGATTTGCTTGGATAGACGAGCTATGGGTGTTATTCAGTTGACGTTGGCTCGTAACATCGCGTTTAACATCGTGAAGGAGACTACCATTGCGGGTTTGATGAAAGCCCTATCGAATATGTACGAGAAGCCCTCTGCAATCAATAAAGTCTATTTGATGCGACGTCTGTTTAACTTGAAGATGAGCGAAGGTGCGTCAGTTGCAGATCATATCAATGAATTCAATGTGATTGTTAGTCAATTGAGTTCAGTTGATATTGACTTTGAAGATGAGGTATGTGCTTTGATTCTACTATCCTCATTGCCTGGTAGTTGGAATACTACCGTTACTGCTGTTAGTAATTCCTCTGGGTTAACAAGCTTAACATTTGATGAGGTTCGAGATTTAATTCTAAGTGAGGATATTCGTAGAAGAGAATCTGGTGAACCCGTATCTACTGCTTTAGTAAATGAAAACAGAGGAAGAACTAGCACACGTGGTAGTATGAACATGAACAGACGTAGCGATCAAGGGCGGTGGTGCTGTCTGTTGGAACTGTGGCAAGAGGGGGCATCTTCGAAGAAATTGCCTTAAGCTAAAGAATGAAAAGGGTAAGGAAATCTTAGTTGATACTGTAGATGATGTTGCAAGTATAGCTGTTGGTAATTCGGATAGTGCCGATTATGTCTTGTCTGTCATTGATTATTGGGAAAATTTCAAAAAAGGACCCGAAGTAAGCCTATTTTCTCAAATAAGGATCCAAAGTGGCCGTTGTCTCAAATGAGGACCCCAAGTAGCTAAGCCAGTCTCAAATAAGGACCTTAAATTACCGGCTAGCCAAATATTCGCCGGCCGGCAAGCGTGTGGCAATTCTAGTGGCCAGAATAAGGGCAATTTTGTAAAAAAAATACTAATAGAAAATTAACAAACCCTAAAAACAAAATCCTCAAACATTTAGTTGGGTGAACATTTGGTTGGTCGGCGATTTAAGATCCTTATTTGAGACTGGTTTAGCTACTTGGGGTCCTCATTTGAGACAACGATCACTTTAAGTCCTTATTTGAGAAAATAGGCTCATTTTGGGTCCTTTTTTGAAATTTTCCTTTGATTATTCATCGTTTGATGGATGGATTATGGATTCTGGTTGTTCTTTTCATTCTACACCAAATAGAAACTGGTTTACTACTTATCAGTGCACGGATAGTAGTAAAGTGCAGTTGGAGAACAACACTGAATGCGATGTTGTAGGTGTTGGCGATATTAAAATCAGAATGCATGATGGTATTGTGAGGACATTGACTGGAGTGAGGCACGTTCCAGAGTTGAAGAAAAACTTAATTTCCTTGAGTGCCATGGATTCAGCTAGGTGTCGGTATTTTTCAAAATGTGGAATTCTGAAAGTTGTTCGAGGTGCTTTAGTGATAATGAAAGGAATCAAGCACAATGGCTTGTATGAGCTTCAAGGTGAGACAATGACAGATTTCACTGCAAAGACGTCAGATGCATCTGTTCGAGAGTCTGAATTGTGGCATATGTGTTTGGGGCACATTGATAAGAGAAGCCTGAAGGTTTTAAGTGAAAGAAATCTGCTATGTGGTTATGTTGCTAACGAACTGAATATATGCAGGTGCTGTGATTTAGATCAACAGCGGAAAGTGCAGTTCAGTGCGATAGTCAAAGAAACCACGGAAATTGCAGAGTTACTTCACTTGAATGTTCGTAGGTTGTCGCGGTTTCCTTCTAGGAAGAGTGCCAGATATATGTTAACAGTTGTTGATGACTACTCGATGAAGACGTGGGTATTTGTACTTAGGTACAAGTTTGATGCTATTATCAGGATCATGCAGTTGAGAGCTTTGATCGAAAAGGAGAGGCGGTAAGACGATCAAGCGGTGTACGGGCATCGACGGTAGTATGGAGTTCTGCTCGAAGCTGTTAAACAAATTCTACATGAAGGAAGGCATAGTGAAACACCGCACTATTGCCAACGAACCACAACATGTTGCGAAATTGTTGAGCAGAACATTACTAGAGATGTCCCACAAAATGATCTCTAATGTTGGTATGGCTAAGAGATTCCTAGCGGATACGCTTAGTACGGCGAGCTACCTGATAAATAGATCTCCATCGACTGCAATTAAACATCGGACTCCCGAAGAAGTGTGGTCAAGTAACATTGCTGATTATTCTATTCTTAGAATATTTGGTTGCCCGTGTTATGTTCGAGCGAGTGGTGGTAAGCTCGATGGAAGGGCAAGAAAGTGCATATTCCTAGGCTATGCACAAGGTGAGCGGGGTTATCGGTTGTGGTGCCTGAAGTTAAATTCACCTGTTATCAGCAGAGAAGTTACGTTTGACGAGTCTCTAGTACTTCTGGTTAGGAGTGATAATAGCAGTGCTTATACGGATCTGAACGGTGTTCAGCTTGAGGTGGAGTTGCAACCAGAAACTCCTGAGGTAGCGGGTATTAATGTGGTAATCAACACAGATGGTGCTTGTAACGAGGTGGAGTTTGTAAAGCCAACAGTTGCTGTAACTGCTGATATTGACAAGGTATGTATTCAATCTCTTGACGGATATGGATGCAACAATGGTTTTGCTTTATCTGTGGTTAAGGAGATTGTGTCGAGAAATCCTTGCATAGCAGTTAAAGGTGCATGTGGAGTTGGTGTTCTTATGAGGTCCTCGTTTATGGCAAAGTTCAAGCAGGACTTGGGCTTGAAAGATATTTGTGGTGGTTGAGTCCATCGGGGCTATGGGAGAGAAGAGACAGAGTTCGAATTTTGAAGCGATTGTCACTTGGCTCAAACGTCAAGCCAAAGTGGAGATTGTTGAAAATATGTCTCGAGTTTGAGCCCAAAGCAAAAGTTTGATTTGTTTCCTAATCCTAGTAGGTGTGGGTTTCTTAATTTATTATGTCCTACTCCAAGTAGGAGTGGCTTTCAAGAATTGGAGAGTCCTCAAGTTCCCTATATATATACGGCCATGCGTGGAGAAGAATTAATTCTCCTCCCATTTCCCTTACCTCAAATCTTTCACTAATCTCCTCCAGAACTTCGAAAGTCTTCATGTTCGGTACCTCTATGAGGTGACTCACCTCACTAAGGATAGCAAGATCTCCGAAACCCAGCTTCCTATGATGAATCCCTACACTGCTTTCGCCAAGCCACCCTCATTCTCTCCACTTCAATCCATTAAACATTTGATCAAACACGCTCCTCGTACAGTCAAGGAATATGTCAAATCCTTTTGATTTGATCAACACCCCATTCAGGCAACTGAACAAGAGCAATTTGTCACTCTTCAAATCCCACCCGAATTTCTAGCCCAATGGATTCACCAAGGCTATACCCATCTCCATTTTGGAGCCATTCACCTTGCTTTAACCTTTCTTGGCCGAAAAAGCCTACTAGTTACTACCAAGATTGCCCTTTTGGACACCAGATTTTTGCAATACCAACAAGCTTGTGTTGGTACTATCCAAACAACAACGAATGCAGGCACTGTCTTTGTTACATTATTCCCGAATTTCAACATTGCTCTTGTTGATCCCAACCTGCTCACTACTTTGAAGGTCCAGCTACAGATCATTGGAGCTCCTCAAACTCCTGGGCCAATTGCTGCTACCTTATGCTATCAAATGATCTATCGTGTCCAGAACCATGCCATTGATCTAAATATTCCAAACTCCAAAGATGCTCTTGTCATCTCGGTCGATCATGACCAGACCTCTTGTATCCATGTCCCTCGCTAGATCCCCCGAAATGAGCTTGTCAAACTTGTTCGCGACAACCCCTATTTCACTTGCGGTCATTTGATTTGTGACTCCCCAGGATCCGTCGCTGACCATTATTTTTATCTTTTAATTAAATGCATACGGAAGCGAATCACAATCCATAGTCAATTACAAAAACAAGGATAGCAGGACAACCCAACAATAACACATTCCAAAGTGCTGCTTTATTTATCTATTGATTAACCCTAGGAACTTTACAAGTACAAGCCCTTACCACGGGCATCTTCTTATTGAGTTAATGAAACCAACAAGCCAGGGTTAATCTACTTTCTTCAAAAACGGCCACGAGTTCGTAACACGCATCGATCCTCCATCCTATGGACCTGAAAATGGTTATTCAATAATCAGTGAGATAAAATCTCAATAAGTCAAAATCCTAAGCCTTGGTTAGGAGGCCTACTCACCTCGAGTGCACCCTAAACGTGCAATCTTTCTATCGTTAATAATTCAACAATAGAAGAACACTCATTCAACCATTATCAGACGCACGATTAGGTCAAAGCTCATATGCAATTATTAATAATTAACAATTGCAATCACATGCATCCTTACCTCGCTTTTGGCACACGCAACCTGCATGATACAGTTTATTATATGCTCACCTTAATGCAACAAATATATCAAATAATCAGAACACCTTTCAAGTTGTCTCTTGCATCATGCACTAGCTCATGTTCCATTTATTAACAATACCTTGGGCGAATTTCCTTCTAACACACAAGTTGGTAGTCTATCGGCCTAACTGGGCATCATCCCATTCCATTGGGCACGACTACGTTTGGCATCCAGACGGCATTCACAAGGAGCATAGGTCCAGCCTCTACCGCGACCCGCATTCGGACCCCCGCCGGGCATTCTGATAATACGGACTTCGTCTACCACAGATCCCCTACTGGGTGACAAGCTCTTATGTGACCACACAAGCACACCAATTAATCATGCTCATTTTATTCTCTTTCAGGACAGTTAATACAAACATGATTCGTGCTTGTACATGTTAATTCATTGCAATTTCTACATGTAATGCGATAATATTTCACACGTGGTCATGCGAATACAAGTGCCTTTCACACGTAATCATATGAATATGCTGAATACATCAACCCTAATTCACAATCGCAATCCACGAATCTACTCTACCGAGTACATATTAAACAATATCATCAAAGGCAACATATATATGTGTGTGTACATGTATTCAATAAATAAACCACGTGAGGAAAGAGTATGAACAATAACCCATCAAAATTAATCGATACTAACACAATTAATTAATAATGTACTTTCCGAAAATAATACTTTACTCCAAAAATATTCCATTGATAATTATCCAATAATCAATATTCAACATCGCAGAATAATTAATCATCCATAACTAATTAATTAATTATTCTCCAAAAATAAATAATTAAAAATTACCCAAAAATAATAACCATCAATTTCGAAATTAATAATAAATTAATTAATTACGAAAATAATAAATAATAATTCCGAAATTAATAAATTATTATTATTTTATTCCAATAAAATAATAACAATATTTATTAATTCTAACCATAGTTACTATTCTAATCCAACTACGGTTAATTAACCCAACCAAGGTTACTTTAATCTAACCGCAATTACTTTATTTTAATCATGATTAACACTAAGCAAGCTTAATCAATAATAATAATAAAACACTAATTATCCATCATCCAAAAGCATTAACCAAGCTTAATATTAAACTAATCACCCCTAATTGAGTTTAGCACCCTAAGCATGGATTAGGAAATCAACTTACGGTTTTGCGATTCCGACGACACGAGCGCAACGACGGCGACAAGGGGAACGTCCGCGAACTTCCAGCACGTCAAGACGAGGCGCCACGGGGCCGGATCTCACCGAGGGCGGCTGTCCATGCGGTGAGAAGCCAAGAAACAAAGGAAACAGCGGCTGTGGTGGCACAAGGCTGGCTGGTGGGCGGTCCAACAACTCCGGACGGTGGCCAACAGCTCCGGCGACCAAGCGACGGCTCCGACGAAGGGGAAAACATAACCAAGATGGGGCTAGGTGGTTGGGCGGACAGCGAGTGACAGTCGGGCGAAGGACAGGGTGGCTAGGGTTGGCAGGTCGAGCGACGGCGAGGTAGCAGCTTGCTGCTCCGGCGTCAGGCGGTCAACTGGCCAACGGCGGATAGAGAAGGAAGAGAGAAGGATAGAAGCTGGGCAGGATCATCGGACGGCGAGACCGGCGGACCGGCGACGAGCTGGCGGGACGGCGGAGCTACGGTGGTGATGGGTGGTGGTTGCCAACAGCGACGGCAGCAAAAGAAAGGGCAGCAGCAACAGGCCAGCATTGGTCGAAAGAGAAGAAGAAGAAAGGAAGAAGGAGCTGTAGGGAAGGGGGGCCGAACGTGCTGCACGAGAGAGAGAGAGAGAGAGAGAGAGAGAGAGAGAGAGAGAGGGGGGGGCACACACACACACCCACACCCACATGGGGTTGTCAGACAAGTGGGAAAAGAAGAGAGAGAAGAAGAGGGTTGACAAGTCAAAAGGGAAAAGAGAGAAAAGATTGGGGCAAGTGGGATGGGCGCAGAAAGGGAAAACATGGGGGCAAAGAGAGAGAAACGTGCGGAGAAAGATGGGGAAAAGAAAAGAAAAAAGACAAAACAAAAGGGGATAAATACAACTGGTCCGTGGGAGTGACTTCAGGACGGTTGGTGCTAAGAGTTTTAGAATTAAACGATTATAGTACTTAGGAGCTCTGAAGGAAAGGTTGGCCTCCTGTGCACAAACAGGTCAGGAGTTGATGCCGTTCTCTTGATAAGGTCATGGCAAGTCGAAACTAGTTATCGCGCTTAAAGTAATCTACTATTTCGCTCGAAGGACTAGACACCTAAGCAAAGCTAGGCCTGGTACAATCTCGCATGAGAATGCTATTCGCCACATTATTCTCTAAAACAACTAATGAACGAAGGCTGGTCTGGCTAATTCCGCTCACCAGGCATCGCACGGGTCATTCTGTGGCCAAGGAACTATCAGCCTATGACAAATATGGTATCAAAGTAAGAATCCCTCCAATAAGTGGATCAAATTGGAACAGCCTTATGGTCTACCTGGTCCTACGAGGGTGGAGAGTAAATCGCCGAGGCAAAATGTGCTCAAACAAAAAATGCAGCTCTCGACCAGTTTCTAGGATGGCAATTGGGGCACAAAGTAGATCCGGTTCCTCACTAAATGGGGATAACATTCTTGGATTGATTAGCGAATGTTAAGAAAAGGTATGTTGCCACGTTTTCAATAAGGAAAAAACCTCCATTGGTTTGCTAGGGTCAAGATGCTTAGTAGGCAAAGATGGTGCTGCCAAAAGATGCAGTTGGTGAAGGATGCCACACTTGCCAAGGAAAGCGCATGTGATCGCAAAGGGCTCGAACGGTTGTGATTAAAAGAGGCTACGAATTGAGCAAACTTTGTTTTGTTGGGTGAGTAGGACCATTCGATGTAAAGTTCAAAAGTGGCACATTAATGGCTAAGGAGCCACAAAGAGTAGACAGAATAGACCACAACGGGATTTGTGAATATTCCCGTACTCATGACACTTGTGAGCAATGCTTGGGGTTATCGGGTGAAGAGTGAGTAATGCAGAGGAGATGAATACGATTGGTCTGTGGGAGTGGCGTTAGCACGGTTGGTGTTAGAAGTTCTAGGATAAAAAGATTATAGTACTTAAGAGCTTTGAAGGTAAAGTTGGCTTACCATACACAAACTAGTCAAGAACTAATACCGCTTTCTTGATGAAGCCATGGCAGGCCAAAACTAGTTGTCACACCTAAAGTGATATGCTGTCTTGCTCAAAAGATTAGACGTGTGAGCAAAGCTAGGTGTGGTACGATCTCACATGAGGAAGCCATTCGCCGTATTGTTCTCCAGAACAACTAATGAACGAAGGCTGGTCTAGCTAATTCTACTCGCCAAGTGCCACACAAGTCATTCTATGGCCAAAGAACTGTCAACCCAAGACATAGGCACCAGCACACCATAAAGAGCGCATTCATATATTTTCAATGGAGTCATATATACCGCCAATAGAGGTGTTGGAGTGGTGAGATAGGGAACCATGTTGTAGGATGTTTTAAGAGGAACCACGGGGAAATTACAGTTGGAGTGCCAAAAGTTGGCACGGAGGGACACTTAAGTGCCAAAACTTACAAACGGTACACTTAAGTGCCACTTTTCAAAAAAAATGGATCACTTAGGGCGCGAATGATAACATTTCTACTCCAGAAATCATTTCTGAAACAGAAATAGATTTTTCTATTTCTATTTCTAGATGAGTTTTTGAGTCAAAAAACACGTTTGATAACGACAAAAAATTTCTACTATTGAAATAGAAATTCGTTTGATAATCAAAAAAATGTTACTTTTCTAAGTGGCGGTGATAATGGGAGAAGCGGCGACTGGGAGCGGACGGCGGACGGCGGACGGCGACCGGTGGCGGAGGGCGGATGGCGGCGGACGGCGGACGGTGACCGGCGACCGACGCCCGGTGTCCAGCGCCCGGCGTCGGTCGCCGGACGCCGGACGCCGGACGCCGAACCCCGGACGTTCGCGCGGTCGACGGTCGCGGTCGCCATCCGCCGGTCGCCGCCGTCCGCCCGATGCCACCGCCTCCGGCCACGGCCGCCGGCCGGCGGCGGCGACGGCGGCGGCGGCTAGCGATCGGGCGGCGGCGGCCGGCGCGGAGCGCGGCGGCGGCCGGCGGCAGCGACGGCGGCGGCGGCCGGCGCGGCGGGCGCGTGACGGGCGGCGGCGCCGTGGCGGCGACGGCGGGCGGCCGGCGGCGGCGGCGTTCGACGGCGACCGACGGCAGTGACGGCGGCCGCGGCCGGCCGGGCCGACGACCGGCGGCGGCGACCGGCGGAGTAGGCGGAGGGTGGTGGTGGTGGTGGTGAAAGGCAAACGAAAAAAAATTTCTTCGGGTGAAAAATAAAAAAGAGAAACAATTTCGATTTGTTCCAAAAATAGAAAAGTAAAAAAATTTTGTTTCTTATTTATGTTCCAAACCTATTTACGGAATAGTAAATTTGTTCCAAAAATAGAAATGAGAAATTTTTTACCAAACGGATTTCTATTTTCGGAATTCCGTAAATAGAAACAAAATGGTTACCATGCGCGGCCTTAAGTGGGAGTCGCTAACACCTTTAGGAAATCCTACGTGGCATTTTTTTATTAATTTTTTTGCCTACGTGGCACGCCGGAAATTGAAACGACAAAAAATCAGCGCAAAACGACGTCGTTTTTGCATTGACGTGGATTTTTTAAATTATTAATTAAAAATTTTAAAAAATTTTAAAAATAAAATATTTTAAAATTGATTATTTAAAGAAAAAGGGGAGGGGAAATCGGCAAGGGCTGTGTAGCCCCCCGCCGCCGCCGCCACCATCGCCGGCAAGGGCCGGCGACGGTGGGCGAGGGTCGCCGGGGTCGCCGGGCCCCGACTAGTGGCCCGACCCGGCCGGATTGCAACAAGGGTCACCGCCCCCTCACCCCGCCGGGCCAAGGGCCGTCGATCGCCCAGATCCGGCACAGTTTGGGCGGCCGGCCACTGACCAGGGCCGGCGACCCCAGCCGACCCTCGCCCAACATCGCCAGCCCTTCTCGGCGATGGTGGGGCGGCGACAATGGTGACGGCGACGGTGGCAGTGGCGAGGGCAGCACAGCCTTCGCCAATTTCCGCTCCCCCCCCCTTTTTAAAAAATAAAATCGATTTTAATTTTTTAAAAATCTAACGTGGATAATTTTTTTTATTAAAATTGCTACGTGGAATTTTTTATTTTGAAAAAAATGCTCCGTCAGCAAATGAAGTCGCCGGAAAATGGACAAGTGGCAATTTGGCTGGATTTGCCACTTAAGTGATCAATTTTGCTCCAATTTTGACACTTAAGTGTACTGTTTGTAACTTTTGGCACTTAAGTGTCCCTCCGTGCCAACTTTTGGCACTCCTGGGGTCCGTGTGCCGAGGAACCACTCACAGTACTTGATTGTGTCTGTGTGAGTTTGTGGAAGTCTACATCCAAGTTCCCATCATTTCCGCACATGGCATTGGGCATTCGCTAATCAGATCAAAAACCATTCGCTCCATAACATATGTTTCCCCCACTTACATTAAGAATCAATAAAGATCAAAAGCACGCTTTTTGATTTGGTAGAAAGCCACTAAAAATGGATAATGGTAAGAACAATAGCAAAATAGAGAGCAAAAAGGATCTTAATCAAGGGATGGAACAAATAAACTCACACACGCCTTGCATAGAGGCACTTTTCTTTCCCATTCTTGGGCCTAATTTCGATCCCTTCCACAATCAGCCCAGCCTTCCATCAACCCTTCGTCTCCAGGACACTTATTTCAACCTCCCCGTCTTCTCCATCCTTCGTCAAGAACTCACCTAGCTCTATCTCTAACCAGCCATCTCGTCTCTCTTTAGGATAGTTCGCATTCGCCTCGGCTGGTGCAGTCTTGGTTGGTGTAGGTGCAGGCTCGGTTGGTGGTGTAGGTGGTGGTGTAGGTGCAGGCTCGGTTGGTGTTGGTGTAGGTGCAAGCTCGGCAAGTGCATGCTCAACAAGTCTTCTACGGATACGATGCCTAGATATTGCTTGCCTAAGTATCATGCCCCTAGATCTTAGCCTAGACTGTCGTCCAAGTGTGTTGTTCCCACAGGATAAGTAAACCAAGCGCTCACACTTGCCCCCTTCATCACCAGTAAATCCAACTCCAACCTCAATAGACTCAAAGTCAAATCCATGAAATATCTCTGTGAAATTGAATACTAAGTATGCTGCATAAAGGGTTGGATGTACAACCCCCTCCCCTGATGTATCTTTGGTTTTAGAGTTCAGCTCCCTTTCACTTGGCAAATTGAGTGCGGGTGGCACCGGTCTCTTTTCTCTCTTGTAAATTGTTGGTTGAAAATCAAATATATTCTTACCTCTTACCAAAAAAAAAAAAAGTATGCTGCATAAAGGGTTCCCGGCGACAGCATGCAAGAACTAATCGTGCCCTTGATCTCGAGCCACCATACATCAGTGAGTTCGGCAACTTCTGCGAACCTATTAATTTACAAAGACATTCCACACAATCATCACTTCGGTGGAAAAATAAAAGAAAGTTCATTTTCAGTTGAACAAATTAATGTGACGCCCATTTTCTTCATGAAGGTGAGAGAGTGGAGAAAATAATGCTATTACCTGGAGTTGGGCATGCGATACCATGACCAGTGCATCGGAGTATCACCCCATGTGATAGACAGGGCCCTTGCAGATAGCATGATACATTTCTTCCCACTATGCCTATCTAGTGAAAAGCTCTACAAAGCATGTTGGATTCACATAAGCAACAAGAACCCGGACCAACGTCATTTCAAGCAAACAAGATTTCAATGCTTCAACAAATACAGTGTAGACAAAGCAATAAAGCTTAGCACTTATTCCACCATCTGGGCTGTCCCTTTCCAATACATATAGTGAGTATATTCGCCAAAATTTGAAGTAGGAAAACACGTTTCACGTTAAAATTAAATAAAAGCAATAACAATGAGATTTGATCAAAAGAATACAAAAGGGATAATTGTTCAAAACCACCTCAACTTCAGAACCATTGCATAATGACCACTAAAAAATTTGTGATGTTACAAATTTCCTCATAAATTTTGATTTTTTGCTGTAGTCGCTAGTTATTCTATCTATAAATACACTTCTCTTTTATTATTTTTTTAATTTTACTTAAAGATCTCCATCACATAGTTAATAAAGCTAACAAAATAGTGAAGATACATGATTGATGAAGCCAAGAAAACTCAGCACAGGTTATTTGGTCGTAAGCACTGAGTTAATCCATTTTTAGATAACACTTACCCGCCGTGCAGATGGAAAACTAACTACGGCAACAAAAAATAAAAATTCAGGTGTAATCTGTAACTTTCCAAAGTTACATGGCCACTATTCAGCGGTACCAATCTAATGTTCCGGGGCTTATGAGCAATGCTAACAAAGTTTTGGAGGATTTTGAGCAATTAACCCAAAATAAATAGCAGACACACTCCAAACTCCGAATCAACCATATGGTAGCAGGCAGTCCTAAAGCCATACACAGATCATCCCTAAAGATACATTGCATTAGCGATCATCAAGGTACCATATCAACAGAGGTTATAATTGTCATGTTTTTAGCCTTGCATATTGGAGTGATTCAATATATCCATCCATTCTTTACTCCAAACTATTTGAATCTTGTCATTTTCAGATGAAATATCTTTCTTTCTTTCTTCTCCACCCTCCATTTACCATTCTTTTATCTTGTGGATGTGAACCAAGAGTCGGGTCATTTATACAATTCATTCAACCTTTCACGTTCAGATGAAGCCCGTGTGCAAAAGAAGAATGTCCAGTGGAAGCCGCATCATGATCATCATATCACAATGGCTTCTCCTAGAAGAAATGAAATGCACTCACTCGGTTCAGGCGGCAAGAGGCCAAGAAGCATGTGCCGATGACACCGCCATTCGATTCAACTACTCGACAATGACAGACCAATTCTTTTTTACCAGTTGAATTGGGCAGGCGACGGCACATCACATGAATCATATCTCAATATTCTATAACGTCTATCACGAAGAACAGTTATAGCATATCACCCTCTCAATCCACAGAAAAGAAAAAATGATAATACAATGAGAAAAGGAAGAAGCGGTTTGAGGTGGGAATACGGCCGGGTGACTTACCATTTTCCCATCGCTGATGAGAACCGGCTCGTCGCAGAGGCTGAAGTAGAGCTCCTTCAGTGACGAAAAGCTCCGGGAGGCCATCTGGCGGCACTCCAGTGGCAAGAACGGGGCCCAGACCACATTGGAATCACAAACCGACTTGAAATCCGGCGACTCACCAAATGCACCGTTGTCATGGCTGATTCGAGGATTACAAGAGTTCCATCAAATCCAGAATGCACTCGTCCAGCGGTAAACACGGCAATAAACTTGTAGGGTTCTACCGTTGACAGTGGCAGTGCTACCGTTTTCAACGATATTGCAAACCTGAAGAATTGTCCGACATTGCTGTGGAACAAGGTTTTCACGTGATTATCAATTTATTATGTTCTCATGTGTTCATGCACCCTTTGGCGAAGTATGACTACCTTCCATTTTGTCAGTACACTTGAAACGCTCACTAATATCAATCCAAAGAGAATAATTTCTCCCTTAATCCTTTGAAAGGTTTACATAATTGGCGGGGCCATAAATGGCTTAGGAATGGTAGCCTCAGATTTGACCACATTCCACCCCTCATAAAAATAAAAATAAAAATTGATTTTTCTGTGTAAATTCAGAAAATGGCACTACGCCCTCCGGTTTCCAACATAAAATGAAAGTCTAGAAGAAAACTAGGAACTTAAAGAGGTTTAGAAGTAGTAAGCAGAGTTTCCATAGTTGAACTTGACTGGCAAATGCAAATCGCCTTCAAGACAGTTCACCAATCCTGCAAGGCAAGTCACCTACAGTTTTTGTGAGTGCTACGACGTACTTTTATACAGCTAGTCAACAGGAAATTATTTTTGCCCAGTCATTGACTTTAACTCTTCTTTTCTAAGTCTTTCTTTTATCCCGGAAGAGACGCTCATGCACTAGCGCACCGCGGAGAATGCATTCATACATTTTCATTGGAGTCATATATTCCCGTCAATACCAACAGAGGTGGTCGGAGTGGTAAGATAAGGAACCATGTTGCAGGATATTTTAAGAGGAACCGGTCACAGTACTTGATAGTGTATGTGTGAGTTTGTGGAAGTCAGCATCTAAGTTCCCATCGTTTCTGCACAAGGCATTGGGCGTTCGCTAACCAGATCAAATACCACTCGCTCCATGACATATGCTTTCGCCATTTAAATTAAAAATCAATATAGATCACAAGCACGCTTTCTGATTCGGTAGAAAGCCACTAAAAATGGATAATGGAAAGAACAACAGTAAAATAGAGAGCGAAAAGGCTCTCAATCCAAGAACAGAGCATATAAATTTATACTCGCCCTGCATAGAGGCACTTTTCTTTCCCATGCTTGGGCCTAATTTCGATCCCTTCCAGAATCAACCCGTCCTTCCAGTCGCCACCCTTCGTCTCCAAGACACTCATTTCAACCTCCCCGTCTTCTCCATCCTTCGTCCAGAACTCACCTAGCTCTATCTCTAACCACCCATCTCGTCTCTCTTTAGGACAGTTCCCATTCCCCTCAGCAAGTGCAGGCTCGGCTTGTGCAGTTGCAGGTGCAGGCTCGGCAAGTGCAGGTGTCGGCAGGTCCCCATCATAATTGTCGTTGATAATTTCGAAAGGCATTGGTTGAAAACGGAAAGCAGTACGCCTAGGTCTGAATCTGGACTGCCATCCACGCGTGCTGTTCTCACTGGATAAGTAAACCGAGCTGTTCTCACTGGATAAGTAAACCGAGCGCTCACGCTTGCCCGCTTCATCACCAGCAAATCCAGCTCGCATCTCAACAGACTGGAAGTCTAATCCATAATATGCTGGGGTGGATTTGAATACCAAGTACGCCGCATAAAGGGTCCCCCGTGACAGCATGCGAGAACTAATTGTGCCTCTGATCTCAAGCCAACATACACTGATGAGTTCAGCAACTTCTGCAAACCTGTTAATTCACGGTGACATTCCATACAATCATCACTTTGACGGAGAAATAAAAGAAAGTTCATTTTGGGACGAACAGATTGATGCTACACCCATGTTTTTTCATGAAAGTGAGAGAGTAGAGGAAATAATGGTATTACCTGGAGCCGGGCATGCGATTCCAAGACCAGTACCTCGGCGTATCTCCCCATGTTATAAATAGGGCCCTTGCAGATAGCATGATACATATCTTTCCACTATGCCTGTCCAGCGAAAAGCTCTGCAAAGCATGTTGGATTCACATGAGAAACAAGAAGCCGGACCGACGTTGTTTTTAGAAAATGAGATTCACTGTTTCAACAAATATAATACGTGCAAAGCAATAAAGTGTAGCACCTATTCCACAATCTGTGCTGTCTCCTTTCCAATAAAATAGTAAGAGTGTTTGTCTTGGCTTTTTTAAGCAAAAGTCGTTTATTGTCTTTTTCACCGGAATTGAAGCAGGATGCCAAGTTTCGCGTTACGCAAAAGCAATAACCACCAGATTTGACCAATAGAAAATAAAAGGAATAATTGTTCAAAACCACCTAAACTTTGGAACCATTGATAATGACCCCTGAAAAATTTGTTAACTTACAAATTTCCCCATAAATTCTGATTTTTTGTTGCAATCACTAGTTATTCTATCTGTATATAGGCCGTTAAACCGTTACATGAAAATACACTCCCTTATTATTATTTTTCTCTTTTTACAAGAAGATCTCTATCACATGGTTGATAAAGTCAACAAAAATGGAGAAGATAAATGATAGATGAAGTCAAGAAAATTCAGCAGACGCTATTTTGGTCAAAAGAAAATCCATTTTTAGATAACAGTTACCCGCCATGGAGACGGAAACCAAACCGTGACAACGCAAAAATCAAAATTCAGGTGTAATCAAGGTACTATATCAACGGCGGTGATAATCTTCATGCTCTTAGCACTGTATATCGAGTAATTCGATACATCTATCTAGACTTTGCTCCAACCCATTTGAATCTTGTCATTTTCAGATGAAATATTCGGTAATTTTTTCTCTCCAGAAAAAAACAATGTGTCGGTTCATTTATACAATTCAATCAAACCATTCACATCCAAAACCTTGGCTGCTTGCGTAAGATGAATGTCCAGTGGAAGCAATTGCTTCTCCCTGAAGAAACGAAATGCACTCGGTAGGTTCAGGCGGGAAGGAGCCAAGAAGCATGTGCCGACGACACCGCCTTCCAAGAAACGTGCCGGCGACAGCACATCACGCGAATCACATTTCAATATTCTATTAAATCTAACATGAACAACAGTTATCGCATATCACCCCCCACAAAAAGAAGGCCGTTTGAGGTGGGAAGACTTACCATTTTGCCATCGCCGACGAGAACCGGGTCGTCGCAGAGGCTGAAGTAGAGCTCCTTCAGTGACGAAAAGCTCCGGGAGGCCATCTGGCGGCAGTCCAGTGGCAAGAACGAGGCCCAGACCACATTGGAATCACAAACCGACTTGAAATCCGGCGACACACACTTGAGCCTGCATACATCGGCAGGGCTCGTGAGGGAGACGATGCTCGCGATGCACCCTTCAGGAAGTGTGGAGAAGTCGGGACTGTCTCGACCCTCTGCCGCCATTGGAAGAGCTCCAAGAAATGGGTGTGGCTAAAACGGCTTAAAGTTGACGCCTTTGGAAGAGAGGACTGCGATACAGAGCGTGATACGTTGTGTTTATATAGATTGAGAAAGAGAGACAGGGTGTGCATCCATGGACGGTGAAGTCTCTGAATCAGCACACGCCAGAAAAGGACACACTGAAAGTGGGAAAGACTGAGGAAATAGGAAAAGAATTAAAGAAAGGGATAATATATTGGATTTTGTATGGATGTCCTTCTAAATAAAGGTTGACCCAGATTACATGCTGTGTGCAATGCAGATCATTTCTTATCAGATAAGTAAATGAAAGGGTGACTCCACTCTTCAATGGGCTTAAAAAAACGAATGAAATTCTTGGGTGCTATAAAATAACCGAGCCCCGCCTTATTTTTTTTGGGTAACCGGGCCCAGTTGAATAGTGTCTATTTGCCAAACAACGAGTGTTTAGGGTAATGGTTAAATATACTTGATAATGAATTGTTTTGGTTACGTATAACTCAAGAAGTTTTGCAAATTGCAATATTTCCTTAACTTAGGTTTTTTTATAAATACTCTCAAGATACTTGTTAATGAAATATTTTAGTGATGATGGAAATGTTTAATTAATTACTAACATACTATGCAAATATTCAAAATGCACCCTCACTTTTACATGACCATATTAATTTGTATCCTCGGCTTTGAAGATATGTAGTCTGCATATGAGTGAGCGATTCTAGATTTTGTATCCAAGTTTCACCTACAACCTAGAATCTATCCATTAGAGTAGGTTCCTAATTTTTTTTGGAACTAAGAACCTACAATGCATGCCCCGGAACCTTCAACCTACTCTATCATAGGTTTTAGGATTTACTCAGATTCCACCTACATTAGTAATTGAATAGTTTCAGTGAATGATCTCACCTTTAATGACTACTACTTATTGCTACAATTCATTGATTATAACTTATATTTAAATAGACGAAAAATATGAACAATAACAAAGTAATAGTTTCATCATAAAATGAAAGCTCAAATTATTGATTTTGAATTATACAACCATCATCGAATGCCATGAGACACCGTAGGCTCGTATAAAGACATAGACCAAGAAAAACTTGTTACAGGTTCTAGGTCACATGTTTCAGGTCCCTCAAACTTAGAACGTGGAATGTATCCGTCAAAATAAGTTCCTTAATTTTTGAAACCTCAAACCCACCTTGAATACCTTGAAACCTTGGACCAAATAGGTTTTGCCAATCTAATTCTCAACTTCTAAGTTCCATCTCGAAAGTATACTCACCCATAATCTCTGAGCAGAAACCTAAGATTAAAAGGAAAACTTAAAAAAAATAAAAAATTTGTCACTCCACCAAATGAAAAAGAAAAGTTACGTGAAGATTCAAATCCTAGTCTTTATGTTTTTGTCCCGATTATCTCGTTGATGCGACCACATTTATATCTTATCTTGCCTATGCAAAGAGACCAAATTACACGTGAAAGAGTGTTTTAAGTCATGTATGCTATAACTAAAGGATCAATTTACATAGGGGTGTGCAAGACGGAATGCCTAAATTGAAAACTGCCCAAATCGTACCAGATCGACCAGTTAGGTCTGGTTCTTAAAAATGTCGATCTAATTCTTGATTCCTAAAAGTGGAACTGGTGTCCGGATGGTCTAATTCTCGGTTCTAAGAGGGAGTCATATTAGACCGGATCAAACTGACTATATATACCTTTTTATAATTATTTCTTTAAAAAATTAGTAAAATAACTAAATACTTTCTCGTCCAATGAAACTAGAGGTTAAGACATAATAACTATTCACTCATCATCGCTTCCATCAATACATTAAGTCACTCTCTCTCTCTCGTTATGCAAGGCCACTCTTTAATGAAAAAAATAGCCGGTTCCATTTGAACATACTAGATTGGACCGAAACCGACAATCCGGTCCTATTCCCAATGCTAGTACCAAATGGTCCGGTCTCCGGTTTCCAAAATTAGGAACTAATCCTTCCAATTTGGTTCCTGGTTCCACTTTAGTATTGAACAAAACCAAGAACCGATCACTCTTAAACTTATGCGTAGGAGGGAGTTTGTTACTGAGATTTGTTTTAGTTGCCACCTTTCTCGTATGGGAACGAGGAGGTGAGGGATCGAATCTCCACATTCTCGAGGGTTAAGGTGGAGATGATTTAGTTTAAGGTATGTGTTTCGACTCCCACACCCTTTAAGGAAGTAGGGTAGAAATTTAAGAGTAAAAGTCAGAATAGGAGTATAATAGAATCAACAAAAGAAAATATTTGATATGCAGTCAATATATTGTTGATACGTCTCTTAACATTATTTTTAAAAAAATCAAGGAAGAATGTTGATTCCGCGTAAATAAATAAATAAGAGATCTCCCTATATTGGATCCGAATGCTTAGCCCAAAACCTTCAAGCTGTGCGAGAAGGGTCTCCGAATAAGTACATGCTAGAAAGGGAAACCGTATTAGTGGAAAAGGCGGATGAAATAGGAAAAAGACAATTATAAAAAGGACAAATATATCTTTCCTTAAATGGGTGTTTTTACAAATACCTTCAAGTAGCTCATTAACAAATTTTTTACTAATGATAAAAATGTTAAATTGATTATAAAAATGCCATGGAAATATCCAAAACTCGCCCTTGTTTTTACATAGCCATATCAATTTGCTTTTAAGAATTACAATTCGCATCTCCGGACAAAAACCTAAGATTAAGTGGCCTCGTGCAAGTAAATCCTTCCAGTGCATTGCACTAGTGGGGAAGTGGAACTATGACCAAGTTATCGTAAGGTATTTCTTCGGCAGTGGATTTGATGTTGTTGATGGTGGGTAATGTACAACGCATCTGATCCGGGTAGCAAAGCGTTGGCGAGCGGTGAGTTCTATAGGGAGGTAGATCGAAAGGTCAGGGAGGACTGCCATTGAGTTTGAGGGTCATCGTATAGGTAACTTTTCACTTTTGATATTGTGGATGATAAGTTAAGCTTCTTATTGCCTATATATGGATGTTAACACTAGGTTTTGTGATTAAACAGAGGTAAGAGTAATAGGATCAGTGTAAGGTTGAGAGGGAGGACAGACCCATGGCTTTGGAAAAACTAAGATTTGGCATTGCCAGGGTTGCCACTTCTGTTGTATGCAAAGAACCAAATACTATGTTGATTGGAAACCCCAAGCACAACGTTGTCGTGGCTGATTTGAGGATTACAAGAGTTCCATCAAATCTGAAAGCCACTCATCCAGCGATAAATGCAGCGGTAAACTCGTGGAATTCGACTATTGACAGTGGCAGAATTGCCATTTTCAATGATATTGCAAACCTGAAGAACTGTTTGGCATTGCTGTGAAACAAGGTTTTCACGTGATTATCAATTTATTATGTCCTCCTGTGTTTATGCACCCTTTGCCAAAGTATGACTACCTTCCATTATATCAGTATACTTGAAATGTTCACTAATACCGATCGAAAGAGAATAAGAAAAACACATTTCACATTAAATAAACGCAATAACAATGAGATTTGATCAAAAGAACACAAAAGGGATAATTGTTCGAAACCACCTCAACTTTAGAAACATTGCATAATGACCCTTGAAAAATTTGTGAACTTACAAATTTCGCCAAATTTCCCCATAAATTTTGATTTATTGCTATAGTCGCTAGTTATCCTATCTATAAATACACTTCCTTATTATTATTTTTTTACTTTATCTAAAGATCTCCATCACATAGTTAATAAAGCTAACAAAATAGTGAAGATACATGATTGATGAAGCCACGAAAATTCAGCACAGGTTATTTGGTCGAAAGAACTGAATTGATCCATTTTTAGATAACACTTACTGGCTGTGCAAATGGAAAACTAAATACAGCAACAACAAAAATAAAAAGTCAAAATTCAGGTGTAATCTGTAACTTTCGAAAGTTACATGGCCACTATTCAACGGTGCCAATCTAATGTTCCAGGGCTAATGAGCAATGTTAACAAAGTTCCAGAGGACTTTGAGCAATTAACACAAAATAAATAGCAAACACGCTCCGAACTCCGAATCGACCATAAGGTAGCACTAACAGACAGTCCTAAAGCCATATACAAATCACCCCTAAAGATGCATTGCATTAGTGATCATCGAGGTACCATATCAACAGAGGTGATGATGGTCATACTCTTAGCCTTGTATATTGGAGTGATTCAATATATCTATCCATTCTTCGCTCCAACCCATTTGAATCTTGTCATTTTCAGATGAAATTTCTTTCTTTCTTTCTTCTCCACTTTCCATTTACCATTCTTTATCTTGTGGACGTGAACCAAGAGTTGGTTCATTTATACAATTCAATCAACCGTTCACGTTCAGATGAAGCCCGTGCGCAAAAGAAGGATCTCCCTATTAACAGTAGGTTTTATGATTAAACAGAGGCAAGAGTAATAGGATCGGTGTTGAGGTTTAGAAGGAGGACAGATCCATGGCTTTGGAATAACTGCAATTTAGCATGCACACGGTTGCCACTTTTGTTGTATGCAAAGAACCAACCACTATATTGATGAAAACACCAAATGCACCGTTGTCATGGCTGATTCGAGGATTACAAGAGTTCCATCAAATCCAGAATGCACTCGTCCAGCGGTAAACACGGCAATAAACTTGTAGGGTTCTACCGTTGACAGTGGCAGTGCTACCGTTTTCAACGATATTGCAAACCTGAAGAATTGTCCGACATTGCTGTGGAACAAGGTTTTCACGTGATTATCAATTTATTATGTTCTCATGTGTTCATGCACCCTTTGGCGAAGTATGACTACCTTCCATTTTGTCAGTACACTTGAAACGCTCACTAATATCAATCCAAAGAGAATAATTTCTCCCTTAATCCTTTGAAAGGTTTACATAATTGGCGGGGCCATAAATGGCTTAGGAATGGTAGCCTCAGATTTGACCACATTCCACCCCTCATAAAAATAAAAATAAAAATTGATTTTTCTGTGTAAATTCAGAAAATGGCACTACGCCCTCCGGTTTCCAACATAAAATGAAAGTCTAGAAGAAAACTAGGAACTTAAAGAGGTGGAGAAGAAGTAAGCAGAGTTTCCATAGTTGAACTTGACTGGCAAATGCAAATCGCCTTCAAGACAGTTCACCAATCCTGCAAGGCAAGTCACCTACAGTTTTTGTGAGTGCTACGACGTACTTTTATACAGCTAGTCAACAGGAAATTATTTTTGCCCAGTCATTGACTTTAACTCTTCTTTTCTAAGTCTTTCTTTTATCCCGGAAGAGACGCTCATGCACTAGCGCACCGCGGAGAATGCATTCATACATTTTCAATGGAGTCATATATTCCCGTCAATACCAACAGAGGTGGTCGGAGTGGTAAGATAAGGAACCATGTTGCAGGATATTTTAAGAGGAACCGGTCACAGTACTTGATAGTGTATGTGTGAGTTTGTGGAAGTCAACATCTAAGTTCCCATCGTTTCTGCACAAGGCATTGGGCGTTCGCTAACCAGATCAAATACCACTTGCTCCATGACATATGCTTTCGCCATTTAAATTAAAAATCATATAGATCACAAGCACGCTTTCTGATTCGGTAGAAAGCCACTAAAAATGGATAATGGAAAGAACAACAGTAAAATAGAGAGCGAAAAGGCTCTCAATCCAAGAACAGAGCATATAAATTTATACTCGCCCTGCATAGAGGCACTTTTCTTTCCCATGCTTGGGCCTAATTTCGATCCCTTCCAGAATCAACCCGCCCTTCCAATTGCCACCCTTCGTCTCCAGGACACTCATTTCAACCTCCCCGTCTTCTCCATCCTTCGTCCAGAACTCACCTAGCTCTATCTCTAACCACCCATCTCGTCTCTCTTTAGGACAGTTCCCATTCCCCTCAGCAAGTGCAGGCTCGGCTTGTGCAGTTGCGGAGTGCGGGCTCGGCAAGTGCGGGTGTCGGCGGGTCCCCATCATAATTGTCGTTGATAATTTCGAAAGGCATTGGTTGAAAACGGAAAGCAATACGCCTAGGTCTGAATCTGGACTGCCATCCACGCGTGCTGTTCTCACTAGATAAGTAAACCGAGCTGTTCTCACTGGATAAGTAAACCGAGCGCTCACGCTTGCCCGCTTCATCACCAGCAAATCCAGCTCGCACCTCAACAGACTGGAAGTCAAATCCATAATATGCTGGGGTGGATTTGAATACCAAGTACGCCGCATAAAGGGTCCCCCGTGACAGCATGCGAGAACTAATTGTGCCTCTGATCTCAAGCCAACATACACTGATGAGTTCAGCAACTTCTGCAAACCTGTTAATTCACATTGACATTCCATACAATCATCACTTTGACGGAGAAATAAAAGAAAGTTCATTTTGGGATGAACAGATTGATGCTACACCCATTTTTTTTCATGAAAGTGAGAGAGTAGAGGAAATAATGGTATTACCTGGAGTCGGGCATGCGATTCCAAGACCAGTACCTCGGCATATCACCCCATGTTATAGATAGGTCCCTAGCAGATAGCATGATACATATCTTTCCACTATGCCTGTCCAGCGAAAAGCTCTGCAAAGCATGTTGGATTCACATGAGAAACAAGAAGCCGGACCGACGTTGTTTTTAGAAAATGAGATTCACTGTTTCAACAAATATAATACGTGCAAAGCAATAAAGTGTAGCACCTATTCCACAATCTGTGCTGTCTCCTTTCCAATAAAATAGTAAGAGTGTTTGTCTTGGCTTTTTTAAGCAAAAGTCGTTTATTGTCTTTTTCACCGGAATTGAAGCAGGATGCCAAGTTTCGCGTTACGCAAAAGCAATAACCACCAGATTTGACCAATAGAAAATAAAAGGAATAATTGTTCAAAACCACCTAAACTTTGGAACCATTGATAATGACCCCTGAAAAATTTGTTAACTTACAAATTTCCCCATAAATTCTGATTTTTTGTTGCAATCACTAGTTATTCTATCTGTATAGGCCGTTAAACCGTTACATGAAAATACACTTCCTTATTATTATTTTTCTCTTTTTACAAGAAGATCTCTATCACATGGTTGATAAAGTCAACAAAAATGGAGAAGATAAATGATAGATGAAGTCAAGAAAATTCAGCAGACGCTATTTTGGTCAAAAGAAAATCCATTTTTAGATAACAGTTACCCGCCATGGAGACGGAAACCAAACCGTGACAACGCAAAAATCAAAATTCAGGTGTAATCAAGGTACTATATCAACGGCGGTGATAATCTTCATGCTCTTAGCACTGTATATCGAGTAATTCGATACATCTATCTAGACTTTGCTCCAACCCATTTGAATCTTGTCATTTTCAGATGAAATATTCGGTAATTTTTCTCTCCAGAAAAAAACAATGTGTCGGTTCATTTATACAATTCAATCAAACCATTCACATCCAAAACCTTGGCTGCTTGCGTAAGATGAATGTCCAGTGGAAGCAATTGCTTCTCCCTGAAGAAACGAAATGCACTCGGTAGGTTCAGGCGGGAAGGAGCCAAGAAGCATGTGCCGACGACACCGCCTTCCGAGAAACGTGCCGGCGACAGCACATCACACGAATCACATTTCAATATTCTATTAAATCTAACATGAACAACAGTTATCGCATATCACCCCCCACAAAAAGAAGGCCGTTTGAGGTGGGAAGACTTACCATTTTGCCATCGCCGACGAGAACCGGGTCGTCGCAGAGGCTGAAGTAGAGCTCCTTCAGCGACGAAACGCTCCGGGGGACCATCTGGCGGCACTCCGGCGGCAAGAACGAGGCCCACACCGCGTCGGAATCGCACGCCGACTTGAAGATCGACGAGACCGGCGCAAGCCGGCACGCGTCGACAGGGCTAGTGAAGGAGACGACGCTGGCAATGCAGCCCTCGGGCAGCGCGGAGAAGTCGGGACCGTCTCCAACCTTCAACGCTTCCGCTTCCGCCGCCGCCATTAAAAGTAACGCCAAGAAAAATGGGTGTGGCTAGAACCGCTCGAAGCCGACGCCTTTCGAACAAACGGCGGCGATTCGCAGCGTAATTCCTTTGACTTTTTACAAAAGACAGAGAAACGGAGGCGACGATTGCAAGAACTCCGATGACGGGTGTGCGTCTTGAACCGCTCAAAGCCGACGCCTTTCAAACGAACGACGGCGTTCCGCAGCGTAATTCGTTGAGTTTACGCAGAGACGGAGGAACAGGGAAAGGAATTGCAAGAAGTCCGATGATGGGCGTCGGCAAAACGGTTTGAAGGTGAGGCCTTTTCTACGAGATGACGATGACACAGCCGGAATCGTAGCGCTTCTTAATATACGAATTCTATGGATGGCGAAATCTTCGTGGCTAAGGCATGGGGTGAATCATGGTCCACCAGAAAAGGACAGCCCGAAAAGTGGAACTGACAGGGGAAATGAGGAAAAATATTTTAAAAAGGGAATAAATATATTGGATTTTGGATGGATATCCTTTTCAAATGGAAGTTGACCAGAGATTGCTTTGTTTGCGCAGCAAATATTTCTTATAGGAGAAGCAAACGAATATGAGTAGAAACACCACGCTCCAACCGGCCTAAGAAAACCAATGAAAAACGTTGGGTTCTTTTTAAGGCACGCATCGTAAAATTTATGTTCCAAAAATTGATTTTTTTGTTTTTAATATCAGATAAAAGAAAAATAGACATTTAGTACCGATATAAAATTTTCATTCCTATAATAAAATTTCTTACTCCCAAGTGGCGACGATGGGTGGCTAGCAGCGGCCGGCAACTGGCGATCGACGAATGCGACAGTGGTCGACATCGACGCTGGCGATCAGCGCGACACCGGCAACTAATGGTGATGACAATTGGCGCTAGAGACCAATGGCGATGGCAACAGTGGGCAATGACTAGAGTGAGTAAGAGTTTTTTTATTTCTCACTTTTGTTCTAGAAATAATTTCATAAATAAATAAGTAAAAAAAATTAATTTCTGATTTGTTCTAAAAATAGAAAAATGAAATTGCGATACCAAATGAATTTGTGTTCCAAACCTATTCCCAGAAACAAAAACAAAAAAACAAACAATGAGAAATGTTTTCTTGCACACCCTTAGTAATCGGGTCTTGTTAACGAGTGTTTAGAACATCAATTAAATTTACTTAATAATGAGATATTTTAAATTTGCAATGCATCAATCATACATAATTCAAGAGATGTGGGGTATTGCAAATTGCAATCTTTTTTTTTTAAATGGGTTTTTTTTTGCAATTACACCCAAGGCATTTATTAACAAAAATTTTACTAATGCCATGCGTCCCTCAGATTTGAAGATCTGCAATTTGTATCTCCAAACAGAAAACTTACATTTAAAGGGCCAATTTTCACAATTCGTCGCGAGAAAGGAAGTGTTAAGATCATACCCCGAAAATTCATCTTTGGCCTTTTTACTAACAATATAATCTTTTAAAAAAAGCAATTTGTCTTACACAATATCTGAGCACATGTAAGGATTCAATTCCCTAGTACCCCTCTTTATTCTCATTTCATGTTATAAATTATGTTTTTCTTTCCCTAGTTAACTTGTTGATAGGATCACGTCTATAACCAGTCTTGCACGTGCAAAGAGATCAGATTATACACAAAAGAATATTCACTGACGCTATGGTAATATTCAAAACACATCTCTCAAATTTGAAGATCTGCAAGTTGCATTTCAAGACAGAAACCTAATATCAAAAGAGCCAACTTCCATAATTCATTACGGGAGAGGAAGTGCTAAGGTCTTATAGTGTAAATTCATCATTGGCCTTTTTACTAACAATATAAAGAAACTTTTAAGGGAAACAGTTTGTCTTACACAGTATCTAAGCGCATGTAAAGATTTAATTCCCTAGTACCCATCTTAATTCTCATTTCATGTTATAAATTATGTTTTCCATCTCCCGATTAACTTGTTGACACGACCACATCTATAACCAGCCCTGCGCATGCGTAGAGATCAGATTATACACGAAAGAGAATTTAAAGTCACGTATGCTATAACTAAAGTATCGACTTTACACGCAGGAGGGAATATTAAGTTGATATGCTATTTTTTTCCTTGTTGACACATGTCTCAGCGTGTTTTTTAGGTAGAACTTTGATTCCCCATTTCAAAAAGAGAGAGAGAGATCTCCCGGATTCCAAATAGCTTCAAGAAGAAATTGCTTAGAGCAGGGCCCGCACGCACAAATTCAAATTCATGCATAAAATAGATCTCCAAATGGCAGAACAAAAAAGGGTTTCCAGTCGTGGAGGAGTGGGACAACCGTAAAGGCAAATTGCATGTGAAAGGCGGGAGATCTACTTTGAATTCGTGGAGTCGTCTTTTGACGGGTCGAACATCTACTTTCTGACGTAGGATTGCCTCCTCTTTGTGCCTGTGCCTGCATGTGATCTGCCCCAATCAACTTCAATTTTTAGCACGTGGTCCACATCGACAGTGTACTTGATTAAAAGGGAAGTACCACTCTCCGGAAAGTTGTTACTGACGGACTCGACACTTCTTCGGAACATTTCAGGAGTGAGATCTGGAACTTTGTCGAGGCGGCGTGAGGGAGTGCGCTCTCAAAATTGTTCAGAGAAGTGGACTGATTGAGATGCGCCGAGGTTGGCCCGAAAACTACCGAATCCGCTACGCCAAAAAAGGAGAAGAAGGAGAAGAAGAAGCAATCATTGAGTGAGAGGAGGAGAAGTTATTTTGCGACGCTATTTTGTATGAGACCATGAATTCAATCATGCTGCAAGCAAAGCTGTTATAATTGGGGGTGATCGGTCCTCGATTCGATTCGATTCTAAGGTGGAACCGGGAATCAGACCGAGAAGACCGATTCTCATTTTTTGGGACTATGGACTGGACCGGATGGTCTAGGGCCGGAACCGAACCGGACCAATGGTGTGGTTTGGGTGCCGGGTCCGTCCAATAGGACCAACTACTTAGCCTAAAAAAAAAAAAAAAAAAATAATAGAAATATTATTATTTTATGATTTATTGCCTTTTTAAGAAATTTAAAAATACATTTTAAATAAAAAATTATCGGTCCGGTCCGGTCCAATTCCCCCTGGAATCGGGAACCAAACCGAAAATCACCGGTTCCATTTTTATGTAACTAGGAATCGACGGTCGGTTTGGTCCGGTCCGGGCGGTTCTCGGTTTGGGTGGTTCAATGTGCTTCACCCCTAATTATAAGCACTAATTAACTTAGATTGCCTTGAATAATATTTCTACTATTGAAAATAATTTCTTTTGAAAAATAGTTATTTTCTATTTTTACTCCCTGAAATAATTTTTGAGTAAAATAAGATATTTGATAATTACAAAAATTTCTTATTCTCGAAATAGAAATGCCTTTGATACCGATAAAAAAAATTTATTTTTTTGTCCTCGATGGCGGCGGTGACGAGCGAGCGACAACCAACTAGAACGGCGGGCAATGATCGACCGATCGCCGATCGGCAATTGGCGATCGGCAACCAACGACTAGCGACTAACAACCGCCAACCGCCAACCGCCAACCGGGCTATCGATCGTTGGTTGCCAATTGCCGATCGTCGATTGACTAATCATCACATGCCGTCCTCGCCAGTCGTCGCCACCATCGACGAATGTCAATTGCCACCATCGTAAGACACCGGTCACCACTACCAGAAGTCGGGCTGCAAGACACCGATCGTTGGACACCAGGTCGCTGGTCGTCAAGTGAATGGCGGTGGTCGGCCGCCAGTCGACAGTCTCCAGTAATCAAAGGTCGACAACGACCGACGATAGTCTAAGGTCGACAAGCGATGGTCACTGAAATGGTGATTGGTCATGAGTAATAACTTAAAAAATAGTTTCTAGAAATTATTCCTATAAAACAAGAAATTATTTTTTCTACTTCTCATTTTACTCTAAATCTATTATCGGGAACAACATTTTATTCCGGAAAATAAAAAATCAGTTAGTATTACCAAATGATTTTTTTTTTCCTACCCCGAGGAATAAAAGAATAGAAAAATAAAAAAATAAGCAAGATTCCAAATAAACCCTTAGGCTGCATGTGACAAAATTTCTATCACAACAAAAATTAATTTCTTCATCTCTATTTTCTAAATGAGTTTTTTAGACAAAATAAGCGCCATTTCGTAACAATATAAAATTCATCTCTATTTTCTAGATGAGTTTTTTTAGACAAAATAAACGCCATTTCGTAACAATATAAAATTTATGTTCATAGAAATTTGTTTTTATAATGATTTAAAATTTCTTTCTCATTTCGGAGCGGCGATGGGAGGTGCCCAATGACCGGCGGCAGGCAGCAGGGGCGGGTGGCGGCGGAGGCGGCGATGGCAGTGGCAGCAGCCGGCGATCGGTGGCGAAGGGCCATTTTCCTTTCGTACGGAGAAAGGGTGGACCCCCCGATGGAAGTTTCGTAGGAAGGAATATCACGCCTCATTTGCTGCTTCGTGCCCTGTGGCTGTGGCGGAGCCCGTGGTCAGCAGCAACCTCGGACGCAGAATTCCTCGGTCGGAATCGAAGCGAGAACATCGGACCCGAGCTTCGGACGCGATCGATCGATCGATCGTTCCTCCCAGGAGAAGATGGTGGGGCTGGGCGCCTTGCCCATGGACTGCATCGCCCACATACTCTCCTTCACCACCCCTCTCGACGCCGCCCGCTCCTCCGCCGTCTCCCGCGCCTTCCGCGCCGCCTCCGACTCCGACGCCGTCTGGTCCAAGTTCCTCCCGCCCGACCTCGACCTGATCGCCTTGACTTCCGTGACGCCGCCGCCGCCGCCGCCGCCGCTTGGACCCTCGCTGACTAGGCAGAAGGACGTCTTCCTCCGTCTCTGCAGCACCCCTCTCCTCATCGACTCCGGTCGCAAGGTAACTCGATTTTCGTCGAACCGATTCTGGGTTTTCACGCCGGCCGCTAGCTGAAATGATTATCGGTTCATGGGTCTGGAGATTTGATTTAGTTGAATCTTGGAGTGGAAGGTGAAAGGCTTCAAGATCGGCTTGAGGGTCGAACGGTTTTGAACTTCTGCACAGAACTCCGGTTTTCTGTGATCCCCTTCTCGAAAGCCATGGCCGATGATACGCGTTAAAGACAAAAAAAAAAAAAAAAAAGCTTTTTCCCGATAGTTTCAGGCTTTTAGAATGATTAGCGCAATCAGCTGCAATCTCTCAATTATCTGCCTATTAGAACAAACGGTTTGATATTAAGTGGCTAACAACGATGGCGCTGGGGTTCTCTCATTCAATCTGCCTGCACCTGAAGGGTAGTCTCAAAGGTAGGGGGTAAGTACACTATTAGTAACGAAATTTTTACTTTAGTGTTAAATTTTTTCCTTGACTCACTTAAGTATCACGAATTTAAAAAATCGATCACTCGAGTGCCACTTATAACATGGCCATCGAAAAAGCTGACATGGCAGTTAGGAAAAGCTAACATGGCTGCCGGTGGCCACTTCAAAAGTGGCATTTAGTGATCGATTTTTAAAACTTGTGATATTTAAATAAGCGAAAAAAAAAAAAATTGGCACCAAATGAGTGTCGTATGAAGGTTTTAACATCAATAATGTCATAACCCCCTCAAAGGTACGAAGCATAAGCCGTGTCAGCTCAACTTTAAGCTTTTGCCCAAATTGGCTCGGCACTCAGGTTCAATTTCGTTTTCTTTTTCTTTTTAAAGCTTGGGTTGGCTGGTTGGTTGGATTTGGCTTCACCGCTTGTGCTGGGCAGTCTGAATAAACTGAAGATTCTCGCCAGAATGAATTTGAAGTTAAAATAGGAGGTGAGGAAGGCATCATTAGTGATGGGCAGTTGTGCTCCTGATTTGTGCACCGTCTGCAGGAGCTGAATCCCAGAGTTAGGGATGGTTTTGAACGCCATGCTTTAAAATAGCTGTTTTGGAGTAACTGGTTTTAGTTTAAGTTGGAAATAGAATTGGAACATCGTTTGTTCCATAGAAGTCTGCTGTGGAGGTGAAGTTATCTTGTCAGTGCAGTCTCTGCTCACATGTTTGTGATGACAGAATTATGGATGCAGGGCGAATTGTCTCCATGTGTGCTAAAACGTGACGTCCTTGTCTAAATCCAGGCAGGACTAGTTGAAAGCAGAGAATGACTTTAGAAGGTGTTACTCCTGGAATTGTTGGCTGGATATAGAGATGGACCATCTATGCTAACCATTTGGTTAACATTGGACGGTTGAATTATCAAAGAGTCAAGTGCAATCTATTGAAAAGTTAACAGGGCGATGATTCCCTTACGTTTTGTGGGATCCTATTACTGGGACAAGTTCATGGAACACAACTGTGTTGCAATGGTCTTTTTGAAGCAATGGCAGAAGAAGTTACTCTAGTTTATTTTTAAATTTTTGTTACAGTGGAGATCATCGACATCCTAAATACTTAAGTACAACAATCTTAGTTTAATCGTTTTGGGAATCATGTCTCAAGGAGTATCATATCTGTTCAATTACCTTGTTTGTTCAGCTTATCAAATGACTGAATGATACATTTACCTACTTGTAATTCTCTCTGCATAATTATCCTTAACTATTATCATGTTACTTATGGAGAGACGGCATCATCTTTATTTTCCATATATTTAACGTTGAATGATCTTTCAATGTCTTGTGCAGAGTTTTGCACTTGAAAAATGGAGCGGGAAGAAGTGTTATATGATTGGCACCAAAGATATGTCTATAGTATGGGACGACGCTCCTGAATACTGGAGATGGAGTTCACTCCACCTCTCAAGGTCCATCCAATCTCCAAACTGCTGTTACATTTTCCTCTTTTGTTGTGGTACTGTCATCCGTCTTCTTATGTTTGGCACCTATCATGTGGTTACTGAAATCTGTTCTTCTATTTGAAAGATTCCCAGAGGTGGCAGAGCTCCTTAGAGTACTCTGGCTTGAGGTTCACGCCAAGATGGAGACGCGACTTCTGTCTGCCAACACATATTATGCAGCTTTATTTATCTTCAAGTTTGTGCATGAGAACTCTGGCTTTGAGAATCAAGCAGTGGAAGTGTCCATCTTCTGTGGTTCCGCAGGTGAACGATGCAATATATATCTGGATCCTAACGGGAGGATGAGACAGCAATCTCAAACTGCGCGAGAGAGATTTCCGGATATTTTCCAAGATGCAACTGCAGTAAGAGTTATTCAGGCTAGGTTGAAACAATTTCCTCGGGACCGAGAAGATGGGTGGAAGGAGGTCAATCTGGGTGAGTTTTTCGTGGATGACTCTCCAACCGCGGAGGTTAAAATAAGCTTGATGGAGGTGAAAAGTGGAAAGTGGAAATCCGGGCTAGTCATCCAGGGGATTGAGCTTCGTCCTACACAGATGACTTCCCGAGAAAGCAGTCGTCAGCACATAGGTCGACGGAGATGAGGCGAACGGAGGATATTGTGAATATTACAGATGATTATGCTCCACATAAGATGTTACACAAAATATATTTACCAGGGGGATTTAATAAACTAGTTCAAAGCTGTGTGAATGTGCTTATCTATCTAAGATGCATTATATATATGGCATTTCTTGTCTGTTGTGGTACCATATGTGTTCTCTTTTCATGGTTAATGGGACCATTTCATGCACGAAGCAGGGCCATTTGGTTTTCTGACTAGACATGATCAGATGACCAGAAATCTTTTGCTATCTTGAGGGGAAAGTACAGCGGGAGTATCAAAAGTTGGCACGGAGGGACACTTAAGTGTCAAAACTTACAAACTGTGTACACTTAAGTCGCCACTTTTTAAAAAAAAAAAAATGGATCACTTAAGTCTTGGGGTCCAGGAACCCTCTTTGGAAATCTTATGTGGCATTTTTTTATTAATTTTTTTGCCTACGTGGCTCGCCGGAAGTTGAAACGATGAAAAATCAACGCAAAAAGCAAAGCGACGTCATTTTTGCGCCGACGTAGATTTTTAAAATTATTAATTAAATAATTTTAAAAATAAAATATTTTAAAATTGATTAATTTAAAAAAAAAGGGGAGGGGAAATCGGCGAGGGCTGTGCAGCCCTCGTCGCCCCACCATCGGCCGGGAAGGGCCGACGACGGTGGGCGAGGGTCGGCCGGGCCCGGCGCGGCGAGGGCGGCGACCCTCGCCCGAGATCGGGTGAGGGCTGCGGGCCCTCGCCGCAGCCGACCCCGGGCCGACCCTCACCCACCGTCGCCGGCCCTTCCTAGTGACGGTGAGGCGGCGACGGTGGCGGCGGCGAGGGCTGCACAGCCCTCGCCAATTTCCCCTCCCCTTTTTTTTTTTTTTTTTTTTTTTTAAATAAAATCGATTTTAATTTTTTTAAAATCGACGTGGACTTTAAAATCTAACGTGGACAATTTCTTTTATTAAAATTGCCACGTGGAATTTTTTATTTTGAAAAAAAATCTTTCCGTCAACAAATGAAGTCGCCGGAAAATGGACACGTGACAATTTGGCCGGATTTGGCACTTAAGTGATCCATTTTGCTCCAATTTTGGTACTTAAGTGTACCGTTTGTAACTTTTGGCACTTAAATATCCTTCCTTGCCAACTTTTGGCACTCCTGGGGTCCGTGTGCCCTGTCTTAACCATTCTTCTTGTATAAGTTCTCTCGGTTCGAACTCATTTTCCACTTTCGGCAGTAAGAGAACCGGAATAGGCACGATCAAATTTTGCACACTTTTAACCATAGAGCGAAGGGCATCAATGTGGTTCACCAGAATAATAATAAGAAGAAGAACATGTCAATGAAAGCAGGGAAAGCCTTCTTGTTTTTGGCCAGTATTAAAGCATTTACTTGGAGAAAGGTTTGGTACAAGCAAGGCCGGCTCTGTAAGGCAAATGCTACATTCTTTGTGGATGTCCAAATGATTCATCTTCACGAGAAATACGTGGGAAGGACATGTAAGGAGCTGAATCATGACTATGCGTTTGGCCGGAAAAAACATTAGGGCTACATGAATCAATCCACTCTCCATCTTTATATTTGGGAAGGGCATTTAAATCTGATTTTCTTTTGTTTGATTTTCTCCATTTACCAATTATAAAATAGCTGGCATAAACTTGAACCAAACCCAATTACGGTCCTCTCCTCCTAACTAATTTTTGTTGGGGGAACATAACAAAAATCCCCCATTTTCCTCTTCCGTTTTGCCAAATTCACGCCACAGCTCAGAGAAGATTTTCGAATCTTCTTCTCAATGAAAAAAGACCGCACAAGGGCTCGTTCCTCTGGTGATTGTTCGTCATCCTGTTGATTCCAACATCAATTGTCTGAGGGGTCCTTCGAATTGCTGGGAGAGTTACAAAATTTGAGGACCCTTGGCCTTCCCCATTCCTTACTGGCCTCCTCCAGAGGCCTGTTTTTATGGTGTTTCTTTTCACGGGACACTTGATTCGAAAGAAGAGAGTTTCTTGGCCTTCCACATTCCTTACTGGCCTCCTCCAGAGGCCTATTTTTATGTGTCTCTTCACAGGACACTTGATTTGAAAGAAGAGAGTTTCTTGATCTGTGTTCAGGCATGAGTTGCTGTCCCTGTTTCTCATCACACGTTGAAGTGATGAAGAGGGAGCACATGACTCCAATCAAAGGTCACAACACATCACACGCACCCGGTAAGGCTGCATATGTTGCTTGTTTTCCTCAATTCTGTTGGATGACATCATATGCAAAATCTAGATGGTTCAAGTTCATCCACCATGTTCATATTGCCCCCCAAAACCCCACCATGTAATTTTCAATTCTGTATCTGCCATCTTTTAGTATTATCGAGGTA
Organism: Corymbia calophylla; assembly: GCA_014182845.1. Taxonomy (NCBI): domain Eukaryota; kingdom Viridiplantae; phylum Streptophyta; class Magnoliopsida; order Myrtales; family Myrtaceae; genus Corymbia; species Corymbia calophylla. The sequence goes on from CM024700.1 coordinate 12,509,304, forward strand.
TGACCTAAAGGAGACAGAAAATTTGGGCAGCAGTGGATCGTAGTGCATTGTTGTTTCGGTAATTGGAGATTTAGAATGGAACAGTTTGAGGCTTCTATGGAATTATCGCAGATGCATATATGAGTTGATTTTTCTCGTGCACTTTATTCTAGCTTATGTAACACTAAGAACATTGGGTGGGAGAATAGCCAAATAAAGTACAGATTGATTTGCTCTGCTGATCTTGAAACAAAAAGTTCATAACTGTGGAGAGAACTTTTTCGTGGACATTTTAAATTTGTCTTTGGCTATGCACTATTTGCTATCTATTCTACAAATCAAATTCACAGCATGTGCCACTTTTGACTTCATGGTGGTGTTGTCTTTAAATTGAACTGTTGTTCAAAAAAGAGTGCTGTCGGACATTTTCTGTCTTTCAATGCTGCAGGGGCTAAGAAGCAGAAACTAGTCGATGAATCCCAAAACAAGCCAAACAAGGTGGATTGTGAAAAAATGGAAGTGCAACATTTCACTTTTCGCGAGCTCGCATCTGCTACAAAGAATTTCCGACCGGAGTATCTGTTGGGAGAAGGCGGATTCAGTAGAGTATACAAGGGCATTCTTCAAGATAGTGGTCAGGTAATAAAAGTATCATTCTATGCTCTTTTTCTTTTTCCTTTTTCCCAGTCAATTAAGTTCTTTGATTCACTACTTAGGATTTTGGACAGGTGGTGGCTATAAAGCAACTTGACAGAAATGGATTACATGAAAACAAGGAGTTTCTTGATGAAGTTACGACATTGAGTCTTGTATGCCATGACAATCTGGTCAACCTCCTTGGTTATTGTGCAGATGGTGATCAGAGGCTACTGGTATATGAATACTTGCCTGGGGGGACTATGGAAGATCATCTGCTTGGTACCAAAAGTTTCCTACCAAACCCAAAAGCGAACAAAAAAGGTGCGTCTTCTTGTAACTTTTAGAAGTTCAAATGGCAATATGATGCTTTTGGAAAGAAGGAAAAACTGCTTTCCATTTGCATGCAACATGCTGATGTATACTTCTTTTGATGCTAACAGAAAAGCTTCCAAATTCTAATGAAGTATAATTTGTTTCACAAGATGAACCATACGTATTTCCACCTCTGGTTCTGGAGAGAAATTTCTTTGTCTAATTAATAGCTGGATTTTATGCCAAAACTTAAATGTAGATATTGGGCCAGATGAGGAACCTTTGGACTGGTTCATGAGGATGAAGATCGCGTATGGTGCGGCGAAAGGTCTCGAGTATTTGCATGGTAGCTGCAATCCCCCTATTATACACGGTTATCTTAAGTCCACAAACATCTTGTTGGACAAAGAATTTAAGCCAAAGCTGTCTGATTTTGGACTGGCAAAGCTTGGATCTGCCGGTAATAAAATGCATGTGTCATCGAGGGTGATGAGGACTTATGGCTATTGTGCTCCAGAATATACAACAACAGGACAGTTGACACCAAAATCTGATGTGTACAGTTTTGGAGTAATTTTACTGGAACTCATCACTGGACGGAGAGTAATTGACACCACCAAACCCAGCGAAGAGCAGAATCTAGTTGCTTGGGTAACATGCATCTTTCATATTTGCAATTTTTCTCATTGAACGTTTTTGATCGCTTTATGCATTTGTTGTTATTGTGGGACTTGCACACCAGAATCAAAATATTTGACTAATTATGGAGTGCTTGGATAATGCAGGCATATCCGAAGTTCCGAAATCCTAAACTGTTCCCACAAATGGCAGATCCGCTGCTCCAGGGGAAATTTCTTGTGAAAGACTTAAATCAAGCTGTTGCTATTGCTGCGATGTGTCTGCAAGAGGAAGCATCAATGAGACCGCTGATGAGTGATGTCCAGACTGCTCTCGGTTTCCTTTCAGGGGCATCAGATGAGAGACTGTGTTCACCTCTTGCAGATCCTGAGCTTCATTCCCACGAGGAAAATGATGGTCAAACAGAATATAATGACGAATTTGACAGCAGAACAAGATTAATGCAGAGAACTTTCCAGTGTGGAGGACATAGATGAGAAAACTTTGTCAAGTTGAGATCAGTTTTCATGGTGAGAAGAGGGCAGTAACTCGTTGTGGAAGCCAAATAAATGAAGTCCCATTCAAGCTACCACAACAGCATGTCATTGGACAAAGAAGCCTTCTTCGAGAAAATGAAATAAGCATGATGCAGATGGAACAAAAGTGTCTCTTAAGTGACAGGATCGGGTGCCAATCTCATCATGGAAATATTTGTAAATCGTAAAACCAGCATGAGATTGAACGGGAGCAGCTTATGGATCCTGCAAATGTTGCTAGGTAGGTGTAATGGAGGTCCTAACTGGACTATCCTACGAAGGTGAGATCACAGCCGAGGAAGCATTCCTTTAGGTGACAAAGGCAAGCAAGATTAATGGAAATAGGAGTGTCTTCCAGGACATAGAGCAGCTGGGATTGAGATACAACATTGGCTTTGTTTTTTGGTTTTCATCACTACAGATTACGTTGGGTGATTAAGCCAAAATAGCATCTGGAACTAGTTTGAGTCAAGCGCCTCTAGTTGCTTGCACATGGAAGTGTTTAGTCATGAGTTGCCTTTGGTTTCATTAGTTTTAGCATGCACTTATATTTGATGTTCTTTGTGGTTTACATTTTGATCTGCAGTCCTGCAAGAAGGTAGTTTTATATCTTAGCACAATTTTTCTTAAGTAATGTATCTGCAGTTAACATTCACTCTTTAAGACCCAGATTTTAGCTGATTTGAATCTTGGCAACTCTCAGGAAAATATTGTTAAAAAACGAAACCCTCTTGGATCAAATTACGTCAAACTTCCAAATTCTCGAAAAAAAAAAAAAAAAAAAACTGTGCTCATAAGTAATAATTTTTGGTCGAATGCTCTGGAACTAGGGTTTATACTATTGACAGTCTATCTATGTCAAGATGTCATCCTTACCCAACATTAGGAGAACATCTCAATATGATCATATTGATGCGGAACAAGGTCTACGCTGGACAAACTCATCACCAAATTCCTACCTACTTGCCTCTTGTGTTGTCTCATTCTGTTCGTGCCTTCCTGTTGGGCATAGAAAATTAAACCAAGCACATCCTCATGCTCTGATATCCGACCAGCTCAAGGGTTATGTTCTTTATGCAAATTGACCGGATACATGCAAAAGGACAGACAGGCGATGAGCCCTAACTGTCCTTATTTTGTACTTGACAGAAGTGATGTCTGAACATGGAGAAAATATTCTCTCCTGAACAAAGGGATCTTTTGGGTTATCAAAAGGTGAAGGGGCAGTGAAAAGGACGGTTCTTTTACCCCCCCCCCTTTTTCACTTCGCGAGCTTATTTCAGCAAACGATTTGCATCATCGAACTGTAACAAAAACCTGATGTTTGTATTATGTCGTATTTGTTAACTTTAATCCCAAAATTGTGAAAAGGAGCACTGAAGCAACAACGACCGTGCCAAATTTCTGGCACATTACTTCAACTCGATAAAAGAAAAAACAAATCGGCTGCAAGATCAATAAGATCTGTTGTCTCAGTCTGTTAATCCTCATTAATGTTTTTTTTATTAGTACCATAAGTATTTTTAATATCATCATTATTTTTATTAGGGAAAAAGCCATTAAAAGTCAAACTTATATCTATCGTAACACATTTACTTTAAATTATACTTCACTGTGACACATTTAACCTAAACCTTTTTTTGGAAAAAATTATCAAAAAATTCTTAAATTATAATTTTGCCAAATTAATCATAAACCTTTTGTAATTGTAATAATTGAATTCATCCGGTCAATTCGACCAACTAAGATCGATGTGGAAATTTTTTTTTAATAATATTTTATTTCTTAAATTATTTATTTAATTTTTTCTTTTTCTTTTCTTCCTATTTTTCTTCTTCTCTTCCCCTACAATGGCTGGTGAGACTCCAGTGAGGCTCACCGACTACTAGGCGAGGGCCAAAAAGCCCTTGCCAGCCACCGATGAGGGGTCTCAGCCAGCCGCCATGGCCTCACCAATTGTGGGCAAGGCTCCCTTTGCTTATGGCAAGGCCAAGGCAAGGCTTGCCTCACCCAAGGTGAATCACAACCCTGGCCGGCCATTGTGGGAAAAGAAGGAAAAGGAAGGAAGAAGAGAAAGAGAAAAAAAAAAAAATATAATAAAAAATTCAAAAAAGGTTAAAATATTGTTAAAAATTATTTACGCCAATGTTAGTTGGCCAAAATTGATTAGATAGATTAAATTGGCACAATTATAAATGGTTTATGACTGAATTAACAAAAAAAGCTTAAGACTAATTATAATTTTTTTGGTAATTTCCCCTATTTTTTTGTGATATATAAAACATTAAACTTGTACCTATATAATATATTCATCATCCATCAAGGTTCCATTCAATGGTTTTCAGCCAAAATAAATGGTTTTTGTTTTACTTAAATCACATGAACGCCATATCAATAACGTTTGCTTTACTTTCTAACGTCAATGTAGGTAGATTTTCCCTTATTTTTATTGTTCGTACTGTGATGAAAATGGATCTTCAAACCATTAGTTTAAAGGTATCCGCGGGATACGTAATAGAGCACATCATGGAGTACCAGAGCAAGCAAGGTGTTGGACCAAATGCGGCTCATTTCCCAGACAATTTTATAATGGGGGATGGACGTGGTTGCCGACATCAGATGCACGCAACAAAAGCAGCGCCAACGTACTTGAATTAGAATAAAAATACAAACACAAGCATGTCTCGATCAAAGCACAGCATAAGCTGCAGCAAAATGAAAGCAGACAGACCCTCCAATCATTGAAAAGGTCAAAACTTGAACACCTCAGAAAAATATATGTCAAATAGGAAGAGCTATCGTGGAGGTCCCTATCTGATATGCAGTAAAGAATATGAATTTCCCTCCAATTGCATTCAGACAGAGAACGTTTCAAATCTCTCACCCTGGGCTGCCCAGTGGAGGCTCTTCCATCCTCCATGGGCTCCGTCATCTTTAGCGATCAGCCTGTCTTTTCAGCTGGTCTATTCACTGTTGCTTTCCCACGAAAAAAAGAATAAAGCTTCATTCTCAACTGTAATTGAACCATATCAGGGTGAAAAGTGTATAAGGTCACCAGATTCTATCTCCAATTTAAGCTTATTGTTGCTCCAGGGTCTTCACCATTCAACTTGTCTGAGGGAGTTTGGCAGCCTGTTCATGTTCTTGCCTTCTCGCATGATTCTATGAGAGATGGATGGTGAAGTGGTAGTTGTGGCAGTCGATGCGAGTAAAGAGATCACGGATTATGCTTTCGAATGGGCAGTGCGCAATCTGACCAAGACTTCGGACTCTATATTCCTACTCGCTGTTCTTCCTTCTAAAGCTCGTTCTCCCACTGGTGTCCATAAAAAACTCAAGTCCAAGACTTCGTGGTTTTTCTCTGGTGAGCATCTCAAAGATGGCAAATTTAGCTTGTTAATGTAGTTCTCTAAATTCTTGTTGTATGTTTGTGACCCTGTGATCATTCCTTAGGTTTTCTCAAGAAGTTTAGTTGCGGCTATAATGAGAAGATTTCATCAAATAGAATGGCCCGGGCACCCAATGGTGGAGTAGAAACTGATCTAAACCTGAAGGTGAAAGGTGTTTGTGAGCTTATGATGTGGCACGTATTTTCAGCTCATAAAACAAAGCAGGTAATCACACCTTGTGGTTTCTGATGACCAGTGATCATGTAGTTTTAGATTGCTAGTGTCATTACTGACGCGCCTTATTGAGCGATAGGTGCACGGTACAGTCAAAGTCATAACAGATGCACAGCCGGGGTCAGTGCGACTGCAGCTGGAGAGCTTGGAGCAACCTGGGTAGTTCTAGATACGTAAGCACCCCTAATCTTGCTTCCTCATCTCAATTCCTGTAAAAAGCTTTATCCTTAATATCTAGGAGGAATTCCCAATAATGAACCAGTGAATTAACCGCGCTTATTCTTCCTGCTCTGAGTGATTAACAAGGGCAGTATTAACGCTGAGTTATTGCCTTCAAATTGCAGACGGTTGAAGAAAGAGGGAAACGACTGTTTGAAACACTTGATCTGTAACGTTGTACTTGTAGACCACGCCATCCCGAGGATCCTGAGAGAAGTTAATCCCCAGAAGAAAGTTAGCAAGGAAGTGGAGCAAAATCCCCCAATGGTAGCTGACATGCTTGGCTTGGTTACTGCATACAACTCCAAAGGCAATGGCAGTCCAGCAGCTCGTAGCAGTCTTGGGTTTGGAAGTCCAAATACCAAGGCAGACACATCGTCCTCGCTATCTAACACAGAGAAGGACCCCTTCTACTTGCTCAATGCTACCTCTAGAGATGTAACGCTGTACAGCTCGCGTATACATCTCGATTCTCAGTACTTTCACCAGGAGACGAAAATCCAGGCTGCATTCAATCCCTCTGCAGAAAATACCAATCATCAATTGGTGAGGACGGTGTCAAACTTGAACATTGACGAGACACTTGTTAGAGCATCAGCTACTCCTTTGGAGCCAAAATGGAAAAGCTATAGTGGTCCTCTGAAGACTATAAGTGGTAAGGCAAAATGAAAGAAAAACATATTGAAAGAGCTTTGCACTAATACACTAAACCTGTTTGTTTTTCTAAAACAGAAATGGCAGAGGGTAATAATTTTAAAGCAGCGAACGCAGTTCCAGTCCCGGCGAGAAGATCAGTAGATTCATCACGCTTACGGCCAAAAGCAGCTAGCCCACAACAGTCAAAAGAGCTGATCACAAGAAAAGACCCTTCAACTTGCCATGGCAATCAACCACTGGCGGTCGCTTCTTTAAGTATTCCACGGACATTGAGTGTCAGGAACGCCGTGTCTCTCTCAAAGAAACATCCCCCAACACCTCCACCTCTCTGCTCTGTCTGTAAGCTTAGTGCTCCACATTTTGGTAAGGCTCCTAGGAAGTTCGGTTACAAAGAGATTGAAAGAGCTACCAATGGATTCGCAGCAGAAAACTTCTTGGCAGAGGGTGGATTTGGTCCTGTCTATAGAGGAGTATTACCCGATGGACAAGTCGTTGCAGTGAAACAGCACAAGTTCTTGAGTGCACGAGGTGCATCAGAGTTCTGTTCCGAAATTGAAGTGCTGAGTTCTGCACAGCATAAGAACTTGGTGATGTTAGTGGGCTATTGCATCGAAACAGAATGGCTCCTCATATACGAGTTTGCTTGCAATGGTTCATTGGACAAGCATCTGTACGGTAATGCTCTGGAATGCTGTATTTGTTTACGCTTCCTTTTATTTCTGATCGGATCATTTGCATTGGAATTTCCGATAAAGGCATATCGTGATAGACACTTGCGCATGTAAAGATCACTTGTGATCTGATAGGAAAGTGAAATTTCCAGGAAAAGAAGAGTCATCTGAGGTGCTGTGCTGGCCTAATAGGATGAAGGTTGCAATAGGAGCTGCAAGAGGCTTGAGATATCTGCATGAAGATTGTCGAGTCGGATGCATCATACATAGAGACTTCCGGCCTAACAACATCCTCCTCACCCATGACTTTGAACCCATGGTAATTCCATCTTTATTCTTTACCTACTTTTCAATACTTGTGCTTGGATTGCCTTCATTTCCTAAGTAGCACTGATATCAACATGCGACACGATACAACACGGCACGCCAACACACCGTTTCTCAAAAAATAGAGAATTTTGATAAATGGGGCCACTTTGTATATTAAATCTATATTTTCATATATACATGATAAATTTTCATTTTTATGATTATTTCATCGAATTAATTGGATTGAAATCCACAAATAAATAAATAATAAAAAAGAGCATAAAAGGAATTTACACTAAAAGCATCAATTCATCCTATGTTAATATCATTCATGGTTTCGACTTGACAAATTCAACTACACACCATTACAATAATTCATAAAACTTGGAGGAAGCAAAAAAAAACAACCCACACTCCACTATTAAACTTAACATTTCACAATAAGCCAAAAAAAAATCCACATTTCAGCATCAAAAGTAAGGTTTCCTTTCTCCCTTTTTTTTATTGTTATATATTTACATTTTGACCCCTAATTTATTGAAAATTTTTAAAATTGACCTTGTCGGAATCGCATGTCAAGAGAGTGACTATGTCCGACACTTGTTGCATGGAGGCTCTTGGAGAGTGTCCGTGCTTCCTAGTTCATTCCATTCATGAATATTCATAAAATTCTCATATTTGTCTCTTCAAGATTGTGAACGTGCTAGGAGAAATAATTATGTGATTCAATGACCAACCTATATGGCAGAAAAGAAGTGCCTCGTAAATGCATGGGCTCACAAGCATTATGTTAGACTACATGAAGATGCGGTTTTGAGCATTGCCTCATTATGGTGCCTTAAGTCAATAGTTTGTTCATCTGTCAGTGAGAACTGTGATTTGAATGAAATACATTCCACATGTGCAAGTAGCGAGTGATTTTAGCTACTTACGGCTGTGTCTCACATGTAGGTGGGTGATTTTGGCCTAGCAAGGTGGCAAGCAGATGGCCTAGCAGCCGAGGAGACACGGGTTATTGGTGCATTTGGGTATTTACTGCATCTTACTGTTGTTCTATCATAATCTTCTAGTTCTCAGCATCACAGTTCGGTTAAAAATGCTGTTCTTCCCATAGATATCTTACTGCAATCTCTACAAGCTAATGGTTTTCTCTGTGTCATATGAGACTACAAGTTCACATCTTGTTTGACTGTCTCAATGAACTTCAGCAAAGCAATTGCATCCAGAGGCATACTTTCCTTAATGTTGGTATTGCTTATTAGCAAGCTTATCTAGAGTTCAACTGACTAATTTACTCGCAGAGTAAATTAATGATGTGCCTTTTTTCCTACTTATGTATTGCTTAATTGTTTGCCAGAAGCACATTCACCTCCTTTGGGATTTTTTGGACCAGTTCTATGAATCTGGTTTAGTAAGCAAGCACAGAATAATTGCTAAGTAAACCCAAGCAATCGATATTGTATTGAATTTCCAGTCTAGCCTCCAGTGAATTATTTGTATCAGAGAAAATGGCTCTTACTCATAAATCAATGTTTATGTAGGTACTTGGCTCCAGAGTATACTCAGACTGGGCTTATAACAGAGAAAGCTGATGTATATGCATATGGAATAGTTCTTTTGGAGCTACTAAGTGGCATTAAGGCCACCGATTTCTCAAGAAGTACAGGAAAACAATTTGTGTCTGACTGGGCAAGTCTTCTTGCTATCTTACATTCCACTGTATAGGAGAAACTGCCAAGAACCATTATGCTGTTAATTTATAAGTGGTAGCACGTACTTAAATTATCTAGCACTTGGAAAAAATGGAATCCAACAAGATGAGATTAGTCTCTAATATCATCATATTCTGCTGTGCAGGGCCTTCCGTTGCTGAAAAGGGGGATGATTAATAGCATAATAGATCCTCAACTGTTAGACAAGTATGTAAAATGGGAAGCGGATGCCATGATGCATGCTGCAGAATTGTGTCTCTCACCACAGCCAGAACAAAGACTAAGGATGTCGCAGGTATCTTTCAAAACCACCGGAAGTCTTTAAATGTACCAAGAAAACAAATTACACATTATAAATAAGTGAACCAATTTGTTTATTCTTTGATGACTGCACCCTTTTCCCCTTCGGCACAAGGACTTTCTGAAAGAACATTTCTTTTTGCAGGTGTTGAAAATACTGGATGGAGATTTCCCTGGTATGGCTTCTGCTTCTTCACAGCATATTTCCGACAACCAAAGTGAAAACTTAGACAGCCAAAACACTTCCTGGGTGATGCATCATAATGTGAATGAATATCCTTCCAAAGTGAGTGAACTAAAAAGAAATGGCCAAGATACTACATGCAAGCCAGCATTGCTTTCGGATGGTCCTGGAGAGGAAAGAATTCCTCATGCTACAAATAATTCAGAGAGGCTCTACCAGGCATATTTACAGGGTTCATTGGCCAAATTTATACATAATATGAGGGGAAATTGATAGTTTCGTGTGTAGCTGAACAAGTGATTATATTGGATGAATCAGTGTTGTAAATATTTGTAAACACTATAGTTAACGCATAGAATGCCAAGTACTGAATGAGAGCCTTATGCAGAAGCATCTTCTGACTGGACATATATCTTCACAACACAAGACTCTTCAATTTTTATTTACACAGTGATGAGTTTCTACTTTCCCCATAAAGTTAGGATTTCATAAGATTCTTGTGTGAGCATGGACATCCAACTAGAATGGGACGTATATAATGTTTCTGCCATGAGTAATGAAGTGCCTCACAGAAGAGCTGTGGTCATCTTCTGTTTTCAATAAAATACCCACGCCAGCTTCTCATTAAACAGTAAATGACTGTTGAACTGCCTTCTGTAATTCAGGAACAGGTACTTTAATAGCAGACACTTTTCGTGAAAGTATATTTCAACAGTGAGATTTTTGATAAGATGAGAAAGTTAAGAGTGCTTGGAGATAATAGGCACTAATGCAACTTGCATTTAAAGAACTTATTCATCTCCCTGGTCATAAATTTTAGTTCCCTCGCAAGGAAGATAACTAACTAAAATGATATTTTTCCTTGTCTGCTCAGATTCCTTGACTCATTGGTAAATTTGTAGCATCATGTCCAATATGCAGTACTGATGCAGCATTCAACATTTTCCAATATAAGGTTCTTTCAGCTTACTTAGCGAATCAATTTCATGTAAAGAAAATTTTCTTGTCAATCTCTAGCTCCGGTATTTGTTCTATATGGCCAAAATTCGAAGGGAACATATAAACAAGAGAAGGAGTAAAACATAGATGACGTAAAAGATAGCATCACGAGGATTCAATGATCAATTATAAAAAATCAAGTATAAGGAGTAGGAGTATATTCTAAGAATATTACAGAAGATAAAAGCTTGAGTGTTATGTGCAAAAAATCTCACTCTATCTGTCAGAACTGAAAACAATAGCATCACGTACATATGTGACTGGAAGTAAGCCACAGGAACAGCAAAATTACATTGTAGAGCCAAGCGTATAAATTGCCTATCCATCTCCCTTCCCTTTTCTCTTCTTACTTGCTGATATGTGTAAAGTTTTCTTGAGCATACCGCCACAAGAAATCTTATCTCCAATTTAGTAGAATATCAAGTTTGCAGCAAGCTAATGAATATTGTCAGGTGGAAGATTATCATAGACTGAAGAACACAGATAGAAAATTCCATGTTTATTGTTATTGCAATACCTCCAAGCGTACATTGCACAGAAATTTGGGAATATTTCTTAGCGATTAACACTTTGTTCATATGCAAGTGCGAATATAGTACATTATCTCCATAATCTGTGCTAGGGAATTCTCAAAGACCCATGCTTTCCATGGTGTGTGTGAGAAATGATCATATATAAAGGAAGAAGGTTTTCTTTGGATTTTCAAGAGACTTAACGATGAATCCCCAAGGACTCACAAAACAGGCCTGATAGAAAAAAGACTAAGCAAAACTTTTTTAGTGAGGGAGTTCTATGGAGTCTCCTTGTCTCGGAAGTCAAAGACTTCCACCCTCAAGTCGTCATCGTCCTTGCCCGGAAGGGTAAATCTTACCCTGCGGCCAGATAACTTGTTCTTATTTTTCTTTAAACAAGATTTCAATTTGAAGACGTCATCCAGAGCTTGATCAAGCTTCATTTCAGGGTCATCTCTTTGAAAGACACGATTCCCTTTGTCGTCACTTGGCCTGTGCGGATCATCCTGTGCCCGACCTGCCCATGTTAGATTCTTTATCTTAGCTCCACCATAATGTCCTCGCATTTTCTGGCGATCACCACAACCAATGGATACTTTGCCATCAATAAATATATCAAAGTATGGCTCATTTCCCATTTGCTGGTCTCCATAGCAGGGGCTTCTTGCATCTTGGCAAGAATCTGGAGGCCGACGTTTCTCTAGCCAACGAAAGCCACCCTCTTCAGGGGAAGACTCTTGCCAATCATGTTCTCCCAGCTTGGGACTTTTCATAGTCCAGCAAGCATCGGAAGATTGTCTTTTCTTCACAGGGTAATAGTCCCCACCAGTATACTTTGGACGAGAGAGTTTTGCAGGGCTAAGTTTATTTTCTGAGGTCACTCTCGTGTGGAAACTAGTACCGTTTGGGGAGTTCTTCTCAATGAACAAATCAAGATGCTGTTTAGTTGGGGACAGCAGCAGAGACCGATGACGCCCAACTGGATGCACGGATCTTTGATTATGGCTTCGCATAATTTGGCGCTGAGTGTGTGTCACCTCGTTTGAAGAATCAAAAGTGCATGATTCTTCAAGAAATTGTTCGCATGGTCTATGCCTGGAACTTGCTTTATTTCTTTTAATGGATGGAGAATCACGGCCTTGTTGCTGCTGCTGCAGGATCTCGCCCAGTTGATCAAGACAGTGCTTCTTTGAGGATGTGAGGTTTCCTGCATAACATTCACCCAGCCTGCATCTTTCAGTTTTCCGGCAAGCATTTGGAGATCTCCTTTTCACTATTTTCGTCCTTTCAGAAGAAGAATCATACGGACATGATCCTATTTGAAACAATTCACTGGTGCGTTCACTCTCTTTATCTTCACTTCTACAGGAGTCTGGGCTTTGCTGCTGATTCAAGAGCTGATACTGAAAGGCTTTGTGCCGCAGCAAGCCACGGACTGTATGGAATGGGACAATATAAAAGACATCGCCAGGCTGCAAGACCGACTCGGGCCGAACAACTATCCAGGGGAACTTGAACACATCCGGGCGAGTCACAAAGTGTCTGGGATTTTTCTTCATGACTTCAGCAGCAGTGATTGGTTTTTTATGCCTTTCGGCGAGGCCTCCTGGATGCACCAGCTTCAGCACAGGCTTCTTGCGGGTAATCGCATCCATCGCCAATGATGTGGTGGACATTTTGAATCAGGAGAAAATCGAATGGGTGGGGGTCGAAATATAAGCCTGCTCACTTAGCCTTATCCCAGAGCGCAGACATTGTTGCCGGCGTTGAAAACCATGTCGCCTGGGAATTGATGTTCTATGTAGCTTGTCTTGACCAGAGTGATATTTTAGATGGTTTTGGATATTATCTATGCAACAATACACGTCCTATTCAAGGACCTCGCTTCAGCCATCGACGCAGAGCTTTTTGTTTCGGTTCGATGATAGCTCCTTCTATGGCATAGGGAGAAAGAAAACTCAGTCCGGATCATTTGGTTATACTCATCTCAAAACCAACCAATTTGGGGGCAAGTCATTGTCCCAGTTCTAATGATTTAAGCAGGTGGAGTGACTGAGAAAATATTGTGACCTCTGTCTCCGTCTATGAAATTTGAAATTTGAGACCTTGGTTGGGCAATTCTATTCCTGATCTAATAAGTTCTCATGTTTCTTCGGTTTGCTAATATCAGAACTTCAGGTGATCAGCTAAGTTATGTAGCTTTGCCTTAATGTTCAGAGTTCTAGTGTACCATTCACTCTGTTCCTTGACTTGCTACTCTTAGTTCACATGAAGATCAACCCTATTCACAGATCTTTGAATATAATTGTCTCCTTTATAATTCTTTTATATAAGAGAGCTGGACCTAGATGTAAATTCAGCTCCTAATTCAATTCTGTGGCAGCAAGCGCCACGAAAATGAACTAAAAAGATACTGTTTTTATCCCCATCCATCACGTTCAGGTAGAGCAGCACGAGCACACACAGCGATCACTCAAATAATCACTAAAACGTGCAAAATTGGAAGACATCATAAAATTATTTCCAATGCTGCAAACCCATGTCCCGTGGTCCCGTGCGTCATGAGCTTTTAAACTAGTTTCATCTATAAAAGCATCCATTTGCAACTAAACTGGAGGATACATCCCATTCCAAAAGGAAACAGATAAGGTTTCACAAGAATTGATCCTCACACCCCTTTACGTTAAAATGATAACTCATATAAAGAAGAGTTCTTTCTCTAGCTAATTGGAAACTATCAAAAAGGTGCCAAGTATCAACGATTTGATATGGAGTGTCAGCAGGATTGACTCGGGAGCCCATGCCAAGCATACTGAAGCTCAGGGGATAAACCGGGGTTGATCACTGAAACTCTTCTCATCGTCTCTCCAGCATAAAGACACATTGGCCAACCTGTTATAAACAAGCAGGTAGAGAACAAAGCAACAGCGGTGGCAGTGACGGGCGGCAGAGTAGGACCCTCCACTTTTCGCTCAAAGTGTTATGAAGAGCAACACATTTAAATAAATACAATCAGTAGTCTTGCTTACTTGGGGCATTCAGATGCCCTGTGCCCTGGACGGCCACATACAAAGCATGATCCTCCGAAGGTCCTGTCATGACACAATGCTGTATCAGCAATTAAAAAGGAATATATTTGCAAAGATGGAGGATAATGTATCAAATGTCCTACACAAGTCTGCAATACTACATCAATTCCTTAGGTCCCAAGAGTGGACAAAATTGCTAGAGGAATACTCGCAAGATTTGCATAAGCAGAAAGACATACCTGTCCCTCGAAGATGACCGACTGGATCGCCTATCACCTATAAGCCAATCATTATCATTGTTTCTTGAGGGACGACTCCAGTTATTTTCAGTTCTAGAACCTCGAGCACCACGCTTAAAGAAACCATCATCGTCATCAGAATCACGACCACTGCCCCAACTTCGGGACGGTCTTGATCCTCTTCGGTCTCTAGGACTCGGCCGACGACTCCTGTCTCTGCTAGAAAATCTACCATAGAAATCACTAGAGGGCCCATCATCTTGCAGAGCAGGTAACTGTCAATATACAAGATCCAAGTGAATTAGCTTTGAGCATACAATTAGCACCGGAACTGACACTACAGCAATATCTAAGCATGGTAGCAACTGCATCTAAGTAAACCTAGTAATTTCAACCCTATGAGGTATCTCGAGCTCTCATACAACCTTGGAAATTCTTGTAATAGTGTTCCCAGGTGGTGTTTGCTGCTTCAGCAACTCCTTTGCAATCTCCTCTGGAAGATCAAAAACCGCCGCTTGAACCTGTCATTGGCACCATCAACAATATGAAAAAAAAAGTACAAGCCAATAAAGAAACTATAAGGGCAAAGTTCATAAAGATAGTGCTCTGTTTTGGTACATACCCTTTCATCTGCAACCAAATATATCTTGCCTAGTTCATCTGCCGCTGGAGAATAGACATCAGATAGAAATCCAGTGACAGATCGGGCAGAAAGGAAACCTCTTGAATAAGATGGATCCCGAGTCAATTGCAGGGTAACCCAACCCTGCAGCACATGTGTCCAGTGGAACAGTATAAGATACAACAGCAGGCACAATTTTCCATAATCTCAAATTTCCAGTTAATCGGCAGAAACATACAAAAACCTTGTTCTGAAGGACCAATTGGTATCCTTGGTTATATAAATGCACATTCTCAAATTTTGACAGCAAACAGGATCAACAAATTATTTTCCTGACATAAATGGTCCATGCTCCAATTAACAACAACTTCTTTTGCTAAGTCAAATAAATCTAAGAACAGGTAGGGTTATAGAAGCACAGATGACAAGCAAAATCGCCACAAATTAGATTTTTCTAATCTACCTGCTCATGATTTATAAGAGATCGAGATGAAGGAGGTTGCGAAAAACCACTCAAATGAGCCAAAGCAGCAGCTAGAGCATTTACACCTTGCTCTTCAATTAGTTTTTGCGCTGTTGGAGTGAAAAACCCTACCGACTCAGGATGAACTCCTTTGAGAGTTGCAACAACTTGCTCAGCGGATGACTCCAAAACGTCAGGCATTGCTGGAGGGCTAGTAAACTCAAATGTGCAACCTACATCTCGCTCAATGGATCTTACAGTTCTCCTCTGACTACTTGTATACATCAAGATAGCAGTGCCTTCTTTCCCAGCACGTCCAGTACGACCAGACCGATGAACAAAAGTCTCTGAATCATTCGGCAGTTCATAGTGGATGACCTGGCATTGGGAGATACATATACTCTTGTTACTCTGATACACATAGCTTTGTGAGAGGAATAACTAACCATGCAGGCAAATAAACATAAAGAACTAAATAACCTACGAGATCAACATTAGGGATATCCAGTCCACGTGATGCAACATCAGTAGCAACAAGAACAGTGAACTTCCCCTGCCGGAAACCATTAAGAGTTCTCTCCCTCTGATGCTGAGAGATATCCCCATGCAATGCTTCAGAGGCAATGATGCTCGTTAATGATAATGATACCTCATCTGCATCTCTTTTAGTCTGCGTGAAAACAATGGTCTTCCCACCTTTCGCATACACCTAAGCCAGATATACAAAAAGTCATATATCTATTAAAAGCACAATCATTTAAACCCTACCATAATGCATGCAGGCAAGAACAAGATCAAAGACTTCTTCCACTAAGCAGGAAGAATCTTAGGAAACTGCATGATGGAGAAATTCAGGTTAAATGCCTAATGGGAGACATATCTATATGCAAATGTTAGAGAATCAAATAAGCATCTTGATCAGGGAAAAAGCAATCAAATATGAGGGATGCATCTCCTACCGTGATGAGATCACTTAGAATGGTACGCTTTGAAGTCGGAGTTGCTGATATGGCATAAAGTTTAATTCCCTCAGCGAGTTTCTCATCTCGCTCCCCAACCTGCATCAGGGAAATAAAGGGCAGTCAAACAACATAAGCCGTCACGTGACATTTTGAAGAGCCACACTCCTCCATTTGTACGACTGTACTATGCAAAAGTTCAAACCTACACCCAATATCGGATCATGCAAGAAGTTTGGGCAGATGGAGACAAGAGCAATTACTGAGAGAAGAACTTTACCAAGTCAATTGTCAAAGGATTGTTCAAGTGCTTTCTTGACAGTTTCTTCACCCAACCAGGCATTGTGGCAGAGAAAAGCATGCTCTGTCGCTGCGGGGGAAGCTTTTCCAAGATCACTTCCACATCTTCCTCAAAACCAACAGCAAGCATCTGATCAGCTTCATCAAGTACCAAAAATTCCACTTCCCCCAATTTAAGGCTGTTACCCTTGATCAAATCAATGATTCGACCAGGAGTACCAACAACTACATCAACCCCCGGGAAAGGGCACTTTGTTGGGTAATGTAAGAAACTCCACCATAAACACATACAGTGTTTAAGTAAGGCGCAGATTCCTTAATTTCTTTTTCTACTTGCTTTGCTAATTCCCTTGTCGGTGCAAGGACCAAAGCTCTAGGAAGTCGCCCACGTCTAAGAGACATTTACAGTATAATATGCCATTAGAAAAATGCTCAAATATTGGAGGTCACCAGAAAGATTAAAATTATTACTCAAATACCTTGAGCTTTTATGTTCATCACCATCAGTAAGACGCTTCAGTATGGGAATCCCAAAGCTAATGTCTTCCCTGTTCCAGTCTTTGCACGAGCAATTAAATCACGCCCTTCAAGCGCAGGGACCAACACCGCTCTCTAACAATCAAAGAACAGTATGAGGAACATGTATTTGCCATTGGAAACATGAAGAAACTTTGGTAGAGTGAACAATTGGGAGGGGGGGGGTGAACTATCCTATTTCTGCCTATGTAAAGCCTTGGACCCAACAACATCATAATGTTGAACAGCTTAATTTTTATCATAGGATAGTCATCTAATGTAACCGACCACAGGACATCCCAGAATACCTATTATAATTGCCCGAACTTAACTCCATCCATGGTTCGCCTAGTGCATTAACAAAGGTCAAAGTTTTCCACTTAAATATCCAGCCAACAAAGTATGCTCGAAAGAAGAAAAACTCAGCCCGCAATAAACAACAGCAATTCACCCTAAAACGAAAATTTTGGATAACACAGGGGGAGGAGAAAAAGAGCAAAGCATACTTGAATGGGAAAGAGATGGGTAATGCCACGTTTCTCAAGAGATTCCACGAGCCTCTGAGGCAAACCCAGCTTGGAAAGAGCAAGCTCGTCCTCACTTGCGCTCTCAGCCTCCCCACCCTCAGACACGAAGCCACCCTCATCCTCACTCACGTCAATCTCACTCTCCGAGAACCCACCAGTCCCCAGCTTCTTGAAAGCCTCCTCGCTCAGCACCGAGTTCGGCGTCGCGATGGCGGAAGTCACGAAGCTACTCAGACTCCGCCTAAGGTCGCACCTTTTCGCACACCCACTTTCCAAAGGCCCAAAGGGTCTTCGGACATGGCACTCGTTAGACGAACAGAGCAAGGAATTGAAGTGGGGCTTCTCCGAAAAGGACAAGGAAACCACGGGACTAGCCGAAGCGGCAGAAACCACCGCCGCCGCCGTTGGGGCTGGCTTCCTCGATGTCTCGAGAAACTGGCCATGGCAAACGAAGGACGTGGTCAGAGACCGACAAGCCATTGAAGATGGTACTAGAAAACGCTCAACAGCACGAACTTCAGAGTGGAATTCGATGCTGTGAGTGAACTAGCGAGAGAGAGAGGGAGGGAGGAACGAGGAGGAGAAGATATTTCTGGAGAAGAGAGAGTGGGGGGTTTATGTGGGGGAGGGATAAGGTCGCAGGAGAGGGAGAGAAATGAAGGAGGGATATCTGGCCTCCTATCCTCCACCTCTGTCTCCTTTGCTCCTGCTATGCCATCGTTTTCTCTTTATAGAGAGGAGAGAAATGGCCAAAATGAAATGAATTTCATCACCAATACCGACAGAGCGATGGAACAGTGATTCTTGCTCAGTCCATCGACAGAAATAGGCCGACGTCCGATCCTGTTACTGGATTCACAGCCCATGGACCTCTCTCGTGGCCCACTTCCCATATTACTCTGGTTTGATTATCTCCTACGTAATCTTGGCCCGTTTCCCATATTACTCTGGTTTGAATATTTGCCTTCTTCGAGGGGGAGGGAATACCCTCTTGTTATTTACATTCCGGTGATTCTGAGTTCCAATTGAGAATAAAAAAGAAACGTTTTAAGGACATGTTTAGGTCCATTTGTATTTTACTTAGTCGCCTTTTTTCTTTGTTGCCTGTCTTTTGCAATTTTTTACCATATCTTTGCCATCTTTCTTTGTTTTTTTTAGCACTTCGCAATTGGGGGAAAAGGAAGAAACTTTATCTGTCTTTTCGACCTTGACATCTAAATCACTAACGATAGTAATGTGAAAATTTGACGCAACTAAAAACGACGTGTTTTTTAATGACGTTGTAGCAACTTTACCTAATCAGTTATGCACTTTACCTGTACTGCCCTTTTCTTCTTGGGCATGACCAGAGCAAGTAATCAATCCGATTACACAAGATCATTTAATAGCTACGCAGCATATGTCCTCCCTCCTCATCACTTGTCATGCTCTTGTTGCAAAATGCCCAGCCAAAGAGGCCATTTTGGTCATTCTGCGGACTGATGTCACGTTCCAACTGTGAAACATTACAGCACCAAGGTAGGGACCATTATGATAATGAGGTATTCTGGAACAATTATAAGCACTAAACAAGAAAAAGGGGAATGGAAATACTTACAAATTTCTATTTTTTGGGCCCCAAAAAAAAAGAAGAATGAAAAATAAAACATGCGACAGCTTATGTTTATTGTACAACCAGGGTCCAGATTAGAGAGAGAGAGACCATCATCTTTGGTTTGCCAGTGAAGCAAATGCTTCTCCTTCCCCTCGTCCCATCCTCTCAATTTCTCGTTCCCACTCAACTCACTCCATCAAGCAATCCACGATAAAAATCCCGTCTTTTTCCCAGGAGTTGGAAAAGGATAATTGCAACGTTGAGCGCAGATCTGTCTCGTCTCCTTCCAATCTCTGACGATCCCGACGTGGGCGAGGTTGGTTTCCCGGTTTCTTTCCTCCCACTCCTCTTTCTGTCCGAATACCCTTTGTTTGTTTGTTAAAGTTCTCAAATTGGGCGATCGTTTGGTCAGCGCAATAATGCTCTGTCGTTGTTAATGGCAGCAGGTGCCGAAGTTGCGGTTCCGCTGTTCTGCAGGCCTCGTGGGCAGAAACGAATCGGGATTGCTTATCCAATTCGAGTGTCAAAAACCGAACTTTGTACTAGTTGATGATGGCGACCGGGATTGTTCATCCAATTCGAGTGTCAAGAACCAAACTTTACGCTGGTTGATGTGAACTTTGGCCGAGGTGCGCGACTTGTGATTAGTTCTGTCTTAATATTTGTTGGTGGGTCTGGTGTTATTTGTGCTGGTTCCGATGGGCTTAGTGTTTGGAATTGGCTTCCTTTGGTCATGTTAAAGGTAGGGGAACATTGTTTGGAGAAGAAGAAGGTTGCGATGGGGGGATTCGTGCCATTTTACTTCAACATCGTCGCGCTTATTTGCACAGTGGGGGCGATTGCGATAGCAATTCGCCACATTTATATGCACTTGGTGAATTACACAGAGCCAACTTATCAGAGATATATAGTCCGCATCATCTTCATGGTTCCGGTTAGTACCATGAAAGTTTCTATATATGAATCCACGAGAAAGATTGGGGAAGCCATGAATACTGCATTCTTTGTTGAATACTGATTAGCACCTCCCACATCACATATATTAGCTCGACTTGATGCCTTCTATTTGAATGTTGGGAGATTATGGTGGTGGACCTTAGGTGTGGGGTTAGTGATTCTGCATATACATTCTGGGGAATGAACTAGATATATAAAACAATAATTGCACTGAATTTTCATGAAAACTTCAACCGCCACATTGGAGCTGTAGGTTCACTTTTAGACCGGTAGTTTGTGAAGTTTTTTGGAGATTCTGTTTTGCTTTCTTCCTTACTTTATTGGATAGGGAAAAGCACATTGCTTGGTTGTTATAGCAACTGAACTTTGAAGTTGATGTGTTGAGAACATTGGTTCGCATAGCCAGTAGCAGTTCTACTGACTCGTCATCTCTTATCTTACCTCACGTGTTATGAAATCATATGAATGATGGATTTCTTGGCTTATGGTGTTTAAGAAATGAAGTTCTTCAGTAGAGTTGTCAAATCCTGACCGATTACCAAAAAAACACAGGCTTTGGTAGATTTTAAAATGAGAAAGCACTCGGAGACCATTGAATCTGATCATCAATATATCATAACTTTCCAGTTTTTTAACCTTCACTGACTTTAAGCTCCTATACAACTCACCTCCACTCCCTTTTCCAGAAGACAAATTTATTACATATAGGAACCCAGCACCCCCACAACTTGAAATGTGTTTACTATTCGAGATGATGATTTAACCTTTGTTGCCTTTACTATATGACTAATGACCATCTTGTGCTCTTATCAGGTGTATGCATTGACTTCTTTCTTATCCCTCATAATGAGCGAGAATTCAATTTATTTCAATTCCATTCGTGAAGTGTAAGTATTTTCATTTTTAATCCATGTTTAGTGGAGAATTTGGCGCAATTTACATGTGGTTTGATGTTTCCTTTCCTTGTTAAATTTTTCAAATACTATAATGATGTTGAGTAAGGTTAGCAAAAGCAGTAACTTTTTTGCTTTCCCATCAAAATTTAAAAGATTATTCAAATTTAAAGTTCTAGGAGTTTCAGATTTAAAAGAATATAAAGTGCATGGGTTGCAAGAATTAGGTGAGCAAAAGATAAAAATAAAAATAAAAGTCATTCTAGACATGCCCCAATTATTTGACTTAATTTGTGAAATGCAAGTATTTGAATTTCCTAAAGGGATGTGTCTATTTCCCTTTTTATTTAATTTATGTGCTATTCAAGTTTTTGTTTCTCTCTGCTTCTGAAATTTAAAATATACATGTTTGGTTGCAAAGTAGATGGTTGGCCACCTTGGTTGTTGGCCTTTTTCTAGTTCATTGTGCGTCACACGTACATGTGTTACGAAGATACATATTTTTTAGACCACCTTTATAGGAAATTGTTAAAATATTTAACTAATAAACCATGCCTTTATCTAATAGCTTAAGCTTTTAAAATAGTCGGTAGTGGTTCTCATAAATTCTCACATGCTATCAGAGTTAGAAATCTTAAATTCGAATCTTTCCAGACCCTATTTGCCTCCTTAATTAAATTTCTATGCTTAGTACCATGCAAAATACTATACTAAGCGTGAGGAAGAGTGTTAGAATATTTAAATAGTAGACCATGCTTTCATCCAACAACTTAAAGCTTTTAGAGCAGTTGTTAGTGATCCTCATAAATTTTCACAGAAATCATAGATGTGATTTATAGGTAGATAATGTTGGTGAGACCTTATAGTCATAACTTAAATTGTTATTGCTAATTTTCCATTGTTTTGGAATTTGGTCTTTCAGGTATGAAGCTTGGGTTATTTATAATTTCCTATCACTTTGCCTCGCATGGGTCGGTGGTCCAGGAGCTGTTGTGCTGAATTTAAGTGGTCGGATTTTGAAACCATCTTGGTACTTAATGAC
Organism: Corymbia calophylla; assembly: GCA_014182845.1. Taxonomy (NCBI): domain Eukaryota; kingdom Viridiplantae; phylum Streptophyta; class Magnoliopsida; order Myrtales; family Myrtaceae; genus Corymbia; species Corymbia calophylla. Next base: position 12,531,715 of record CM024700.1, read on the forward strand.
GTGCTGCTTACCTCCCATGCCATTGGATGGGTGAGTGCTTACTGCCGGGCCTTGCCTATTTGGTCTAGCAGGGCTCTTTAGGAATATCCAATTGGAAACAACGCAAGTTTCTTAATTAACCAAGTTACTGTGGGTTATATTTCATACATTGCAATGGATACTCTTCTACTTTCCCAATAAAGTTGGACAATTATTGTGAAGTTTCATCAAACTGGTCTCAAGGGAAAACACAGTTTGACTGAAGTGTTCATATATTGAAACACTATGACTTCCAGCTTATTTGGGAATGATTTAGACTTCTGAATCTTTCATGCAGGCGGTTCATTCGTAGGTGCAAACAAGGTTGTTTACAGTTTGTGATACTGAAGCCCATTCTAGTTGCTGTCACACTCGTCCTCTACGCTAAGGGGAAATATCATGACGGAAATTTCAGTCCTGCGCAGTCATACCTGTATCTGACCATCATCTACACTTTATCGTATACAATGGCACTCTATGCTTTGGTGCTATTCTATGTGGCATGCAAAGATTTGCTCCAGCCTTTCAATCCAGTCCCGAAGTTTATAATCATCAAGTCTGTTGTCTTTCTGACTTATTGGCAGGTGAAACTTTTGTTTTGTTTCTCACTTTTGCATTCATTTGTTTTTCTTTTGGGGGGAAGTGTATAATGAAAAGCATACAAAACTGGGTTGTTGACTTGAGGATTGGAAACAAAGTTGTGATTTGTCTTTCATGAATAAAATATGTAATATGAGTTGTGATTTCTTAATAGGTTTTTCTCTTGTTTTATCTGCGAACCTTGTTGCTTTGTGAATTGGGTTGGTGTAAAGTGCAAACTAGCTGTATCTTGATGTCCTCAATATTCTTTTCCTTATTGTAGGGCGTCTTGGTTTTCCTTGCTGCAAAGACTGGACTCATTAGAGATGCGGATGAAGCTGCTCAATTCCAAGATTTCATAATATGTGTGGAGATGCTTATTGCTGCAGTAGGTCACCAATATGCCTTCCCATACAAAGAGTATGCGGGTGCGAATATTGGCGGTTCTCGTAATTTTACTGCAAGTCTTGCACATGCACTAAAGTTAACAGACTTTTACGATGACACCGTCCACCAGGTAAAACTTGGAGGTTGCTGATGTCATATCATGAACCTATTTTATTTTATTTTTTCGCTTGTGCTGCCCTTAATTTATGATTGAATCAATACTTGTTGCAGTTTGCACCGACTTACCACGAATATGTACTCTACAACCACGATGGTGGCGATGAGGGGACAAGGAAATACAGGTCACGCACCTTTGTGCCGACTGGCCCAGAAATGGATGCTGTTAGAAGGAATAAGCACATGTTTGGTAACAAAATGGATGAAGTGCAACTCTCCAGCATGTCTTCTTCCCCTACTAGCACTCCCAAGAAATCATCGGCAGTGCCCGATTCTGCTACTGGGTCAGAGGCCATGAAGTCTTCCCTACTTGTTGACCCATCAAACTCTTCTGCTGTCCCCTACGACATGTCGCTCATTGATGTGGACATGTCCAGTTATCCTTCCCAAGTTCCTGCAGCACATGAAGCTAGACAAAGATGACTTGCCAAGCAGTTTCCTCCTTTGCTTAAAGTACAAGATTACGGTTGGGCAGACTTGAGGGAAAAAATGATAGAACAACAGAATTTTTCCGTGTTGTTTGATTTGGGACCATTTTGCGCCTACATTTGTTCAGTGTGATTCAGAAACAGAGCTAGGCTTCTCCCTGAAAGTGTCCATCTAACGGCCTAATTGTCTGCTGAGCACTGTAGGTACAGAAAGCTGTTACATACTTGTAAGCAGAAATGAGTCATGTAATTATCTGCAGCGGTCTTTTTCTTTCCAGCTTCTTGTATGAGCGTTTGCATTCTTAGACATATCTTGGCATTGCGATTCTTGTTTGGAGATCCTTTAACTCATTTTCAGGTTGCTGCCAGATGAATGGTGTTTATCGCCACGGTGAAATTGTCATTCATCGAGTCGACAGTGTAGAATCAATTAGAAGAGTGCTAGGGCCATGGCCAACCTGAAGTTTTCTTATTTATTTGGGCTGGCGTCAGGCCTTACTTTTGACTTTTTTAATGGATGGTCAACATCAAAATTCATGTGGTATAAATAAATTTTAAAATTTATCATGAAAATATAGTTAAGTTATAACACTTTTAAAAAGTGCAATTAAATTTTAAAATTTTTATGAAAATATAATTAAATCTTAAAAAAAATGTCATAAAAATTATAAAAATTAAATTAAATTATAAAACTTTTAAAAGTATTATTAAAGGATAATTTGATTTGATAAATTTGATAATTTTTATGATTTAATTATATTTTTTAAAAATTTTAGGATTCGATTCACTTTTGGATAAATTTTAAGACATAATTCGTTTTTTTTTTTTTTTAAAAGTTTTAAAACTAAATTATATTTTATAAACAAGTTTTAGGACTTTTAGACCCGTTTGGTTTGGCTTTGGATAAATATCTTTGGAAAAATACAAATATCTTTAGGTTAAAGGGATATTCTAAAATGCAAATAATGTTTAGTAAATGTAATTTTAAAGTGCATTACGAAATATCTTTGACTTAAATACCATTTGGCAAAAATTATATTTTAAAAGAATTTTTGATAAATATTTTATATAAAAAAAAAAAGGCTTAAAATAAATTTTCTTTAATTTAGCAACCGATGCCTATTTTGGTTATCAGACAACCTTACCTTAAAGGTAACGCAACCTCAAGGGAGGTGATGCAATCTTAGGTGAGGTGATGCAACCTCAAGCAAGGCGATGTAACCTTAAGTAAGGTGGCCTAGGGTTATGTGACCTAAAGGTTCAATGACCTCAGGCAACCATTGCTTGAGTCACTGCAACCTTAGGTGATCGCCACTTGGGTTGCGCGACCCAAGCAAAGCTTCGCCTAGGTTGCTACGACCTCTTGCGTGAATTGCCCAAGTCGTGGCGACCCAAGTGGTGATCACCTGAGGTCATAGAGACTCCGATGACCCTCGCTTGAGGTCGGACAACCTCAGCGGCTAACACCAAGTGGTCGCCACCCTTGGGCGACCATCGTCAGGTTGAGCGACCCCCTAGGCAAGCAGTCTTGTGCTGGCAACCCCTTGGTTGGTGATTGTCAACCTCCATTTGCTTTTCGAGAGAAGAAGATGATTAATAATATGAATAGTGAAACTTGCATTTCAAAAATGAAATTTCGCAAAAAGACATTTGGACCTGTTTTGGGTTAAAGGACCTTAGAACCCTTTGAAGATGCAATTACATCCGGTTAAAATCATCTAAAAAATAGAAATAAATGGATTTGCATTTGGTTAAGGTCCCTTAAAGCCTCAAAGTCCATTGTAAATTGCTGAACCTAATGGCCTAGGCCTTAATATTCTTATCTCAAATTCAGGCCGTGGGCTTTTCCCCCTTCACCGGGGGCTGCGCAGGGTCACCACAGTATCTACAAACATGTGAAAAACCAAGTGCTAGGACTTCCCAAAAACAAAATAGACAAAAAAAGAAGAAGAAGAAAACCCTACTTAATGCTGATATGTCCCTTTGACTTTATAACCTTTCTTTTCACTCTTGCTTTGAACAGCGTATAAAGAAAAAACCCATCAAACTTTCTCACAACTCTCTCTCTCTCTCTCTCTCTCTCTCTCTCTCTCTCCCAATAAAGAGAGAGAAGACTCTTTTTCTGTCTGCATAATGCAACCTGAACCCCTGATACACATGGCCTCGGTGAACCCCAGCCTGACGGGTTCAATCTTCAGGAGCGACTCCATGGAACATCAGTGCCTGATGATGGAGAAGAGACAGCTCTTCCTCAGGAGCTACCAGTTCAGCAGAAAACGGAGCCTCTCGGAGAGGATCAAGAGATCCTTCACAAGGGTCAAGAGGGTCCTCTGTTTCAGGCTAGGTCCGCCCGCCGGCTCCGGAAGCTGGTCTGCTCGAGGTTCTCCAGGCTCAGACACCGGCTCTGCTACTCCCGGAGACGATCGAGGTTCCTTCGCCTCCTCTGCAACAACACCACCACCAACTCCTACAACCACCAGAAAAGTGATTCATCATCTTGCTTCTCTTTCTTTTCTTGACGATCAAATTCTAGTTATCCGTTCGGTAGTCGATTAACTCCTGTCCCGAAAGATTAAACCCTCAGTAGCAGCCTCCCATGCCGAAGTGACACAGACCCAGAATCTATAAACACATCACTGATTCAGATGAAGTCAAAACATCATGGACCTTTTTTTCCCTTTCTGGTTTTGTTTGTCCACCGTCCTCGACGAGTTTCGCTACAGATTCAGGCACATACCAACGGATTAGCAAACACCATGAATGCAATATTACTGCAGCTCATCAGGGAACAGGGGTTTTACAGGGATGTCTCTCTGCTGTTTTATTTTTGGATAATTCTGGGAAAACGTTTATTCCTATTTTCTTTCGTACTTAATTATATCTGTTCATATGAACGTGGAGATTAAAAGAATTAGTTGTGGCATGATGAATGAAAGTAATTTGACCGAAATAAAGCGAGATGAATGCTGCAGCAAGAAGGCAGAAACGGTTTGTGCATGGACATTCAAGCATCCACACAGCTCCCCAATGCTTTTTCTTGATCGCTCTGCATAGTTTGATATTCAATATTTCCTGCTGGAAACTGCAAAGGTTTCTTACGTTTCATTGCTTTTATGGCGGACTGAATGATATTAATAATATTTATAATAATATCAACGGGAACGTATCTTCAAAGCTTGGACTCGAAAAGTCAAAGCATCCAGATGAATTCGCAGCTCAGATACAAAAAATAAACGAAATCTCAGCTTTGTACGGTTTTCAGGCCGGTATGTTCTTGTTTCATTCCAGATCGATTAAAACCGGTTCAAATTCGGTGGCTCCTTGCTAAGAAATTTGGTACGACATTTCCTTTCCTTTTGGAAACAACCACTAGATGTAGGCGATATAGATTTGACGGATCTAGGCTAACCCTAGTTTAGTGTATAGATGCATATATGTAAAGTGTAGACACGCGTGCAACAGTTTTCTTTGAATAAAAGTCAGGGAGTTGACAGGAATGGGAAGAAACCCATCAGGGTTTCCCAAAACGATACGTAACTTTTCTTCAGTCCACATGAAGTTAGGGGGAATTTATTGCAGGCAGCTAGCTGCCTTTGAATTTTGACGAAATCGCAACATTGCCGTTATGGGAAGAAGGAAATATAATAAATAAATTCATTCGTTGGCAAGACCATAGAAGAATTTAACGTGAAATAAACGCAGTACATGCTGCCGACCACTTAATGTTTTTCATTATTCGTTGCTCTGAGGACACATCCTTTGCTTCGGTTCTTTTCACATTTGTGTTTATTTGCATGACAAACGTATGGATCCAAGGCTAGCCAACCTTTTTGGTGCCCCTACCACTTTAAAGCTCATGTAGGTTAATTAGAACAACATAAACACGAATTGTCTTGCGAAAAAAAGAAGAAGGGGTTGATGCGATAGGAGCCATCCTTCAAAATTCGCGTTTTTCCATCTGTCTAGTCACTCAACTACAAAAAAGAAATTTCTACATTCAAATCGTCCATCTCTATCTATGAAGCCATGTCGAGTCTCAAGTGTCCTTTTCCCAGGACCATTTCACTTCCGAGGAGTAATGGCAAGAGCCGGATCCAGTCGAACGGTGGACTTTTTGGAGTTATCTTTGGCTGGATGGGTAGGGAAGATTAAGAGGGATCCCCTCCAGGGCGCAAAAAGAAACAAGATATCTCTTTATTTTTCGATATAGGAAACCAAATATTGGTCTGTATACATGAATAACGCTGTGTATCTTGATGCTCTCTGTTGCTAGTCAATAAACTTGGAAACGACGAGAACAGCTTGGATTTGATCGAGATAGCTATCAATCAATCATCATCAACAACAATAATATGATAAGCGCAGCATTAGATGTTCATCCCTGTTTGCTTGTGATTCTTACAGTACAACCGTGAAACTTGGGACCTGATCAGCACGGAATAAAATAAGATCAGAAATAAAAACAAAAGGAAAGACGAAGGATCCGGGTTTCAACACGGTGGGGACGGGCGAGTTGACCTGACGCAAGGAACATGAATATGAAACTCCGACCTTGAAGTCATCGGCTTGATTTGACGTGGGGGGACCTGGGTGGAGAAATGCGTTCTCGCATGCATCAGCAAGGCCAAGACGTGACTGCAGACGCTTTTGGACAGTAGCAAGCAACTCTTGAATAAGTTAATCGTGTACGCGCACGCTGATAAATATCAGTTGACTTGGTTCTCGATGTGCGCTCGCTCGCGACTTGGGAGATTTGTTTGAGTGTGGGGAGAGAGAGTTGCTTCCAATGTGCACAAAACGGAATCTGGCTTTCTCGTTGATTCTAGCCGCCAAGGCATATCTTTTCGCTTAAGATGTTGTGTTTCATCATCATCCGAATGTCGCCCATGCCTAAGGATAACTCTGAGCCAAATCCTGCTGTAATCATCTCAGCAAAACTTAGACAAACTCACCACTGACGCTACTGTTAATTTCCATGCGTCGATCGGGGCATCACGCTTTCGACATTACCATATCCAGAAGGCTGTAGACTTGGAGCAATGATCACGCCAGACGTCAAGTCAATGTTCCTAAGCCGCCACACCCCTGACCCAATCGGGCTACACTTCGACACTTTTCCTTTTGAAGGTCCATGCAAAGGAACTTCATAAAAAGAATCTTGAAACCGCTTGTTAATGCGAATATCCATGGACGCTGTTGATTGGAGCGTTCTCTCAACTGTTAGCTGCTCTCAATGAGAAATCCACAATCGTCAAAAGTACTTTCGAACAGTCTGAGATGCGGGGTTCCGTTCCCTGCTTGCCTGTGAATCACGTGAATGTCTACATTTGATTTAAAAAAGTGTCGAAAAGGACATGGACTACACCAATATAACTATATCTGTGTTCCAAAGTCCCCAAAATACATGAGTCCGCTCCAACAGGCGAAAGCAGATTGATCTCTTTTGCATTGCGCAAGACCAATGCATGTGCCACTGCTCGTTGCTTGCGATCCATCAAGTGGCAGCCCATTTTGCCATTTAAGTCCAATCGAATAAGCCCGTATCAAAAGGTGCAACGAAAAGGCCTGAAACCCAAAAGCAAGGAGAGAATATTTAAACTGACCTGCAAATTTTCAAATGCCTGAGACCTGGCAGGGGCCAGTCAAACCCCGCAAAGGGATGATACAGATACTAATTGCTGATTAAACAATTTCGTCCTCCTGTATTCTTCAATCCGGAAAAAGTTGGACCAACAACCAAACAGGCTTGACTTGATTCTCAGACAATCTGTGTGAAACGAATTAGAATAAACCAGCAGATCTGCTTTGCCCTTTTTGAATGATGACTACCCAATGCCCATATTCATTCCTTTCCCTCGAGCAAATGATTGGCCTCGATAGGTACACTAACATGGGAAGCAATCATTGCACATGCACCTCACTATTCCTCCTCAACCATCTGTTTCAGTTTGTCCTCATTCAGGCGGCTGAGAAGAGAGAGGCTCATCAGCCAAGTTGTTGGGCTACGGCTATGGCTATGGAAAACTGATGTTAGCCATGTGTTAAAAAAGGTTAGTAACCTTGAACTGTGTTTGGGTTAAAACTATAATGGAAGCCATGTGTTTGTGGAATCTCAACTGCAGATTATATCATTATTTTGGTACGAAATCTTGTCTGAAATTTTTTTGAAAATCCAGATCCTGCCAAAATAACTAGCAATAGATCACCTCCTTATATATTGTCCACATGCTCTTTATGCTAGGGACAGTTCCTTTGTTTAGTAACAGCAGCTAGGCTCTCTTCATCTCTTCCAATTTTTTGCCCTCTGTCGTCGGTCCTTAGGGCTGCAAATGGGTCTGCAAGATATTGGCACGGGCCGCTTCAGGTATCAATACGAGAAGCTGATCAGCATTGATGAGAAGACAACGAGGCCTAGGGGGCGTTGGGTGAGGAACGTGAATGGAAAGCTCAAGGCTCTCCGGCTGTCTCGTTCTAGGAAACTCACTCTGAGGGCTTTTTCACTGATCGGAACGTCCAGCAAGATCGCCAGGATCTACAGAGATATTGCCAACCGGATGAACTTGGATGGTATCTGCCCGGCCATCACTTTTTCCTCTCAGTGGGGGCTCCCAGTATTATCTCACTCCTCTGTAAAATGTAGAAGTGTTGCGTCTCTTGATAGACGCTGGGCTTGCACTTGAATTGCAGGCGTTTTGTCTGCAGTAGTAACCTGAAAAACTGCTATTTTGTTGATTTTGCATCAAGCTCCTCTCATTGATCTACAGTCGATCAAACCCCATTAGTGGAGGATCACTAGATAATGGGCATTCGACAATGCTTCTTAGTTTGTACTTTTATGTGCCTAGGACACGCATATGCTAGATAGTTTGGTTCCAGACTTACCGAATGAATGAAAGGAAACATAATATGCACTCTTTAGTAATATCAAGGCTTACTTTGACGATCCAATTCTTGGTAAGTCTAGAGTGGAAGCCTCTCAAGCTCAGGAGGAGGTGAATACTGAAAAGAGATAACTGCACCCTGCTCGATATGGTTAAATCTGCCCTTGTGGCCTAGCAGGCAATTGAAACATATACTTTCCAAGCACCTTTTAAAAGATTCCTTAAACAATGATGATATCCAGACATATTTTACCCAAGTTGCTGGCCACTAAATTGATTACTTTCTACCATGTTGCGTTCACTCCAATCTCACTCAAAAGGTTAAGCAGATATTTGCAGATCAGATTTCGCATCAGCTAGTCCAATCTCACTCTGCTCGATATGGTTAAATCTGCCCTTGTGGCCCAGCAGGGAAATGAAACATATATTTTCCAAGCACCTTTTAAAAGATTCCTTAAACAATGATGATGTCCAGACATATTTTACCTAAGTTGTCGGCTACTTGATTGATTGCTTTCTACCCTGTTGCACTCACACCAATCTCACTCAAAAGGTTAAGCAGATGCATTTGCAGATCAGATTGCACATCAGCTAGTCCATTAACCACTATCCACGGGTAATTATTACCACCCATATTTTGCAGGTTATCTGAAATTTGGCCGACCCTTGTCATCTCCTGCTGCAAAGAGCCCCTGCCTTTCCTTTTGTATTTCCAAACTTACTTTGTATATTAAATTCTTCTTTTGCATGAGGGTTGTCTCTCGCTTTGATGATACGTGACTGTTGTAGAGTATTCTCTCATACGATGCATTTATTTAGCTGAGATGCAATGGCTGGTGACGCCCCTTGTTGCTGAGGACTCCAACACATGCTTAAATTTTCCTAGGATATTGCTATTAAAACCACATGGTAGAAAATGGAGTTTCATTCGCCTTGAAGTTCTGCATTTTCTATGCATAGCATCTTTGGGTGCTGGAACATCCAATGACTGCTTGTCCGAGCACTTGGTCAACGAGTTTTATAAAGCATTGAGTATCTACAGCATTTACTTTTGGTGGCTGAGATGGATGTGGGATGCATCCAACTTCTAACCTCCCGATGCAAGCTGAGGCCGGATTTCCCTTTAGGCCGGAAGTCAGTTCTTTATAGCCGAATCTTGTAAGGAGCTCGCTGGAATTCACTACCGGCATGCTGTAGCTAATAATCATAAATGGGGAAAGGAAATAGCAGAAAGGGCCAAATTGGTTTCACTCACTTTCAATATTTCAGGGCAACAGCATCTTGACACCTGAAGTTTAGTAAACAATTTATATTTCCATTCCTTGTAAAAATTAGGGGTGAATATATGGAACCACCCGAACCGAGAATCATCCGGACTAGGCTGGACTGATCCAACCAGTTCTGGGCGGTTCCAAGAATGTTGGTATGGTTCATGGTTTCGTGAGTGCGAACTGGACTGCCCTGACTGATTTATGTCTTTAAGTTAGTTTTAAATTTTTCAAAGAACAGCACTAATGTCCATGTGTGTAAAAACCTAATCGCCTCTTACACGCCCCCTCTTTCCCTCTCTCGCTCGAGTCGCTCCCTCTCGCTCGCTCTCAGACGCTGGACAGCGCCACCTTCACAAGTCCAAGCCTTAATCGCTCCTCGCCTTCACAAGGCTCCACCTCGGTTTAGACAGAACAATGAGGCATTACCTCGCTCTTTTCAAGTCCAAGTCCTAATCACGCCTTGTCTTCACAGATCTTCTCACTTGACCCTCTCGTTTGAATCACTCGCACCTCGTGTCCCTCTCGCTAGAGTCTAGGCTCTCTTGCTCGATCCTCTCGCTCTACCCTCTCACTTGAGTCACTGGCTTCCATTTTTGCAACCATCGTGATCTCGTTGGTTTGTCCCCCCCATAATCTGAAGTAGCCCCCATCGGTCGAGGTGATGCGGAAGGGAAGCATGAGCGTTATTGGGAGTATTGCACTTCATGATCCGAGGAATCGAGATTTATGCTTTGGCTCTTGCGCTTTGGATTGCTCTCTCTTCCTTGCACGGTCCATTAGAAATGTTAGAGCAGGACTGCGCGGATCCACCGAGCAAGGAGGTGCATGATGTCAATTTATGTGTTTGATCTGAATTATATTTGTCTAGTCCCTTGAGCCTCTTTTCTTTTTCTATCGATTTCTTTTCCCCACATGAGAACTAGACAAGACTAGTTGACTGGCTCGATATTGTTCTAGGAGATGATGGTTTTCAGTTCCAAAGGACAGGAAACCGGTTTGGTTCCCTATTCCTAAGTGGAAACTGGACCGTCGAGGACCAATCACCTTTCATAAAAATATAAAAACAATAAAAATAACAAAAATAGATAATGATGAATAAAAAGACAAGCCGATCCTGCCATTTATCCATTTACATTGGCCCAATTCATGAAACCCAATTTACCTTACTCAAACCCATATAGAAGATAGAGGTAAAAAAGGATATAATAATATGATAGGAGTAGTGGATTAGGGTTGTTTAGGAGTGTTTCAATGGTGTGATTCGGTTTATTAGTCTTTGGACTTTAACGGGGTTTAGGAGAGAGTTCCTTTTTGCTGATTATTTGAAAGCTTTAGCTTGTGGGCTTGACTAGAAGCAAATCCTGGGAATGGTAAAGCTTGGTGTGTTGTTCTGAGCTTTAGGAAGAAAACGAATATGTTCCAAAAAGAAAAAGAGAGGAAATAAGGAATAATATGAAGGTTTAAAACTCTAAAGGAGGTTTGTTGAAAAGCCCAATCGTGTCTTTTGGCCCAGACCTGTGAAACCATATTGGATCATATTCGGATTGGGCTAAGCAGCTCGGCCAGCCTCTCCATTTTCCAGATATAAAAACTACAAATTTTTTTTAATAAAAATGGGAAATTTGGTTATAACAATAGGCCTTCATTGGGCTGTTAGATTTTAGTATTAGAATTAGTTTATTCTGATTAATCCCTTAAAAAATAAATCAAACTCAATTTAAACTAAGCTCATGGGGCTGTCGTCCGAGGCTTAATAATAAGGCCATGTAATATTCTTTACTCAACTTGTATCGGATTACTTTATTGCACTATATGGTCTACTTGTTCTTCTTTGCTATTGTTCATGCATTTGTTATGGCTACTTCTATATCATTTTTTGTGTTATGATTCATTTTCTTAGTTGAATGGTTAGGTTTTGTTCTAGGATCATAATAAACATAAAAACATCGCATGGACACTTAGTGAGCAAGAAATTTAGAATTTCTAATGGGTTAAAAAAAAGATCACATGTGACTTTTAGTTAACAAATAATCAATTTAAGGTATTGAAACATCATTAATTAGGTAACTAGTGTTTTCAATTCTCAACTTGTGTAGAAAGTGAGATATATTCCTATACCCCACTTGATTTCTAGTCAACCCAAATATGTTAATGGCAACTCTTTGTATAGAATTGTTATAGGTTTAGTCAAATCTTAATGAAAATTCCAAGTTGCGCAGGATAAAGGTTTGAGAACATAAAGGTTTGAGAACATCCACGTCGATTGAGAACCACCAGCCCTTAACTCAACATTACCTCTAACTCCGTACTTTCCCTAACACCTGTGACTGGATTGGTCGCAACACAGCTTACTTTTAAACTGAGGTTTCTCTTTTCTTCAAGCAAATGAGTGTTTCAGTTTTACCATCTCAAAAAACCCAGAAGCAAAAAAAGGAGGATTTCTTGACATTCGGATTCACCTGGTGCTGTACCAGGCCTGATTGTCTCCTTATAAAGTCATTATCTTCGGAAATGACTTTCATTTTCTTGAATAGTGGGGTGAATGGCTTGAAATCTAATAGCTGAAGAGAGAGGTAACAGAGTAGATCTAAAACAAGCGAAAGCTGGACTATGCATTATTAGCTCCACAATTATTACATGCTATGGCAGAGGAAATATGAGAAGTTTCTTATTCTTTAGTTGTTAACAAGCTGAAACGGCCATGTGAATGACTACACAGGAATCCAGACAGTCAATGGCTGCTACTGCCTGAAATAATATGATTTGGCAGAAGCAAAGCACGAATTCTAACAACATTTCAGTGGGATCCAAACACATCAGATGCCCAACTCGATGATCACGAGATGCCTATCTTTCAGTCCTTAAGATTACCTTCAGCTGCGGGAATCAAAGACTAGCAAAATCAAGAAATTAGTACTGAAGGAGTCCTCCGAAGCTACCTTTGGAGGCGAAGCCAGTTATGAAGAGCGCGTAAGAATCCCGGAAACTGAATTGAGGCATGAACAGATGTCTTATCTTAACCTTGGCCTCGAACTTCCTTCCCTTCCTGATGGCTCGCCGGTGTCTTGTCGGCGTCAAATTGTCATCAGAGAACTCCGGTTCTTCTTGGATTGTCGCGAGCTTTGTCTTCAATATCACCTCTATGTCCTTCTGCGACTCAGTCCTCAGGGTCTTCCTGCTCGTGCAAGGCACCGCCCTCCACATCCTCCTATAAGCCTTCCTCATTTCAACCGCTGAAATGTCTCAACTCGGAATTTTACGGCGTATCTTTTCTTCAATACATCGACATATTGATGTCCCTCTTACAATTAATGCAACACAGAACACAAGCCTTTTGGGGCTTCTGACTATCGCTTGCGCTGATAAATGAGGCGATATGAGGAGGTGAGCATATGAATGTTTATGAATTGGTTGGAGAGGCCATCTCAAAGCAGACCAGAGAGGGTGGCTACTTGTAAAAGCTTATGACTTTACAGCGATGGGTTCAATCATTATGGCCATTTCTTTAATCAGCTTTATGTCCTCCCACCAAACCTGTCCTCAGTGAAGACATAATAAATAAGATGATGATCCAATTTCTTTCTGAAGACAAACATATCTGGTTTGATCCCCTGTCCTGCTTCAACCTATATGAGCTTGAGCTCCAAACAAAAAGAAGTTGTTTCCTGGAAGCCCACTTATTGAGGTTGCTGGAAATCAGCTGATTGTGGAAGGAAGTGGTGACATTACTAACATGAGTGATGAAGCAAAGAACAGGAGATGCAAAACAGGAACTGGACTGTGGTGATATGCTAAAAGTGAAAGATCTAAGGTGCCACCCACCAAAAAGATCCGCTGGGAAATAAAGGGCAAAAAAAAAAATGATTCCTCAAATCAAATTCGCAAAAGTAATGTCTCCTTGTCCGCTCTTTCCAGTATTTGATGTACCACAAAAATGAAATTAGGAATATCGAATATATATCGAAGAAACCTTTAACTTTTGGAATTAGGGTGAAATACAAGATGTTCATTAAATGATAAGAAACTAATTCTCATTTCTATAACTCTAAATAGTCAAGGAGTATATGTATGTTTTCTTCTTATGAATAATTTATTAGATGTATTACCGCATTTCGAAGGGTTAGAACCACTTTTCTCATGTCAGTGCCCAAAACTTCAATTCAAATAGTAATATAATTGGTACGTCCTCAAGGATCAAGAATTGCCATTTTAAGCCTTCTAGGGGTACCCCTTCCACAAATGCAAAGCATTTCCTTCGTGAGTACATTCATCTACTCCTCCACATATATCCTTTGAACTTTACCAATGTTGTTGATCAATTTTATAATGAGTACAGTTTTACCCACATGAATTAGTGCTTTTATCATCATTACAAGATGAAAATGAAACATGGATTGGTTGGTTCCCTAATTAAGGAAACCTGAGAGAGAACATGAGAAGCCCATCCAGCCGGCAAATGCTCATGTGGAATTGGGATATTTACTCAGTCAAGATGTAAGATATCAGGCATTTTACTAAAAGGGGCATCACGTACTCTGCACCTGAAGAATATTCCACCACCACCTAAAATGAAGAGAGGAGGTGATGCCTTTCTTGCATCGCCAACACTTATGTGGTCAATGAAGTGATAGCTTTGTGATTCTATGATCTCACTCTCTCGTTCACCTCACGAAATATTATTTTCGCCTATCACTTTTTAGTTATATTCAATATTTCAAACTAAGCAATTTTTTCTATCTATGGCGTCGCAAATGCATAAATGTTGCTTGATAAATTGTTAATTGAAAGAAAAAGTTGATCACTTGACAATGAATATACTAATCTTGTCTATCATATATATATATATATATATATATATATATATATATATATAAATAAATGTGTATTCAAAAGTTAATAGAGCTAGCACAAAAATACAAAAGGGGGATGCAGAAGGGGGCAAGTAAGGATGATGCCTCATTTTTTGGATTGGATAAGACATCCAATGTTTTCTTTTCTTGGGGGCAACAGCAATGTGTAACTTCTCATCCATGAAGAAAATATGAGGAACAACAGTATATTCCGTATTGTTGTCATCCGATGATCGACATCTGTCAATTGGTTGACTTGTTCATAAGTCGGAGCCATCCAACGGATGATAAGAGCTGGCATGCAGCACAATATCGTAACATATGTTGTAAGATTCTTATGATCTCATAGGGAAAAAAATGAAACACTCGACTTTTATGAGCTGTATAGTATTAATATCATGTATGTTTTCATAATATGAATGTGGAACCTGATATTGGTTCTAGGTCTGTGTGGAAAACAAGTATAAGAAGATTGCATAATGATTTTTGTCACCTTTATATTAATGGGATAGAGACTTGACATCCAAACAAGATTTCTAAAGGCAGTACAAAAACCAAAAACCCCAGTAGCACATAATGGTAATTTTCTCAACTTCTCTTAATAATTTTGTAAATATGTCACATGATTTGGTGGGCATTAACTTTTGTCCTGATAACTTTTTTAAATAAATGAGATGCAATGTCCAAATCTGATATCTAGCACAAAGAAATCTTCTTGAATTTTAATAAAGTAGGTCGCTAACGTGTGCTCTTTATGATATAATCTATCATATCAATCTTTTCCCCTTTCTTCTTAAACAAGACATCTAATATAAATTAGATATGCCTAAATCAATCTACTGATATAACCCATAAGTGATTTTACGAAAAAGTGCTTCAAGCGCACTAGTTATGCAACTGCCCGCGATGAAATTTTGCAACTTTTGACACACGGATTATGTCATGTATAATCAATATTTTTAGAATTCAACATTTCAAAATAGAGTGTTCAGATGGAGTTTACGTATAGTGATCCTTCAACTTGTCACGGGCTACGACAGGGACACCCCCACAATCAAAGGTGCCACCTTTCGCCACATCGAATCCTGGCCACGCGTCGCACGCAATCCTCGTCCACCTCTCGCCATCTCCCGCTCTGTCTACCTCCAATTTTCTTTAATTCAGAAACCCGAATGAATGAACAAGAAAACTTCCAATCAATCATTGCCAGCCCCTGACCCTCTTCGCTTGCGGGTGTGTGCTAGAAGTTATCCCCAGTAAAGAAAGGATAAAAAAACCTCCCTCTTTGCCTCGCCTCGACCGCGGCAATCGACGTCATCTTCTCGAATTTCTCATTTTCCCCCCCTCAAGTACGTGCGCACCGCAAGATTCTGTGCGAATCCTCAACTGGGTGCTTCTCCTTTTTGTTGCTGCTCGCGTGGGTTCTCCGACCGCGACCCATTTGGATGAGGACGTGCAGCAGTTGCCCACGCGGATGGTGGTGTGTTCTGGGTTTTCGTTCTTCGTCCACCCCGTTCGATTGTGGATACTGGGCGATCCGGTGATCGTTGATGTCAGTTTCTTATAAGGACGTAGCTGTTTCCGGGGATGACGTCATCGTCGATGATAGCAGCGTTGATGGTGGAGAGAGCAAGGGTGAGGATAAGGATGAAGGTGGCGGAGAAGGTGGTGGAGGAGTTGGGGTCTCCGTCGCGCATGAGGATGATCAGAGGAGAGAGATGGGTTGTGGGTGCACGCCAAGACGGAATCTTGCCAAGGTTAAGAAGGCCTTTGGGTCTTCATCCAACAAGAAACCATCGAGGAAACGCAGGAGGAGGAACGGTAAAGGTTGTGTCTTTTGCTTTAGCAGGCCCAAAACTGTGGAATCGCCGGCCGAGTCTCTTGTGAGCGATCCCGACGATCCGGCTTTCACGCATGAGATGCTGAGGGAATTGTTAGAAAGGAACGATTTTTGCTCTGGGGAATGCAATCCCCACTTGAGCATCCATTACGCTTCCTGTGAGCATAGATAGGGAAGGTAAGTTTTTTCGACCGATTGTCTTGTATTTCTCTACCTCTACCGTTGTTGCATAGGAGGTTGTGGGAAATCTTTGATCAGAGGCGTGCGAGGTTGTTGCAAAATCGTCGAATGCGTGATCACCGTGCTGATTCTGGTTCTTCCGGAAGTGATGCCAATTGGGTTGTGAAGGGTGAATTATGGAGATGAGGTTGGCTCATCGGTTTATCAGATTGGATGGATTTTGAATTCGTGCTTCTCGATCAAGTGATGAGTTGCGGAGCCATTAGGCCTCTTGCTTGGTCTGCACTTTTGGCCTTTGATCCTCGCTTTTCTTCTTTCCGGAGTTGCTATGAGATTGGTTTAAGGATTGTATAATTGAAAGGAAAACTCGGGGCAGAGAAAATCCGTCTCTGAAAAGTTTATGGTATAGATTAGCTGTCCAAGTTAATATGGAAGGATTGAATTCTTTGCATTCTTTTCAAATTGTAGAGCCATACTTTCATGAGGAGATTGAGCATGTTTCTGCCGATGATGCTACCAAGGAAATTCTTGTTTGTGAAACTTTCGGATCAATACTGCAGCAGTAGGAAAGACTTCCACGTCCAGTAGGTTGGTTCAGCAGTTTGTTTGTTGCCCTGTTTATCTACTTTTTTCTAACTTAATGCCCTTTTTTTGATCTCCACAGTCTCTTCTAAGGGGGTTTCCATTGCCTATTTCGTTTTAGCTGCGGTTTTTGTCTTATTGGTGATTTTCGCTTGGGTTGTGTGGCTACCAACAGATGAGAATGAAATGGCATGGCTGACAGGCGACGGCAGTACGTCTCTTTACTCTTTGCCGTTTTGCTTTGTACTAGAAAATGTACATACGGATGGCATTCGGATGGCCTTTGCATCTAGTACCGGAAATTTCTGGTGATTGATAGAACGATACAATAGTGGGTCACTCTATAAGAACCTTAGTTAGGAGGCTTTGCTCCTGAGGTTCCTTAACCAATAAGCATTTGAAATAAACCAATAAGCACTTGAAATAGACTTCTAGATAGATAAAAGAAAATCCCATGTTTTTGAAGTCGGGGGTGGGTGGTGCCTGCAGAAATTGACTGGTTTCTACCTTGCTTTGTGCCTTGTACCAAGGGTGATCAATTCTAGAGTAGGTGGTTTGACATTCTAAAACCGGATTAAAGGAGTCGTTTTCCAGTTTGTAAAATTGAGATCCGACCTACCTGGTCTTGGAACGACATTGGATTAGACCGACGAGTCCAGTCTAGTTCTCGGATGGGTCCAAAAATCAATGGTGATATCTTCTTCTTCTTTTTTATTCCTTACAAGACTGTAAGTGTGGATGCAAATTATAAACTCTCATTCTCAAGTGTTGTGGGTCTTTAATTAATGAAAAAATTTTGGTGGAAAAACGCTGAGGTGTGATAAGATATGATCAAGTTTAATTAATTTGCTAATAAAAAATAAGAAGTATTCATCTGGTTTGGGCGGTCCAAGTGGTTCGGTCCATACTTAAAAGTGGGAGTTGGACTGACAATCATCGGTTCTAAATTTTATGACCCATGAGTTGTTTAGAACAATTTAGTTCTCGGTTCAGTTCGATTTTAGTGCTCGCCTCTTTTTTGTACTTGAAAGATTCTCCTAATGGTTTTCAGCCTGAGCTTGTTTCAATCAGGGTTGGACAAAAAATTGTCACAATATAGATCGATGAATTGATCCAAAGCCCACTTCAGACCATTTGAGAATCCATTCATTCCGCGAATTTGCATCGTCGTGCTCTCTCAGGTTTTGCATCATCCTAGTCGATCAGAATCATAGGTACCAGGACGCAACTCCTGGATAGAAACAGGCGACGAGTATGACATTCTCTGCGATGCACGGAACAAAACGACTTCCTCATAAAAAATGGCACCCCATGCGAAAAATGATTTGACCAACCTTGAAGATGGCAGATTCTCGACTTTCACAGCATGATAAAGACCGATTTTTCCAGGATCAAAACTCGAACATCAGACCCACCATACTGTTGTAAGATCAGATGAACCCAGATACCAACACGACAGCTAGGAGTCACCCCAACCAAATGACTCTTATAATATACTATCCTGTATCAATAGACCAGACCATGGGCCAATAAAATCAAGTAAAAAGACATGTAATACTAGAAAATCCTTATCCATGATGGATATACTGAATTCTTTAACTATGTTACCTTTCTTGACATGGTGTCTGGACCAATATTTTAGGAGGTGGAGAAAATTTTAGGTGTGAGACAAATAAAAATGAACGAAAAGGAAGTAAATGAAATAATTCCTTTTTTTCGTATTGAGAAGGAATATGTGAGGAAAGAAAATGCTTCTAAGGAAGATTGCATTTTTTTTTTTGTCTTGTTTGCGCTGCTCACATGAATGAATGTGCACATATACTGATGCTGTAAAAAGGTAACCAAGTTAGGGTAATTTCCGAAAGAAAAATTTTAAAAAATCAATTCTCGAATTTGTATTTTTCCATTTTGGGAGGAAAGATTTGTGGCCTAGAGACTTGATTTCCTAAATAATTTTATTTTTTAGGTCGACGATTTTCTAAATAGAATGCCACTTGAGAATTTCGAATTCTACATGTATTTCAAACGGGGGCCCTTTAAAATCCATCTCCTATATTTGATTCCCAACCCAAAGTGATTTCTTTCATTTATTAATTTGAGCGTCATTTCTAGCATTCTAGAATTAAACCATTTCAATCAACATTCTGAACTAAGACCGAGATTGCAAAATTCCCATCCGAATATATAAGTTTAAAAAGGATTTTGCTAACAAAACATCCTAATAGAGAAAAAATATTATCATTTCTAAAGCTCTATCGTTTTCAAGTTGTGTGTAATTCTTGAACCGAAGAAAACGAAAAAATTAGTCCTATTGGGTATGACTAGTAAGTGTTTTGGGGAAATTCGTTGATGATATTTTAATTTAGAGTTAATATTACCAAAAATCCCGAACTGGCATATTTGTGATAAATTTCGAAATTAATTTTTTATGACAAAAAACCCTAAACTGATACATATGTGAAATTTATTCCAAACTAAATTTTCATCATAAAAAAACCCAAAATTGACACATGACAAATTTACTCTAAACTTATTTTTGATTACCAAAAGTCCCAAATTATCTGTTAACTTTAGTCAAATTTTACCATCAAATGTGTTGACGCAAATAACACATGGTGATGTGTTATGGTGACATGGCAAGTTCATGTAGAAATCCATAAAGTGAATACCATGAAAAATCTCAAATTTATCACAGATTTGTCGCAAAATTCATCACATGAGTATTGTTAAATATGTTATAGGATTATCGTTAAATTTGTCATATGTGTACTAGTTTGAGTTTTTCATAATATTTATCCTATGGATTTCTATGTGAACTTGTAACGTCATCTTGTGTCATCTAATTCAGTAAATTTAATGATTAAATTTGGCAAAAGTTAACGGATGATAAATTTATTATAAATATACCATTTTGAAAATTTTCATAATAAAAAAATTAATTTAAGATAGTTTTGTCACAAATGTACTAGTTTGAAAATTTTCATGATATTAATCTTTTAATTTATTAGATCAAATTCTTTGAAAACAAGAGAATTCCTCCCTTATTTCTCTTCCTCTTAGAAAATCAGAATTTTCCTCGAAATTCAACAGGGAAGTAAAGTCTAACTTGAGCACAAAGATTACACCTTTTCTTCTCAAAAGAATGATGAACAAAAAAAATGTAAAAAAATGAGAAAACAAGAGAAAAATGGAAAAAATCCAATGGGCTCCATTGCTGTCGTTTGAGACTTCCTCCGCATGTTAGCGTTGGATGCACACCAGCAAATCCACGAACAGGAGAGAGGATTCTATAAAACCCTACTCGCCCCCTCTTCGCCTCTCCGACCCTGCGCGCACCGACCGCCTTCCTTCCTTCCCTCCGAGCTGCCACGAGCTTTGATCTGGGTACATCCCGCCTCCCTTCGTTCCGTTTCATGTGATTTGAGCGGGGGCCTGCGAGATGGAGATCGCGCAACTGTCTTTCGCGGCCGACTGCCCTCCTCTCTCCGCCATCGCGGCGGCGAAGCTCGCCGGCGTTCCTCTGCCCCTCGACTCCTCTCTCCCTTCTGGGTCGCCTCCGTTTTTGCTCTGCTCTAATGGGTATGCGGTCTTTCTCTCTCGCTCTCGCGATTCGCTCCCTGGGTCCATTTCCCCGCATTGTTCTTGCTTCATTCCTTCTCTGGTTTTGGGTACTGTTCTGTTCATCAGGTTTCTTCCAGTTGCGGCATTTTGTTCGGTGTCCCGGGTGATAGAATCGAGATCAGAATCTGGTCTTAGGCTAGTCAGATATAGTTGAGGGTACGGGGAATTCATTGTCCTGTTCTTTTAGGCACCGATAAATGCATCCGGAATGAATCTCGAGTGGTCTAGTCCTGGCCATCCTCCAAATGGTTGAGTTGCGTGTGATTATATGGAATGTGCTTTGGAAAGTTCACTATGTGGTTTAGAAGCGTACAATTTGGTGGTTTAATTTTCTGCTGTTGTTATCTACATGGAGGCTTTGCTAGAATTGTCTTTCATGTTCGCTGTTGACCATCCTGTTGTTTTAGGGATAAGTTGCTCGGGACATCTGTTCTCCTCCGCCACATTGGTAGTGTGTCCAAGACTCGAGGTTTATATGGGAGCACCGAATCTGAATCCAGCGAGGTGATCCTTATTCTTCTGGATTAAGTCTTTTTATTCATTCATCCCCATATGTGCGATATACATAAAATAAGCTTACGGACACATTCTTTCCTTTTATTATATTTGACATCAGGTTGATAAGTGGCTGGATTATGCTCCCATTCTTTCATCTGGTTCCGAATTCGAAAATGCATGTAAATACTTGGACGAGTATCTGGAAAAGCGTACATTTTTGGTGGGTCATTCTCTGACTATAGCAGATATAGCAATCTGGTCTGGTCTTGCAGGTACTGATTCTGTTTGCCTTTCTCATTTAATAAAATATTGTTGTATGAATCATGATGTCTGACAGTCTACTTCCAAGCGGCGAGACATTAGGAGCAATCTTTTGACTATGAATGTATAGAGAATCCAGGTTCTCAAGCATAGAGTAATGTTTTACTGTCCCCACTATCACTGTCAAAATCTGTTGAGTTTAACAACCATCATACGAGGGGCATTTAATGTCCTTTTGCTTTGAACTTTCTGTTTTCATTATTTGCATGTGAGTGCCTTCATGTGGCTTTGTCACCTGAATGTTTATTTTTACAAGTGGTGTTCATTGATAGTCCTAATTTAAATGTTCTGCAGGAGTTGGTCTCCGTTGGGAAAGTTTGAGGAAGTCAAAGAAGTACCAAAATCTAGTACGATGGTTCAATTCGATATATTCTGAGTACAATGATGTCCTAGATGCAATTATCGCAACATATGTTGGCAAGAAAGGTTCAGGGAAAGCAGCAGCAGCAAAACAGGGTCCCATTAACCAATCAAAGAGTGTTAATGGAGATGTGTCTGACAAGGGGAAAGGAAGTAACAAGTCATCAGCTGAAGTAGATCTTCCTGATGCTGAAGTTGGAAAGGTGTGCCTGCGATTTGCACCGGAACCCAGCGGCTATCTTCACATAGGGCACTCCAAAGCGGCACTCATGAATCAGTATTTTGCTCAACGGTACCAAGGCAAGGTGATTGTGCGTTTTGATGATACAAATCCTGCAAAAGAAAGCAATGAGTTCGTGGACAACATTTTGAAGGATATTGAGACTCTTGGTATTAAGTATGATAGGGTGACCTATACGTCGGACTATTTCCCACAGTTGATGGAAATGGCTGAAAAGTTGATCCATGAGGGTAAAGCATATGTAGATGATACACCCAGGGAGGAAATGCAGAAAATGAGGATGGATGGTGTGGAATCAAAATGTAGGAGTAATAGTGTAGAGGAGAACTTGAAACTGTGGAAAGAAATGACAGAGGCATCTGAAAGGGGTCGGCAATGTTGCCTTCGAGGCAAACTTGATATGCAGGATCCAAACAAATCTTGTCGGGATCCAGTGTACTACCGTTGCCACCCAATGCCCCACCATCGCATTGGTGACAAGTACAAGTTGTACCCCACCTATGATTTTGCATGTCCTTTTGTTGATTCTATAGAAGGAATAACACATGCACTCCGATCTAGTGAGTACCATGATCGGAATGCACAGTATTACCACATTCAAGAGGATATGGAGCTTGAGGAAAGTCCACATTTATGAATTCAGCAGGTTAAATATGGTCTATACACTTCTCAGCAAGCGTAAGCTTCTCTGGTTTGTCCAAAATGGAAAAGTCGATGGTTGGGACGATCCTCGCTTTCCAACAGTCCAGGGGATTGTTCGTAGAGGTCTCAAAATTGAGGCACTGATTCAATTTATTCTCGAGCAGGTAAAAAAATACATTTTGTCACCAAAGCTTTTATTATGTCTTAGTGAAAGTTGTTAGTTATTGCCTTAGACTTTGAGGTTCTAAATGTTTTTCACAGGCAAGTATTAGAAATATTTTAGGAATTGCATCTTCTTGGATTCTTTTAATGATAATTGGTTTCATATTCTTCATTTTCGGTAGGGTGGGAAAGCTCAACCATACAGCTTTTTTTTTTTTTTTTTTTTTTTTTTTCTGGAAATGTTAAAATAGTTCTCGTGTTCATAATTTTGTTTATGGGTGACTTCTCTTCTGAAGTTATTTTGTATGAAGGGCAATACTCCTTGGTGCCTTCTCAATGAGTCTTTATTTACTATTGAAATGAAAAAGGATTTCAGTACAAATGTTTTAGAAGCTAGGCACTCAACTTGTTGCATGATAATGTTTGTTTTCATTTCAGGGCGCATCAAAGAATCTTAACCTTATGGAATGGGATAAGCTTTGGAGCATCAATAAAAGGATTATAGATCCTGTTTGCCCTAGGCATACTGCTGTTATTGAAGAGCAGCGGGTGTTGTTACACTTAGTTGATGGTCCTGAGACACCCTTTGTCCGAATCATCCCAAGGCACAAGAAATATGAAGGTGCTGGAGAAAAGGCTACTACTTACACAAAGAAGATATGGTTAGACCATGCGGATGCCAAGTGCATCTCAGTGGGTGAGGAAATAACCCTGATGGACTGGGGAAATGCTATAGTCAAGGGAATTGAAAAGGACAAGGATGGGAACATCATGCAGTTAACAGGGGTTCTGCACCTTGAAGGATCTGTGAAGACCACAAAGTTGAAGCTCACATGGCTTCCCGAGACAAATGAATTGGTTAATCTCTCATTGGTTGAGTTTGACTATCTAATTACCAAGAAGAAGGTATGTTGTGTCAATTAGACTGCTGGACCTTTTTCTTCTTTCCACTTGGTTTAGCTTCTGCTTTCAGCTTTCTTTATGGTTATTTTTTTTGTTTTTGTTTTTGACATTGTCATGTGCTAGTTAGCTTTTGCAAGCGCTAGTAAGAAACATAGTTGAATCGGAAGTTCTACATGGCATTTCAGATCATTCTTAAAGCACTCTTCCTAGTGACTGTTATTGTGTATAGACAAATGCCTCATTTGATTCTCAAACTGACAAGATAAGTATCTGCAAACTATAATCATAGTTTGTTAGGTGGCAGTTCTTCCACATGTATTTGAGGAATGGAGAATAGATTTAGACAGGGACGTGGACCTGTCATAGACTTTTCACTTTTGTGTTGGTTTAACTTGGTTGATTGCTCAATCTTCTCTTTATTCACGTGACATGAAGGCATGCTTTTAGAAATGCTGAAACAGCTGCTAAATTGTGAAAATGACATCAGATATGATACCGAAATATGCTACTTTCTTAGGGAATCCAGATACTGAACTTTAGTTAAAAACTTACCGAACTTTAGTTAAAGCTTCCTGAATTTTGCAAATACGCAGCTGGAAGAAGGGGAAGATTTTCTTGATGTCCTGAACCCAAGTACAAAGAAGGTAACAGCAGCAATCGGGGATTCAAACATGAGGAATCTGAAACATGGTGAGATCATACAGCTTGAGAGGAAGGGCTATTTCAGATGCGACGTTCCATTTGTTAGACCCTTGAAGCCCATGGTTTTGATAGCCATTCCAGATGGCAGGCAACAATCTGTGCTGAAGTAGGATCGTCCACACTGAAGTTAATTTTGGTTTTGCGCCATTCCATGGGCACTTACACCTAAATTGTGAAAGCCAGAATACTGTAACAGGAGAAACAATGCAGGACTCTGATCGTTATGCATTTTAGTTGACACTGATTGGTCTTCTGGGTTTTTGATCAATGATGCTAATTGAAGATGTTGAATATATTTTATCAGTTGTTTTCTGGAGTTGATACTGCACGGCTACTATTAGTCAGAGAGATAACGTGGCTTGTAAAGATTGCATAGTTGTGCAATGAGGACAAATGATCGAAGCCCATTTCGCACTTCTGCTTTCACCATGTTGTAGTGGCAATTGCAGACAGTAACGGCTCAATTGCACAGGTACCATATGCAATGTTTGATTCCAAACAATAAAGAATAGTAGTTAAAATCAAACCCCTCAGAGGAACTTATTAACTACAAGAAAGATCACAGCAGTTGCCTTGAAAGTATGGGATCACCCCTTATTGTACTTGCATATTACAAGGTGACATTTTTTAATGAGCAAGATGCCCTATCTCAGCTTCTTGCTTAATTCCTTCCTTTGCGCTGACTCTTCCTCTCTTGATAGCTGGCGGATGATGATAATATAAATATGAAGTTTTCTGACTATTTCTTTTACCTAAGCATGGTTTTCTGACAATTCACGAAAGCCATCTGGTGCAAAGGTGTTTTCTTGCTCAGTAGCTGCTGGCACGATGGTACAATACTGATTAGTCCATGCTTAGCTTTCTCGAGCAGAGAAATCTTTTATTGCAAAGATGGAGGCTAAACGGCTCGTTTCGTCCCTCTTGTCAGCAAGGTGTCGTTATAAATAGATTAGATTCTTCTGTCTTCCCATCTTTTTCTTTCAATTTTCTTTTTTATTTTTCAACCTATACGTGGCAAAACTATAGCCCATAAGAACATCTCTTCTTTGTACTTGATTTTAGATCAAGATAATCATTCTAAATTATACAAGGTTTGCATCATGTCATCCAGCTCAACCTCAGAGCCCACTTGCTGAAGAATATGCCCACTATTTTTGGCTCCTAGAGATCACCAAGACCCCGTCAAATGGCTCTCATGAAAACGCCTGAAAGTTACCTCCCAACCAAGGTTGTAATGAATCCAACACCATACATAGAAATGTCTTTTTTTTCTTCCCCCATCAACCACGTTTCAAATAAAAAGACCATTAACATTATGTGGGCCAAGAATGGAAAGGAAAATTTTGAACAAGTCAATGACATTCAATGTGTGGGCCAAATAAAAAATGACATAAGGTGCGGGTAGACATAGATATAGTCATTGGTCATAGTGTTGCGCACGCTGAATTTAAGACCCCAATAAGTGTACCCTCCACATTATTAATAATCTTGTTTCGACCAAAAAAAAAAATCAATATCTTGCAACTTGGATCCAATAAAATAATAATGGTAATAACAACAACAACAACACGAGACAAGTTCCTCCAACTCCCTACGTGATGTTTTGGTAATTGGTTAGTTAGGGTGTAATGGGCAAAGAGACAGTCCAAGCATTTCATTTCTGAACATCATGTAAGGAGTAATCGTCTGTTACATTTCTAGATTAACTTACTTAAAGTTATTTACTTTTTATAATGAACGTTTTGTCCTTTAATATATAAATGGGCATCTTTTCAAGAGATCACCAATCCTAATAATGCTTTAATCTAAGCATGCTTAACATTGGAGTTCCAATAAACGCTACCTTCACGTCAAAAGGTACCTCTTTATATTACTTCTAGTTTCACATATATAATTTCAGGAATGTTCTCTTTCTTTTGATGCATAATTCAGTTCATTTTTGTCCATTTGATCATCCTAGAATTCTATTAGGAGCTGTTCTTTATCTAAGCCCATGCCTTGGCAAATAGTTTTCGCTCTTGTCAAATTGGATCATTGCATTGCCTCTAATTTATGCTTGTCTTAAATTAGATCTTGCATAACAGAGGACAAGAGAGTACAGAACAAGGAATGAAATTGCCCATGAAGTGATCTATCACACCCATGTATATGTAAATGTATTGAATTCAAAGACATCCCTGCTTTTATTTGATTGTCAATCTACTTAATAAATCAGTTTATTTCTTATTTCTTTTCTTTCTTTTTTGGATCAAACACTAAATTCACATATCCCCCCACAATTCATGAAAAAGAAAAAGAGCCTCTTCCCATTGGATTTGAACGAATAAAACTTCCATTACAATAAACTGCGGTTACTTCTTAGGGGCAAGCCTGCTCTTGATCTTCTGAACCTCCTTGGTGCCCACCTGGAATGCCTTGGTCAGCACGTTGTCCGGCACCGGCGGGGTGGCGGCGAACAGCGTGACAGCAATTGACTGAGTCCCCGGCAATTGGCTGTTGAAGGCGGCGATGACGGCAGCGGGCACCTTGCCGTTGTTCTTCTGGAAGTGGACAAGGCCTCTGGGGAACACAAAGATTTCCCCTTTCTTGATGGACTTGGAGACCAGGGCGTTGGCGGTGGTTATGAACCCCACGTCCAACTCGCCCTCGAGCACAAACACTATCTCGGTGGCGCGCGGGTGGGTGTGGGGCGGGTTCAGGCCCCCGGGGGCATAGTCGATACGTGAGAGCGAGACGCCGAGGGTGTTGAGGCCCGGGATCTTCTGGACGTTGGCCGCAGTCACCAGCGACCCCATCGAGTTGTTGATCAGCCCCGGCTTGGCCAGTGCCTCGGAGAAGAAGTCCGTCGCGTTAAAGGTCTCCTTGCACGCGAATCCATTGACCTTCACTCCTGCCCATTCAAATCAATAGCCAAAAAAATGTTTTGGTCAGTTCAATCACATTTTCAAAATCAAGGCCAACAATGTAATGAAAATCGTCCTATATTGGAACTAGCTACAGTCTAAACAATTGGTCTATAAATTCAGAATGCCGATCTCTTAATTTACGATAACATGTTTTAGGCCAGAACAAGTTCCTATACTGCAGACCAGCTTGCTAAAGTTCAGAAATGTAGACAAACTTGATGTCCCATACTCTGTTTTAACCAATTAAAGAAGTGGGATGTCGTACAATCATTTGAAATCTGTACTAAAAAGATTCCCGGAGGTACATTGTGATCCCAATGAAAGAAGAGAGCAAATGAAAAGGACAAGTGATGTGATTTGGAGGGCAATGAACTGATGATACGTCAGAAGGAGAAAGGAAAGTGATCATAGCTGCCAAGAACAGTAAAAGGCCATGAAATAATTCGGCATTGGGAAATGCACAAAGCAAAGATAAATCATGACCCAAATGATGGGGTGGTTTGATTCAATTATATCATTTTAATAATGCAATTAGGTGAGAAGATTGGATGCATCACGAGTAAACGCAAGTCAACACATCATTCTTAAGCAACCAAGAAACAAAAATAAAAAATAAAAAATAAAAAATGGTGGGTTCTGTTCAGTCTTTCTTTCTCCTGTAAATCAAACAAAGAAAAGCTCTCTTTCTCTTTTGCGCAAAACCTGACCGGATTCAAGAATTCGTCCCATCATCTAAAAGAGAGAAAAGGAAGAACAGACGGGCAAATACTAATTACCTGAGGCGAGATCAGCAACGCAGACATCCTGAAGGAGGTCAGGGTCGGCAGAAACAGAGGCCAAGGAGACGGCAATGAACACGGCGCAGAGCTTCAAGATGGACGCCATTTTTGCGGGTGGAAAAGGAGTCGCCGACGAGAGAGAGAGAGAGAGAGAGAGAGAGAGGGTGACTTGATAAGAAGGAGCCAAGAAAGGAGGAGTAGGTGTGGAAGTTATAAATAAGTTGCAGGACAGAGCGATTGACAGAGCGATGGGGTTATCTGTATCGGCTAAATTTATAACAAGGAATGAAGCGAAACAGAAAAAAAGAGGAAGGAAAGAGAACCTTGGCGAAGCTAACGGCACCGTTATCCCTCCCTTGTGAATAACGGTGCATTTTTTTACCACTGAGTGCCATTGACATTGCAAATTGGCAACCGGGGACCGTTTCTAGACGGAAATATGGAACGCCATTTCTTTCCTGAAAAAAAGGAAGTAAAACCCATAATAAGAACTAATTAGTGCTGGTGAATTTTTCTTTTTTAACATTTTACCTTGAGATTTGCCCCCAATAGCCATCCTTCTTATCTTCTCACATGAAAAGAATAGGTAGAGGATTTGAATCCCTATTTTTTTGAGAGGTGGGATGGGGATGTTTATTTTTAAGTATGGATTTCGATTTTTACGTCTTATAAATAGATAAGATAAAAGTTTGAGAGTGATTTGAAAGTTAGAATAGCACTGACTACATTTTTTTTAAAATTTTTTTTTTTGAATAACTACTTAAATATTAAACTCATTTGAGTAGTGAATAGAAATTTTACTAGATCTTGTTTCTCGATTAAGTTTGTCGTGTTTTTAATTTGGTATTATTTAGAGTTATTAATAATAGACCACGTCGAACTTGTTTTCTTATTAACTTACCATTTGTAGATGACTTATTTTTTTTTAACTGAATTGAGAAGGCAAAATTTTAAATTTGTATTCTGCTATGTGAATTCATTGTTGTTGCGAATTAGACATTGCCGCGAATGCTTTGAACTAAAGGCGCATGTCAAGCCTTTAGTATCACTTCAAAAACAACACGCTATTGGACATTTGATCAATTAATGATTCAGTTTAATTAGTAAACGATTGCAGGCATTTTATGGAGGAGAGAAATAAACAAAGGTTTGTTTAATTTAATAACTTACTATTAGTGGAGACAACTTCAAAACAACTTACTAAATTCGAAAAAGGAACTGTAATTCCCATATAACAAAAATTATTAATGAAACCCCGGGCGATGGGATTCAAATCCCGCTCAAAATCCTTCCAAGGAAACCGGACAAACAAGTCATCCAGCTATTTACTCTTGGCAAAGCAACGGTGCAGTCATCAAAACGTTTTCCTAAGAAAAACTAGCATGTTGTCGAGAAGGCACTACTATCACGAAAAAGGAAACAAAAGAGTCTCCGTAAAAGCAAAGTTAAAGGCATCGAATCAAGATTCAAGAGGAAGAGAGAGAGAGAGAGAGAGAGAGAAAGCCCAAGACAAAGCCATGGCATTTGGGCCTCCTTGACCCCTTTTGCGTCCGCTGCAATTCTGACCCACATGTCCTTTCGTCCGCAAATCTATGGCATTTCCCTATTTTCACGGGGGGTTGTAGTTGTGCTGCGACTGTCAATAGGATAAGAAAGGGTTCAGAGACCGAGAGAGAAACGTCGTGCCGTTTACGGATGATGTTGCCTTCCTTTGCTCCATCGCATTCTTATCCGATCTTGATTCTGGAGGACTGCAATGCTGTCTTCTAAGACTGCCAAATTCGGCCAACATTTTTTCTTTCTATATTGGTCTTTTCTTTTGGGGTCCTGTTTGTTTTGGATTGAAGTTTGATTCTTGGTTCCCATCTTTTGGTGTCTGGACGGCCCACCTTGGACCCCGAACTGGTTAGGATAAGATGTCTACTTGGTCCGGGGCTGAACTTTTTCCCAAGTCAGTTTTGGAGACACACTTTGTCCGGAGGTAGTATCTTGTGCAATAGTTGCACGGTCGATGATCAGAGTTAATCAAATTGCATGTTCACATGCCAATCTCCTAATTTTACCAAAACTCATCACCATCATCATTACCTTGATCTTCAATTCGATTTCTGCCTTCAATTTTGTGTCTTTGGCCTTCCACTTAGAGGTTGGTTAAGTGACAAATAGTATTTGTTTGACTAATGGATTGTAAATTATCAAGAGCTTGTAATTGATTATTCCATTTCTTGGTAAAAATAACCCATCCGTTTATCCCTTCACTTTTAAGGAGAAAAATTTGCCCATCCAAGAAAAGAAAAGAAGAAGAAGAAAGAACAATTGACAAGTAAGTTTCCACCAAAATTTGCTACTAAGTTGGGATTGAAGGAGATTTCTATCATTTTGGGCGAAGAGAATGGGAATGCACACATGAATTGTCAAAGCTTGATGGGAACTGGAGTCATGTCTACCTACCAATCTTCCTTGCTTCTCAATCCAAATCCAAATAATGCAACTATAATGAGCTTCATAATTCGCCTTGTTGTTCGTCATAATTTTCGTCCGACATAACAAGAGGCAGAAAAATATATCTTCCTCAGCATTTGATCGTTTTTGACTCCTTCAGAAGTGTGCCAGCTAACTTTTATTAACCATCCATCATTGGATCATTGAAAAATGATAATTTTTTCTCGTATTATGCACGATCGTTGCATTACAATCACAATTATTTGTTTATTTGGTAATTAACAAGTATCTTGGAAACTGCTTTGATGAGTGCAAGTGGGTGCCGATCTCCCCTAGTTTGTACAATTGTTGATTGGTAATTTTACACGCTTACCTTACCAAAAAAAAAAAAAAACAAGTATCTCGGAAACACTCGATGACAAGACTCTTATTAATTGCTGATGGAAACATTATTGCATGATGAATACAAACCCTTTGAGTAGAAGATACTAATAGAAGATAACTAATAGCAACATGCTTACTCTTGACTACCATGAAGGCTTTTTAGCAGCTTTCTGCACTATAGTGGATGATATATATGCCGTGCTCCCACAATTATGATAATGCAGTTCGACCCTTTTTGTATATTTTACCATACATGCTTGAAAACTATAGTTTAAATATGAGGATTCGGTTATCGAAAGTTTAAAAATGAAGTATATGAGACTCTATTTTTTTTTTATCCATATTGTTTTACAAAAAATAATAAAAAAGTGGGGCTTCCTAAACAAAAATGAGTTGGCAGACCATATTGATCTTTCAATTTATCCTCGTATTTGTATATAATATTATTAATTTATATCTTGAGTGCTCATGTCTCGATTTATCGTTGCCTCCAACGGCAGCAGTTGACATGAACAACTACCATATCTTATGGGAAAAACTACAAGAAAAGTCACAAACACATTATATTTGTGTCAATTCAATCATAAACATTTTAATATTGCTAATATAGTCCTAAACACTTTGATAATTTGTTAACTTGGTGTTAAACTTTTTAATTGTTCCAATCAGTCATAAACTTTTCGATAATTTACTAATTTGGTTATAAACATTTTAATTAATTATCAATGTAGTTATGTTGGCTAATTTTAGCTTGAAATCACTGGCATGGTAGTCTAAGTATCACTAGCCATCTTATTTGACATACTAGTGCTGATGCAAATTTTTAAATATTTTTTGAACTTTTTATTAATTTTTATTGACTTATTTTACTTTATTTACCTTCTTTCCTTCTTTTTTTCCTTTCTTCTTCACAAGGCTAGTGAGGCTGTCGGCCACGGGGCGATGGTTGCAGGCCTCGCCCATGCCCTCTTTGACCACATCGAGGGTAGGTGAGGGCTGCGATGCCCTCATTATGGATTGCAAGGGCTTGCAACTCCCTCACTAGATTTGGGGACATGAGGGCCATGACACCCTTGCTGTGGCCTACGAGGGCTCACAATGCCCTTGTCAACCATAGCAAGGGTGTCGTGAGCCCTCGCTTGTGGCCGTCAAGGACTTTGTGCCCTAGCCCCTTGATGGGGGTTATTGACGCTCACCCAATTGTCGATGGCCTTGCTAGCCTTGTGAAGGAAAAATAAAAAATCAATAAAAAATTAGAAAAAATTATCCACGTCACTATCGGCCGTGCTGTATAGAACAATAGGTGCTGATTGGACCGCTAAGTTAGTAATTTTTTACCAAAATTAGCTAAAATAACTATATTGGTAATTCATTAAAAAAATTAGTATTAAATCGATATAATTGAAATGTTTATAATTGAATCAGCAAATTGTCAAAATGTTTAGGATTAAATTGGCCAAATTAAAAGGTTTAGAATTGAAATAGCACAAGTACAATAAATTTAAGAATTTTTTTAAAAAAATAATTTTCCCAATCTTACGCGGCTCAAAATGCTCCACTTTTGTTGGCAACCTATGAAGCATCAATACTCCCTAAAAGCCTTCATATCATGTCGGACACTTTAACACGTATCAAACACTCTTCGACACTTGATCAACACGTGTTGAAAAATCTGACATTTGATCAACTTTCCCAACACTCAAGTTTGGAATTCCAACATGCGAATTGGAATTCTGACATTTACGGGATCAATATTAAAATTTTTAGATAAAAGATGGGTGAAAATGCAAATATGTAAAAAGCAAAAAATAATAAAAATAATAAAAGGGAAAAAAAAGAAAAACTAATCTTTTCTTTTCTTCTGACTTACTTCCCATACCTCTAAAGTCTTTTTTCTCTTCTCTTCCGACACACTCTAAAATGCAAGTCTAGACTGTAGATTGCTTCTTCTTTTTTTCTCCAAGTTTTGTGAATTATTGGAATGGAGTTGAATTTGTCAAATTGATCAATGAATGATATTAACAAATGGTGGATTAATATTTTTAGTGTAAATTCATTTCTATGCTCTTATTTATTTATTTATTTAGTTGTGAATTTGAATAAAATTAGTTTGATTGAAATAATCATAAAATGATAATTTATCATGAATATATAAAAATTATATATTTAAAATTGAATGTGTCATCACATGTCGAAATTTTCTGTTTTTATAGAAATAACTTGTCGGCGTGTCGTGTCGCGTTGCATGTCGATGTCGATGCTACTTAGTTGGTAACCTTAATTCACATCCATTTCTTTTAGTTATAATAGCTTCAACGGTTCAAAGCTATAAGCGTATTCGTCTGCGCTCAATGTGTAGATATGTCCTCGCTCAATTTGTGGATTCGGATCATCAACCTTGGGCAATCCCTAGGGCGTAGTAGCAGTCATGGGGCACCTCCTTTTAGCAAATTTATATTTGGTTCAAACAATTCCATCCAGCTCGTTTAGCACTTTCCTCTGACATTTATTTCCTCAATATAATATTTATTCCCTCAATAGCTCCCATTCTTACCCTTTCCTGGGGTTCCTCTATAAAAGAAAACAACGGCAATATCATAAATACTAATTAAATACCATATTTATTCCTTTGTCATTTTACAACTTTAAAGTAAATAAACACGCAGAAAACGTGGTGGCTTTAATGGGACCCCTTTTCCTTCTTTAATCCGCTATGGTGCAATCCAGAATCTTGATGCATTTCTCAATCTTCAGGAAGAGACTCGCGGGTTGACGCCGAAGAGGGTGTAGAGAGATAGGAGATAATACAAGTGAGAAACTTTTGATAGTAGGAAGAGAGATCCGCAACATTGAACATTGCTAAAATAACGTAGTCAACATTGAACATTGTCTCATGACATCTCTCTCCATTCGAGGCCAATAAAAATTTTCTTTAACAAGAGAGAGTTTCTAGTAGCTTCCAAAATGACCGATTAATCCTCTACTATGGGCTCCATTCATAATTGCTTCCCTTAGAGAACTTCTTGGTATGCACAAACAAGTAATTTTGAAAAGGAATCCATCTTGCAACAAGAATTGTTGATTTGAACCCTTTAAACAATTTTTCCAAATCTTCCCAGAGTTTGGATTATCTTCATTAAGCTTCTTGATCATGTCAAAGTCTAAAACCTTCACTTGCATTATGGATAGCTAGGAATGCCGACGGCTTAAGCAACCACCATTTGATTAAGAGTTCTAGCTTTATGTTGATAAGAAAAGTGAAAGTTTGAGGAAACTTTACCTACTTGGCATACCGATTGTTGACTTTATTATGAGTGTTTATGTACTTCAAGGCTTCATGGCCTAAATAGAGAACAAATTGCTTGAACAATAGATGGTGTTGCCAATGATCCAAAGCTCTAATAATAGCATAAACTTCCTTATCATAAGTAATTTTTATGGGAATTATTCAATTTCGCACTAAAGAATGCAATGGGCTTTCCTATTTAGTTAAGAATTGCATCAATTCCCACATTAGAGGCATCACAATTAACTTTATATTTAGAGAGTAAATTATTTTCCACCTCACTAGATGGTCAGGGGTATTCTATGTTTTTGGAAGGATCCAAGGTGATTTTAATTCCATCTTTCTTGAAGGTGTAAGTACTCTTGAATCCATCATGCTTAATTTTCCTATATAGTTGCCATGGCCTCGAAAGGAGCAAATGGCAAGCATCAATGGGGGCAACATCATGCCATACTTCATCATTATATTTTTTTCAATGGAGAATTAAACAAGACATCGTTTATCAATTCTTACCACATTCCTATTGTGAAGCCAAGAGGGCTTGTAAGGTTGTGGGTGTTTTCTCCATCTTGAATTGTGACTTAATTTCCATTATTATAGCCAGTATGTTTTCATAGCTTCCTCCATCAATGATAACATTACACACCTTTTCATGAGAACTGCATCTAGTATACAATATGTTGTTGTGAAGCCATGTAACATTTTCACTAGGAGTAACATTCAAGACCCAACAAAGGATTATAGACTACCCTCAATCTCCATAGACAACTTCATCTCCTAGCTCTAATTCTTCATTGGAGCTAGTCGACTCTTCATGTTTCTTTTCTTCAAGCTCTTCTTCTACTGGAGAGAGACAATCTTACAATTTGGACAATCATAGGCAATATGTCCAAACCCTTGGCACTTGAAACACTTGAGAGAGTTAAAGTGATTGATACTTGATGCTTCATTATTCTTAGGTAGCGACTTTGAAGAGGCTACCCTAGTATTAGAAGTAGAGGCACTCTTACCCTTGGAATACCCCTCTTTGTTCCAAGACCGAGAGCTACTACCATGTGCTTCTTTAAGTTGTCATTCCACCTTAAGTGCAAGTTGACAACATTATTATAAGTCCAACAAGGATGTAGTTATACAACATTACCGATTTCTAGTCAAAGTTCACCAAGGTGGAGAGGGATAGTTCACTCCTCTGGTTGAGAAACATCACAAAGAATTCTGAAGTGACAAATTTTGTTGTATATTCTTCCATGAACAACTCCTTTTATTTGAAATTGTGAAGATAGAGGAAGATATCTTGACAATAGTCCTCTTGTAAAAGTCCCTCTTAAATTCTTTCATCTTTTCCCGAGTTACAATATGGTTTCTTCCTTCACAAGCTCTTTGCATTTTCAAGTGCTCCCACCAAGTAGATACATCTTTTTGAGCTTTATGGCAACTAGCTTCACCTTTCAATCATTTGGTATTTCTTTGTAGTCCACTCTTTTTGCAATGTGTAGTCAATCCATATATTCTTCAAGTTACATCTTTCCTTCAAATTCAAGAATTTCAACCTTCACATAAGAATCTTGTTGAATTCCATGGGGCCTTTGATATTGATGTCATACTGATGTCGAGGAAGTCCTTTCTCACTTGAAGTATGATTTCGACTACCAAAGAAGGGGTTGACATCCTCTTCATCAAAGAGAGCATCTTTTGAATCATGATGCAAATCATCACATTTCAAAACTTCGAAACATTACAAACGCTCTTGTAGTTGTTGCAGTTGTCTCCTAAAATCATCCACCTCCACATCTCATAGGTCTCTTTCTTGAGCTGTAGAAAACTCAACGTTTGGTCTATGTCAATGACAACTAATCATTGAATCTTGCTCTAACACCAATTTGATGCTAGAGAGAGTGTAGAGAAGTAGGATGTAATACAAGTGAGAAACTTTTGATAGTTTACTCGCCGCCAGTATTAATCGACCTAAGAGATAAGAGCAATACTTGCCATCCGTAGGTAATCAACCTAAGGTATAAGAACAAAACAAGAAAACTTTCTCGTTCTCAAGCCAATCATCTCAAGCCAATCATCCAGCTTGGAAGCTTGGATGATTAGGGCCACCAAGGGCAAAAATTTGGAGGCGAAACTCCTCAAGTTGTCTTTCCTAGCGACAATCTAGTGCATTTGGATGGAATGTAATGAAGACAATTTCAAAACAAGTCGATTGAGCCTTATCTTTTGTTGGCTAGGAATCGAAAGATTGTAAGAGGTAGGGCGTCATTCTACAAAAAATGTAGGCCTTCCCAAGCAAATGTTTTATTGGCTATTGTATGGAGGCTTCCTTCCTCCATCTTCTCGCATAGTTAGTCTCTTTGTAATGCTAGGGAATTCCCCTATGTTTTTGTACCTCATTTGATCAATGATATTCGCATAATTACACATAGACAAAAAAAAAAACTTCCAAGCATTAGTAATTACCAAGACTAATTGGAAAAACAAAAAGACTAATAGGAACGACAAAACTAGTTTTAATAAACAAACAACTACAATTATATAAGGATTCTAGGAACTTAAACAACATTTACTAGACTTTAAAATATGAGAAATAAGCATAGTTGATTATAGATCTCCAAGTTTTACTAGTTCCAAAGTAGCTTAATTAATGGACTTCAAGGAGTGCTGCGGCATCATAGCCATCGCGAAGGCCCTAACGAACCCTGCTCACTCTTCAAGAAAGTTGAATTGTGGGGAAAGAAAAAAGAAAAGAAAAAAAGAAAGGAAAAGTAAAAATTCAATAAACAAAATAATTTTAAAAATTTTAAAAATTGCAAAAACCGTCTACATTAATATTGACCGTAATCATGGGATTGCCAACGTCAACCATACTGCGTAGGACACGATTAGCGATTTTCGAGAAAAAGGGCTACATTAGACAATAGTCAAAATGTTTATGATTAAATTGACCATATTGAAAAAATTCAGGACTTATTAGGCTGTCGTATAATAGTTTTAAGACTTTTTAGATGATTATCCCTTCTAATATGTCCCGACCAATTTATGTATGTATGTATAGCAACACCACAACGATTTAAACCTACGGCTCATCGGCTTCAAT
The DNA here is from genome assembly GCA_014182845.1 of Corymbia calophylla. Lineage (NCBI taxonomy): Eukaryota > Viridiplantae > Streptophyta > Magnoliopsida > Myrtales > Myrtaceae > Corymbia > Corymbia calophylla. Next base: position 12,569,252 of record CM024700.1, read on the forward strand.
TTGAAAAATCAAATGAGCATGACGAGATAAAAACAAAGATAGAATCAGCTTCAACGTGCGGTCCTCTAGAGTTCACACACTGCCAAAGTCTCTTTCTTATACCAGACGCAAGCTCGAGGGATTGCTGGATCGTGTCAAATTTTCCAGCCATTTCAAAACCCACATGCAATCTCGCCATCGATCTGGTGACGCGAATATGTAACACGGTCGCCTCAAGGTCGTTTTGGCCTGTTGCTCGTACTTCAAAAGATCCCCTCCACCAACAGCACTATTGAATTAGTTTGGTCCTCGCAGCCGCCGCTAGTCTATGCTTGTAGGAAGACTCTGCCCGACAAACATTCAATTTTAAAATCACATCTACTTTACCATTCCTTCGTTTAATACTAGAAAGGGAAAATGCTAACGGAAGCCCTCGTATTGGTACCGCCGTGTCCGGCGACCATTTGACTTCGGGTGCGCATTTTTGCTGTCGGGTAGGGGTGCTTTCATGCCAAACACCAATTTCCCCCGAATTAAGCCATGCGAATGGTGAAATAGACTTAAAATTCCCGATTGCATGGCCAAGAATTTCTTTGTGGAATTTGAGAGAGACAGAAAAGAGAAATTGTGAATCCAGTTCGAGAAACTGAGTGAGTCCTTGAAACAATTGAAGTTTGGAGTGAGTTTCTCGACTTGGTTTCGATGGAATCAACGGCGAGCTCGCGTCGGATGGAACAAGAGGAAGATGGATCCAATGCAACGCAGTTTCTATGCGATGATCATTTTTATTTATGGCGAATTTTCTTTTGTTTATCTATTTTTGTGGGAATTCACATGCATTTGAAATCCTTATTCATGCTGTAGCTCATGAAAATCCCTCGATTTAAGCCCTATATCTCTGAAAAAAAGAAGGAAAACTCGAATATACTTTCGCTGAGAAAATTTTCTCCTAAACCTATTATACGATGTCCAATTTAGTTTTAAACATTTTAATTATACCAGTTTAGTTGTAAGCCTGTTAAGAATTTATCAATTCAATCTTAAACTTTTTAGTTGTGATACTGTATTTCTAAAGCTTTTGAAATTTATTGATTCAAAACTAAATCTTTTAATAAGTTGCTAATGTAATCTTTTCGATTAATTTTGGTTGGAAATCGCTGATGATGTGGTTCAATTATTGCCAGCCGTTTTACATGGTATGATCAGACTTGCTGTGGACAATGTTTAATTTTTTTTTTAATTTTCGAATTTTTATTAATTAATTATTTTATTTTATTTTTTCGGCCTCACTAGCCCTAGGGCGAGGGCCATGATGCCCTCGTTGTGGCCCATGAGGGCTTGTGATGCCCTGACCTAGGGGATGATGAGGGTCGTTGGTGGAGTTCGTTGGCCTTATGAAGAAAAAGAGAAAATTAAAATTAAAAAATTATTTATGACAGCGCCAACTACATCATATAGGATGATTAGCACTGATTGGATTGTCACATCAGTGATTTTCAGTCAAAATTAGCTGAAAATACTATATTAGCAATTCATTAAAATATTTATAACTAAATTGACAAATTCTCAAAAGATTTAGAACTCAATTGACGCATTTAAAAGATTTAGGACAAATTGGCCTCTGTACGAAAGGTCTAGAATTAAATTAGCACAATTGAAAGGTTTAAGACTAAGTTTGCTATCATACAATAGGTTTATGACTTTTTTGACAACTTTCCCTACTTTCCCAACACTTGTCACATGCAAGGAGGGGGAAGGGTCAATGGGAACCCCGGGGTACGCTGTAGGGTATCTTGAGAAAAGTCCTACTTTGAGGGCTCACTCGAGAAAGGGAATCCAACCTAAAGTTTTCGGTGGAAATATTTTCTAATAACAATAATAATTAATAATACCAACAGCGACAAAACTCGAAGAGGAAACTTCGCCCCAAGTTAGACTTCGTTTAAATATATAAAAATGACCCTTGTTATTGCAATGACCATGGCGATTATTCTAGGAAAGATTCCACGTGCATAGTTTTGACAAAACCCTCACGAACTTGTCTCGTTCACTTATTGATCAGCATCATGAAAATGTTAATTTTCATGATGCTGATCAATCGCATTGCTTCACTCCAACCTCTATCCATCCATAGCAAAGGTGACTTTCGCATGCGGGTTCTCTCTTCTCTCCATGCAATCGATTCTTGCATCTTTTGCCCTCGAAATGAATCAACCTCCGAAACATTGATGAACTTTGCCATTTGCTAGACTCGAAAATACGAGGTCGTGCTTGTTAGGATTCATTGCATAATCACAAGAAAATAGAGAGCAAAAGCGAGAAAGAGAATTCGAGACACACGGTCTTATTCTAGTTCATCCTTATACTAGGGCTATGTCCAATTGATGATTCAACTTTAATTAGCATTTTACACCTCTCTGTCACATCCCTTAATTACAAGAAAAAGAGAATATATATATTTAGTATTTATTCACGGGCTCAAGCATGACCTCTTTACCTTTCTGTCGATGAGGAGTATAAATCACACCCTAACAATGTTCATCTTGGCACATCATGTTTAGGCCATTGACAATGACCGAGGAGATTATTCTAAGTGAAGATTCTACTTGTTTGATATGACAATCTCATCCTTAGACAAATCCCTCACAAACTTGTCTTTTCCACTCATTGATTGACCATTGATAACATTGAAAAGCCTGGGTCCATTCCGGGTGGTCTGCAAGCGCTTCAAAGGAGAGTCTTCAATTATAGTTCACGTATTGTGTTATGACTTGACCGACCATAGATACAAGGCTAAGAGCGAGCTAGCGAGGGAACAGCGAGGTAAAATGCCGGAGACATGCCTGGTTGAACGACATGAGGATCAGGGCAACCACGGGCAATGATCTCTTGCTTCCCTTGTGAATGCAGCACGAGATGATAACGATTTAACAGTCGCATTAGAGCAATGGGATCAAATCCTGGGATTTGACACAAACATGCATGGCAAAGAAAGCTTTGCAAGCCAGTACATCACCTAAAATGCAGCACTGCTGCATCATATGGCGTGTCCGCTGTGTGAGTGGCAGCACAGAGCGGGAACGTAAGCTTTCGTGCATGCCTGCATCTGTGCATGCATAGACTGTGCGTGCAGCACGCATATGCGTGGTTGTCCGTCTGCGTTTCCATGTTAGGGCACATGTGCATAGGCGTGTCCATGTGAACGCGCGCGCGAGAGAGAGATGGAGAAGAATTCCATGTCGGAGTGCCTGTATTCCACCAGAAAGATTCGTTCTTGTCCTAATTCTTCCATTTCATCAACGCATAATCCATCATTATGCTGGCTAGGGGTGAGCAAGGTTTTAGGGTAACACCTGAAACTTGAGAACTGAACTAATGGGAGTATGTCCGGTTTCAAGTTTCAAGATATGCACAGTAGGCTTCAAGTTCCAAAAATTGGGGAACCTGTGTTGATGTGTAGGTTCCAAATTCTAGGTTGGTCGAGCTTGAAACTGGTAACCTAAAATCTAGAACAAGTTTTTGTGTTTTTCTTAGTGTATGTTTTTGTGCGATCTTGCGGTATTTCATGGCGCTCGATGATGAGTATATAATTTGGAACTACTAGTTTGAGCTACCATTTTTATGATTGAGACTTTTACTTTGTTAATATTTCACATTTTGTGTGTGTCTAAATCTAAATTATGGTTAATGAATTGTACCAACAAGTAATGGCCATTAAATGTGATAATTCGTTACAATCATTCAAATAATAATACTGGTGGAATCTGAGTAGACCTTGGAACCGACCTTATAACCTATGACAAGATAGGTTCCATGTTCCAAGCATGTAGAGTAGATTTTGGGTTCCAAAAAATGAGGAACTTGTTCCAATAGATCAGTTCTAGGTTTCAAGTAGAACCTACATGGAACCTGGAACCTCTTGCTCCAAATGTTGGCTGCCGGTCAAATACGTTCGGAGACGTCAGCCTGAGTTAGGCGACCGAAGAACTTGGAAAGGCAGGGAAAACAACAGAGTTTGGTGAGTGTTGGAGAAGATGAATATCCTGAGCCGCGGCGGGACAGCGTGTTCCCCTCCAAATAATCATCCTCCTAATAAAAACTTCAATTGTTGCGAACAAGAAGAATAGACGTTTAACGAATTAAAGAAATTACCCCGTTCATTTTGTTGCATTTAACTGACCCTTACTAAATCTCCAACCTGTCACAACACCGATGATCCAAATGACAATCGCTTTCTGTTCAATTTGCCACGCGCCGCAAAAGTAATTAGATTCGATTTCACGCGAAAAGTTAAGTCGATATATCATCGGCCGACTGAATATATTATCTAACAATAACACTGTAGAAGGTCAGCAATGTACTTAGGCTCTTGGCAGACAACCATTTGATGATTCTTATATACACAAGGGACAACGCTGCAGCAGCTTGACCCTGGTGCTCATCCAATGAGCAAGATCAAGATAAAACAAGGAGAGAATAAGTTCCGGCGTGCGGTCCTCTGGATTTGACATTTGCCATAGTCTCTTTCAATACCAAACGCGAGCTTAAGGGAAATCGCAAATTGCGTCTAATTTAATTCCGACCATTTCAAGATCTTCCTGCAAGCTGGCCGTTGATATGGCGAGGGTGAATCTATAGCCGCATCCGACCAAAGAATGAGAAGAATCTGTAGCGGTTCACGTTAAGGCTGTCTGCCCGTCCAACAGTCAACTGAAATCACGTGAGTCGTAATCGCTTTAGAGGATTACATCTACTATTCCTGCGTAATAACGAGGGAGAGTTCTGAAAGAATAGCTGGATCGGACGTCTCCTCTTGAAAGATCTAGTGCCGATGAAAGAAACGCGGGAGGCGTGGGGAAATCGACACTGTCGAACCACCGGAGCCACCAGAAAAAGAAGGCCGACGAACCTTAAACTAAATGCCGTCGCCGGTGCCGACAAATATCTCAAACACCATCCTCACTGCCACTCTTATTCTTACAGTCGTGAGTACGGCGCCGACACTTGCTCCATCCTTCAATGAGCGCTTATCACGATCTGATGACACCACTTGTTCTTTGGTCACGGATATGGGATTGATGCTATCTCTAAGAGACTGCAGTATAAATAACTGTGGATGAACATGATGGGTTAATCGCTGTAAACGGTGTTATTGAACCGTAAAACGGGGTTATTGAACCGTAAAACGGGGTTCGGAGTGAAAATGCCTTCGACCGTGGGAAATAAAATGACATTTATGGTAAGATTTATCTCTCCTTTTGGATTTTCAAAAATAAAAATGAAAGAGAAAAAGGATAAATCGTTTAGTTAAGGAGTCAAATGGTCCATTTTCCAGGATAGGGGGATTTGAACCCTCATGATATGTAAAGTCGACCGATTTTCCTCTTGCTATGAATTTCATTGTTGTCGGTATTGACATGTAGATTATGACTCCATTCCATTGTGGATTTAATACAAGTGTTTTAACGTTTGATTCGATTTGATGACACAACATGTTATGTCATGCAGGTGTCTTGTAACATTTATTTTACAAGCCCGACAATGGAATAGTAAGTATATAGTTTAGTATGTTAAATAGAAGTGATCAGTTTTGGGATAAATAGATTCACAACCAAGAGCCTAAAATCTATTTGTTAGAATGAGTCCCCCATTGTTGGAATCGGAACCAAACCGATCAACCCTATAACCGACTTGGAACCGAATCAAACCAACCTAAGAATGTACCTGCTTTTTTTATATTATTTATTCCGTTTCATTTCTAATTTAATTTCTCTATCACACACATTATTTTTGCAAAAGTTGTCAATTAGGACACTGTCATTGCAATTGGGATGCTCAACCTTATTGGTTTTTGCAAAAGTTCTCAATTAAGAGATTTGTATGGTTTGGTTATGAACCGGTTCAAGGCCACGAATCGAAAATTGAACCCAATTTTTTTTTTTTTTTATACTGGAACTTAATCGATCCCTGTGTGAACCCACTTGGTCTGACCAGCTCGGTTCTGTTCCCGGGTTGAGCTACTTTGGCTTTGGTTGCACACCTTTAGTGTTCACGTGCAAAGGACAACATTCACCAATAAAAGTAAGAAAAAAGCAGCACGGCATATAAATTTAATTGACAAACGAAACACCGATTCTATCCTTCACAGTTGACTCATTAGACCTTGTTCACATTCAGTTTCTTTTTTTTTTTCTCTCTTTTAAACAAATTTCACTATACAAATGAATTCAGTTTCTTATTTTTATTTTTATTTTCCAAAGTAGATGATGAATTGCCTTCCAATAAAAGAGTGGCGGCCTAATGATTGGGGAACTACTTATTGTTCTTCCATGAAATTTAACAATTCTTTGTAATCGGACAATGATGATGCACCAACTTTAACAAAGACTATCATTTTTGTCTCCCCATGACGTTGCCAACAGGCTAGCAGCAAGTATGGTCGGTCCATCCACCAATTCATTTTTGCTCAGATAACATGTTGAATATTGAGCCTGCGCTTGTTTCCCGGGATAGTGTAATGTCGTCGAGGCAGGCTCTCAGTCATCAGACAAGTGGAGCATCGGGGTGCGATGTTCGTCGAATTAAACTAGATTATCTAACCGCCTCCAAAAAGAAAAATGTCTACTACAGGTCAAAACAAGTCATAAAGAAAGCTCAGTAAGGAATCTATTCTTCCTAAACTTAAGATCAGACTCTTATAGGTGAAACAAAGGCATGTGCGTAAATTTGGGAGGGCAATGATGAACCGACGGGTGAGCCAGTGGGGCTCATCGCCCTCCTACCGGCTTATTGCCCTGCTGATCAATCAATACTTAGATGCAGTTTCACAAGACATATGTTGTCATCTATGAGATTTCATACAGACTTTCGAGGTTTTGTCCCCCCTCACCCCCTTCCCGAGCTAAAAACTGTAAATTCTTTTTGTCTCGCCTTGTCTGGGCTAGGTTTCTGTGAGCGCCACTACTAAGGAGGGATGACTTTAGATAAAGGTTGCGTTTATTTTGTGAAAATGAATGGTTTAGAAATTATTTGCTAAAAATACTTGCTGATATCGTTTGAAATAATTAGTTAATTAAAAATATTTTCATTAATGTCTAAATATTTTCGAGGGCAATGAAAACATTTTTCATTCATTCATTTTCATAGATGATACAAGTGATAATTTTTTTAGAAAATATTTCTCAAACCATTTATTTTTCATGAGGCAAACACACCCTGATTCCGCATATGTAACTAAACATATTTCAATCATGCACCATCTTACGAATAGGCGATTTGAATCTCGACTTAGTTGAGGGAACCAAACCAATCACGAAGCTTTAACAAATCATTTGAAAGCCACAGTATAGATCCGAGGCGTGATATGCATTGTGATTGGCTTGATTTACTAGTCTGTCGAATCTACATGTCGACTTCACCCTGAAAAACACGTCACTCTCTCGAGAAATTCGATCGTCGCCATCCTTCAATCAAAAAAAAAAAAAAAAAAAAAATTGCGGGTGAAAGAAAGAACTTCTTAAATCTCTATGTTCTGGAAACGATACTGTTCTAGTGCAAAAGTCACAGCCTTCCTCTTGCATTATATAATGTGTGGCCAATCCAAACGTCGTCCTTACAATTTGTCTGTTCTTCATCTCTTAATTATAAAGTGGTGCTGGTCGTGTAATAAAGCTTATAAATAGGGGTCTCTTGGTTTCGCGAGTTAGTGAAGCTGGTCATATTTGCTTTGTCCACCCCCCTGCTGCATCCATGGGCCTGGTAATCAGATCGTCTCCTTCTCCATGACTAAGATATATTTCGGCAGTTTCTCTCTGTCGATCTTCTTCGTAACTGTCGATGTTGTTTTTATCTTCTAACTTTCTCCCATCTTGCGGCATCTTGATCGCAGAAAATCGTGATAAAGTTCATCATCAAGTGCAAGAAAGACAAGAAACATTTAATGACAGCAGTTGCCAAAATCGAAGGTATAATCTCCCTGTGCTCGCCTTGCCGGAACCGGCTTGAACTTGAATATATGTAGTCGTGAGTGAATTCGCCTTCCTGATTTCTTGCTAGTCGTTCTCTAGCGAATTGATGACTTGATTATCGAAGGGGAAGAATGTACGAATTCATGGTTTTGCAACATTAATGTGCAGGTATCACCAGTATAAAGATAGACATTGACAAGGCAACATTAGAAATCATAGGAAACGTGGATCCGGTGTGCATTGTCTTGTCTCTGAGAAAGAAATGTGGAATATGCGCGGAGATCGTATCAGTGGGACCAGAAAAGCCTCCGGAGCCTAAAAAAAAGGAGTCTAAATGCCCTAAAAAATGCACTCCGCCGTGCTCTAAATGCCCTGAACCGTGCCATTCTAAATGCAAGCCACCGTGCCCTAAATGCCCTGAACCATGCCATTCTAAATGCAATCCACCGTGCCATAAATGCCCTGACCCATGCCTTTCTAAATGCACTCCACCGCCCCCTCAATGCCCTGAACAGTGCTCTCTTGACCCTTGTCGTCCTAGTCATTGCGATTACAATCGAAACCCCTGCCCTTTCCTTTGAACAATGGCTCGGCGTTGGCTACCTTTTGCGAAGAGGCATGTGTTTCTTCTGTCAAATTCCGGCGGGACTGGACAAATAAAAGGGATCGTCCCTTGCCAAATGGTTATTGTCTTTCCATGATGTTTGTTTCCCAGCAAAGTTCGTCCCCATGCCTTGTAAAGGATTGTTTATCATATGGCGATCAATTTTAACGCAGCTGTCATTGACTTATCGATGTAACATGACTGAATTTGTCCATTTGTTCAATCGTTGTCACGCTCAACAAACAGTAGTCACTGACATCGCTAGAGTCTTGCAAAAAGTACACCGGTACGTAGGAAGTGGCCACTGTACTAGGGATTTTAAAAGGGGAAGAAAGCAACAAAACAAGATCAAAGGTTGCTTTAGGTTCTCACCTTCTCGATCTAGGTTTTAAATCCGCGAAAATTGATGGTCAAACTTTCATCAATTGAAATGAGATCAGACTTTATCCATCTTATTCCATGATGTCATTGGTTGATCCCTCCTTCCACTTCCGTACTTCTCCTCCATGTCTTCTAATTGAAATTTTTACTAATCCGAAACCCTATACACAAACTCTCTCTCTCTCTCAACTGATTTTTTGGACGAAAAAAAGCCCTTGTCCCACGTCAAGATGTGGGCAAGTGACTGTTGGGGCGGTACGCTTTGCGGGGTATTTTGAGAAAAGTCTCACGTTGGGGGCTCTTTTGAGAAAACTTTGCCACCAGAAAGGAAAACAAAAAGAACGAGTTATTGCAATGACCATGGCGATTATTCAAGTGAAGATTCCACTTGCATATTTTGATAAGCTCATCCTTGCACAAACCCTCGAACTCGTCTTGTTCTCTTACGGATTAGCATCATGCAAGCTTACAAATAGGTTCATATGTTTTTACAAAAGACAAGGTAATTTGGCATTCATGTGCTCTCTTTTCTCCATGCAATAAGTTCTTGCATTTTTCCCTCAAAATCTATCAACCTCCAAGACATTGATGAATTTTGCCATCTCATTGTTGTTTTGCCTCGTAATCACACAGGAAATTGTAATGAAGTTAAGCATTTAACATGGAGAAAGAGCAAGCAGTCAAACTCGGAGGTGTGAGGTCGTGCTCATCTTAGCACATCATATTTTAGTCATTAACGATGATCTTGTCGATTATTCTAAGTGAAGATTCCACTCGCTTGATATGATAAGCCCATCCCTAGACAAATCCCTCGCAAACTTGTCTTATTCACTTATTGATTGACCATTAAAAACGTTGAAAAAGCTTGCCATGCGGGGTCATCTGACTACTGGTTAAAAAATAAGATCCTTCCAATTTAGTTCTCATTAGGGGTTAGGACTTGACAGACTATAGTCTATAGATATAAAGTTAGAGCGAGCTAGCTTGGGAACAGACAAAAAAATGCTACAGACATACCCTTTGGATTAGCAGAAGGATCATGCGACCAGGGGCAATCAGCTTAGTTCTTACTCGTCACTAGTAACTGCACTGTCACTTCCTCTGTGAATGCATCATGAGATCAAAACGATTAACAATTCTGGTCGGGGCAACGACAATGATATCCTAGGATTTGACACAGGCGAGTAGGCAAAATCTTATGGATGATTCAAAAGGGGGAATTCAGAGCTAGGGCACCCCGCAGGAAAAGAAAGGAAGTGTTCAAAGTCAATACATCACCTAAAATGCAGCAGTACTGCGATGTCCGGCATTACCGCATTCATTTTGTTGCATTTAACCCATCATTACTAGATCTCCAACCTGTTACAACACTAATTATCCAAAGGATGAATGGTCCGGTTCAACTTGCTTCGTGCTGCAAAATGAATCAGATTCAACTTCACGCAAAAAGTTAAGTTGATGAATTATACGTTGACTGAGCATATTAACTAATACGAGCAATGTGATACGGTCGGCAATGTACTTGGCTCTCAGTAGACAATTATTAGATGATTCTTATATAAACAAGGAACAACCCGACAATAGTTTGACCCGAGGGCTCATCCGCTTCAATTTGAGAATTAAATGAACGAGATACGATAAAACAAAGCGAGAGAATCAATTCCAGCGGTGTGGTCCTCTAGATTTGACAATTGCCGGAGTCCCTTTCCACATACCAAACGCAAGTTCCAGGAAATGCTAATCGCGTCTACTTTAATTCACGTAATTTCAAGATCTCCATGCAGACAGGCTATCGAGCATGGAGCGGTCACGTCAAGGCTGTTTGACTTTGCTGCTCGTAACATCAAAGATGCCCCCTCCCAATTGCAACAATATAGTTTTAGTTTTTTCTTAGCAGGCGCGTCTATTCTAAGGTGACGGAGAGTTTCCCTTCTGATTGTCGACGAAAATCATGTGAATTTTAATCCCGTAAAGGAATAATTTTCACTGTGCCTTCATTACAATAAAGGAAAGTTCTTAAAAAGAATCCCGAGATTGGATGCGTTTTCTCAAAAGACCTCCCCCGAGAAGGACATTCCTCAAAATACCTCCCGATATACCACCACGTTCCAATTATCCCCCTACCTCATCACCAATGATATAACAGTTTCCGGGGACCAGGTGACGTCACGCGGCCATTTCTTGCTGGAGGGTGGGCACATTTTTCATGTCAAAGAAGTAACTTCTCACGACTCAGTGATGTGATTGTCAAACTAAACCCTAAATTCCCAATTGCTTGGCCAACTAAACCCTTTGTCGAATTCGAGAGAGAAGAAAAGGAAAATTGTGAATCCATCCAGAGCATCTGAGCAAGTTCTTCAAACGATTGAAGTTTAGAGCGAGTTCACAAACAGGGTTTCAATGGAACCAATGGCGAGTAGCGTTGGGTGGAACAAGAGAACGCTCATCCAACCTACGCAACTTCTACATTATGATTGTTTTTGGGCAAGTTTGGTTCTGCTTATCTATTTTTGCGGTAATTCATATGCACGCGAAGTCTGTATAAAAGAATAGAAAAAAATGCAAGAGTGCATTTGGAGACACATGACTGGTGGAACTTGAGCAGACCTTAAAACCAATACTATAACCTATGACAAGATAGGTCCCATGTTCCAAGGTATGCAGAGTCGGTTTCTGGTTCCAAAAAATGAGGAACCTATTCCAACAAATCGATTATAGGTTCCAAGTGAAACCTATATGGAACCTAAAATCTCTTGTTCTTAATGTTGGCTGCCGGTCAAATACTTTCGGAGACGTCAGCCTGAGTCAGGCGACCGAAGAACTAGGCAGGGAGAACAACAGAGTTTGGAGAGTGTTGGAGAAGATGAATATCCTGAGCCGCTGCGGGAGAGCGTGTTCCCCTCCAAATAATCACCTCCTAATAAAAACTTCAATTGTCGCGAATGAGAAGAATAGACGTTTAACGAATTAAAGAAATTACCCCGTTCATTTTGTTGCATTTAACTAACCATTACTAGATCTCTCACCCGTCACAACACCAATCATCCAAATGATGATTGCTTTCTATTCAACTTGCCGTGCATCGCAAGAGTAATTAGATTTGATTTCACGCAAAAAGTTAGGTCGATATATCATCGGCCGACTGAATATATATTATCTAACAATAACACTGTAGGAGGTCAGCAATGTACTTAGGCTCTTGGCAGACAACCATTTGATGATTCTTATATACACAAGGGACAACACCACAGCAGCTTGACCCTGGCGCTCATCCAATGAGCAAGATCAAGATAAAACAAGGAGAGAATAAGTTCCGGCGTGCGGTCCTCTGGATTTGACATTTGCCAAAGTCTCTTTCGATACCAAACACGAGCTTAAGGGAAATCGCAAATTGCGTCTAATTTAGTACCGATCATTTCAAGATCTTCCTGCAAACTGGCCATTGATATGGCGAGGGTGAATCTATAGCCGCATCCGACCAAAGAATGAGAAGAATCTGTAGCGGTTCACGTTAAGGCTGTCTGCCCGTCCAACAGTCAACTGAAATCCCGTGAATCCTGCGTAATAACGAGGGAGAGTTCCGAAAGAATCCCCGGATCGGACGTCTCCTCTTGAAAGACCCAGTGCCGATGAAAGAAACGCAGGAGGCGTGGGGAAATCAACACTGTCGGACCACCGGAGCCACCAGAAAAACGACGAACCTTAGACTAAATGCCCGTCGCCAGTGCCGACAAATATCTTAAACACCATCCTCACTGCCACCCTTATTCTTACAGTCGTGAGTACGGCGCCGACACTTGCTCCATCCTTCAATGAGCGCTTATCACGATCTGATGACACCACTTGATCATTGGTCACGGATATGTGATTTATGCTATCTCCAAGAGACTGTAGTATAAATAACTGTGGATGAACATGATGGGTTAATCGCTGTAAACGGTGTTATTGAACCGTAAAACGGGGTTCGGAGTAAAAATGCCTTCGACCGTGGGAAATAAAATGACATTTATGGTAAGATTTATCTCTCCTACTGGATTTTCAAAAATAAAAATGAAAGAGAAAAAGGATAAATCATTAAGGACTCAAATGGTCCTTTTTTTCAGGATAGGGAGATTTGAACCCTCACGATATGTAAACTTGACAGATTTTCCTCTTGCTATGAATTTCATTGTCATTGGTATAGATATGTAGAATAGAACTCCATTCCACTGTGGATTTAATACAGGTGTTTTAACGTTCGATTCGATTCGATGACACCAACATGTTATGTCATGCACGTGTCTTGTGACATTTATTTTACAAGCCCGACAATAGGACAGTAAGTATATAGTTCAGTATGTTAAATAGAATTAATTGGTTTTGGGATGAATAGATTCCCAACCAAGAACCTAAAATCTATTTGTTAGAATCATTCCCCCATTATTGGAATCGGAACCAAACCGGTCAACCCTAGAACCAACCTGGAATCGAACCGAACCAAACCGATCCAAAAACAGACTTGCTTATATTATTTATTCTGTTTCATTTCTAATTTAATTGCTCTATCACACACATTATTTTTGCAAAAGTTGTCAATTAGGATACCGTAATTTCAATTGGGATGCTCAACCTTATTGGGTTTTGTAAAAGTTCTTAGTTAAGAGACTTGTATGGTTTGGTTATGAACCTGTTCAAGGCCATGAATCAAAAATCGAACCCAATTTTTTTTATTTTTATACTGGAACTTAATAGATCCCCGTGTGAACTGACTTGGTTGAGCCACTTTGGTTGCACACCTTTAGTGTTTACGTGAAGGAGAACATTCACTAATATATAGTGGCCTAGGAAGAAGTATGTCTCCCTAAGGCTGAAGGAGGACTTGGGGTGAGGAAGCTAAGGGAGAGCAATAGAGTTGCTATGATGAAACAAATATGGTTATTGTTTACCGACAAAGAATCGCTTTGGTGTAAGTGGATCCATGCAACTTACTTAAAGCACAAGAACTTCTGGACCATGTCTACACCGACAACTTGCTCCTGGGCTTGGAGGAAAGTTCTTGCCTTGCGACATGATATTCTTAGCTTAGTAAGATAGCGGGTTGGCAATGGATGCTTGGTTTCGCTCTAGTTTGATCATTGGCATCCTCTAGGTCCGTTGAATGTGTTTTTCTCTAACTCCTTCATATACCAATCTGGCCTTACTAGGGATGCAAAGGTGGCGAACCTCTTCTCATTGGCGGGGGTCACTGTCTTTCAACATCTCCAAAGCTGGTCACATCCGATTCCGCTCCTCAACAATAGCCCGGACGTGTTTACTTGGAAGCCTCTCTCATCGGGTGAGTTCTCGACGACCTCGGCTTGGGAATCTACTAGGAATCGGGCTCTGCGAGTCCATTGGTCTTCCTTAGTGTGGCACAAATCGATAGTGCCAAGGCATCAATTTTTACTTTGGTTGATTGCTAGAAACCGCTTACCTACCCAAATATTCCTCCTTTCGCTTGGGAGGATTTCTAGCGCTGTGTGTGCCTTTTGTAATTCTAGTCTGGATACTATTGATCACCTATTTTTTGAGTGCCACGTAACGCATGCTCTTGCTGTTTTTTGGGTGGACAAGTGCAATTTGGCTTGGCCAGGAGGATCATGGAGTCATATCATGGTTTGGGCCAGTAATAATTTATATGGTAAAGGCTTCCAGAAGGAAATATCCAGGTTCTCATTTGCTACTCTTTGTTATGTTATTTGAAAGTCTCATAATGATGTCTTATTTCAGAGTAAAGTGGTCTCCATTCCTTCAATGAAGCATTATATCTTCAAGGTTGTCAAGGACAAGGTGTTGTCTGGGCCGTTGGTTCAAGACAATATGGTGAATAGACGTCTTTAGAGAGCGTGGGGTTTAAGTGCCTCCATTTTTGTTGGTTAAGTCTTTTTGTGATATTCTTCTTGGATGTTGTTTTGATTTGCTACTTTTAGTTATTTTCGGATTGCGGCATCTTTCCACTTAGTAGGTCTAAGCTGAGTGCAAATTGGAGCCATCATCCGTTAGTTTGTATAGTTGATGGTTGGCATTTATACAAGTTTACCTTAACAAAAAAAAAAAAAAAAACATTCACCAATAGAAGTAAGAAAAAAGTAGCACGGCATATAAATTTAATTGACAAACAAAACATTGATTCTATCCTTCACAGTTGACTCATTAGACCTTGTTCACATTCAATTTCTTTTTCTTTTTTTTCTCTTTTAAACAATTTCACTATACAAATGAATTCAGATTCGGTCGCATCGACTTGGGCTGCTCTTTGTAGGAAATCTCACATTGTCCCTTGGTCTTCTTTTGTGTGGAATAAGGCCATTGTTCCTAATAGGGGCGTCAAATGGGTGGGTCGGGTCGGGTTTGGGTCGGGTCGAAAATGGTCCGACCCACATCGACCCATTTAACCCGTTTTGACCCATTTTCATGCAATGTAAATTTGATAACCCACCCGACCCGACCCATACCCAACCCATACCCGACCCATATTACCAACACATATTAATATTTAACTTAATTTAAGAAAATCTACTCTCACTTATTTAGTCCACTTTAAACTTTTCACATATAAATTATTTGAATAAAAATTTCACATCAAATTTATAAAGTAAATTAAATAATAAAAAAATAGTAAATAAAAAAATGTGGATACCTCTAAATTGAAATAGTTTGAGGAAAATAATTTTAAAAAAATCGATTTTTTAATTATTGTTGAGTGAACCTCATCGGATTGGCAACGGAGGGTATAGAGGAAGGGGATAAAAGGAGAGAGATGATGAGTCTACCTAAAAACTCACTCAAGCCATATTTGATCCATATTTAACTTTCACTTGACCTATATTTGACCCATATTTAACTTTCACTTGACCTATATTTGACCCATTTAACTAAAAGTGGGTCATAATATGGGTTTATGACCCATATTGACACCTCTAGTTCCTAGGCATCAATTTCTTCTTTGGCTGATTGTCAAGAACCGTCTTCCAACCCAGGTATACCTCATGTCCTATGGAGGGATTCCCAACACAGTTTATGCATTTTGTAAATCTAGACCCGACTCGGTTGACCACTTGTTTTTTGATTGTGGCATCTCCAACTCCCTTGCCATGTTTTAGGCTTACAAATGCAATCTTCTATGGTGTAATTCCTCTTGGACAAACAACCTCCTTTGGGCCATTAACTCCTTATCAGGTAGAGGGTTCTCTCGGGAGATTGCTCGCTTCTCTTTTGGCGCCCTTTGCTATATAATTTGGAAAATAATAAATGATATCCTCTTCCGAGCTCACAACTTATATATCCCATCATTGAAGCTGTACCTTTTAAAGGTGCTAAAGGACAAAGCTCTTGTTTTCAAACGGGTTGAGGATAATCCTAGTAATAGGAGGATGTAGCGGAGTTGGGGGATTAACGATTGTATCTTCGATGCGATGCCGAGTTAGGCTCGGGATAGGGCCATCTAGGTTCTTTGTCTAGTTTTTCTACTCTAATTGTAAATCCCCATAGCGATCGTGGTACCCTCTCACTCTAGTGACTTGTTGTCTCGCTGAGTGATTGTTGGTGCCGTGATTCACCTTCCTTGTATAGATTCTCTTGTTCAAAAGCTTATAATACTTACCTTATCAAAAAAAAAAAAAACAAACAAAAAATGAGTTCAGATTCTTATTTTTATTTTATATTTCCAAGGTAGACGATGAATTGCCTTCCAATAAAAGAGTGCCGGCCTAATGATTGGGGAACAACTTATTGTTCTTCCATGAGATTTAACAATTCTATGTAATCAGACAATGATGATGTACCAACTTTAACAAAGAATATCATTTTTGTCTCCCCATGACGTTGCCAACAGGCTAGCAGCAAGTATGGTCGGTCCATCCACCAATTCATTTTTGCTCAGACAACATGTTGAATATTGAGTCTGCGCTTGTTTCCAGGGATAGTGTAATGTCGTCGAGGCAGGCTCTCAGTCATCAGACAAGTGGAGCATCGGGGTACGATGTTCGTCGAATTAAACTAGATTATCTAACCGCCTCCAAAAAGAAAAATGTCAACTACAGGTCAAAACAAGTCATAAAGAAAGCTCAGTAAGGAATCTATTCTTCCTAAACTTAAGAGCAGACTCTTATAGGTGAAACAAAAGCACGTACATAAATTCGGGAGGGCAATGATGAACCGACCGGTGAGCTGGTGGGGTTCATCGCTCTCCTACGGCTCATCGCCCTTCTGATCAATCGATACTTGATGCAGTTTCTCAAGACATATGTTGTCATCTATGAGATTTTCATATAGACTTTCGATGTTTCGTCCCCCCTCACCCCCTTCCTGAGCTAAAAACTGTAAATTCTTTTTGTCTCGCCTTGTCTGGGCTAGGTTTTTGTGAGCGCCACTACTTGAGAGGAATGACTTTAGATAAATGTTGTGTTTATTTTGTGAAAATGAATGATTTAGAAATTAAAAATAATTACTTATATCATTTGAAATAATTATTGAATAAAAAATATTTTCATTAATGTCTAAATATTTTCAAGGGCAATAAAAAAAATATTTTTCGTTCATTCATTTTTATACACGATACAAGTAATAATTTTTTTTAGAAAATATTCCTTGAACCATTTATTTTTCATAAGGCAAACACACCTAATTCCGCATATGTAACTAAACATATTTCAATCATGCACAGTTATATGATCAGGTGGTTTGAATCTCGACCTAGGAGATGGAACCAAACCAATCACGAACCTTTCACAAATCATTTGAAAGCCACAGAATAGACCCTAGGCGTGATATGCATTGTGATTGAATTGATTTACTAGTATGTGGAATCTACACGTCGACTTCACCCCGAAAAACACGTCGCTCTCTCGAGAAATTTGATCGTCGCCATCCTTCAATCAAAAAAAAAAAAAAATTACGGGTGAAAGAAAGAACGTCTTAAATCTCTATGTTCTGGAAACGATACTGTTATAGTGCAAAAGTCACAGCCTTCCTCTTGCATTATTTAATGTGTATGGCCAATCCAAACGTCGTCCTTACAATTTGTCTGTTCTTCATTTCTTAATTATAAAGTTGTGCTGGTCGTGTAATAAAGCTTATAAATAGGGGTCTCTCGGTTTCGCAAGTTAGTGAAGCTGGTCATATTTGCTTTGTCCACCCCCCTGCTGCATCCATGGGCCTGGTAATCAGATCGTCTCCTTCTCCATGAGCAAGAGCTAAGATATATTTCGGCAGTTTCTCTCTGTCGATCTTCTTCGTAACTGTCGATGTAGTTTTTATCTTCTAACTTTCTCCCATCTTGCGGCGTCTTGATCGCAGAAAATTGTGATAAAGTTCATCATCAAATGTGAGAAAGACAAAAACATTTAATGACAGCGGTCGCCAAAATAGAAGGTATGATCCCCGTGTGCTCTCCTTGCCGGAACCCGCTTGAACTTGAATACATGTAGTCATGAGTGAATTCGCCTTCCTGATTTCTTGCTAGTCATCCTCTAGCGAGTTGATGACTTGATTATTGAAGGGGACGGAGGTGCGAATTCATGGTTTTTCAACATTAATGTGCAGGTATCGCCAGTATAAAGATAGACATTGACAAGGCAACATTAGAAATCACAGGAAACGTGGATCCGGTGTGCATTGTCTTGTCTCTGAGAAAGAAATGTGGGATATGCGTGGAGATCGTATCAGTGGGACCAGAAAAGCCTCCGGAGCCTAAAAAAAAGGAGCCTAAATGCCCTAAAAAATGCACTCCGCCGTGCTCTAAATGCCCTGAACCGTGCCATTCTAAATGCAAGCCACCGTGCCCTAAATGCCCTGAACCATGCCAATCTAAATGCAAGCCACCGTGCCCTAAGTGCCCCGAACCATGCCATTCTAAATGCAATCCACCGTGCCCTAAGTGCCCCGAACCATGCCATTCCAAATGCAATCCACCGTGCTCCAAATGCCCTGAACGATGCCATTCCAAATGCAATCCACCGTGCTCCAAATGCCCTGAACCATGCCATTCCAAATGCAATCCACCGTGCTCCAAATGCCCTGAACCATGCCTTTCTAAATGCACTCCACCACCCCCTAGATGCACTCCACCGCCCCCTAGATGCCCTCCACCGCCCCCTAAATGCCCTCCACGATGCCTGCCTCCACCGTGCCCCCAGCCATGCTCTCCTCCGCCTTGCCACGGTCCTCCACTGTGCTCTCTCGACCCTTGTCGTCCTCGTCATTGCGATTACGATGGAAACCCCTGCCCATTCCTTTGAGCGATGGCTCGGTGTTGGCTACCTTCATGTGTTTCTTCTGTCAAATTCCGGCGGCGACTGGACAAATAAAAGGGATCGTCCCTTGCCAAATGGTTATTGTCTTTCCATGATGTTTGTTTCCCAGCAAAGTTCGTTTCCATGCCTTGTAAAGGATTGTTTATCATATGGCGATCAATTTTAACGCAGCTGTCATGAACTTATCGATGTGACATGACTGATATTGTCCATTTGTTCTATCGTTGTCACGCTCAACAAACTGTAGTCACTGACGCCGGTAGAATCTTGCAATGAGTTCACCGGTACGTAGGAAATGGCCACTGTATTAGGGATTTTAAAAGGGGAAGAGAGCAACAAAACAAGATCAAAGGTTGCTTTAGGTTCTCACCTTCTTGATCCAGGTTTTTAAGTCCGGGAAAATTGACGGCCAAACTTTCATCAAATGAAATGAGATCAGACTTCATCCATCTCATTCCATGATGTCTTTGGTTGATCCCTCCTTCCACATCCGTGGTTTTCCACCATGTCTTTCAATTGGATTTTTCCCAAATCCGAAACCCTATTCACAAATTCTCTCTCTCTCTCTCTCTCTCTCTCTCTCTCTCAACTGATTTTTTGGACCAAAAACAAAAAAAGCCCCTGTCCTACGTCAAGATGTGGCCAAGTCACTGTCGGGTGGTACGCTTTGCGATGTATTTGGAGAAAAGTCTCACGTTGGGGGCTCTTTTAAGAAAACTTTGCCACCGAAAAAAAGAAAGAAAAAAGATCGAGTCATTGCAATGACCATGGCGATTATTCAAGTGAAGATTCCACGTTCATATTTTGATAAGGTCATCCTTAAACAAACACTCGAACTCGTCTTGTTCTCTTATGGATTAGCATCATGCAAGTCTTACAAGATAATTTTGCATGCATGTGCTCTCTTCTCTCCATGCAATGAGTTCTTGCATTTTTCCCACAAAATCTAACAACCTTCAAGACATTGATGAACTCTGCCATCTCATTGTTGTTTTGCCACATCGTAATCACTCAGAAAATTGTAACAAAGTTAAGCATTTAACACCAAGAAAGAGTGAGCGGTTGTGAAACTTGAAGGTATGACGTCGTGCTCATATTGGCACATCATATTTGAGTCATTAACGATGATCATGTTGATTATTCTAAGTGAAGATTCCACTCGCTTAATATGATAAGCTCATCCTTGGATAAATCCATAGCAAACTTGTCTTATTCACTTATTGATTGACCATTAAAAACGTTGAAAAATCTTGGTCCATGTGGGGTCATCTGACTAGTGGTTAAAAAATAAGATCCTTCCAATGTGGTTTGCATAAGTGCTTAGGACTTCCAATGTAGTTCGCGAGCTAGCGAGGGAACAGATAGATAAAATGCTGGAGACATACCCCTTGGATTAGCAGAAGGGTCATGGCGACCAGGGGCAATCAGCTTCGTTTCTTGTTTGTCACTAGCAACTGCACTGTCACTCTCTCTGTGAATGCATCACAAGATGAAAACGAATTTACAAGTCTCGTTAGGGCAATGGAATCATATCCTAGGATTTGACACAGGCAAGCATGGCAAATCTTATGGATGAAATTCAAAATGGGGAATTAAGAGCTAGCGCACCCTGTAGGGAATGAAAGGAAGTGTTCAAAGTCAATACATCACCTAAAATGCAGCAGTACTGCAATATCCGGCATTACCGCATTAATTTTGTTGCATTTAACCCATCATTACTAGATCTCCAACCTGTTACAACACTAATTATCCAGAGGATGACTGGTCCCGTTCAACTTGCTTCGTGCTGCAAAATAATCAGATTCAACTTCACACAAAAAGTTAAGTCAATGAATTATTCATCGACTGAACATATTAACTAATGCGTGCAATGTGATACAGTTGGCAATGTACTTTGCTCTCGGTAGACAATTATTAGATGATTCTTACATAAACAAGGAACAATCCGACAACAGTTTGACCCTAGGGCTCATCCGCTTCAATTTGAGAATTAAATGAAGGAGATAGGATAAAACAAAGCGAGAGAATCAATTCCAGCGGTGTGGTCCTCTAGATTTGACAATTGCCGAAGTCTCTTTCCACATACCAAACGCAAGTTCCAGGAAATGCTCATCGCGTCTACTTTAATTCAAGTAATTTCAAGATCTCCATGCAGACTGGCCATCGAGCATGGAGCAGTCACGTCAAGGCTGTTTGACTTTGCTGCTCGTAACATCAAAGATGCCCCCTCCCAATTGCAACAATATAGTTCTAGTTTTGTCCTAGCAGGCGCGTCTATTCTAAGGTGACAGGGAGAGTTTCCCGTCCGATTGTCGACCAAAATCATGTGAATTATAATCCCGTGAAGGATTAATTTTCACTATCCCTTCATTACAATAAGGAAAAGTTCTTCAAAAGAATCCCGAGATTGGATGCGTTTTCTCAAAAGACCTCCCTCGAGAGGGACATTCCTCAAAATACCTCCCGGTATACCACCATGTTCCAATTATCCCCCTACCTCATCACCAATGATAAAACAGTTTCCGGGGACCAGGTGACGTCACGAGGCCATTTCTTGCTGGAGGGTGGGCACATTTTTCATGCCAAAGAAGTAACTTCTCACGATTCAGTGATGTTATTGTCAAACTAAACCCTAAATTCCCAATTGCTTGGCCAACAAAACCCTTTGTCGAATTCGAGAGAGAAGAAAAGGAAAATTGTGAATCCATCCGGAGCATCTGAGCAAGTTCTTCAAACGATTGAAGTTTGGAGCGAGTTCACAAACAGGGTTTCGATAGAATCAATGGCGAGTTGCGTCCGGTGGAACAAGAGAATGCTCATCCAACCTACGCAACTTCTACATTATGATTATTTTTGGGCAAGTTTGGTTCTGCTTATCTATTTTTGCGGTAATTCATATGCACGCGAAGTCCGTATAAAAGAATAGAAAAAAATGCAAGAGTGTAATGCATGGAGAGAAGAGAGCACATGCATGCAAGACTCCCTTTGCCATGTATGTGAAAATGATGGTAATAATAATAATAATGGTACCAACAACAAAAAGAATCAAAGATGCGAACTTTGCCCCTTCAAACCTAAGAAAAGACCGAGTCATTGCAATAATTGTGGCGATTATTCTAGGGAAGCCATTCGATTTGCAGACTACGATAGGCCCATCTTTGAACAGATCCCTCCCAAACTTGTCTTATTCACTTATTGATTAGCATTACGCAAGTCTGATGAACATGTTCATATGTCGTCGCAAAATAATTGAAGCTGATTAATTTCCATTTGCTTCCGCCCTCTTTACATCCATGGCAAAGACAGTCTTGCATCCGTGTGCTCTCTTCTCTCCATGCAATAAACTCTTGCAATTTTTTCCTCAAAAATTAATCAACGTCCAAACTTCGATGGATTCTGTTATCTAGATGTGGAAAATCCATCTCCTTGTGATTTCTCCGTGTCTTAATCACGCAGAAAATCCATCTATTTGTGATTTCACCGTGTCATAATAAGGAAAGCATTTAACAGCGAGAAAGAGGAAAGGGGAATACTAAAAGCAGTCGCCAAGCTCGAAGGTACGAGGCCAAGCTCATCTTTGCAAATCATAATAGTCATTGCAATGACCATGGCGATTATACTAGTGAAGATTCCAATATGATAAGTTAATCTATAAACAACTCCCTCACAAACTTGTCTTCATCACTCATTGATTAGAATCAGGGAAATTTTCAAATAATGACTTAAAGTTGTTGAGATAGTCTCATATAAGGGTTTGAACTAGTTAACCAGCTAAATCTTCACTGAAAGACTTTTCAAACAACCAAAAATAGGGACCATTCTATCCAAAAATTACAATTGGGTAAAAAATGGGATAAAATATCTTCAAATGTTACATTTGATCGTTTAGATTTCTAATTATAATAGGACCGGATATGATAAAACATGAAATCCAGGGATTTTGCTATATTCTTTCCGTTGTTTAGTAATCGTAGTAATAAAATCAAATATATCCACATCATATTACATATATTATTTATGAACTTGAAAGTTCACTAACTAAGATATTAACAATATCTTGTGACACTCTTATCTACTTTATTTTTATTTTCTTTTTTCAATTTTCTTTTTCCTTTATTTTTTTAATTAATTTGTTTTTTTATTTCTTTTTTCCCCTTCCATCATTCTCTAATAAAATTTTATTAAATAGTAAACTATACTAATATATCTAAAATACTAAAATATCTCAAATATGTAATAAATATAAATATATATTTTATATATTGAATTTTGTTGACACCTAAATTTTGATTGATCATTCGCAATTTAATACACATATATTTAGGGATTAATTTTAACCCATAAACAAAAATATTAGGATTAAATTGCATAGCATATAGTTTTAGGAGCATTTATTATTGCATTTGCATTGGACATGTGGCAGATGGGCTTCAATTGATGATTCTAAGCTTTAATTTAACAAGTTGAACTAAGCCCACAAGGAAAAAGAATTTGGCTAGGCCCATTAAGGGGTGACGAGTTGGAATATGAGCATATTCCTAGGAACATGAGAATGTTCCCGAGAATATTCGCCTTAGTATTCAGGGAAGGTGTCGGATGAAATATTCCTGTTAAGAGGTGACGAGTTGGAATATTAGAATATTCCCGGGAATATGATAATGTTCCCGAGAATATTCGCATTATTCTTTCAATATTCAGGGAATATGTCGGATGAAATATTGGAAAAATATTGCACGTGGGATACAAGAGCTAAACATGCAATTTGCAAATTTATCATATTTCCTTAAATAACATAGTCCTCTCACCTATAAAAAGGGGCCACACACTGAAGGAGACAAAAAAAAAAAACACAGAAAAGAGAATATGGAAAGAGGATGCAGCATATTGGGAAGAAAGAGTTTGCAAGTTGTCTCCCTCGGGCATAAGCCCTCGTAGCCGCGATTGAGCTTCATCAACTCCACGATGCAGCATTGATTTAGCCAATGCCCCCTGACTACTGGCAATTGCCTCAAGAATTAAATTTGAATATATAAATAAAAATAAGATTATACTAAAATACTAGATTGTTATTTTTGTTTATTTTGAATTTCTTATATTAGAATTCGAATAGTATTTATAGTGAAGTATAATTTTAATTTTGTCAATTTAAAAAGTTCGTTATTCTAAAAAATAATTTTCTTATTATGGATATTATAAATCCTACCACCTTTATCCCACCTTCCCTAAGTGATAATTTTATCTGGTCTATATCCTTCTTATATCTGATTTTATCATACTTTTAGCAAAGACCAAATACATAATGAATTTTATCCTAATTTTCAAACGTAGCTAAATTGAATTGGGATTAGGGTTCTTCCTTCTTTCTTCTCTTGGCCGCTCTGTGCCCAGTCCTCATTGTTCCATGCCCAATATTTGTCACTGCTCGCCCACTTCTCGTGTGATTCAGTTTGTCGTCCTCTATCATGCAGAGGTTCGAGTCCATCGACCATGAGCTTCAAGTTCATTGTCGGCGAGCTTCAAGTCCTGACTCTCGATAGATATGGGGAAAATTCTCCCAAGTTAGATGAGATCTATCTGGGGATATCTCATTGATACTTACCTTGTCTCCTATCGATTTTGGTAGTGGTCAATCATATATGAAGCAGAGTTCTTCGAGAAACACAAGTAGCAAATGTTGTTGATTTGTTGTCGCAAAATCAATGAAGCTGATTATTTTCGTTGCTCCAATCTCTTGCATCCATGGCAAAGGAAATTCCGCATGCATGTGCTATCTCCTCTCCCTGCAATAAACTCTTGCGTTTTATTCCTCAAAATGAATCAACCTCCCAACCATTGATGAATAATGCCATCCTTCTGTTGTTTCGCCACGTCGTAATCATGCAGAAAAATTGTAATGAAGGTAAGCATTAACAGCGAGAAAGAGGAGGGCGATACTTAAAAGCGGTTGCCAAACTCAGAGGTACGAGGTCATCCTCATCTTGGCAAATCATAATCGAAAGCTTTGAAACAAGCACAGCGTTCGCTCAGTGATTAACCAAACAAACGTGGTTGCATCACACATGTGAGTAATGATATGAAATGTGCAGGTATCAATGCAGTATCAATGGACGACGAGAAGGGGACGCTAACTGTCATAGGCGACGCCGACCCGGTGTGTATCATCGCGAGCCTGAGAGAGAAAGGCAGGAGGTTGCATGGAAATCGACACTGTCGGACCACCGAAGCCACCAGAAAAGAAGGACGAAAAGCCTAAAACCAAAAGCCTGCTGCCGCGCTTTCTCCGACCGTGCCCTCCCTGCCCCTACCCTTGTTCTTGCTGTTACAAGTACGACCCCAGCCCTTGCTCCGTCCTTTGATGAACGCTTAACGGTCGAATTAATTCTCGCGAGCCCATCCTTCGTCCTGAGAATTTTGGTTGATCTTGGGACTGCTTCGCGTTCGTCTTATTTGGTCACAGCTACAGGATTTATGCTATCTCCGTAGTCTGAAATATGAATAATTACTGTATGATGGGTTTCTCTTTTAAAAGGAAAAATCCAGTAGTTAATCATTGTAATATCATTTGGTACGATGATATGACATCAACATGTCATGTCATGTGGATATCTTGTACAAGTTATTTTGCAAGTCAGATTAAAAAGTTGGCTATATATAAAGTATAGTGTGTTAATATAGGAAGGATAACATTCATCAATAGGAGGGGATAAAGTAAGTAGTGGGCAAAAAAGCGGCATGGCATATGAATTTACTTGCCAAATAAAACACTGATTCTGTGCTTCACTATTGACTCATTGGACCTTGTTCACATTCTTTTTTTCAACAGACCTTGTTCACATTCAATTTCTTATCTTTTAAAAAAATCTCACTATTCAAATGAATTCAGATTTTTATTTCTTTCTATATGTTTCCAAATCAGATGATCATCTAAGCAAATTTTGACTAAACTTAGGTTCCGTTCATTTCAAAGAAAATGTGACTTTATTTTGAAAAATGTTTTGTAGAAAGCTATTTTTTAGGAAAATGATAATATTTTTTTAATATTCAATTAAATCCTGAAAATGAACTAGAAAATATTTTTCGTTATTTGGTATCTAATTTGATTTTCTAGGAGAAAACTACCAAAAAATTTTCAATTTTTCAATTTTTCAATTCTTTTTCTTTTTCTTCTTCCTTGACTGCCAACCACAACAATTGAGCTACCAAACTCACTGAATCTAGCAAGGCCTAAGCTTGCCAGACAACATCAAGTGAGCTCAGGCCTTGCCGACCTATGGCAAGGCTTGAGCTTGCCTATGGCTAGTAGGTGATTGACCGAAGAAGAAGAAAAAAAAGAAAAAAGAAAAAAAATTAAAAAATTCGAATTTTTAAAAAAAGAAAAATAATAGGACAAGATGTTTGGTGAAAGAAAGATGATGGAAATTATCTTTTGCTTTCTGAAAAGTGAAAAATATTTTCCCCACTTTTGAATGTGTTTTTTTTGCAAAAGAACGGCTCAAGTGCCAAAACTTGGCATGAGAGGACATTTGAAAGTTATGAAATATATACTTAAATGCTACTTTTTTTGAAAAAATGGATCACTTTGATGCCAATTCCGATGACTCCTCCCGAAAATCCTACGTGGCAATTTTTTAATAATTTTTATCGCCTATGTGTCTCGCCAGAAATCCACCTTAGCTTACTTTTACCCCAAACAATGCCTTTTTAACACTAAGTTTAATTTGTAATATAAATACTAATTAAATAATATTGAAAACTAAATTAAAAAAGAAGAAGCAATGATAGCATAAGCGAAGGGGGCTCCTTTGCCTATGGCCTTCGCCCCATCGTCGATGGGGCGGCAACAATGGACACCTCTTGACACCTAAATTTTGACCTAACGTGTGACTATATTTGTAGGCTGACTCGACCCTTAAGCAAAATCGGCATTGCGTAATTTTATATCACAAGAATGATACTTTTGGTTGATGTTTTTTATGGAAAATATGTTCAGCCTAATAAGGGACCATGAACCTCGCCCATAATATGAGGAAGGGGACAGATAAATTACACACGTAAGGATAGAAAATTTCAAAAGGAAATCAATTGGATACTAGGGGGTCGTAATTTCCACAAAGAATTTCTCTCCAATAAATTTTGGAGGAATTCATGGGATAAAACGGACAAAATGGAGGGAAGAAAACGAAAATATTTGTGGAAAGTGTGGGCTGTGGAAACTTACAAAAAGAAGCTAATGAGCTAGAAAATAAGAGGGGATCAATCTAATTGGCTATGCAAGGAAGGTGGGAATCCTGGTCAGCCATTCTTGTTCTAATGGATATTCAGATTTTGGTAAATGAGGATCCAAGTTTCTGATTAAGAATCAAGAGCAAAAAAAAATCAAGTGAATAGGAAGGCAGGAAATTTGACAAAGGAAGGAATCAAGACATTCAGGTCTGAATAGCTTACATGAAATAGGAAAGATTAAGCTAGCCACAAAATCGTGTACCAATTTGCAGACCATGAATTAAGGCAATGAGAAAAGGAAACTCAGAAAATTGCCTGTAGAAAGAGATGCTTGGGGTCATTATAAAAGGAGGGGAGAAGAGTACAAGGGGGGAGGAATTTTCTCATCACCATACGAAGCTCTCTCGTGATTTCACAATGTTATGGTGCCTTGCATACATCACAACGCAGTCCATTTATTGAGTCCTCAATCTTCAGACGAGTCTCCAATAGTGGCTGCCAAAGCTCTACCATCACTGAAGATCTCCATTACTGCCATTTCCCATTATTGCTATTCGTTGCCAAATTTTGCTGATCATTGCTGCTGTTCACTGCTGATTTGTTGCTAGTCGCTACTGTTTTGCCGATGTTCATTGCTGCTCTTATGCATCATCGTTGCTACATTGTTGCTGGTCATTGCCGCCGCATCCCTTTAGTTGCTTCCTATAATATCGTGCTTCCGGTTCGTGCCAATCTCTCTTAGTTTAGTCAAACTAAGAAACCTTGTGATAATGATAATAGCATTTTTTTAAGTATGTTCAGGTTCATAATTTTTTTCATGATCATGATCGTTGGACATTATTTTATTGTTTGCTCAATTGCTTTGTCATATTTTACACGTCAATGGTGTAGTATTACAAAAACCAGCAAATGTTGTATGCAAAATATTTTTTTTAAATAAGGAGAAAAGGCACAAGTCCCTGAACTCATGGTTTTTGGTTCGCAGAAGTAAAATGTACTCCCACATTTTACTTGGATGTCTAATCGACCCAAAACCAATTAGTGGCGACTCCAATAGGTAAGATAAATATCATGGTTGAATCGAGTACCAAGTTGCGATTGGTAGGACTTAGGAGAGTCCGTGCTAAGCACTGCGTTTAGTAATCCATTAACCTCCTTCGGGAAGGTCGCGACAACGCCGAGAGTCGTCGGCACCTAGGTAGGGGCCAACTACCCTCGCCAAATGCCGGGAAAGGTAGTGACCCTCTCCTAGATCTAGGTGAGGGTCGCTTGTCCTTGCCCCAGCTTGAGCGAGGGTCACTACCCTCTACTAGCATCTTGCGAGAGTCGCTAGGCCCCGCCTAGGCACCGGCGACCCTCGCCATCCATCGCCACCACCCCACTAACAATGGGGTGAAGGCCATAGGCCGGCGAGCCCCCTTCTACCTATGCTGTCGCTAGTTCCAATTCCTGCTCTCTCTCTCTTTTCTTTTTTTAATTTTTATTTTTAATATTTATATTAAAAATTCAACTTCAGTCAAAACGGCGTTATTTTGGACTAATTTAGTCATGTTAGCACCCAAAACAATATCGCTTTGAGCTCACGTCGCCGGAAAAATGCCACGTTAGTATCTTAGCCAAATCTTATCGCCGTTAACACCAAACTGATTCATTTTGCTCCAATTTTGGCTCTTAAGAATATATTTCCGCATTTTTGGTAATTAAGTGATCCCATATGCCAAGTTTTGGCACTCTAAGAATCCGCCTCCCGTGTTTTTTCTATTGCAAAAAATATTTTCCTTGATTAATTTATTTTTCATGAACCAAACATTGAAAAATCTAAAAAACGTTTTCTCAAAATTTATTTTCTACGAAGCCTTAATTGCCTTCCAATATAAAAGTGTCGTCCTTGTGATTGGGGAACAACTTATTGTCCTTCGATGAGATTTTATACTTTTGTATAAACGGACAATGGTGATGTACCCACGGATTTTTGATGTGTAGCTGCTGTTGACCTAGTGCTAGGACTTGTTGGGCCCCCGGTGACATTATGTTTCTAGCTTGTTTACGTTTCTTAACGTCATGAATGTGGTACCCTGTTTCTCCAATGACATGTTGTCTAGTTGAGTGCTTGTTGGTGCCTTTTTTCACCTCTTTTGTACAGTTCTTTGGTCGATTATCTACATGCTTATCAAAAAAAAAAAAAGACAATGGTGATGTACCAACTTTAACGAAGACCATCACTTTTGTCTCCTCATGACGTTGGTAACAGCAAATAGGGTCGGTCCACCCACCAATTCTTTTCGCTTAGACGACATATTGAGTATTGAGCCTGCACATGGACATACATATGTTTCCTGGGATGGTGTAATGTCGTCCAAGCAGGCTTAAAGTCAATACAGAGTAGAGTATTGAGGTGCGACGTACGTCGAATTAAACCAGATTATCTATCCATATAGAAAATGTCCAGCAAAGGTCAAAATAAGCTATAAAGAAAATTAGTAAGGGATTTACGCTTTCTTAAGTTCCAATCAGACTCATATAAGTGAAACAAAAGCATGTACATAAGTTCAGGAGGGCAATGACAGATCCACGAGTGGGCAGGTGGGGGTCATTGCCTCCCGACTGTTAGATACTTGATGTAATTTCTCGAAATATAAATTAAATTTGTGACTTTTTTTTATGTCTTGCCTTGTTTGAGCTAAATTTGGGTGCACGCCAAATACATATGCATATTGATATACTGGTCCTCTTCCACATGCTCCAACCATGCACAGGCATACGAAGAGGTCATTGGAGTCTTGGATTAGTTGATGGAACTAAATCAATCACAAACATTTCACAAAT
Source organism: Corymbia calophylla (assembly GCA_014182845.1). Lineage (NCBI taxonomy): Eukaryota > Viridiplantae > Streptophyta > Magnoliopsida > Myrtales > Myrtaceae > Corymbia > Corymbia calophylla. Next base: position 12,599,503 of record CM024700.1, read on the forward strand.
CATTTGACCTGCAATAGAGATCCTAGGCTTGATATGCACTGTTATTGACTTGATTTACTAGACCACAAAATCTATTCGTCAACTTCCCAACGAAAAACGCATCACTCACTCGAGAAATTCGCTCCACACCATCCTTTAAACAAAAAAAGTTTGCGTGAAAGAAAGAACTTCCTAAACCTCTATGTCCTGGAAACTATAATGTTTCAGTCCAAAAGTCACAGCCTTCCTCTTGCATAATATAATGTGTATGGCCATCCAAAGTCATCCTGGACGGAAGCCTAACACTTTGTCTGTTCTTCACTTTCTTAATTATAAAATTTTGCACGTCGTGTATATATATATATATAGGGCCTTTTGGTTTAGCAAATTTATTGTTATCTCCAAGCTTCTCTCCATCTATTTTGATTGTACTGGAGTGATGTAAGATATTTTTCCTTGCTTGTCATGAGAAATAAGCACATTCATTTAGTTGCGCCTAACAAATCATCTCTAAATCTCCAACCTGTTACAACGTTAATTATCAGAAGGATGATCGGTCCGGTCAACTTGTCTCGCGCCACTCATAATTAGAATTGAGAATTTAATCTTGTACTAGACTCCTGCCTTTTTCTGGTAAAGGAGGAAATGAACTTGATACTCACAGCAAATGTGGCAAATGGAAGAAGTTAAGACAGCTACTTTCCAACTTGAAGCATAGAAAGCACCTGGCAGATGGTCCGACTGGCCAAATTCATCAGCACCACTAAGAAGGTATAAAGACGGGAGTGAAATGGAGGTGAGCAAATTTTTGCAAACATGACGGTTAAACCCTTATCTAAACAGAACCCTCATTGCTTTTGACTACAAGATTGTATCCAAGGTTCTAGCTAACCAGCTGAGAATTTGGCTTCCTGATCTAGTAGCAGAGGAACGAAGTGCCTTCGTGGGAGGTAGGTGAATCCAGAATAATAGTGAAAGATGGGAAAAGATTCTAAGATATCCTGAAATTAGATATGCATAAGGCATATGATCGATTTGAGTAAAACTTTCTAGAGGCATGTACGCTAAAGATGGGCTTTAACATAATGTGGGTAAATAATCCAACGTGTCACCACAACTTCACTAAGTGTCAAGTTTAATCGTGAGCCTCTGCCATTTCTCCAACCTATAAGAGGAGTTAGGCAGGCCAACCCCCTATCTCCTCATTTTCATTTTGGTAGCTCATGTCCTATCCATATCGATGAAGAGAATAGTGAAAGATGGGGGCATCAAAGGAATAAAACTAAATAGGCATTGTTCCACACTATCACTAATTTTATTCGTTGATGATTCGATATTTTTCTTGGATAGAAAAGTACAAGAATGCCAAAACTTGGTGGTAATTTTGAATTAATATTGTTTCACGTCTCATAAACGATCTATATAAATAAATCTAGTATTTTCTCTAGCATGGGTTGTCCATAGAACCTTCTAAGCAATATGGCGAATATATTAAGCGTTCTAGTGATTGAGAAAATAGAGAAATATTTGGGTATCCCTTCAGATTGGGCCCCGATTAAGAACCAAATGTTCGCCTGGGTTTTGGAAGGATGGAAAGAGAACTTCATGTCAAAAGCGAGGAAAGAGACTCTCACCAAGACAGTTGTCCAGGCATTGACGCGGTACGCATTGTCAGCCTTCAAGATTCCAGTTTCTGTTTTAAAGAGATAAGAATTGCATATTTCTGCTGGAAAAATAACAGCTCAAACACTGTATTACACCGGAGAAACTGTAAGGCGCTCAAACATAGGAAAGAAAAGGGAGGCCTTGGATTTGGGGATTTGACATCCCTCAAAAAAGCCATGCTGGGTATACAGGCTTAGAGAATACTTCAAAACCCATCGATCCTGTGTAGTCACATACCGAAAGAAATTTATTTCCGAGAAAAAAGTTTCTGGAAAGCAGAAAGGAGGTTGAGACCTTCTTAGGATTGGCAAAGTATCCTAACGGGCAAAACAACACCTCCACTCGATAATGCAGTCTGTTGGGAATGGGGAAAATATTAATATTGAGAAGGACAAATGGCTCAAAAGAGGATTGTTAGGGGGGCCAGCAAATGGAAGAGAACCAAAGACAGTTGCTGAATTCATTAACCAAGAGGACAACTCATGGAATATCATACACTAGGGAGAAAGATGTGAAACCTGCGCAGGATCCGGTCTCATCCTCCTTCCAGGTACCACGAAAGTTGTGGACACGAATGGGGAATATGCAGACCCCTTCCAAAATCAGGAACTTCATTGGAGTCGATGCCAGAATGCCCTTGCAAAAAAGGAAAACTTATTTCGGAGGCAGATCTTTCGTGATCTTATGTGCCCAATTTGTGAGAAGCACGTAGACACCACAGAGCACTTATTCATTCTCGGATAATTGTCCAAAAAATCTTAAACTTATTGTACGGCGGTCAATTTAGCCTTAAACTTTTCAATTGTGTCAATTTAATCCTAAACCTTTTGACGATTTGTCAATTTAATCATAAATTTTTCTTTGCGACAATTTAGTCCTAAACCTTTTGAAGATTTGCCTATTTAGTCCAAAGCCATTATATGAATATTTGGACGGAAGCAGCTCGGGGTATGTCATGCAGCTACAAGAAGTGGAACCACAAAGGAAAAAAAAAACATCTCAGAGCAGATTTCTATTCCCCGTAGACCAAAACAGGGCACTTAACGAAGGATCCGAATCCGTTGAAACTCCCTCCAGAATTCTTGTTGATGGCTTCGCAAGATCAGTCCGTGCCACCTCTGCAAAGCAAACTTAAGTCCTAACATTGGTCTGTTAGAATATTTGAATAATGAATCACGCGTTTATATAACAGTTTAAGCTTTTAGAATAATTGACTGTAGTTTTATTAAATCTAACATGGTATCAGAGCTGGGGATTCTAAGTTCGAATCTTTCTAAGTCCTATTAGATTCTACCGCTTGAACGTGATAAGCTCCCTTAAATCCTTGAGTCACTTTTAGGTGGGAGGCATGTGCCCTTATCTCTTAGGCCCCCTAAGCTCTTACTACAATTTTCCCATTCGAGGCTAGTCCATTGTAATAGAGATCTAAATGGAGTGACCGATCAGGTTGCCAAAGCCCCATAAATATAGAATTTTACCTCAAACACCGGTCAGCCCACCACTCCTCACAAGCCCTATGAATTCTCGAGATCCCTTTTGTAGGCTAAGATAAGAGTGTCTGTATAGTTAACTATATGAACACTCTAATACCGTCAACAATGTAATTAGGCTCTCGGTAGATGGTCGTTCAATGATTTAGATATGTCTAGACTATATATATATATGAAGAACAGCCCCCACAACGATTTCGACCCGTGGGTCTCATCCACTTCAATTTGAAAATCCAAATGAAGAAAGATAAGATAAAACAAGGAGAGAACAAATTTTCAGCTTGCGGTCCCCTAAACTTGAAATTGCCAAAGTCTCTTCCTATTACCAAACACAAAGTTTAAGGAATAGCTAGTTGTGTCTAGTCTAACGAAAGCCAATTTCAGAACCTTACATGCAGACTGGCCATCGATTTTTGGTGAGGTGGATGCGGGTCACTTCAGGGTGTTTTGAGTTGTTGTGCTTCGAAGATGTTTCCAATCCTCAATTAACAATGGACTCGTAGGCAGCTGCGTCTATTCTATAAGTCATAGGCGGGGTTTGCCCATCAAACACTCAACCAAAATCACATGCATTATCATGGCTTCGGAGGATATACTTTCAATATTCCTTCGTTTAATAAATGGTCGGGCCAATTCAAAAAGAAACTTGAGATTTTTGTTTTTTCCTGATCATATCATATATCTATTTTATAAGTCATTGCACATGGTATGTACTGTGTGCAAATTATGAAGTCTTGCTTCCTCACTTATACATTCCCAACCTAGCCCTCGATAAGGTGGGGAATCGAACTGCCGATCTCCACTTTCCCAAGTAGAAAAGTGACTGCTGGGCCACTCCTAGTGGTTGAAAGAAAACCTGAGATTCGACATCTCGTCTTTCTCAAAACACCCCCTCAAGTGGACATTTTTTTCTAAAGCACCTTCTAGCAACTAGTCGAGCGCCCATTTCTTACACTTGGGTAGAGGCGATAGATTATGCCAAAAAAATTGAATTTCCTCCCAAATAAATCGTGTGAATGGTAAAAATTAGGGGTGTGCATGGTCTGGGTGGGCAGTTCCCACCCTAGAACCAGGAACTGCCCACTAAGAACCGGTTCCAAAAAATTGGATTTGGGAACTGCCCGTTGGTTCTATGGATTCACCCGAGAACCAGACCACCGGTCCGGTCCGATTCTCGGGTGGATTCACGGAGCCGGTCTCACAAGCGATCACACTTACTCAATATGCATTGATGGACGGAGAAGATGAAACTAAGAGATGCTATGCAAGCCACTTATTTCTTGACTTTCGTTGTGCTCTTCAAGACTTCAACAATAAAAATTGCAAGGGCTATTTGGTGAATAGGAAATTAGGATTCCAAATAGAACAATAAGAATTCTAAACATGGGGCTTCAAAATTTTAATTTTTTTTCAACCAAAAAATTTTATTTTTATAATAAAAATTAATATTTATTATTATTATAATACCGGTCCGGTCCGGGTGGGCTGGCGGGTGGATCCACCCATGGAACCGAGAACCGGGAACCGGACCGGTACCCACCAGTTCCAATAATTGGAACTTTGCTGTCTCTTTGTTGTCTCACCGCATCGTGATCGCGTAGAAGACCGTGATAAAGATAAGCATCAATTGCAAGAAGGAGAAGAGGGGAGTATTGAAAGCGGTTGCCAAACTTGAAGATACGCGGTCGTGCTGGCGAATCATAGCCGAAAAAGTTCGAAACTTGATGCTCCATTATTCTTAGGTAGCGATTTTGAAGCGACTACCCTAGTATTAGAAGTAGAGGCACTCTTACCCTTGGAATAGCCTTCTTTGTTCCAAGACCGAGAGCTACTACCATGTGCTTCTTTAAGTTGTCATTTCACCTTCAGTGTAAGTTGACTACATTATTATAAGTCTGACAAGGTTGTAGTTATATAACATTACTGATTTCTGGTCAAAGTCCACCAAGGTGGCGGGGAATAGTTCATTCCTCTCCTAGAGAAACATCACAAAGAATTCTGAAGTGATCAAATTTTGTTGTACATTCTTCCACGGACAACTCCGTTTGTTTGAAATTGTGAAGGTAGAAGAAGGTATCGTGACAATAATCCTCTGGTAAGAACTCCCTCTTAAATTCTTTTCTCTTTTCCTGAGTTATGATATGGTTTCTTCCTTCACAAGCTCTTTGCATTTTCAAGTGCTCCCCCCAAGTAGATGCATCTTTTTGAGCTTGATGGTAACTAGCTTCACCTTTCAATCATTTGGTATTTCTTTGTAGTCCATTCTTTCTGTAGTGTGTAGCCAATCCATAAATTCTTTGGGTTACATCTTCCTTTCGAATTCAGGAATTTCAACTTTCACATAAGAATCTTGTTGAATTCCATGGGGTCTTTGATATTGATGTCATACTAATGTTGAGGAAGTCCTTTCTCACTTGAAGTATGATTTCGACTACCAAAGAAGGGGCTGACATCCTCTTCATCAAAGAGAGCATCTTTTGAACCATGACGCAAATCATCACGTTTCAAAAGTTCGAAGCATTACAAACGCTCCTGCAATTGTTGCAGTTGTCTCTTGAAATCATCCACCTCCACATCTCATAGGTCTCTTTTTGAGCTGTAGAAGACTCGATGTTTGGTCTATGTCGATGACAACTAACCATTGAAGCTCGCTTTAACACCAATTTGATGCTGGAGAGAGTGTAAAGAAGTATGATGTAATACAAGTGAGAAACTTTTGATAGGTTACTTGCCACCAGTAGTTAATCGACCTAAGAGATAAGAGCAATACTTACCATTCATAGGTAATGAACCTAAGATATAAGAACAAAACAAGAAAACTTTCTTGTTCTCAAGCCAAAGGCTCAAAATAAGTTATGATTCATACAAAATCTTATATTTTCCTTCATCATAGCATGCTTATAAAATTGACCATGGAACAAACAACCTTCCAAGCATTAGTAATTATCAAGATTCATTGGAAAAACAAAAAGAGTAATAGGAACGACAAAACTAGTTTTACTAAAAAACAACTACAATTAAATAAGGATTCTAGAAACTTAAACAACATTTACCAGACCTTACAATATGATAAATAAATATTGTTGATTATAGGTCTCCAAGTTTTGCTAGTTCCAAAGTAGCTTAATTAATGGCCTTCAAGGAATGCTCCAGCATCACGGCCATCGCGAAGGCCTTAACAAACCCTGCTCACTCTTCAAGAAAGATGAACTGTAGGGAAAAAAAAGAAAAGTAAAGTAAAAAGTCAATAAACAAAATAAAAATTCAAAAAAATTTAGAAAATTGCAAAAATTGCTTACATCAATGTCAACCATAATTGTAGGATTGCCAGCATTAGCCATATTGTGTAGGACACGGTTGATGATTTCTGGCCAGAAGGACCACGTCAGAAAATAGTCAAAACGTTTAGAACCAAATTGACCATATTAAAAAATTTATAACTAAATTGGCTGTCATACAATAGGTTTAACACTTTTTAGACAATTATCCATTCTAATATGTCCCAACCAATATATGTATGTATGTATGTATGTATGTATGTATGTATGTATGTATGTATGTATAGCAACACCACAACGATTTGAACATACGGCTCATCCACTTCAATTTGAAAAATCAAATGAACAAGACGAGATAAAAACAAAGATAGAATAAGCTTCAACGTGCGGTCCTTCAGAGTTCACACATTGCCAAAGTCTCTTTCTTATACCAAACGCGAGTTCGAGGGATCGCTGGATCGTGTCAAATTTTCTAGCCATTTCAAAACCCACATGCAATCTCGCCATCGATCTGGTGACGTGAATATGTAGCACGGCCACCTCAATGTCGTTTTGGCTTGTTGCTCGTACTCAAAAAATGCCCCTCCCCGAACAGCACTATTGAATTAGTTCGGTCCTCGCAGTCGCCACTAGTCTATGCTCGTAGGCAGACTTTGCCCGACAAACATTCAATTTTAAAATCACATCTACTTTACCATTCCTTCGTTTAATACTAGAAAGGGAAAATGCTAACGGAAGCCCTCGTATTGGTACCGCCGCGTTTCAATGGTTCCCCCCTGGCTTGTTACCGCCGATGGAGCACCTTCCGGTGACCACTTGAGTTTGCATGCACATTTTCTCCTGTCAAGCGGGGCTTGCTTTCATGCCAAAAACCACTTTTCCCCGAATTAAGCCATGCGAATGGTGAAATAGAGTTAAAATTCCCGAATGCTTGGCCAAGAAATTCTTTGTGGAATTTGAAAGAGACAGAAAATAGAAATTGTGAACCCAGTTCGAGCAATTGAGCGAGTCCTTGAAACAATTGAAGTCTGAAGTGAGTTCTCGAGCTTGGTTTCGATGGAATCAATGGTGAGCTCGCATCCGATGGAACAAGAGGAAGATGGATCCAATGCAACGTAGTTTCTATGCGATGATCAGTCTTCTTTTTGGCGAATTTTCTTTTGTTTATCTATTTTTGTGGGAATCCACATGCATTTGAAATCCTTATTCATGCTGTAGCTCGTGAAAATCCCTCGATTTAAGCCCTATATCTCTAGGAAAACAAAACTCAAATATACTTACCATGAGAAAATTTTCTCCTTAACCTATTATATGATGGTCAATTCAATTTTAAACAATTCAATTGTACCAGTTTAGTTGTAAGCTTGTTAAGAATTTACCAATTCAATCTAAAATCTTTTAATTGTGGTACTGTAATTCTAAACCTTTTGAAATTTGTCAATTCAAAACTAAACCTTTTAATAAGTTGCCAATGAGTCTTTTCGACTAATTTTGGTTGGAAATCATTGATGATGTGGTTCAATTAGCACTAGCCATTTTAGATGACACGATTAGACTTGTTGTGGACAATTTTCAATAAATTTTTTAAATTTTTATTAATTAATTATTTTATTTTATTTTTTTGACCTTACTGGCCCCAGGGTGAGGGCTGTGATGCCCTCATTGTGGCCCATGAGGGCTCGTGATGCCCTCACTAAGGGGCTGATGAGGGTCGTTGGTAGAGTTCATTGGCCTTATGAAGAAAAAGAGAAAATTAAAATTAAAAAAATTATCCATGACAGTGCTGATTGCACCATCTATGATGATTAGCACTGACTGGATTGTGATGTCAGTAATTTCCAGTCAAAATTATTTGAAAATACTATATTAGCAATTCGTTAAAAGATTTGAAGCTAAATTGACAAATTTTCAAAAGATTTAGAACTCAATTGACACATTTAAAAGATTTAGGACAAATTGGCCTCCGTATGAAAGATCAAGATTAAATTAGCATAACACAATAGGCATAATGGTTTTGAAAACATTTCTTCTTCTTTGGGCACATTATCCACCATAAACAAGTTTTTTTCTAATGCGAATGACTTTATGAGAGAGTTAGGGTAGTGTCAGAGGGAGATTCAATAAGTTGGGCATTTGATGGCTTGATGGTAGCAATAGAAGGAATCTAGTTTCGAAGGAAGGTTTCAAGCTGATTAGAAATGGTCAAAGTACCAGGAGGATGTTCTGGGGTGCTAGGAGGTGACACTGAAGATTTCGTTGGAGTTGGAGATTTCTTTTGCTTTTGTTTCAGCTTACGGAGCTTATCTCAAAGGGCCAAGAAGTTATTTTGAGGAGGCGATGCGACTGAGCTTAAGACTATTGCAAATGAAGAGGATGATCCTAAATGAGAGGATTCGGGTTTTGGTGATGGTGGTGGATGAGATGGGAAAAATGTCCGTTCAGTCGGGACAAACAACTTCTGGCCTTTAAGAATTTGGATTTGCCTTCTGAGTTTTTAAATGTTAGGAGTTTGATTTTCCAAATAATGACTGAGGGGTATTTGCTTGGTTTCTAACAGATGAAGCCTCTTTTAGAAATCTTTCAGCATTCTGCAAGATAATTCAGTGGTCTGATCTACTCACTCAAGATGCGTTGCGATAGTGCTAAGGATCTCGTTTTGAGCCAAGGCATTTTCAGTTTGTCAATTCAGAATAGTTTCAATAGCAGAAGGTTGCTTGCATTGTCTTTAGGCATCAAGGCCAATAGGATTGGGTATCTTAGGAGAGTGTTGATACCTTTGGTGAGGGTTAGAGAATTTCTCCAACGAGGGAAATTTCTGTATACTCAATTTAGGCTCTTTAAATCATCAGGCAAAAACATACATATGCTGGGCAAGACCATAGGTGGTTTAGGTTTAGGTATGCATATGTTTGGTCTGGGTAAGTCCATTAGACAAGAGGGGCTTTTCTTCACCCATTTTTGGATCAGCTTATTAAAAGGTGAGGTGACAGAGGACTTGTGGTGGCATTGCAGGGGTGTTCTCTAGCTTACATGGTAATGGAGGAGATGAGATCTTGGGCGGTTTTGGTGGACTATAAGAAATAATGAAACGATACCTTCCATCATCTTCACCAATGGGTTCTACGGTTGGATCGCCATCAAGATACCTATGGTAAAGCGTGCATTTTTTCTTCTTCTTCTTGGAAGAAGGCCTATCATCTTCTTCTTCTTTAGGTTTTGTGCAAGAAGGGCAAACACAATCAAGATCCCATAGACAGTGTCCAGTAGGATCTTTGAAGAAGTGAATCGGCTATCCTTGTGAGCCGAATGACTTGACAAATTGTTTGTTATCTAGCTCACTTGAAATAGGATTGGTGGGACATGGTGTAAAGTGGAGAATAGTAGCGAAAATAGAGGAGGGTTCCTCTTTCACCTTACTAAATTTGATGGTGACCGTACCTTCTTTCTTCCAAGTGAAGTGGGGTTCCCTAGATTGGACCGGCTTACAATTTTGGGGAAGCTTTTCATAGTTGGTAACCCAACTATCAGGAATGAGTTTAACAAGCTTGTCCCAAGAAATCTATTGAGGCACATGGATGTAGGAAGTTTGGTCATGATCAACTGAGATAACAAGAGCGTCTTCCGAGTTTGGATGTTGAGATCAATGGTGTAGTTTTAAACTAAGTAGATCATTTGGTAGTGCAAAATGGCATCAATGGATCCAAGAATTTAAGGAGCTCCAGTGATCTATAGCTGAACCTTAAGTGTAGTAAGAAAGTTGGGATATGCAAGAGCAATGTTGAAATTTAGAAAAAGTGTCATAAAGACAATTCCTACATTCATATTTTTTTAATAGTACCAACATAAGACTGCTAGTATTTGAGAAATCGTGTGTCGAGTAGAGCAATTCTTACAGTAATAGGTAAGCCTTTGCGGCCATGAAACGTCGAAGCAAGACAGATAGCTCCAAAATGAAGATGAGTGTATCCTTACTGAGTCCATTGAACACGAAACTCAGGGGAATTTGGAGAGTGACAAATTGTTCTTACTCAGTAGCCTGTATGGGGTGTTGATCAAATCGAGAGGATTGAACATACTCCTTAACCATGCGAGGGGTATGTTTAATCAGATGTTTGATGGATCTAAGGGGAGAGAATGAAGGTGGCTTGGCAAAAGTAGTATAAGGATTCATCATGGGCAGCTGGGTTTCCGAAATCTTACTATCCTCTATGAGATAAACAACCTCATAAAGATAGTCTATTTTGGAACATGTAGATTTTCTGAGTTTAGGAAGGGGCTGGAGTGAAATAGTAGAGGTAAGAGAGATGGGAAGCAAGTTGGAGGATGCTAAATTTGATGTTTCCATTAGGGGAGAGTAACTCTTCTAGCATCAAAACATGGTTACAAACAAACTAAAATGATTCAAAAAAATCCGTGGCTCTAATAAAATCTTGCAGATCATTAACAAGGTGCTTGCACGTGAAGAATCTAACCAAAAGCACCTCATAGATGTTTTCACATGGTTCAAACCACTCAACTATTGGAAAGAACTTGTTAGAGTTCGAAACCGTCAAGGAAGATTTGAGCCAGAAAGACACAATTGTTTTGTTTCATAGGCCTTGAACATTCATCCATTCGATTGAGTGGATCTCTGACAAACCTTCTCTCGTAAGAACTTCAATCTACGGAGGTCTCAAGTTTTTCAGGAAATTGCGCGCATTCACCAAACACTCCCAAGCACTATCTCCTCCAATAGAAGAGAATATCGAGAGCTCTAAAGGATTCTTTGCCAAGAAAATCATATTATTCCACCAAAAGCATGGCCCCTAATACATGCCAACATGTCATTGGATCACTCTGATGCATGGGATATCACTCGGGACGAAATCCAAGAAGCTCCAGATATCTTCAAACAAAACAATCCAAAGTCATTCACTCCTTATGACCCTTGGGGTGAACCACTCTCTCAAAACCCGTGGGGAGGACTATTCAACCAAAATTTTGACCCTTTTTCTTACCCTTTCGATGCCAGTTCCTCCCGTGAACCCCATTTGTCGTCAGAAGAAATAGAAACTCTTATCCGATCCTTCAAAAGAGAAAAAGATGGATGCTCCAATTCAAATAACATAGATGAAAATGTAATGATCATGGAACAATTTTTCTCATGGCACTAATGATTTAGATAGTGACTACAACTCTAGGGGTGGGAGATAAAGCCGTCACAAATCACTATAACACCGATCACTATTCACTATTCATTGTTCATCCTAGATGACTTTTCACTATAGCAGAAGGTATAAAGTTGTTGTTTACATAACCTAAAATAGCCCATCACGAGATTCTCTATGTTTATAGACCGTAAGAGGCTAGCTTGCTTTTATAATTATATTGTCTGCCTAAGTAAGGCTAACCTGCTCTTGTTGTTTGTATCCACCTCTACCTATATAAGTAATGAGTCTCCATTATAAAAACCACAAGTGCAAGGTAATAAGAAGAGTGTGGTGTGCTCTATCAGCATGATGTTCTAAAAACTCTTCCTCACTTTTAGTCTAAAATGTCGGTTCTGAACAAACACTATAATTGAGAAAAATCATAGAATATACTTTGCACTTGCCCATATGAGATCCTTTGCATTAAAATTTTCGATATATTAGAGATTTTATGGTCTACGTTCATAGTTTGAGAAGGAGCTTAATGGCTAATAGACAGTCCCTATTAAGACTAGGAGAGCCACATATGTGGGATAGCATACCTGCCATAAGCATCCGACTCAAGTCTATGAGTTAGATCATATGCCCCTTTATGGTATCAGAGCTACGGATTTCTTTGAATCATTTTAGTTTGTTTGTAATCACATTTTGATGCTAGAAGAGTTACTCTCTCCTAATGGAAATATTAGATTTAGCACCCTTCAACTCTCTTCCCATCTCTTTTACCTTTGCTATTTTACTCTAGCCCCCTCCTGAACTTAGAAAATCGACATGTTCCAAAATAGACTATCTCTATGAGGTGGGTTATCTTACAGAGAGGGTTATCTTACAGAGGATAGTAAGATTTCGAAAACCCAGCTGCCCATGATGAATCCTTATACTGCTTTTGCCAAGCCACCTTCATTCTCTCCCCTTAGATCCATTAGACATCTGATTAAACATACCCCTCACACGGTTAAGGAGTATGTTCAATCCTCTCGATTTGATGAGCACCCCATATAGGCCACTGAGTAAGAACAGTTTGTCCCTCTCCAATTCCTCCTGAGTTTTCTATTCAATGGACTTAGCAAGGATACACTCATCTTCATTTTGGAGCCATTCATCTTGCTTTGATATTTCATGGCCGCAAAGGCTTACCTATTGCTGCAAAAATTACTTTACTTGACACACGGTTTCTCAAATACTAGCAAGTTTGTGTTGGTAATATTCAAACAACCATGAATGCAGGAACTGTTTTTGTGACACTTTCCCAAATTTCAACATTGCTCTTACAGATCCCAACCCGTTTACTACCTTTAAAGTTTAGCTACAGATCACTGAAGCTCATCAGACTTCTAGATCAATTGTTGCCACTTTGCACTACCAAATGATCTACCGAGTTCAAAACCATGCCATTGATCTTAACATCCTAAACTTGGAAGATGCCCTTGTTATCTCGGTTAATCATGACCAAACTTCTTACATACATGTGCCTCGAAAGATTCCTCGAGACGAGCTTGTTAAACTCTTCCCTAATAGTTGGGTTACCAACTACGAAAAACTTTACCAAAATTGTAAGCCGGTCAAGTTTGGAGAACCCCAATTCGCTCGAAAGAAAGATAGTACGGTCACCATCAAATTTAGTAAGGTGAAAGAGGAGCCCTCCTCTATTTTCCCTACTATTCTCCACTTTACACCTTATCCCACTGATCATATTTCAAGCGAGCCAATTAACAAATAATTTGTCAAATCATTCGGCTCACAGGGACAGCTGATTCACTTCTTCAAATACTATTGGACATTGTCTATGGGATCTTGATTGTGCTTGCCCTTCTTGCACAAAACCTGAAGGAGAAGAATATGACAGGGCTTCTTCCAAGAAGAATAAGAAAAAAGATACGCTTTACCCGAGGTATCTTAATGGCGATCCAACTGTAGGACCCCTTAGTAAAGATGATGGAAGGTACCAATTCATTGTTTCTTATGATCCACCAAAAACGCCCAAGATCTTATCTCCTCCATCACCATGTAAGTTGAAAAACCCCCTGTAATGCCACCACCAAAGTCCTTTGTCACCTCACCTTTTCATAAGCCGATCCAAAAATAGGTGATGAAAAACCCTTCTTGTCCAATGGACTTACCCAAACCAAGCATATGCATACCTAACGTGAACCTCCTATGATCTTGCCCAGCATATGCATGTTTTCACTTGATGATTTTCCTTCACTTGAAGCCAAAGAGCCCGAATCGAGTATACAGAAATTTCACTGGTTGGAGAAATTCTCTAGCCGTCATCAAAGGTATCACCACTCTCCCAAGATACTCAATCCCACTGGCATTAATGCCCAAGGAAAACACAAGCAACCTCCTGCTACTAAAACTTGATATAACTAGTATAAACACCTAGAGGGGGGGTGAATAGGTGTAGAGAGATTATTCGCGCAAATATATATAACTTTTGCAATCAACGAACTAAAATCAAGTAGAGAGAGTTAGAGAAAATTGCAAACACAGTTTATAATGGTTCGGCTTTTGACAAGCCAACGTCCACTCTCCGGCCGACCAGCTGTCGCGACCTCCCTCTCGCGTCCCGGGAGGCTAATGGTGCGGCTGAACGCCTTTCATCAGGGTTTAGCCCGGGCTCTCCCAAGCCCACCAATTCACGACTTAATGTTCGAGTTCTTAAACCCGCAATTCAATTTTATTTAAAAAGGAGTCGCCACTAATCAATTTGGTGTGGGTCGATTAGAAACCCAAGTAAAATATTGGGAGAAATATTTTACTCCTGCGCAACCAGAAAAACTAGGATTGGAGACTTGATTACACTAGTTAATCACTAATGCCCTTCCGATACCTAATCTTGTTTAAACCCTTAGGTTTGGTATTTTTGCATTTTTTAAGAATTTTTCATACATTGTTGAAACAAACATTTTTTTTTTAGCTTTTGATTTCTTTTGAAAATATAAACTATTTCTAGACATTTTTGGTTTTTTTTAGAAAAATATGAAATATTTTCTAATTTCCTGATTTTTCTAAGAAAAAGTATAAAATATTTTTCGATTTTCGATTTTTTTAAAATAAAAACTATTTTTTAGATTTTCTGATTTTTTCTGGAAAATATAAAATAATTTTGGATTTTTTTATATTTTTAGAAATCATAAACTATTTTTGGATTTTCTAAAACATTATTTCGAATTTTTTATAAAAATATTCTTTTAAAATATTTTTATACTATTAAAAGAAACCGGGTCGGATTCGGGTTAGGCTCGACCCGGCTCGTCTACCATCAGCCCATAACATGGACCCAACCCAATATTTTAAAATAAAACACTTTGAGCCCACAACAAAGCAAAGCCCATCTTTCAATTAAAAAAAACAGCCCATTATTAACTATGGCCCATTAAAGAAAAGAAACCCTAACCCAAGGACAAAAACGAACCGGGTCGGGCGAACCCGCGGGCCGACCCGGTTTCTTCCTCAAGCTGCGGCTCATCCGCGGCGGCCGAGACGACGGCGTCCGGCGTCGCCCCTCGCCTCCGCCCCGTCGAGGACTTACCCGGATGCCGTCGTCGGCCGGGCGCGTGGGATCGGATGGCGGTCCAAGACCGACCGTTTGTGACAAGGCGGCGACCGCCGTGAGCAGGGATCGGTCGGGCGGACCTCCTCCTTGGCGAAGGTCGAAGGCAGCCGAGGGGGGCGACAAACGACATGCATGACCGGGACAGGACAACCCGCTTGGACAGGGGGTGAAAACGGCGACGGCGACACACGCAGCAACTCGATAGGGGGTCAGCGAAGGTTTCCCTACGCGGCTCGTGGCGTCGGACGGCGGACGAGCTCGGAAACCGAACTGCATCCGCCTGCCTCGCGCATCCCCGAGCCGAGATCCTCGGGAGCCGACCCCGAACTTGAACAAACGAAAGCAAAAAAGGAAAATACAGAGCGATACCCACCAGTCAGCTCGAGGAGGGAGGCTGCCGGTGACCACCGGAGGCTCAGACGATCCCTGCCTTCTACTCTCTCGGGTCTCTCTCGATTTTTTTCTCTCTCTCACAGATTTCTCTTCTCTCTTTGGTTTTTCGTCAGATTTCTGCCTGTCCCTCCTTTGTTGAGCTCCCCCCTATTTATAGGCCGAGGAGGGCCCGGTCGACGGAGGGCTTGGCCGCCGGTACACTGACCGGTCTCCCTCGGGACCGAACCGGCGTCGCTTTCGGCTGCGCCTGCTCGGCATTGAAGACGTCCGGATTCTTCGCCGGATCTCGCGCTGCTCCACTCGGCGGCATTAATGGCGCCCGCAAAGCGTCCCATCCGTCGCCGGCTATGGCCTCCTCGCTGCTCCGCTCTGCTGCTTCACGCGTGCAGGGAAGAAGAAGAAGGGAAGAAGAAGAAGAAGATGGAGAGGGCCGGGCCGGGCCGTAAGAGTGAGGGGCCGAATGGGCCTGGACCCAAGTGGAAGAAAAGAATGGGGAAGACGGGCCTGGGCCTGCGTGCACAAGAAAAGAAAGAAGGAAGAAGAAGGCTGGGAGCAAAAGCCCAACCCCTTCTTGGGCCTCTGATTTTTTTTTTTCAATAATAATAATAATAATAATCCGAAAAATAGTGTAAAATAAGGGAAAATAAAACCTAGTAGATGCGCACAATATTAATACCTAAGTGCTACGAAAAATCATTTTTGCTAGGGCCAAATTATGCCCTAATTTTCTATGCAGACTAAATATAAATATTTAGTCAAAATTTAGGTGTCAACAGCTGCCCCTCTTTGAAGATGAGTTCGCAGAGGTTGCCTTCAAAGACGAACTGATACCTAAATTTTATCCATGCATATGTAATAGATGATAGTTCACCTAGGACCAAGTGTCCAAAGCAAAAGATGGCAATAATGCATAATACATACTAAAATGGATAAGAAAAATACCTGCAGTTACTTACCAAGCAAGAGTGATATGGGGTGCAAACCGCGAGTTTTTGGCAAGTATCAGAATATTTCCTTATCTGATGCTGATATAGAAAACGTACCTGTGATTGATGATATGGGGAAATTGCTCCTCCAGGACCCGAACCATTCTTCGGTCGCCTGTAAAAGTAATAAGTTGTTTGTCTAGGAACCGAACCTTTCTCCGGTCGCCTTGACGGGGGATTGCCTTTCCAGGACTCGGACCATTCTCCGGTCGCCTGTAGAAGCAATGAGTTGTTTGTCTAGGACCCAAACCATTCTTCGGTCGCCTTGACAGGGGATTGCCTTTCTAGGACTTGGACCATTCTCCGATCGCCTGTAGAAGCAAAGAATTGTTTATCTAGGACCCGGACCTTTCTCCGGTCGCCTTGACGAGGGATTGCCTTTCCAGGACTCGGACCATTCTCCGGTCGCCTGTAGAAGCAATGAGTTGTCTGTTTAGGACCCGGACCTTTCTCCGGTCGCCTTGACAGGGAATTGCCTTTTTAAGACTCGGACCATTCTCCATTCGTCTATAGAAACAATAAGCTGTTAGGTACCTAACCTCTTTCAGGGACACCAGTTTGTTTACCTGAACTTTCTCAGGGATGTGCCGACTTTTCTCGGGACACAATCTTGTTCAGTGCTTGATTGTTCTCAAGGACACCAGTTTTTTTCATTACCTGACTTCGGGCTACAGAAGCGCGCCACGTCGGTAAGGAGGGACTCCGGGCTATGGAAGCACGCGGTGTCAATGAAGAGGGGCTTACCTTATATGCTTGAAAAGGTCTCCTACCTCTTGATTATCTGGAATATCGAGGATGCACCTGAGATATCCCTAAAGGTCTCCCACCTCCTGGTAAGTTGGAATATTGAGGACGCATCTCGAGTATCCCTGAAGGTCTCCCACCTCCTGGTAAGTTGGGAATATCGAGGACGGACCTCGGATATTCCTGAAGGTCTCCCACCTCCTGGTAAGTTGGGAATATCGAGGGCGTGCCTCAAGTATCCCTGAAGGTCTCCCACCTCCTGGAAAGTTGGAATATTGAGGATGCACCTCAAATACTCCTGAAGGTCTCCCACCTTCTGGTAGTTTGCAGGCCTGATGATATCTCTACTCTGGAAGTATGTCTCCTGTCAGACAAATATGCAATATGTGCAAATGATCTGTGCATACTGTAAATTTTTCAATTCAAATGGGGTTTATGCATGACAATTTTTTGTCAGTTTGCATCACCAGAGTCCCACTGGGGAAAATTTTCAAAAAGACAATTCATATTCAAAATGAGGATATCTTGAACATGCCAAATGAGGACCCTCAGTCTGAAAGGGCTTTGCACTCACTCTCATTGCAAAGGCTATTTCATCCCGACCATTGATGCGGGATCATAGGAATCTCACCCTTTCACTATCATTATGGCAACAGGGATCCGAATATTCTCGCAAATGGTACAACTTTACCAATCTGAGAGGTCTTTTGGGGGCGTAATGTAGGCTTGGTCAAAGGTTTAGCAAAGGGGACCACGAAGGTCAAGCCTTATAGAAAGAAATGTTGCACAGCCATCTTCGGGTTTACAAGTCAAGAACCTTGCGAAAAGAGATAGGAATGATCTTGCTCGTACTTTTTCGAGCAATGTTTATAAACATATGAATTCTTACGTTAATTCAAGTGCCCTAGTCGGAAGAGACTTTTACAAGAGGACATAATGTAAATTTGGCTCACAAGTTGAGAGACAAATGAATTCATAGGCTCAAAAATGTGTACAAGAGTTGGTGATCATCTTGAATTGTCACCGGTCTTATTCCTCATCAATGGAGCTCGTCTTTGTAGAGACTTTTTTTGCTCGAGCATCATTTTTTCTTGAGGGCATTGGCCTTGCTTTTACTAGGCACACTGCTTTTTCATGCCCCTAATTTTCATTTTTCATTTTTTTTTTGTGTGGACTGTTCTAGACTCTTGGGTCTTCATCTTCAGTCGGCCGCTTCGGCTTATGCTACTTGAACAATGGTAATCTTCTCTTTGCCCCCAATGTGGGGAGTTGAAATGAAATTACAAACTCAATGGGATTGTACAATGGATACAAATGTATAGACCAAATATGCTCTTCGTCATTCTATGGCACTTAAATTATCATGAGTGTTCATATGCAATAAAAACACCCAAAGATTGTGCAAGTGCAAGCAAGAAAATTCCAATCCATTTTCTCACCTTGTGATGCCGTCCTTTCCTCCAATCTGCCCCAATGTGGGGTGGTTCTTGACAGGGGAAATATGAAAGAAACTTCATCGTGGTACGGGGCTCAAAGGGGTTAAGCAATGGATAACCTGTAGTGTTTAGAGTGGAGAAACGAAATGCCCCTCATCACTTTGGTCATCGTACCATTCGCGAGAAAACTCTTTACCCTGTAGACATAGAATTTCCTATGCTCACCTTACAAGTGTTTAATCGGAGGACTGTGTGTAGGATATGGTTTGCCTTTCGTCATCCTGATGTACCTCATTTAGCATGCTCAATTGATCTCACATCATTTATTGAACTGTTTAATTTGATAATCCTTAGTGGAATCGGTGACTTAGACAGACAAAATCATCATGCGAAAAGTCCATTTTGAAAAGGCATGGAGCACTTTACGCATGGAGGAGTTTGCACTCTTTAAATTTTCTCAAAAGAAGAAAACTTTCTAAGAATATGAGATGCAAAATTGTCCCTGCAAACGTGTTTGAGCATAGGGGGATTATTAAAAAATGGGTGTTCATGGATTATCCCTACTCTAAGGGGAATGACACATGAATGATCAGTCAGGATTGAAAATCCCATTTTTGATTGGACAGGCATATCAATTTTTGAGTAGAGCCAAAAGTAAATGTGAATTAAGGCCCGAAAGATTCCTGTTATCCATTTTGGTGATAAATTGGACGCCGTTTCATTTGGAAGTGTTGATCCAATGTCGTCATCAGAGTTTGACATATCTCTTCCTACTCTGTTGTCCGCACCTTCGGCGGACAGGTGAACCTATAAAGAATAAGAGGGAATGTGTTAGTGTATAAATTTCCTATAATTGAAAAACTGGAAACGATACAGCATTACCCTTCGCTAGTTCACATTTGTCGTCCACGCTTTTGGCTGACAGATGAACCTACAAAGAATGAGAGGGAATGTGTTAGTGTATGAATTTTCCAAAGTTGAAAAACTAGAAACGATACAACATTACCCTTCGCCAGTTCACATTTGTCGTCCACACTTTTGGCCTACAGATGAACATTTTGCCAGTTCGCAAATGATTGGATGCACCTAGGGTCCTGAGGCTCAAAGGGAGCATGAGATACTGAAATTTCGATCTCGATATGCCAGAAAAAAGCAAAGAGAGAGAAAAGGAGAAAAAACTTTTTTTTTTCTTTTAAAAAAACTTTTTTGTTTTCTCTAAAAAAAAAAAACCTTTTTTTTTTCTTTTTTTCTTCACATGCGGCTACTGCCGCTTCGGGGATTCGAACCCCCGTTCGGACCCAGGCGCTCCATTCCGGATACCACTCGGCTAAAGACGCCGGCGGTGTCCATGGAGCGCATTCTTTTTTATTTAAGGTACCAAGCCGCTAGAATAACCTGTCTTTTTACACCAAATCAGGTGAATTCAACATGGGTCGTCTACAGGTGCTTGCTTAACCAGTATCGGCTGGCTCAAATTGACCTATCAAGTTAGTTTTTTTTTTTTTTTTAAACGCTGATGCTTCCTGTCAAAAATAGGGAAAATATGTTAGGAATAAAGTTGGATGGGGGATTGGAAATGATACCAAGTTGGATGGGGGATTGGAAACGATACCAAGTTACCCCTTTTGCAAAGTTTGTATTCGATGACTCCTCAGCATCTTGAATGTTGGTGATTGCTATGGCCTTGCCAAGGTTTGGCGCATCATTTTGGGCGGCCTTCTTTGCCCATGGCCCTAAACAAATGGCCGATGATGGTCGATCTGTCTTCAACGCCTTCCTTCTGCGGAAATTTTTCCTCTCTCATTGTTGGACATCAGCAGCGTTGGGCAAGGTCATGTACCTCAAGCTTCTATGGAATCTGAGATGGACAATCAAAATCTCTAGTTTTTGATAATTTCTTCTTCGTAGAGCATGTGTCTGGAATGAAAGTCATCATCTGGAGCAAGTGGTTAGAATTTGCCTCAACTATCTGGATTTTCTCTCTGTTGATAGTAGCCAATTCAAAAGAGGGAGTGAAGGAGTTCATTTTCCGTGCTTTCTGATTTGTCGAAGTTGAACGTCTCGTCTATGAAATTACAATGCTCGACCTCGAAAATAACTTGAAAGATGAAGGACCATGAGCAACGTGAAAGAAACGTCTTAGGAAGCTTTCCTTAAGCTACTACGATCTGCAGGCTCCGAGTTTGATCGTGTGTATATACCTATTACGTCCTGTCTTTTGTTCTTGCTCACCCCTGTTCTCTTGAAAGAGGTGTTCTCAAATCTGACGAGTCTAGATCCTTGGGTTCTCATGCACCAGTTTCAGAAACCCACTTTATCGTACTAAGTCAAAAGGAGGTATCTCGAGACACAAAGTAAGTAATTCTTATGCACTCTCCTCCCTTCTTTTCATTTTAAATTTTCTTTGCTGAATAACTTTCTATTTTGAGGTAAAATGATCATGTAGAAGCTGTCAATCATATGAGACGTGCATTGGCATTTTCATTCATTAGGGAAATGTTTAACAATGCTAAGTACTGATCATTTAAGCCCCTCCTGACAGAATGTGGGGGGAACTCTCAAGGATAGTACTTTTTTACAGCATCACAATTGACTGGTTTGGAGAACTCACGGCCGTCCATTTCAGTTAGGATCAAGGCTCCTCCGGGGAGCACCTTCTTTATTACGTAGGGACCCTTCTAACTCGGGGCGAACTTGCCTCCAGGCTCTGGAAAGATTGGTAATGTCTTCCTCAAGACCAAATCATTTACCTCGAAGTACCTCTGCCGAACCTTTTGATTGAATGACCGAGCTACCCTTTGTTGATAACACTGACCATGACAAAGAGCCTTCAGTCGTTTCTCATCAATCATGTTCAGTTGCTCGAACCTTTGTTGCATCCACTCTACTTCCGTCAAACTTTTCTGAGAAAGGACTCGTAAGGAGGGGATTTCCACTTCTACGGGCAGGACTGCCTCCATGTCGTAAACTAGAGAAAAAGGGGTTGCCCCAGTAGAAGTTCGAATCGATGTTCGATACGCCATCAGTGCGAAAGGTAGCCTATCATGCCAATCGTGGTAGTTTTCAGCTGTCTTGGCTAGGATTTTCTTGATGTTCTTGTTGGCCGCTTCCACAACCCCATTCATTTGCGGGCGATAAGGGGACGAGTTTAGGTGTCGGATCTTGAACTTGCTAAACAGTTGGTCAACCAATTTGTTGTTCAAATTAGATCCGTTGTCGGTGACAATGGCTTCAGGTATGCCATAACGGGTGATTATATCGCGCCTAATGAACTTCGCCACACTTCGTGCGGTGACGTTTGTATATGACGCGGCTTCGATCCATTTTGAGAAGTAATTGATTGCAACCAAGATGAACCGGTGTCCATTTGATGCCTTGGGATTGATTGGACCGATCATGTCGATCCCCCACATAGAAAATGGCCATGGTTCTGCTAGTTGGTGTAACTCGGTTGGAGGGACATTTATCCTATCACCATGAATTTGGCAGCGGTGACAGCTTCGCACATGCTGAGAGCAGTCACTTTCTAAGGAGAGCCAATAGTAACCCAACCTCATTATCTTCTTGGCTAACATGTACCCATTCATGTGTGGGCCACATGCTCCCTCATGTACTTCTTGCATTATTCGCATGGCCTCAGTCGCGCCTACACACCTCAACAGGATTGAATCATAAGATCTTTTGTACAAATGCTCACCGCTGATGAAGAATTTTGAAGCCGTTTTCCTTATGTACTTTCGATCAGTGAGAGTACTTCCTCCAGGGAATTCATGCTCGTGGAGGTACCTCATGATATCATAGTACCAAGGTTTTCCGTCGGGCTCTTCAATCACGGCCATGCAGTGGGCCTTTTTTACCAGGACCTCAATCTTCAGTGGTTCCACTTCTAACCTGTCAGTCACCTGTAACATAGATGATAATGTGGCTAATGCGTCGGCAAACTGGTTACGATATCTGGACAGGTATTCGAACGAGACCGTTTTGAATTCTGCTATCAATTCCTCGAGGTAGTCATGATATGGCACAAGCTTGGCGTCTCTTGTTCTCCATTTACCCACAGTTTGAAGGATGATTAGTGCAGAGTCACCGAAAACTTTTAGTTTTGCCACTCCCATCTCGATAGCCGCTTGCAGGCCGAGGATACATGCTTCGTACTCAGCTATGTTGTTGGTACAAGGAAATACCAACTTCGCAGCCACGGGATAATGTTGTCCCTCTGGAGATATTAGGACTACTCCGGTGCCAGACCCAGATAAGTTTACGGCCCCGTCAAAGAACATAGTCCACGTGTTTTCCTCCACTGACGTGATGCGATCATCTAGGGGATTGTCTTCACATATTCCCCCCGGGCATTCAGCTAACATATCGGCGATCACTCGGCCTTTGACTGATTTTTGTGACGTTGTTTGGATGTCGAATTCCGAAATTAGAATATGCCATTTGGCCAACTTTCCTACTAAGGCTGGCCGATTAAGCAGGTACCTGATTGGGTCATTTTCTGTCACGAGAAACATTTGATGATGTAAGGTATATTGCCGGAGTCTATGCAGTACCCAAACCAATGCAGCGCAAGTTCTTTCGGATTCGGAGTAGTTCTGCTCCGATGTGGTGAATTTTTTACTCAAGTAGTAAACGGCTCGCTCCTTCCCGTCGTCTGGTCCTTTCTGTGCTAGCATAGCGCCTAAGGATTCGCTATTAATGGTGAGGTATAGGATTAATGGGTGGCCTGGGATTGGAGGAACCATAATTGGAGGGTCCATTAAGTACCGTTTTAGTTTATCGAATGCCAATCGACAATCATCATCCCATTCGATCCGTGCGTCCTTTCTGAGAAGCTTAAAGAAGGGTTTTGCAATTTCGGAGAGTTGGGATATAAACCGTGCAATGTAATTCAATCTCCCTAAAAGGCTTCGGACTTCTTTCACAGTCGATGGGGGCTGTAATTCAAATATTGCCTTGGTTTTTGACGGGTCCACTTCTATCCCCTTCTGACTTACAATAAACCCGAGCAATTTCCCAGAAGTTGCCCCAAACACGCATTTTGCTGGGTTTAGACGCAGCTTATACTGGCGAAGTCGATCGAACAATTTTTCTAAGGCTCTCACATGGTCCTCCCCCTGTCTGGTCTTGGCAATCATGTCATCGACATATACCTCAATTTCTTTGTGCATCATATCGTGGAAAAGAGCAACCATGGCACGTTGATAGGTTGCACCGGCATTTTTCAGGCCAAAAGGCATGACCTTATAGTGAAATGTCCCCCACGGAGTGATGAATGCTGTTTTCTCTTTGTCATCTTCTTTCATCCTTATCTGGTTGTATCCTGAGAATCCATCCATGAAAGAGAATAATTCGAAACCCGCCGTGCTATCCACAAGAACATCTATGTGTGGTAATGGGAAATCGTCCTTCGGGCTAGCTTTGTTCAAGTCGCGATAGTCGACGCAAACCCGAATCCGGCCATCTTTCTTTTTGCGGCACAATATTTGCTACCCAATCGGATCTTTGTGAGACTTCAATGAAGCCTACCTCTAAGAGTTTCATTACCTCCTCTTCGATCTTTTTTGACAACTCTGGCTTGGTTCTTCTCAACCTTTGCTTCTTGGGGGCGATGTCAGAGTTGGTTGGTAGGCTATGTTCCACGATCATTGGATTAAGGCCTGGCATATCGGCATAGGACCATGCGAATATGTCTTGATATTCCTTTAAGAGGATGGTTAAGCGTGCAGCTTCTTCTTCAGGAAGGTTAGCACCGATCTTCACTTCTCTTGGCTCTTCTGTGTTGCTCAAGTTAATAGTGATGGTGTCCTCGGTGGTGGGGGATTTTGTTTCTTCATGTCGTTCCCAGCTCTGTTGGATTTCCTCGGAATCATCATCTGACTCATCAGAATTGCTGTCATGGCTAGTTATAATGTTGGTTTGGACCGTTCCCATACCCTTGCATTCCGCGAGATCACATCTGTGGTAGGAAGCAGATAAATTAGAGGGACAAATAGTGCCACAGGCATGGATGTTATTCTGTTTTTTCTATTTTTTTTTTAAATGATTTATTTTCTGAAAACTCAAAGCGGATGGGTATGAGGAGGCTCGGGCCTCAGATTTCTTCTTTCATTCATATGGCTGGATATCATCAATGGGCCGGTTTGGTGTACTTCCTCATACCCTTAAAAGTTTTATTGATCAAGCACTAGATGGATTTACAGACTTTGGGAGGTAGGTTTTCAAAACTCAATTCCTCTAGTGGGAATGACATCCAAAAAACAAAAAGAAACAAGCTAGTACAGAAAAACAGGAAAGCCTCCCGCATAGGGGATTATGTAAGGGAAATTGAAAGAGGTTCTACTCAGGCGGGCCTGCACCCATCCCTTCCGACGGTCCTTCATTGATAGCGCCTACAAAGAAGTCTTCGAACCAGTCGTCCGTCGCTTCTCCAGATGCTCCTTGCTTTGTAGTTGTTAGATCCTCCACGCTTCCCCACTCATCAGGAACGATGTCCTGATAGTTGTTATAGAGATATCGGGGGGTCGAGTAGTTAAGATAATAGTCGAATTTGCCACTTGGTTGACCCAAGGTGTCCATGACTGCGCCCTCCCCACGGGCCTTCTCAGTGTGTTCAGGGAACATTTTACGGAGGCTAGGTGTTACCAGGAGATCGTCTCGACCATTACATAGCCATGGCAAGCGGAATGTGAATGCCCCAGCATCTAAGAGGTCTTGAACCTTGTCTTTGAGAACTGTGCAGTCATCTAATGAGTGCCCTAGTTCTCCAGAGTGATAGTCACAAGATTTCGATGGATTGTAATCAAGAAAATATTCAGGGGTAGGGCGCTTTAGCTCCCTACTGATCAGCCATGCTTCAGGAGGACAGGGAAAATCACGGACATTGATTTAGGAAGTGGTGAATATGGTCGCACATTACCCAGGGGTAAAGGCAAACGAGCCCCCTGCCATATCACGTCAGTTGGGTTTTCTTCGTTCATTTCCATTATCGATCCCTGGTTGTGATAAGAGAGAAACGCATGAGCAGCTTGAGCGAAACTTTCTGTCATGTGGTGTACCATATTGTGCAATTCATCAATTTGGCGCTGAAGCTGTCCGAACGAAAAATTATCGTCCGTCACCTCTAATGGTTCTCCCTCGATGACACCTACAAAAAGGTCTGCGAGCATGCTGGTTATATCCTCCTCTTCTACAAGTGCTTGCTAAATGACATCCCCTTGGTCATCATTAGAAGGGTCAGAGTATTTATGATGGGATTGTCTCGCGGCGCTAATTATTCCTTCCTCTTCATGCATCATCTTGGCAGGACCTGGGAAAGTCTCCTCAAGACGCGGGAGTACAAGACCGACCTTCTTTCCTTTCGGGCATCGTTCTTTTCCTTTGCAGTATCCTAGACCAATGGTGCGAGGTCTCTTTGTTGCTTCAATAGGTTGCCGGATGCCTTGTCCCTCCCTGCCAAGTCCTTGGCCAGGGGTAAAGCCATATCCGACCATGATCTTTCCTACCATGAGCGTAGCACCTAATATTTTAGGGACACGGGACGGAATTCCTCGAGACTCGTGTATAGTGGATACGAGTTCGAATGACTGATAGCTAGATTCTTTTTTGCAATCAGGCTCAATGTAGGGGATGACTGTCTCATGATAGATGTGATGGTTTTCCTCTCCGTAGATTGTGACCAGCTTTCCTTCAACCACAAACTTCACACTTTGGTGGAGGCTTGAGGGTACTGCTCCAGCAACGTGAATCCACGGGCGACCAAGAAGGAAGTTGAATGCAGTGGGGATATTCATTACTTGAAACAAGATTTTGAATACAGTTGGACCGATTTGGACATCGAGGTCTATTTCTCCCATTTTCTCCTTCCTTGTCCCGTCAAAGGCTCGAACGGATGTCTTAGAGGTTTGGATCCGAGATGCATCTATTTTAAGGCGCTGTAGCGTTGCTAGTGGGCATATATTGAGGGCAGACCCATTGTCGATCAACACTCGAGCGATATGGGAGGCATCGCACTTAACTGATATATAGAGACCTTTGGTGTGTCCTCTACCCTCCTCTGGGATTTCCTCATCAGAAAACGCCACTTGGTCTTTCAGAAGGATGGCCCCGACAAATTCCTCAAGTTTGTCATGCTCGATTGTTTCAGGGACGTGTACTTCACTTAATACTTTCATCAGGGATTTCTGGTGTTTGACAGACGTCTGGAGCAACTCTAATATAGAGATTTGAGCTGGTAATTTCCGCAACTGATCCACCACATTATACTCACTAGCTTTGATCACAGCTAAGAACTCTTTGGCTTCTTCATCAGTGACGGGCTTGGTAGGTTGTACATTGGCTTGGGCATAGGTCCGCCCAGACCTTGTGACTAAGCCGACACCAAGATCATAGGACCAAGGGACTGCGTTGTCACCATCATAACTGTAAGGTTGGGGAATTTCGATAACTATGTGCTCTTCTGCCTCCGATGTTTGGGCCATGGCCTCCTTCTTACTAAGGATGTTTTCTGATGAGGTGGAATCCATCTCATTTGTCCCCGTGCTTAGTGCAGCAAGCTCTTCGTCCCAATCGAGGATGACCTGTGAGATGGTAGAGACTACACCAGTGTGGTTGGTGTAAATAATCATCCCGGCTTCCGCCATTTTTGACACCCTTTCTTTCATTGTTGCTAAGGACAGCACTTCCTTGCTTGAATAATATCCAGCTTTTACCAGCCCTTGATAGACCTTAGCAGTGTGAACTTTGACATTCCTGGTTTGGCCAGTGCCAAAACCGAATACAGCGTTTACTTTTTCCGTGTGATCAGGGAGTGGATTGTTCTGGACATTTGGTTTGGCGGCTTGGAATGAGAAGGCTTTAGTGTCTAGCAGGTTCTGGATTCGATGTTTCAAGGTGAAGCATTCATCAGTCGAGTGTCCTATTTCACCCATGTGATAATCGCATTTCTTAGATGGGTCATAGCTGGCGAAACTTCCAGCGTTGGGTCGCTTAGGCTCGGTCGAAAGTAGGTTCTTCTTTCGGAGGATTGCTAGTACTTGTGATGGGGACCCGGGAAGAGAGGTGAATTGTCTCTTGTTGTTATAGCGCTGGTAAGGTTGACGACTGATAGCCTGCTGTTGTCTTCCGCCTATCTGTACCGTCGGGGGATGACTTGTGACTGCAGTATAGGCCACGTTGACGTCTACAGAAGGGTCTTTATCTTTTTTCATGCTGAACCTTTTATTAGTGACAGAAGTGGGCTCTGTGAACCAACCATCCCTTAGTCCAATTTTGATCCGTTCTCCCACGGGGATGAGTTGGCTGAAGGTGTCTGCAGTCGAACCGGCCATTTGTGCTCGGAATTCACGAGGAAGAGTCTTGAAGAAAAGTTTCATCAACTCATTGTCAGTAGGTTCTGGCGTGATTTGCCCCGCCAGATTCCTCCATCTTGCTGCATATTCCTTGAATGACTCTGTTTTCTTCTTCTCAACGCGTTCCAGATCTTCACGAGAGAGGGTGATGTCGAGGTTGAATTTGTATTGCTTGGTGAATGCGTCAGCCACTTCACTCCAAGTCTCGATGAGGTTCACGCTCTTTTTGATGTACCAGTTTAGGGCGGGCCCAATTAGGCTTGCTTGGAATGATTGGATCATAAGAGGCTCGTTGCTGACATATTGTGTCATCCGTACGTGGTACATGTGCAGGTGAGTCTTTGGGCAGGAGGTGCCGTCATACTTCTCGAATTCCGGCATCTTAAACTTTTTTGGCACATTAACCTTGGCGTAAACAGATAGATCCAGTGGAGGTGAACTTTGTGACACTTGCAGCAACCGGAGTTTTTCCTCTAGCTTTGCAAAACGTTTATCGTGCTCGGTTGTTGGTGCGTTTGCCGGCTTGACTTTTTCCATTGTGACTGGAGGCGATTCGTCCTCTAATGGAGGCATGTCATCTTCAATCTCTCCACCTTGGCCATCCACAGCAGATGACCGGGGCAATAATACTTCGATCGTAGGTGGAGTGGGAGTGAGTTTGCTTTGGACGGAATCCATCTGCTTTGAGAGTTGCTGGAGTACATTAAAAACTTGTTTCATTTTGTTCTCCATCATCGTGATACGGCTTGGTACATTCTCTTCAGCCATGACAACTTTGTCGTGTACATAAATGAGATAAATGTGAGTGGAAGAAGTAGACATAATATTGGCCCATGGCAAGGGTCCAGTCATTTTTATTTATCCACAGAGGATTACAAAAAGGATTCTTTAGGCAAAAAAAAAAAAAAAAAAAAACGCAAAAGATAACAAACAGCACACTCCTAAACATCCACACTCATATTTAAAGTACGAGGTCTCTTATTCTATATGCGATGGGAAGCTCGAAGCCGTTTGTTCTCTCGAACTAGCTTGAAATACTTGTCCCGCTCATTTCCAAACTCTTCTCAAGAGACTCAATCCGCTCTTGTTGTGCTAGTTTATCTGTCACATCCGGGATTATTGGTCGCAAGTTGTCGGAGATTCGATGGTTGAGGATGTAGAATGTAGAGGCATGATGAGCTTTCTCCAGTCCTCGTAGTCTTCTAGGCGCAATAATCTTTTCAGGGTGGCATTTGCTCCATGCATCCTTGATGATGTGGATCTCATTCATGTAATCATAGCCTTTGCGAGTGAAGAGGACCCGAAATAGGCCGGGCTTGAGTGGAGGCGAGATTTCTTGGAGGGCCCTGTATTGGCGAGCCACTCTATATGGGTAATATGAAGTGGTCCCCGAGAGACCCAGCAACGAGATCGGGTCGTGATATTCTAGTGCAAAGCGAGCTTCTCCCTCCCTGAACCACTTAGCCTGCCATAAGAATGCCTCTGGAAAGGGGTTCTTTAAGAGTCTAATCCAGCGAGAGTATTCCTTATTAGGAGAGTATTTTTCTAAAATTTGAAATCTTTGTAGTGGATGTCTGAAATCATTGATTTTAAAATCTGCATGAGGTGCCCAAATCCTTTGATATGAGAGAAGAACCATATTTGTAAAATTTCGGGGGCAGCCCTCATGATTTTTTCCGTATTTTCTTTGAAACGATTAAGGGACAAAAAAGTTTCTGCCAAAACCATGCTTACATAATTTAGCCCGAAGTTGACTTGATTGACTACCCAGGCCACAGAAGGATTGATGGCATTTTTTCGATGCGGAAAAACAACGAACCCAAAGAAGGCTAAGAGAAATATTTTACATTTTTGGGCCATGGGTTGTTTTTCAAAACATTCGGCCAAAAAGGATAGCGGGCACGCATCCCAATTAGCCTGAACTACTCCTCTCACTGTTGGAGTTACAATTCTTAAAAACCGAGCTAGCCAAATTACGGGGTCAATGTTTGTTGGTGGCCTAACGAGCTCGTTTCCAAGAGGCATTCCAATGGCGAGGCTATATTCCTCTAGGGTTGGGGTCAACTCAAATTTTCCGAATATGAAAGTGGACGTCTCGGGACACCAGAAATGTGGGATTGCTTGCATGACGCCGGAATGGATACTGATCTGGAGCAGTGGGAGGAGGTGGCCGATTTTTGCTTCAACATGTTTCTGAGCAGGTTGACCTAACTGATCCCACCAACGGAGGAGCTCTTTCTTGGGAGCAGGAATGAACTGGACATCATGCCTATCCATCGCATATGAAATAAGCGACCTAAACGACCGACCTGAGTTGCCATGGGTCCAAAAACGTAAATAAATAACCAAATAAAAAGGGTTAAGAAATTACTTTACTCTCAAATATCACAGTAAACACATAGACATGCGGATGATACGTGTGGTTCGATTTCTAACTAAAAAGGTATAATGAGGTTAAAAGGTAATCTGACCGACGCAGTCTCGCGTTCGTGCCAAATCCTTTCAACCTCGGCTCTACCTAAAATTTCGGGGAAAAGAAAGGCAACCTCTACATCGCAGTCTCGCGTTCAAGGTTGTATCTTTCTTAACACCATCCTAAAATATCCTATGGCGGCCCAGGTCCGGCAGCAAGGTTGTGTGTGCCACAGTGTAGTGCTAAAACGTTTAAAGCATGCACAATAATTTATACACAAAATTTAATCTCAACAAAATTAATATACCTGCACAAAAATAAAATACCCAAGTTAGGGAAACAATTAAACAAGACAAAAAGGCCTAAGTCCACAAAAAAAAATGTCCCCAACGGAGTCGCCAAGCTGTCGCGACCTCCCTCTCGCGTCCCGGGAGGCTAATGGTGCGGCTGAACGCCTTTCATCAGGGTTTAGCCCGGGCTCTCCCAAGCCCACCAATTCACGACTTAATGTTCGAGTTCTTAACCTGCAATTCAATTTTATTTAAAAAGGAGTCGCCACTAATCAATTTGGTGTGGGTCGATTAGAAACCCAAGTAAAATATTGGGAGAAATATTTTACTCCTGCGCAACCAGAGAAACTAGGATCGGAGACTTGATTATACTAGTTAATCACTAATGCCCTTCCGGTACCTAATCTTGTTTAAACCCTTAGGTTTGGTATTTTTGCATTTTTTAATAATTTTTCATACATTGTTGAAACAAACATTTTTTTTTTTTTTTTAGCTTTTGATTTCTTTTGAAAATATAAACTGTTTCTAGACATTTTTGGTTTTTTTTAGAAAAATATGAAATATTTTCTAATTTCCTGATTTTTCTAAGAAAAAGTATAAAATATTTTTCGATTTTCGATTTTTTTTTAAAATAAAAACTATTTTTTAGATTTTCTGATTTTTCTGGAAAATATAAAATAATTTTGGATTTTTTTATATTTTTAGAAATCATAAACTATTTTTGGATTTTCTAAAACATTATTTCGAATTTTTATAAAAAATATTCTTTTAAAATATTTTTATACTATTAAAAGAAACCGGGTCGGATTCGGGTCGAGGCTCGACCCGGCTTGTCTACCATCAGCCCGTAACATGGACCCAGCCCAATATTTTTAAATAAAACACTTTGAGCCCACAACAAAGCAAAGCCCATCTTTCAATTAAAAAAAACAGCCCATTATTAACTATGGCCCATTAAAGAAAAGAAACCCTAACCCAAGGACAAAAACGAACCGGGTCGGGCGAACCCGCGGGCCGACCCGGTTTCTTCCTCAACTACGGCTCATCCGCGGCGACCGAGACGACGGCGTCCAGCGTCGCCCCCCTCGCCTCCGCCCCGTCGAGGACTTACCTGGATGCCGTCGTTGGCTGCGTAGACTGGATGGCCGGTCCAAGACCGACCGTTTGTGACAAGGCGACGACCGCCGTGAGCAGGGATCGGTCGGGCGGACCTCCTCCTTGGCGAAGGTCGAAGGCAGCCGAGGGGGGCGACAAACGACATGCATGACCGGGACAGGACAACCCGCTTGGACAGGGGGTGAAAACGGCGACGGCGACACACGCAGCAACTCGATAGGGGGTCAGCGAAGGTTTCCCTACGCGACTCGTGGCGTCGGACGGCGGATGAGCTCGGAAACCGAACTGCATCCGCCTGCCTCGCGCATCCCCGAGCCGAGATCCTCGGGAGCCGACCCCGAACTTGAACAAACGAAAGCAAAAAAGGAAAATACGAGCGATACCCACTAGTCGGCTCGAGGAGGGAGGCTGCCGGTGACCACGGAGGCTCGGGACGATCCCCGCCTTCTACTCTCTCGGGTCTCTCTCGATTTTTTTCTCTCTCTCACAGATTTCTCTTCTCTCTTTGGTTTTTCGTCGGATTTCTGCCTGTCCCTCCTTTGTTGAGCTCCCCCCTATTTATAGGCCGAGGAGGGCCCGGTCGACGGAGGGCTTGGCCGCCGGTCGACGGTACACTGACCGGTCTCCCTCGGGACCGAACCGGCGTCGCTTTCGGCTGTGCCTGCTCGGCATTGAAGACGTCCGGATTCTTCGCCGGATCTCGCGCTGCTCCACTCAGCGGCATTAATGGCACCCGCGAAGCGTCCCATCCGTCGCCGACTATGGCCTCCTCGCTGCTCCGCTCTGCTGCTTCACGCGTGCAGGGAAGAAGAAGAAGAAGAAGAAGATGGAGAGGGCCGGGCCGGGCCGTAAGAGTGAGGGGCCGAATGGGCCTGGACCCAAGTGGAAGAAAAGAATGGGGAAGACGGGCCTGGGCCTGCGTGCACAAGAAAAAAAGAAGGAAGAAAGAAGGTTGGGAGCAAAAGCCCAACCCCTTCTTGGGCCTCTGATTTTTTTTTTCAATACTAATAATAATAATAATCCGAAAAATAGTGTAAAATAAGGGAAAATAAAACCTAGTAGATGCGCACAATATTAATACCTAAGTGCTACAAAAAATCATTTTTGCTAGGGCCAAATTATGCCCTAATTTTCTATGCAGACTAAATATAAATATTTAGTCAAAATTTAGGTGTCAACACCAGCCAATCAGCTGTATTTCACTATTTGATCAACGGTGATTACACACTCTCGAGTATTTGTACTTGGTGATGATCTGTCTCGCTAAGTCACTCTCTTTTGATAATACACTGAGATCACTCAAATATGCACTATGAATAACAATTGATGGACAGAATCATCTTTGGAATAATGTTCATCTGTTCTACCCCTAAGTCTCAACCTATCCTTAAATACTCTCCAAGCCACACTCGACCATTGGCTCTTTCCTTGAGAGTTTAGTTTTCCCTTTCTTGGACAGATTTTATAAGACAAGTCTTTTTTACCGTTGAGGATAGATCAGATCCCCTTAGATTCTGTTCACCCATACAATCAGAATCTGGGCTTCCATAAGTGCTCTATTCTTCTTTGGAAGTTGCCCACTAATTGATCATGTTAATCATATTAGTATAATAGAATCAACATAAATAAGGTAAGTGAAATATTCTACCGTTGGTAATCTTATCTTGTTGATTCATCTTAAGTCTGACAGTCTTAAGTTCTGAGTCTACCTAGATTTTCGATGCAGTTCGTTCGGACTTAAAATCTCGATGCTCCGGTACGGTCAGACTTAAATCTTAGTCTGGTACGGTCAGACTTAAATCTCAGTCTGGTCGAGTCTTCAGTCTGGAATGGACAGACTCTAAGACATCTCATGCTTTATCTTCTGCTACCAGCAGACTTCAAAGCCTATATCATTCTGTGTCCTTTTCCTTCAAGAGATTGATATAAATATCATTCATAAAATGTTTTGTTAGTATCAAAACTAGGAGTTTTCTCAACAAAACTGTTCTGAATTGGCAAACTGAAAATGCCTTGACCCAAAACAAGATCCTTAGCACTGTCGCAATGCGTCTTGAGCGAGTAGACCAGGCCACTAAATTATCTTGCAAAATGCTAAAAGACTTCTAGAAGAGGCATCATCTGTTAAAAACCAAGCATATACCCCCTAGTCATTATTTGGAAGATCAAACTCTTGAAATTGAAAAACTCAGAAGACAAATCCA
This sequence comes from Corymbia calophylla, assembly GCA_014182845.1. Lineage (NCBI taxonomy): Eukaryota > Viridiplantae > Streptophyta > Magnoliopsida > Myrtales > Myrtaceae > Corymbia > Corymbia calophylla. The sequence continues at coordinate 12,633,595 of CM024700.1, forward strand.
GATTCTCAAAAGCCAAAAGCCATTTGTCCTTACTGAAAAGACATTTTTCCTATCTCATCCACTACCATCACCAAAACCCGAATCCTCTCCTTTAGGATCATCCTCTTCATTTGTAGTCATCTTAAGTTCAGCCACACCGCCTCCTCAAAATAACTTCTTGACCCTATGAGGTAAGCTTTGTAAGATGAAATAAAAGCAAAAGAAATCTCCGACTCTAATTGAATCTCTAGTGTCATCTCCTGGCACCCCTGAACATCCCCTCGAAGAACAACCTCATGGTGCTCTGACCATTTGTAATCCGCTTGAAACCTTTCTCCAAAACCAAATTCCTTCTATTGCTGCCATCAAGCCATCAAAAGCCCAACTTGTTGAGTCTTCCCTTGACACTGATTTTGACTCTCTCATAGGGTCATTCTCGTCGGAAGAGAACTTGTTTAAGGCAGATAATGTGCCCAAAGAAGAAGAACTGTTTTCAAAACTAGAAATGCCACATCCGAACTAGTCCAATGTAACCTAGTCTTTTATAACATCCTCATCCGAAGAACTATTTTCAGAACTAGAAATGCCACATCCGAACTAGTTCGATGTAACCTAGTCTTTTATAGCATCCTCATCCAAGGTCTACTTTACCTTAGATGATCTCCCATATCATAAGTGGCCTGAGCGGCTTCAAGAATTCCATGCCTGGCTTATTACTAAGCATATTTCTGAACCCAATACTTATGATATCTTCTTGGAATTCACCAGTCGTTTCACTAGAGCATTAAAAGATTAGTGGCATGTCGCCTCGAAGCAAGACCAACTATACTTGTTAACCCAGCCACTAGATAATGCTATCTAGATCATCCATATGCATTTCATTGGAAAGCCAAATGATTCGAAAGAACTCAAATGGAAAGAGTTCTTCGAGAGAGTGTGTTGTTCATTAAGGCGAAAAGACCTCAAACGGCACTTCCAAGCAATGATTAAACTCTTTTATTTACAAGGAGAAGATTGGAATCTCAAACCAATCTTCTTGCCATCCATTCCAAAGGAAGTTAGTCAAGCTGTAGAAAAACCCTCAAAGCAAGGCAGAAAAGTTTGACAGAAGCCACTCTTGGAGAAATTCAGTAAGCTGTCCATATCGCTATAGAAGAACTTTGTCTTCGACAAGAAGCTTTCCGAAGCTATCTTAGAGAAAACAAGCATCTTCATAAGGCATGCTTAAAAGCAGAGTTAAAGATCAAATGTCTTAAGGATTGCACAAACTTATCCAGCATAGGCTGCAAGAAAAAGAGACACTTCAAACAATTTTCTCTCAGGAAATCAAGGAAAAGAAAAGGGAAATGAAATTCCTTTGTAAAAGCCACCATCACTATTCAAAGAAGCACAACAAAGACAAATGTTATGACTGCAACAAAAAAGGACAGGAGAGCCGTATGTGTGGATAGCATACTTGCCATAAGCATTCGACTCAAGTCTATGAGTTAGATCATATGCCCCTTTATGGTATCGGAGCTACAAATTTCTTCGAATCATTTTAGTTTGTTTGTAATTACGTTTTGATGCTAGAAGAGTTACTCTTCCCTAATGGAAACATTTGATTCAGCACCCTCCAACTCTCTTCCCATCTCTCTTACCTCTACTATTTCACTCTAGCCCCCTCCTGAACTTAGAAAATCTACATGTTCCAAAATAGACTATCTCTATGAGGTTGATTATCTCATAGAGGATAGTAAAATTTCGAAAACCCAACTACCCATGATGAATCCTTATACTGCTTTTGCAAAGCCACCTTCATTCTCTCCTCTTAGATCCATTAGACATCTGATTAAACATACCCCTTGCATGGTTAAGGAGTTGTTCAATCCTCTCGATTTTGATCAACACCCCATACAGGCTATTGAGCAAGACTAATTTGTCACTTTCCAAATTCCCCTTGAGTTTCCTATTCAATGGACTTAGTAAGGATACACTTATCTTCATTTTGGAGCTGACAGTCTTGCTTTGATGTTTCATGGCCACAAAGACTTACCTGTTATTGCAAGAATTGCTCTACTCAACTCACGGTTTCTCAAATAGCGGTAGACTTGTGTTGATACTATTCAAACAACCATGAATGTGGGAATTGTCTTTATGACACTTTCCCAAATTTCAACATTGCTCTTGTAGATCCCAACCTTCTTACTACCTTTAAGGTTCAGCTACAGATCACTGGAGCTCCTCAAACGCCTGAATTGATTGCTACCACTTTGCACTACCAAATGATCTACTGAGTTCAAAATCATGTCATTGATCTCAACATCCCAAACTCAAAAGATGCCCTTGTTATCTCAGTTGATCATGACCAAACTTCTTACATCCATGTGCCTCAACAGATTCCTCGGGACGAGCTTGTTAAACTCCTCCTAATAGTTGGGTTACCAATTACGAAAAACTTCACCAAAATTGTAAGCCAGACTTTTTAACTTTTTGGACAGCTTTTCCTACTTTCCCAACACTTGTCACTTGCAAGGAGGGGAAGGGTCAATGGGAACGCCGTGGTACGCCGTAGGATATCTCGAGAAAAGTCATACTTTGAGGACTCACTCGAGAAAGGGAATCCAACCTAAAGTTTTCGGTGGAAATATTTTCTATAACAATAATAATTAATAATACCAACAACGACAAAACTCAAAGAGGAAGCTTAGCCCCAAGTTATACTTCGTTTAAATATATAAAAATGACCCTTGTTATTGCAATGACCATGGCGATTATTCTAGGAGAGATTCCACGTGCATATTTTCGACAAAACCCTCACGAACTTGTCTTGTTCACTTATTGATCAGCATCATGAAAATGTTACAGATCAATGAAGCTGATCAATCGCATTGCTTCACTCCAACCTCTATCCATCCAGGGCAAAGGTGACTTTCGCATGCGTGTGCTCTCTTCTCTCCATGCAATTGATTCTTGCATCTTTTTCCCTCACAATGAATCGATTCTTACAGTCGTGAGTACGGCGCCGACACTTGCTCCATCCTTCAATGAGCGCTTATCACGATCTGATGACACAATTTGATCTTTGGTCACGGATATGGGATTTATGCTATCTCCAAGAGACTGAAGTATAAATAACTGTGGATGAACATGATGGGCTAATCGCTGTAAACGGTGTTATTGAACCGTAAAACCGGGTTCTAAGTAAAAATGCCTTCGACCGTGGGAAATAAAATGACATTTATGGTGAGATTTATCTCTCCTTTTGGATTTTCAAAAATAAAAATGAAAGAAAAAAAAAAGGATAAATCATTAGATTGAGTCAAATGGTCCTTTTTCCAGGATGGGGGATTTGAACCCTCACGATATTTAAAGTCGACAAATTTTCCTCTTCCTATGAATTTCATTGTCGTTGATATTGACATGTAGAATAGGACTCCAATCTATTGTGGATTTAATACAGGTGTTTTAACATTTGATTCGATTCGATTCGATGACACTGACATGTTATGTCATGCATGTGTCTTGCAATATTTATATTACGAACCCGGCTATAGAATAATAAGTAAGTATATAGTTCAATATATTAAATAAAAGTGATCGGTTTTGGGATGAAAAGATTCCCAATCAACAAGTTAGAATCAGTCCCCATTATTAGAATCGGAACCAAACTAGTCAACTTGACTTTGAACCGAACCAAACTGACCCAAGAACCGGACTGTTTTTTTATATTATTTATTCTGTTTCATTTCTAATTTAATTGCTCTACCACACACATTATTTTTGCAAACGTTGTCAATTAGGACACCGTAATTGCAATTGGGATGCTCAACCTTATTGGTTTTTTCAAAAGTTCTCAATTAAGAGACTTGTATGATTTGGTTATGAACCGGTTCAAGGCCAAGAATCGAAAATCGAACCCAATATTTTTTTTTAAAACTGGAACTTAATCGATCCCTTTGTGAACCGACTTGTTGTGACCAGCTCGGTTTTGTTCCCAGGTTGAGCCACTTTGGTTGCACACCCTTAGTGTTCATGTGCGAAGGAGAACATTCACCAATAAAAGTAAGAAAAAAGCAGCACGGCATATAAATTTAATTGACAAAGGAAACACTGATTCTATCCTTCACAGTTGACTCATTAGACCTTGTCCACATTCAATTTCTTTTCTTTCTTTTTTTCTCTTTTAAACAAATTTCACTATACAAATGAATTGAGATTCTTATTTTTATTTTATTTTACCCAAAGTAGATGGTGAATTGCCTTCCAATAAAAGATTGCCGGCCTGGAAAACAACTTATTGTTCTTCCATAAAATTTAACGACTCGTTGTAATCAGACAATGATGATGTACCAACTTTAACAAAGACTATCATTTTTGTCTCCCCATGACGTTGGCAACAGGCTAGCAGCAAGTATGGTCAATCCATCCACCAATTCATTTTTGCTCAGAAGACATGTTGAATATTGAGCCTGCGCTTGTTTCCGGGGATAGTGTAATGTCGTCGTGGCAGGCTCTCAGTCATCAGACAAGTGGAGCATCGAGGTGCGATGTTCGTCAAATTAAACTAGATCATCTAACCGCCTCCAAAAAGAAAAATGTCAACTACAGGACAAAACAAGTCATAAAGAAAGCTCAGTAAGGAATCTATTCTTCCTAAACTTAAGATCAGACTCTTATAGGCGAAACAAATGCATGTACATAAATTCGGGAGGAAAACGATGAACCGACGGGTGAGCCGGTGGGGTTCATCACTCTCTACTGGCTCATCGCCCTTCTCATCAATCGATACTTGATGCAGTTTCTCAAGACATATGTGGTCATCTATGAGATTTCATATAGAGTTTGGATATTTCGTCCCCCCTCACTCCCTTCCCAAGCTAAAAACTGTAAATTCTTTTTGTGTTGCCTTGTCTAGGCTAGGTTTCTATGAGCACCACTACTAGAGAGGAATGACTTTAGATAAAGGTTATGTTTGTTTTGTGAAATTGAACAGTTTAGAAATTATTTTCTTAAAAATAATTGCTTATATCGTTTGAAATAATTAATCAATAAAAAATATTTTTATTAATGTCTAAATATTTTTTAGGGCAATGAAAATATTTTTCGTACATTCATTTTTATAGGCTGTACAAAAGTAAATATTTTTTTAGAAAATATTTCCCAAACCATTTATTTTTCATAAGGCAAACACACCCTGATTCCACATATGTAACTAGGACATATTTCAATCATGCACAGTCTTACGAACAGGTGATTTGAATCTCGGCTTAGTTGATACAACCAAACCAATCACGAACCTTTCACAAATCATTTGAAAGCCACAATATAGACCCTAGGCATGATATGCATTGTGATTGGCTTGATTTACTAGTCTATGGAATCTATACGTCCACTTCACCCTGAAAAACACATCGCTCTCTCAAGAAATTCGATCGTCACCATCCCTCAATTTAAAAAAAAAAAAAATTTGTGGGTGAAAGAAAGAATTTCCTAAATCTCTATGTTCTGGAAACGATACTGTTCTAGTGCAAAAGTCACAGCCTTCCTCTTGCAATATATAATGTGTATGGCCAATCCAAACGTCGTCCTTACAATTTGTCTGCTCTTCATTTCTTAATTATAAAGTTTTGCTGGTCGTGTAATAAAGCTTATAAATAGGGGTCTCTTCGTTTCACAAGTTAGTGAAGCTGGTCATATTTGCTTTGTCCAACCCCCTGCTGCATCCATGGGCCTGGTAATCAGATCGTCTCCTTCTCCACGAGCAAGAGCTAAGATATATTTCGGCAGTTTCTCTCTGTCGATCTTCTCTGTAACTGTCGATGTGGTTTTTATCTTCTAACTTTCTCCCATCTTGTGGCATCTCAATGGCAGAAAATCGTGATAAAGTTCATCATCAAATGTGAGAAAGACAAGAAATATTTAATGGCAGCGGTCGCCAAAATAGAAGGTATGATCCCCCTGTGCTTGCCTCGCCGGAACCGGCTTGAAGTTGAATACATGTAGTCATGAGTGAATTCACCTTCCTGATTTCTTGCTAGTCGTTCTCTAGCGAGTTGATGACTTGATTATCGAAGGGGACGGACGTGCGAATTCATGGTTTTGCAACATTAATGTGCAGGTGTCACCAGTATAACGATAGACATTGAGAAGGCAACATTAGAAATCATAGGAAACGTGGATCCGGTGTGCATTGTCTTGTCTCTGAGAAAGAAATGTGGGATATGCGTGGAGATCGTGTCAGTGGGACCAGAAAAGCCTCCGGAGCCTACAGAAAAGGAGCCTAAAAAAGAGGAGCCTAAAAAAGAGGAGCCTAAATGCCCTAAAATATGCCTTCCTGAATGCAATTTACCGTGCTCTAAATGCCCTAAAATATGCCTTCCTGAATGCAATTCACCGTGCTCTAAATGCCCTAAACCATGCCATTCCAAATGCAATCCACCGTGCCCTAAGTGCCCTGAACCATGCCATTCCAAATGCAATCCACCGTGCTCCAAATGCCCTGAACCATGCCATTCCAAATGCAATCCACCGTGTTCCAAATGCCCTGAACCATGCCATTCCAAATGCAATCCACCGTGCTCAAAATGCCCTGAACCATGCCCCCCTAAATGCACTCCACCGCCCCCTAAATGTCCTCCACGATGCCTGCCTCCGCCGTGCCCCCAGCCATGCTCTCCTCCGCCTTGCCAGGGTCCTCCACCATGCTCTCTCAACCCTTGTCCTCCTCGTCATTGCGATTACAATGGAAACCCCTGCCCGTTCCTCTGAATGGTGGCTCGGCGTTGGCTACCTTTAGCGAAAAAGTATGTGTTTCTTCTGTCAAATTCTGGGCGACTAGACAAATAAAAGGGATCGTCCCTGGCCAAATGGTTAGTCTTTCCATGATGCTTGTTTCCCAGCAAAGTTCGTCTCCATGCCTTGTAAAGGATTGATGATCATATGCCGATCAATTTTAACGCAGCTGTCATTAACTTATCGATGTGACATGACTGATATTGTCTATTTGTTCTATCGTTGTCACGCTCAACAAACTTTAGTCACTGAGACCGGTAGAATCTTGCAATGACTTCACCGGTACGTAGGAAATGGCCACTGTATTAGGGATTTTAAAAGGGAAAGAGAGCAACAAAACAAGATCCAAGGTTGCTTTAGGTTCTCCCATTCTAGATCTAGGTTTTTAAGTCCGGGAAAATTGATGGTTTAACTTTCATCAAATGAAATGAGATCAGCCTTCATCCATCTCATTCCATGATAGTCTTCGGTTGATCCCTCCTTCCCATCCGTAGTTTTCCACCATGTCTTTCAATTGGATTTTTCCCAAATCCGAAACCCTATTCACAAATTCTCTCTCTCTCTCTCTCTCTCCCTCTCTCTCTCTCTCTCTCTCTCTCTCTCTCTCTCTCTCTCTCTCTCTCTCTCTCTCTCTCTCTCTCTCTCTCTCCTGATTTTTTGGACCAAAAAAAAGCCTTGTCCTACGTCAAGATGTGGGCAAGTCACTGTCGGGCGGTACGCTTTGCGATGTATTTGGAGAAAAGTCTCACGTTGGGGGCTCTTTTAAGAAAACTTTGCCACCGAAAAAAAACAAAAGATCGAGTCATTGCAATGACCATGGCGATTATTCAAGTGAAGATTCCACGTTCATATTTTGATAAGCTCATCCTTACACAAACACTCGAACTCATCTTGTTCTCTTATGGATTAGCATCATGCAAGTCTTACAAGATAATTTTGCATGCATGTGCTCTCTTCTCTCCGTGCAATGAGTTCTTGTATTTTTTCCCACAAAATCTAACAACCTCCAAGACATTGATGAACTCTGCCATCTCATTGTTGTTTTGCCACATCGTAATCACACAGAAAATTGTAACAAAGTTAAGCATTTAACACCAAGAAAGAGTGAGCGGTTGCGAAACTCGAAGGTATGAGATCATGCTCATATTGGCACATCATATTTGAGTCATTAACAATGATCATGTCAATTATTCTAAGTGAAGATTCCACTCGCTTAATATGATAAGCTCATCTTTGGACAAATCCATCGCAAACTTGTCTTATTCATTTATTGATTGACCATTAAAACGTTGAAAAATCTTGGTCCATGTGGGGTCATCTGACTAGTGGTTTAAAAATAAGATCCTTCCAATGTGCTTTGCATAAGTGCTTAGGACTTCCAATGTGGTTCGCGAGCTAGCGAGTGAACAGACAGATAAAATCCTTCTAGCCCGACGACCTTGGCCCGACTGGGCGAGGGCAGCGACCCTCGTCAGATCTGGGAGAGGGTCGTGACCATTGCCGAAAGTCGGCCAAGGTCACCGGCCATTGGCCAAGGCCCAACGACCCCGGCCAACCCTCACCCACCGTCGCCGGCCTTTCCCGGCAATGGTGGGGCGGTGACAGCGGCCCTCGCCAAATCCTCCCCTTCCTCCTCCTTTTTTCTTTTCAAATTAATCAATTTTTTAATAATATTTTTTTAATTTTTTAATATTATTTAATTAATACATTTTTAAAATGCCACGTCGCGCAAAACAACGTCGTTTTGGCTGAGTTTTCGTTGACTCAGTTTCCAGCGAGTCACATAAGTGATTTATATTATTAAAATAAGCCACGTCGAATTTCCGACAGCCTTCGCAGAAGTTGGCACTTAAGTGATCTAATTTTCAAAAAAAGTGGCATTTAAGTGTACATTTTGTAACTTTTGGTATTGAAGTGTCCCATCGTGCCAAGTTTTGGCACTTGGGCTGTACTTATACCTATTGATTAGCATTACGCAAGTCTGATGAACATGTTCATATGTCGTTGCAAAATCATTGAAGCTGATTAATTTCCATTTGCTTCCGCCCTCTTTACATCCATGGCAAAGGCAGTCTTGCATCCGTGTGCTCACTTCTCTCCATGCAATAAACTCTTGCAATTGTTTCCTCAAAAATTAATCAACGTACCAAACTTCAACGGATTCTGTTATCTCCATGTGAAAAATCCATCTCCTTGTGATTTCGCCGTGTCTTAATCACGTGGAAAATCCATCTCTTTGTGATTTCGCCGCATCACGGGGCCATGTTCATCTTTGCAAATCATAATAGTCATTGCAATGACCATGGCGATTAGTCTAGTGAAGATTCCAATATGATAAGTTAATCTATAAACAACTCCCTCACAAACTTTCTTTATCACTCATCGATTAAAATCAGGGAAATTTTCAAATTAGAGCTTGAGGTAGAGCCACTTTTTTTCAAAAAAATGGTCTATATTGGACTTCATCTCATATAAAAGCTTAAAGTCGTCAAGATAGTCTCAGATAAGGGTTTGAACTAATTGACCAGCTAAATCTTTGTTGAAAGACTTTTCAAACAACCAAAAGCAAGGACAATTCAATCCAAAAATTACAATTGGGTAAAAAATGGGATATAATATCCCCAAATGCTACGTTTGATCGTTTGGATTTCTAATCATGATAGAACTGGATATGATAGAACATGAAATTCATGAATTTTGCTATATTATTTCCGTTGTTTAGTAATCGCAATAATAAAGTCGAATATATTCACATCATATTATTTAAATTATTTATGAACTTGAAAGTTCACTAATTAAGATGGTAAAAATATCTTGCAATACTCGCCTACTTTATTTTAATTTTCTTTTTCCTCTATTTTTTAATTAATTTGTTTTTTTTATTTCTTCTTTCCACTTCCATCATTCTCCAATAAAATTTATTAAATAGTAAACTGTACTAATATACCTTAAATACTAAAAAATCTCAAATATGTAATAAATATAAATATATATTTATATATTGAATTTATATGAAAAGACATAATTAAATTTGAATATATAAATAAAAATAAGATTATACTAAAAAAATAAATTGTTATTTTTTGTTATTTTGAATTTCTTATATTATAGTTCAAATATTATTTATAGTGAAGTATAATTTTAATTTTTTTAATTTAAGAAGTTCGTTATTCTAAAAAATTAATTTTCCTATTATGGATATTATAAATCATATCACATTTATCCCACCTTCCCTAGGGGAAAATTTTATCCGGCATATATGCTTCTTATATCTGATTTTATCCTATCTTGAGCAAGTGTCAAATGCATGATAGGATTTATTTTATTTTATCATAAATTTTATCCTAATTTTCAAATGTAGCTAAATTGAACTGGGATTAGGGTTCTTCCTTCTTTATTCTCTTGGCCACTCTGCGCCCAGTCCTCGTTGTTCCACACCCAATATCTGTCACTGCTCACCCACTTCTCATGTGATTCAGTCTGTTGTCCTCTATCTTGCAGAGATTCAAGTCCGTCGATCAAGAGCTTCAAGTTCATCGTCGGCGAGCTTCAAGTCTTGACGCTCGATAGATATGGGGAAAATTCTCCCAAGTTAGATGAGATCTATCTGCGGATATTTCATTGATACTTACCTTGTCAATCATATATGAAGCAGAGTCCTTCGAGAAACACAAGTAGCAAATGTTGTTGATTTTGTTGTCGCAAAATCAATGAAGCTGATAATTTTCATTGCTCCACACTCCTTGCATCCATGGCGTGTGTTATCTCCTCTCCCTGCAATAAACTCTTGCGTTTTATTCCTCAAAATGAATCAACCTCCCAACCATTGATGAATAATGCCATCCTTCTGTTGTTTCACTGCGTCGTAATCACGAAGAAAATTGTAATGAAGGTAAGCATTAACAGCGAGAAAGAGAAGAGGGCGATACTTAAAAGCGGTTGCCAAACTCAGAGGTACGAGGTCATCCTCATCTTGGCAAATCATAATCGAAAGCTTTGAAACAAGCACAGCGTTCGCACAGTGATTAACCAAACAAACGTGGTTGCATCACACATATGAGTAATGATATGAAATGTGCAGGTATCAATGAAGTATCAATGGACGTCGAGAAGGGGATGCTAACTGTCATGGGCGACACCGACCCGGTGTGTATCATCGCGAGCCTGAGAAAGAAAGGCAGGAGGTTGCATGGAAATCGACACTGTCGGACCACCGAAGCCACCAGAAAAGAAGGACGAAAAGCCTAAAACCAAAGGCCCGCTGCGGCGCTTTCTCCGACCGTGCCCTCCCTGCCCCTACCCTTGTTCTTGCTGTTGCAAGTACGACCCCTCCGTCCTTTGATGAACGCTTAACGGTCGAATTAATTCTCGCGAGCCCATCCTTCGTCCTGAGAATTTTGGTTGATCTTGGGACTGCTTCGCGTTCGTCTTATTTGGTCACAGCTACAGGATTTATGCTATCTTCGAAGTCTGAAATATGAATAATTATTGATATGATGGGTTTCTCTTTTAAAAAGAAAAACCCGATGATTAACCGTTGTAACATCATTTGGTATGATGATATAACGTTGTCGCGACCTATTTTTTCCCGTCCCGAAGGGAAACGAAATCGATAAATAAGTTTAAGGATATTGTCCAAAGGGTGGGTCGAAGACCCTTAATTAGACGTGAGCTCTCCCAAGCCCATACCCCGCGTGACGTTGGGTGTTCATGAAAATCTTCAAATAAGGAGTCGTCACTAGCCTATTGGGGTCGGCTAGAAACCAAACGAAGCATGGGAGCGTGCCTCACTTTCTACGCAACCAGAGAATTTAGAATCAGGGACTTGATTACACTAATTAGCCAATTAGTGCCCTTTTGGTACCTAATCTTGTTCATTTCAAAAAGACTTTTGTTAGGCAGTTTGGATTGATTTTAGACTTAACCACTAACATATGAGATGATCATGTAGGTGCGCAGTCATCAAAATAGCAATCAGCAATTAAAGAAAGCATTAAATAAATTGCATGCGAAAATAAACACCTAGCATTAGGAGATAAATAATACAACCCTAATTAAACTAAAGGGGAAACCATAATCATCACATCATAAGCGTGCATTCAAGGGCAATTGTATCCGAGAATAATTAAAACCCTAAGGTGAAGCCGTAAGGGCTTGTTGATTTTCAACATAGTCTTAGATCGATGATTTTTAGGACACTTTTTAAGAGAAAATTGTCCAAGAATTATTTTAGAGCTTCTTAGGGAACTCTAAAACAAACTTGGAATTTTTTTGGGATTTTTGAGAATTTTTTTGAATTTTCTGAAATTTCGAATTTTTTATGAATTTTTAATATTTTTAATGTTTTTTTTATGATTTTCTGAATTTTTTTATTTTTTTATGAAAAATAATTCGGACCGGGTCAAGAGACCCGGCCCTACTAAACTGACCCGGACCCTATTAGTCCTGGTCGGTTAAACGAAATTGGGCCGACCCCAAAGCCCACTCGAAAAAAACCAAAATAAGGTCCACGAAAATTCTTTTATAGAAACAGCCCATTTCCAATTTCTGCTCTCGGCCCGGCCATCTCGGCCCGCGACGAACCCAGCCCAACGCTCGCGGGCAGCCCATCTCCTTGCTTGACTTTCTTTCGGCCTTTTCTTTGTTTTTTTCTGATTTTTTTATTTTTTTATTTGTTTTTCATTCTTTAATCTTTTTTTTTATTCCCCACTTTTTATCTTTTTCCCCTGCAGATTTCCCTCATGCACCTCCCATGCACGTCCGACGCCCCCCCTCATCCTCTCTTCTGCGTTTTTTTTTCTTTTCTCCGCAATGCACCCAACAACGCCGGCCGGAGCAACCGGCGCACCTTCCAGTCCCGTCTGCCGGCTGCCCGCTCAGACCTGCTCGGAGTGCGACCGGCCACCTCGGTCCGGCGAAGGCTAAAGCATTTTCCAACGTAAAAGATCCTCGCCAACTCGAGAACACATGTTTACTCCACGAAAATCGCATGAAATCACAATGAAAGTACAAAAGACGGGCACGATCTAACGTTTGTAAGAACAAATACGAATCAAGACAAGTTTAAGCATGGGTTGCCCCTCGGTTCTCTAGGGGACATTTTGTCGAACATGTAACGGGCAAGGACGAAATCCAAAGGTTTTCGGCTCAAGCGAGCCTCGAGCGTGCCTTAGGGGTTTCGAACATGACATACAAAAAACGTGGGAACAACATGCAAGGGCGACGAGGGCCGGAGCTTGCGCGAGCCGGATGGCCGCGAGTTCCGGCCCGGTGCGCCTAAAAACGGAACAAGGACGGAGCTAGACCTACCTGCTCAACTTGAGGACGTCGCCGGGGAGGTCGCCCGGCAGGCCCGTGCGTGTCTAAGCCGCTCTCGGTCGCTCGTATCGCTCCGGTCGCCGGGTTCGCCTTCTCTCTCTCGGATCTCCGCCTTCTTTTCTGGTTTCAAGGCTCTCTCGGTTTCTCTCGGCTCTCTCTCGGTTTCCCTCTCGGATCCGCCCGAAACCAGCCGAGGAAGGCCCTCCCGAAGAAGCTGCCACTCTTGCCGCTCCCTCTCCCTCTCGAGTTCGTTTCTTTTTTCGTTTGTTTTTCGGACCGTCCGTCTCTCTCCTCTTTTTTTTCTTTCTGTTCTGGTTTTGCCGACCTAACCCCCTCCTGATTTTCTGCTGCCGTCTGTCCTCCTCTGCTCTTCTGACCTGCAGATCGCTCCCTCCCGAGCTGTCATGCTGCAACTTGCTTCCCTCTTCTGCCCCATGCTGCAACTTGCCTTCATATTTTATTTTCCCTGCTGGTGCGTGCTTCCGCGCGGAAGAGAAGGAGAGAAGATGGACGGGCCGGGCTGGGGAAGGAGAGAAAGGGGAACGTGGGCCGAGCCCATGCGTGGGAAAAAAAAAAAGGCAGAAAGAAAGGGGGCCGGGCGGGCCCACCCCGGCCCGAATCCTCTTTCTCCTTTTTTTATTTTTTATTTTTTATTTATAAATTTTAAAACTAATGACACAAGTGCTCCTAATGTCTATATGCGATGCAATTTTAATGAAAAATATTTTTTGTTAAGGGGTTAAAAATTAATCCCTAATTTTCTAATGCAATTAGTAAACACTTAAATAAATCGCCAAAATTTAGGTGTCAACAAACGTCAACATGTCACGTCATGCGAATATCTTATACGAATTATTTCGCGAGTCAAATTAAAAAGTTGGCTATATATAAAGTATAGTGTGTTAATATTGGAAGGATAACATTCATCACTAGGAGGGGATAAAGTAAGTAGGGGGCAAAAAAGCAGCATGGCATATGAATTTACTTGCCAAAAAAATAATTGATTCTGTGCTTCACCATTGACTCATTGGACCTTGTTCACATTCAATTTCTTATCTTTTAAACAAATCTCACTATTCAAATGAATTCAGATTTTTTTTTTTTTTTTTTTTTTAAAATTTTTCCTAACCAGATGATCAACTAAGCAAATTTTGACTAAACTTAGGTTCCGTTCATTTCAAAGAAAATGTGGCTTTATTTTGGAAAATGTTTTGTAAAAAGCTATTTTTCAAGAAAATGATAATATTTTTCAATATTCGATTAAATCCTGAAAGTGAACTAAAAAATATTTTTCATTATTTGGTATCTAATTTGATTTTCTAGGAGAAAATTACCAAAAACATTTCAATTTGAAATTTGAAATTATTTTTGTTTTCTTTCTTTTTCTTCTTCCTCGATTGCCAACCACAACAATCAAGCTACCCAACTCATTGAATCTAGCAAGGCCTAAGCTCGCCAGACAGCATCAAGTGAGCTTAGGCCTTGCCAACCTATGGCAAGGCTTGAGCTTGCCTATGGTTGGCCGACGACCGCCACTATGGACAACCACCGACTGAAGAAGAAGAAAAAAAAAGAAAAATTAAAAATAATTAAAAACTCCAAATTTTTAAAAAATAAAAATAATAGGACAAGATGATTGGTGAAAGAAAGTACTTGGTGTAGATATGAAAGAAAGATGATGGAAATTATCTTTGGCTTTTTGAAAAGTGAAAAATATTTTCCCCACTTTTGAATGTGTTTTTTTGGCAGAAGAATGGCTCAAGTTCCAAAACTTGACACAATATGATATTTAAGTGTCAAAAATTATAAAAAGTACACTTAAGTGTCACTTTTTTAAAAATTAGATCACTTCAATGTCAATTCCGGCGATTCCTCCCGAAAATCCTACGTGGTAATTTTTTTAATAATTTCTATTGCCTACATGCCTCACCAGAAATCCATATCAGCTTACTCTTACCGAAAACATGCCTTTTTAACCCTAAGTTTAATTTGTAATATAAATACTAATTAAATAATATTGAAAACCTTTTTTTTTTTAAAAAGCAACGATAGCATAAGCAAAGGGGGCTCCCCCGCCTATGGCCTTCGCCCCATCGCCGATGGGGCAGCAACAATATACACCAAGGGTCGCCGGCACCTAGGCGGGGGCTGACGGCCCTTGCTAGACGTCGGGAGAGGACAGTGACCCTCTCCTAGATCTGGGCGAAGGTCGCCCATTCTCACCCTAGCTTGAGCAAGGGTGACTGCGCTCTCTCGGCATCTGGCGAGAGTCACTAGGCTCCACCCAAGCGCCAGTGACCCTCGCCGTCCATCGCCAGCACCCCACCAACGATGGGGCCGAGGCCATAGGTAGGGGAGCCCCCATCCATCTATGTTGCTACCAGTTCCAATTCCTGCTCTCTCTCTCTTTTAAATTTCATTTTTAATATTATTTAATTAATATTTATATTAAAAATTCAATTTCAACCAAAACGGCGTTATTTTGGACTAATCTAGTCATATCAATGCCCAAAACGATATCGCTTTGAGCTCATGTCATTGGAAAAATGCCACGTCAATATTTTAGTCGAATTTTCTCACCGTTAGCACTTAACTAATTCATTTTGCTCCAATTTTGGCTCTTAAGAATACATTTCCAGACTTTTGGCGCTTGAGTGATCCCATGTGCCAAGTTTTGATACTCCAAGAGTCCGCCTCCCGTGATTTTTCTATTGGCGAAAAATGTTTTTCTTGATTAATTTTTTTTTTGTGAACTAAACGTTGAAAAATCTGAAAATGTTTTCTCAAAAGTTATTTTCCATGAAACCTTAATTGCCTTCCAATATAAAAGTGTCGTCCTTGTGATTGGGGAACAACATATCGTCCTTCGATGAAATTTTATACTTTTGTATAAACGGACAATGATGATGTACCAACTTTAACGAAGACCATCACTTTCGTCTCCTCATGACGTTGGTAACAGCAAATATGGTCGGTCCACCCACCAATTCTTTTCGCTCAGACGACATGTTGAGTATTGAGCTGCACATGGACATACATATGTTTCCTGGGATGGTGTAACGTCGTCCAGGCAGTCTTAAAGTCAATACAGAGTAGAGTATTGAGGTGCGATGTACGTCGAATTAAACCAGATTATCTATCCATATAGAAAATGTCCAGCAAAGGTCAAAACAAGCTATAAAGAAAATTAGTAAGGGATTTACGCTTTCTTAAGTTCCAATCAGACTCATATAAGTGAAACAAAAGCATGTACGTAAATTCAGGAGGGCAATGATGGATCCACGAGTGAGCAGGTGGGGGTCATCGCCTCCCGATTGTTAGATACTTGATGTAATTTCTCGAAATATAAATTAATTTGTGACTTTTTTTTATGTCTTGCCTCGTTTGAGCTAAATTTGTGTGCATGTCAAATACATATGCATATTGATATACCAGTCCTCTTCCAGATATGTAACTAGACATACTCCAACCATGCACAGGCACACCAAGAGGTCTTTTGGTAGATGGTCGTTCAATGATTTAGATACGTCTAGAAAATATACATATGAAGAACAGCCCCCATAACGATTTCGACCCGTGGGTTCATTGTAATTTTAAATATCCTACTACTTTCCACGAGAATTCTGATTTATTGGCAAAAAGGCGAAGAAATCGATTTCTTATTCCACTCGAATTGATTCAAGAACGAAAGAAAGAACTAATGCCCCATTCATCCACTTCAATTTGAAAATTTAAATGAACAAAGATAAGATAAAACAAGGAGAGAACAAATTTTCAGCTTGCAGTCCCCTAAATTTGAAATTGCCAAAGTCTCATCCATTACCAAACACAGTTTAAGGAATGGCTAGTTGTGTCTAGTCTAACCAAAGCCAATTTCAGAACCTTACATGCAGACTGGCTATCCATTTTTGGTGAGGTGGATGCGGGTCACTTCAAGGGTTGTTTGAGTTGTTGTGCTTCGTAGATGTTTCCAATCCTCAATTAACAATGGACTTGTAGGCAGCTGCGTCTATTCTATAAGTCATAGGCGGGGTTTGCCCATCAAACACTCAACCAAAATCACATGCATTATCATGGCTTTGGAGGATATACTTTCAATATTCCTTCGTTTAATAAATGGTCGGGCCAATTCAAAAAGAAACTTGAGATTTTTGTTTTTTTCCTGATCATATCCTATATCTATTTTATAAGTCATTGCACATGGTATGTACTGTGTGCAAATTATGAAGTCTTGCTTCCTCACTTACACATCCCCAATCTAGCCCTCGAGAACCCATCTCCACTTTCCCAAGTAGAAAAGAGATTGCTGGCCGACTTCCAGTGGTTGAAAAGAAAACTTGAGATTCGACATCTCATCTTTCTCAAAAGATCCCCTCAAGTGGAAATTTTTTTTCTAAAGCACCTTCTATCCACCAGTCGCGTGCCCATCTCTTACAGTCGGGCAGAGGCGATAAATTATGCCAAAAAAATTGAATTTCCTCCCAAATAAGTCGTGTGAATGGTAAAAATGGATCCTAAATTCCCAATTGCTTGACCACCAAGAAACCCTTTTGTCGAATGCAAGAGAGAGAGAAGAAAAAGGCAATTGTAAATCCAATTGCAGCAATGAGCGAGTCCTTGAAACAATCGAAGTTTAGAATGAGTTTCCGAAGTAGGTTTCAATGGAATCACCGGCGAGCTTGCATTTGATGTAACAAGAGAATGAAGGATAATTTGACTTTATGCAACTTTTATGCGATGATATTTTTTTCTTGCGAGTTTGATTTTATTTATCTATTTTTGTGGGAATTCACATCAAATCTGTGCTGCAGCTAACTCGTAAAAATCTCTATGTTCAAACCCTAAATTTCCAAAAAGGAACACAAATTTCGCTCATCCCATATTTATTTCATGCAAGAAGTTGCCTCCTCAATATGATGTCTTTAGTGATCCCTTCTTCCCACATTCGCAGTCGTCCTCCACACCTTCAAACTTAATTTTTCCCTAATCCGAAACCCTAATTGCAAACCCTTGTTCTCTTCTTCTTCTTTCTTGGCTGGTTTTAATTGGGGGAGGCTGATTTTTGGGACGAAAACGCCCCTATCAAACATCGAGAAAATGGTGCACGAACCTCACTGTGGTCGCCAGAATATGATAGATCGGGTTTTCCCTCGACCTCGCGAAGAAATTCTTCACGAGGGTAGACTCGGATACATTCGAAAGAACTATCGGTCCAATTATTACCTTCTATAAAGAAACAGGCATTGGTTTTTGGCCAACAAGATTGGTATGTCGAGGGAGGAGAGGACTTTGCCACGAAACAAAGCTTCGTTCGGATCTATTAAAAAAGACCAGAGCCACTGCATTGACCATGGCAATTATTCCAGACAAGCCATCTCACTTGAATTTATATACATAAGAATGCCTCACACCATGTTAAACAAATCCCTCGCAAACTTGTCTTATTCACTTGCTGGTCGTAGCACCAATGCGAGTCTTCTTATAAATAGGGTCGTCTGTCCTCGCAAAACCGATTGCGCCGCCCTCTGAGCATCCATGGCAAAGGTAACTTCACATGCATGCTGCTCTCTTCCCTCCATGCGATTAAGATCTTTGTTGTCCTGCCAAACATTGATGAACTTTGCTGTGTCTTTGTTGTCTTGCCGCACCGTGATCGCGCAGAAGACCGTGATAAAGGTGAGCATCAACGGCGAGAAGGAGAAGAGGGGAGTACTGAAAGCGGTCGCCAAACTCGAAGGTACGCAGTCGTGCTCATCTTGGCGAATCATAGTCGAAAAAGTATGAAACGAGTGCGGCATTCACATACTGATGAACCACATAGATATCGGTTGCATCACACACGGGGATAAAATGATATGAATGCGCAGGTATCAATGAACTATCATTGGACGTCGAGAAGGGGACCCTGACCGTGATAGGCGATGCCGACCCAATTTGCATCATCACGTGCCTGAGGAAGAGATGCGGGAGGTGCGCGGAGATCGACACGGTCGGGCCGCCGAAGTCGCCGGAAAAGCCTAAGCCTAAATGCCCATCGCCATGCTGGCTCCCGCCGTGCCCACCGCCGCCTTGCTCTCCGTGCCGCCCCTACCCTTGTTCCAGCTCCAGCTCTTGCCAATACGACGCCAACACTTGCTCCATAGTTTGACAAATGCTCGGCGATCGATTTGATTCTCGCGAGTTCATCCTTCGATCGAAAAGGGAGTATCCCTTCGCGTCCCTCTTGATTCGGTACCATATTTGGGATTTTATGCTTTGAGATTGTGCGCTCCTGGGTTTATTCTCTTGTAGCCTATAATAACATGTGTAAATAAACGACCTCATTGGAATTTGTTCATATTTTTTATGGTAAATATCACAAAGAATTCCAAACTAATACACCTGTAAAAATTTATCCCAAACTAATTTTTTGACCACGAAAAATTCCAAATTAGTACACTTGTGACAAATTTATCCCCTGATAGTTTTTCGTTAAATTTTACTCTCAAATTGCTGAGTTAAATAACATATAATAGTTGATTAATGTACCGATTTGGGATTTTACTCTCAATCAATAATTGTTGTACTAGTTTTGTATTTTTTATGGCATTAATCCAATTTAACGGAAGATATATTTCTCACAATTGTATCAATTTGGGTTTTTTGGCGGTCAAAAAATTAGTTAAAGGTAAATTTGTTACAAGAGTGCAAATTTGGGGTTTTTTGTGGTCATTTTGGGTAAATTTATCACAAATAAATCAATTTGGAATTTTTCATAGTTAAAAAATTAATTTTTGGTAAATTTATCATAAGTATATTACTTTGAGGTTTTTCATAATATTGATCCTATTCTTTATTACTCAATTTTATTTTATTTTTTTTCCCAACAAATCTCACCAATTTCAGTGACGTCACTTACTAATCAGGCGATGAGCTAAGCAAAATTTTCACTTTACTTAATTTGCTTCCCAATATGGAAATGCCAGTCCCATTGATTAGTGGGGGGACAACTCATCAGTCTTCGACCGAAGAGCTCTGACCATCGATGAAATCGACATTTTGTAATATGAGCACCAATCTAAACAAAGATTATTGCTTTCGTCGTTTCATGACGTTGGTCGGTCCATTTGCCAATTAATTTTTGGTCGACGACAAGTCGAACGCTGAGCCTGCACTCGGACAATATATCTTTCCTCGGATGGTGCAACATCGTCGAGGCAAGCGCAAGCGAGGCATTAAAAATTATGCCGACGAAAGGTCAAAGTAAGTTGTAGAGAGAAAACTAGGGAGGGATCTGTTCTTACTAAACTTGAGATAGAATCTTATAAGTGAAACAAAAGCATGTACATAAGTTCGGGAGAGTAACAATGGATCGACGGGTGGACAGATCGATCGCCACCCTCTCATTCAGTTGATACTTGACGTAGTTTTCGAGATATATGATGACATCTGTGAGATTTTCACCTAGAATTTCTATGTTTCGTCCCCCACAATCCATTCGCAAGCGATGAATTGTAAATTTTTTGTTCTCGCCTCGTAGGAGTTAGGTTTTTGCATTTGCCATTGTCAAAGAGGGATGGCCTTAGATTAGTACATATCTGTGCGAATGTACCGGTATGCATATCTAGCTAGACATACTTCAATCATGCACCGCCCACATCAAGAGTCGATTTGAGTCTTGACATAAGCTAATAGAACTGAACCAACCACAAAAACTTCACAAATCATTCGAGACCCACACTACAGACCCCAGACGTGATACGCAATATGATTGGCTTGATCAAGTAGCCCACCGGATCCATACGCCAACTTACCCATGAAAAACGCATCGCTTGCTCAAGAAATTCAGTCAATGCCATCCTTCAAATCAAAACAAAACAAAAAAACAAAAAGTGGGTGAGAAAAAGAACATCCTAAACCCCTGTATCCTAGAAACTATGCTGTTTCAGTGCAAAAGTCAACAGCCCTCTTGCATAATAATGTAATGCGTATGGCCATCCTAACACTTTGTCTGTTCCTCACTTCTTAATTATAAAATCATGGGGGTCGTTAAAGCGTATAAATAGGGCCTTTTGGTTTAGCAAATTAGGGAAGCTGATCATTTGCTCTTTGTCCACGCTCTGCTGCTGCATCCATCCATGGCCAAGGTAATCAAATCATTGCCTTCTCCATGAACAAGAGCTACATACATTTGCATCTTCTCCCCATCAATCTTCTTTAACTGTTGATGTGGTTTTTTATCTTCTGATGTTCTCTGTCTTGCCGCGTCTTGACTGCAGAAAATCGTGATAAAGGTTACCATCAATTGTGGGAGAGACAAGAAGGATATAATGAAATCGGTCGCCAAACTCGAAGGTACGATCTCCCTACACTCGCCTCGCTGAACCGGCCTGGCTGAGAATACATGTAGTTCCGAGTGAGACGTGCTTGTAATATCTTTCCATCGTCCTCGACTGATTTGATAACTTGATTATTGAAGCGGACGTGGGTACGGATTCATGGTTTGTGACACGAATATGCAGGGATCGACGAAATGAAGCTAGATGCTGAGAAGGGAACGTTAACGATCATAGGCATCGTGGATCCGGTGTGTGTGATCAAGGCTATAAGAAAGAAATGCGGGATATGCGCGGATATTGAATCGATCGGACCAGTAAAGCCTCCGGAACCTAAAAAGCCCGACCCGCCGAAATGCCCTGACCCGCCTAAATGCCCTCCTTCATGCCGGTGCTCAAAGTGCGTGCCATGCCCTCCTTCATGCCGGTGCTCAAAGTGCGTGCCGTGCCCTCCTTCATGCCGGTGCTCACGGTGCGTGCCGTGCCCTCCACCATGCCCTCCATGCCCTCCACCGTGCCCTCCACCGTGCCCTATTCAGCCGTGCCACCCATGTCCTCCTCGTCCTTGCGATTACGATAGGAACTCCTGCCCCATCCTTTGAACAACCCTTTGAACAACGACGACTCCGGTGTTGGCTCACCTCGGCAAAAATCATGTGTTCTTACTACTGTCAAATTCGGGCAACAGGACAAATAAAGGGAACATCGTCCATTGCCAAATGTTTATCGTCTTAAACTGCCTGCTCCCGTGCCAAATTCGTATTTATGCCTCTTAAAGGATCATTCATATCATACATCGCAGCTGTCACTGACTTGTCGATGTGACATGACTCGCTTTGTCCATTTGTTCTATCGTTGTCACGCTTCAGATGGTCACTGGCATCAGTAGAATCTTTGCAATGAGTTGGCGTACCATATAGATTGTAAATGGGAAAGAGTGCTATAAAACAAGATCAGCGATTGCTCTAGTTTCTCACCTTCTTGTTCTAGGTTTGAAGTACACTGAAATTGATTGATCAAACTTTCACCCAATGAAACCACATCAGAGTTCATGCATTGTGAGATTAGAGTATGTGTTCAGAACCGAATGCTCACAACATTTTGATTACAGAATAATACCAAAACCAAAGATGTGCCGACCCAACACTGTCTAGCAAATTACTCGGGAAGGGATCATCATCTCTATATCAAAATTAAACATAAAAGATCTCCAACCCTCAAGTAAACAATAGAATCAGCATGAGAGAGTCACAGAATCTTTTGCTCCACCAGGAAGTAAATAATTTTTAATCCCCAACACTTGCATACCTGCTCATAAAATTTATGAGCCCGGCAAACCAACTTCACCTAATTAATTAGGTCCAGGACAAGGACATGATCAAGTTGACATCACCTTCGATCCTTCTTCAGTTCTGACGGTGCTTAAAATCTCTTCAAGCCTTTTAAGTAAAATCACAAATGGAGTTAACAACATGACCTAATTAGACACACCCACTTCATTTTAAGTTGTGCCATTTGATCACCAGCTTATCCATCTTTTTTTCATTATAGGGTATGAACCTAATCATTGACATGTCTACTGAAGACACTGCACATATCAAGATGAAATGAACTATTGTGCACAAAACTTTAGGAACGAGAATTCTCACTGGAACAAAACACAGTGTACATAGATTTGATTAAATTTTGCAGGATGCAAAAACCCACTTCCACCTAAAAAGTTACATACGTGTCGTTCTTGCATAGCCCAGAGAGGCATGCTAAACCAGAGCGTTGAACAACATCCTCAAGCGACCTGCAGGAAGCAACAAGTTCAGAGTCATATATGAGTTAGTTATCCATATCTGCTTTAGTTAGTAGTAACAATATTGGGACAAAGGAAAGTCACCTTGTTAGTTGGTTGGTTAGTCTGCGAAAGTGTTAAGTTGAGCTGTCTATTTCCTCTTCTTACCACCAGCAGTCTTAGTCTTTTTGGCACTTTCTTTTACAGCCAGAGGTGTTTCCTGTACCACATCAAGAGTATTGCAGCATGAAAAAGCTAACAAAATCGAGTACGACATTGCAAGGGACGCTGCGAAAACATAGAGTCCTCCACTATACATGTTCCCACTCATTTTCAAGCAAAGGAAAGCTAATATCTATTTATTGGAAATGATACTCCGTCTTTACTCTCCAAGCACATGTAGCCATTCAATGAAGCTCGTATTTTTGCAACTTTGACTTAGTTTCCCACAAATAAAGCAAGAGTAAGATGAAGGTAGTAACAATGCTCAGTAGGCTGAAAATAATGACATGCTTGCCGAAAAAAAAAAAAGAAAATCATGACACAGAAATGTAATGCACTGAGCTTTTACATCTACTTTCTCGGTCATAGACAACTATTCATGGTGGTATGCAATTATATTAGAAAGCCTTTCCATAAACACAACAGGAGATAATTAAAAAAGAATATAACCAGGCTGAGGTCAAGGGTTGGGATGCATCAAGAAAGAATAATACCTTCCTTTTAATGGGTGCAGATGCGTTGACAACTGGCTTGAAAAAAGATTCTAAACTGTACAAGACAATGTCATCTTAGGCTTTAAAAGAGAAGCACATTTACCAAAATACCAATCATTTAAGCATTACTTACCGTCCTTGTGACGACTTGTTCTTGGCAGCCTTAATCTTCTCTATGGCCTAGCTCAATCAAGGAAGTCAACATGAATAATGTGTCATCTTTATTCTGTGCATGAAGAAAAGGTGAGTACTGAAAAACTTCATGATCGTACCTTTGTTACCCTGTCGCTGTTGAATCCATTCTCATTCACCAAAAAAGAAATTAACCCCTAATCACAGAAAACTCCTCAGAAAACATGCCTGAATGAGAAAAATGTTACAAGCTTAGGAGATCATTCACCTCCTCATCAGGAGCACTCCATTTGAGTTCAGGTTCCTCATTTTCCATGAAGACCAAGGGCTCTTTAAAAAGTCTCCGAGCTTCTTTATATGGCCAGTCATCTGGTATTTGATACCTAAGTCACAAGGACCGAAAAAAAAAAAAAAAAAAGAACTTATGAGAAACAAGGAAGAATACATGAGTGCCTCCTAATGAGAGCAAAACAACTCTTAAGTGGTTAGAAAGTTGTGTGGATTTGCATGATGCAATCTGAGCCTGTCCATAGCAAGAAAGTGCATGTCCACAACAAACATGGGCTCACTGGACAAAGCATGGCCACTAAAGAAAATCAAAATAAACTGGTCATCAAGAATCTCAACAATAGAAGCTCATACAGGGACATACACGTGAAAAATGCAAAAGTAACGTACTTTTCTTTGTTTATGTTCTCCAGTATATTTTCTATTGAGCCATGTTGACGGATGAGCTTCAAAGCAGTCTGACCACCAATGCCTGTGATATAGATTTATCATCATACAAAAAGCTAAAGTCCTAGATCTAAGTAGAAGGATACAAAGGGATAATTTAATCCAAAACCCATTATACCTCGAATACTCTCACAATAATCACATCCAGATAGGATGCACACATCAATGAATTGATCCATGTTCAGATTTAGCTCCTCCAAAATCTATATAGGAAGAAAACAAGTCCCCTTGAAATGGCAAAAGGAATAAGAGATATCAACTTGTAGATGATTTGTACATGGGTTGGCATCGCCTCAGTTCCTCTTAATGATACGCTTTTAAAGACAAAATAAAGAGATAAACTATACTCTTTTGCACAAAAATTAGATATCAACTTTAAGGTAGATGTTCTACTACCTTTGCAATTTCAAATTCCATGACTGGAATTTTTCTCGAACTAGGATCCATCAAGTGACGGAGAAATCTAGGAGCTCCAAAGGTGAGGGAGTCCATGTCTTCAGAAGCCACGGCATACACCTGAAACTCATCAACAAGAGCACCTAAAATATGAGGTACAGAACAAAAGCAAAGGCAGATAAAACTTCATGCAGCAAAATGGTAGTCGATGTCACAAGTACAATAGGAACCAGCTCCAATATGATCATGTAAAAATACATGCCTTTCCTGATTTGCAAAGCGCAGCACACTCTGCCTCCGCTTCAGAAGGAGCCTAAAGTACAAGAAGAGTTGTCACAACAGGTTTAATCGTTCAAACCATTTGCTGTTTGGAGATGGCATTATTTTACTTGTCAACTACCAAGATACATCACCTCAATAACAGGGACTCCCATGAGTCTTAAGAGTCTTTTGCAATCTTCATTGTGCTGCTTTGTAACCTGTAGGACATACATAAGAAATTGACCAACACATCAGAATCCCGCAAAATTGTGTATTTTCTAGTCCAGTAGAGTTTAACCACTTCTGGTGGAGATATGAAATGAGTAGTCCAACAGAGACTATTTGCGGCTTAGATTCAAGAACTTAGTACACATGACATGGGGAAAGAAATGCATGCCAGTCACCTACCT
This sequence comes from Corymbia calophylla, assembly GCA_014182845.1. NCBI lineage: Eukaryota > Viridiplantae > Streptophyta > Magnoliopsida > Myrtales > Myrtaceae > Corymbia > Corymbia calophylla. The sequence continues at coordinate 12,659,414 of CM024700.1, forward strand.
TCACTGTTCGCTTACTGAATTTCTCAATGTCTTCTTTACTTCCAGTCTACAAATACAAGAAAATCATGTGCCAAGCCACTTGAGCTACATTACCAAAAAACAAAAAAAGAAGATTGAAAGAACAAAAATAAACAGGACTACAAGAGACTTCAAAAAAGAAAAGGCATGCCTCCTTGATTTCTTCCAAGTCCTCTGTGGCATCTGCCCTCTTCGAATAGCTGCACCACAGTTTCAATTGAAATCATCAATACCCAAAAGTAAAGAAAACCACCATCGACATGATGGTGTCTATCTTAACAGAAATCAAAATATTGCAGCCTATGGGCGCTGATACCGTTTTGCAAGCTCTTGCTTCTTCAGGTCTGGAGGTTGCCCATCAAAAACATAGCTGATTTTCATAATTAGACAGATCATAACAGACCCAACTTTAGCAATTAACATAAAACAAATTGAAGCTAGTAAACAAACCAAACCATTTAAATGCACAAAGTACGAAGAAGTTACGCTGGCTTTATTCCAGCTTCCAAGAGCCTGATTGTCCTATTGAACATGCCTTGTAAGTGGCTACAACCATCAAAAGCACAAAATGCGAAATGGGTATCAGCAGCCAAAAGAGGGGAAAGACAATTGAAAGGCTATAAAATCATAATGGCAAACCAAAAGAACTGGAATTCTCAAAAAAGAACAAAACTTTCCCTAAGAAATCGATAGCATTACCTCGTGACCTCGCCAGCCTCATTCGTGAGCATCTCAGTACCACTCCGACCCACAACAATCTGCAACCATTGCGTTCCCCACACAAAACCCACAACTTTAATCACCCATCCGCGCGCAAAGCAACATCAAAAGACAGACTTCAGTGAAAGAGAGCGAGAGTGAGAGAGAGAGAGAGAGAGACGAACGAGGAATTGGTAGATGCTCATGCTGGCGTCGATGGCGATCTTGCGGCCGAAGTAGCTCTCGAACTTCTGCTCCTTCATCGCCTTGGGAGCATTGTCGGCGAGCAGCTTCGTTAAACCCTGCAAACCATCACCAACCTTGCAAATGGGTAACCCCAGAAAAGGAAGAAATTCGACAGAGAGCAAGAATCGAAAGAGCGAAAGAGCCCACCTTTATACCCATCTCGAGGACGAAGACACAGGGAAGAAGCTGAATTCCCTCAAAGAACTCTCTCAAGAGCTGTGCTGAGATGACGCGAAAGAGTGAAACTGGGAGAAAGAGGAGGAGACGAGAGGGCTCGCTCTGCTCCGGTTCCCGCCTGGTTTGCGGGGCGGCGTGCGGGCGGAGCCGCGCGTGCGAACGACGGGGCAAGGTGGAAGATGGGCCGTCCTCCATGGTCCGCAGTGGAATGAATTCTTGATAGAGCCCATCAATGGCGCTCTCTACCTCCATGGGCCTGTGGACCTTCTAGGTCCTGTAATGAAAAAGAGTAATTTTGTATTATAATAAACATGATCGCATATGTTTGTTATCAAACGTAGTCAAGTCAACGAGTAAATTATGGACAAGCCCCTAAGTAGAATTATGTCGAGAGTTCCATCGACAAACTTGCTTGAGGCATTCGAACCTCTTGATCTCTTCCCCAACATCGTCTCACTTTTGGTCTTAGGCCTGATCAGCTTGACGGAGGTGACGGTTACCCCATATGCTCTCGCTAATCAGAGTAATGACAACAAATTAAAGTTTGCTAGAAAATAAAAACATATTGATCTACAGACAGTAACGATTGACAAACTTGGAATCATGATCAACATGAATAGAGGAATCAACATCAATGATAAGGGGAAGAACTCGTCGGAGGAGGGGATTTTTCACTTGGAACAAGGGTCAGCGCGAGGGAATAGAGGCGAGCAGCATCTTAAGCGAAAAATAAAGGCACAGTTTCTCAGGTAAGAAGTTCGTCAAGAACAGAGAGGTGAGAGCAGGCTGTCGAAAGCCAAAATAGGATTACAAATAGGAGAAGGGTTTTGTTTTAAAAAGGGGGCAAAAATGGAATTATGTTAAGAAATGAGGGTGGGATGGGAAAGTGATAAATTTTTTCGTTAAGTCAGGGCTGAACATTCCCCAAAAATGGCTACTTTACAAACATTTCCATATGATAAGGGCCTTTAAGGCCCCCAAAGGGCTTTGACAGAGTGTCATCTGTAGCAACCCATCAGCCTTCTCACGCTCACCACGAGTTACCCGATACGACGAATGGTCTTTGATGTGACGGTAGTTAATGGGTTGCCATTTACTCTTGTGCAGGACTTTCAAGGCCCCCAAAGGACCTTGGTCAAGTGTTACCAAACACATTTGAAGCAATCGGTCACCCCCTGGTGGGTTGATAACTAGGAATGTAAACGCTTTAGTTCGGTTTGATTTGAATTTTCAAGAAAATCGAATTGAATACGACCTGATCCGAACCGAAAATCTGGTTCAGTTTAGTTTCGATTTTTTTTTATTTTTGCCTTGTTTATCGAAACTGAAGTAAAGAAGATATAAGAATAAAAGAGGTTCTAAGTTGATTGTTTGATTTTTGTTAAGAATTTCGGTTCAAATTGATTAACCAAATCGAACCGGAAAAATTAATGATTATATTTCGATTATCCAGATTGAAACCAAACCAAACTGAATAAAAAATATACGAAATTTCGGTTTGGTTCAATTCTTGACAGTCCTATTAATAATGAGCTTATCGATATGTCAAACAGTTCGATATGACGAATGGGTCGACGTTGACTGAATTGTCCCTCTCAAGCAATTGGAGGGAAACAAAGATGGGAACGGAGAGCGAACGACGGCCACAGCGTCGCGAACCCCACGTCGGGCGAGGGGACGGCTGTCGATCACGGGGGGCAAAATGCCCGACGGACAAGGACGTCGGCTTCGCGTCATTCGATGTCACCCGCGTTGCGATCCAGCTATGAACCCAACAGCGAGAGGGGAGAGAGAATTTGGCATGTGATCACGGGGACCGACCGCTCACGTGCATGCCTAACTTCATCTCATCTCATTCTCATCTCCTCCTATGATTCCCCCCGCCCCCGCCCCACCACCACCACCACCACTGCATCTCTGCTGCATCAGCATGTGAACACGTGGGCTTCCCACACATTCCCGCGCGCGCCATTTCTCTTCCCACCAAATCAAATTTACCCTATTCATGCATTTTCAACACCTCTATATGGATTGTGCCCTCTTTCTTATGAGAGATGTGATGGGTTGAGATGAACAATTCCATGCCCTGAATGTAGGACTATTACAACCCTTTTAAGATTGAAGTTTGATTTACAGATTTGTTATGGATTCTTGAACTTCTCTAGATGTTGTAGAGCTGTTCAATATCAAGGCATGTTTTATAGCTGGGTAGCACTTGTTGAAATCCATGCTTTTGGGTCATGGCAAAGTTTATAAAAAGGAAATTAGGTCTCATCATGTATTCCATCCTAAATGATACTCTTAAAGGAAAAAAATGGAATTGTTGGGTGTGAGGACACAAAAAAAGTAATGTATAGTAGGGAACGTCAACGATGGCCCTGTCGTGGATCCTACAATTTGACCACTACGATTAGCCACAAGCATCAATATTCATGCTTGACAATCTATCAAGGCGTGGGGCCATCTGATTGCGCAAACTCACCGCCTACCATATAACAAAGGGGTATATTTAGGTACAATGACACGCCAGTTTTCAAGCATCTCACCACAAAGTTGCAAGGATGGACTAAATTGCGCGAACGCAAAGGAAAAACCACATTGTGGGGTTGAAGCTTGGAATCGAAAGACAGAGTTCAAAGTGGTGTGACCCATTTCATGTGCAGCGTCAATTAGCAACCTGGGAATGGGATATATGACACAAGGACCAGCTCAAAAGTTAGGTACCTGCAGCCCTCGGTGATGCGAAAGCTATCTGTCTCTGTGGACGTGCCTTTCTTCGTTCTTTTGCCCACCGAATCCCATGAGGTCTGAAAACTGAAGCTTCTCTCACTGTCGGCAGAGCCACCTTTGGAGACCTTGAACAAAACAGCACGTAAACCAGTAGCCACTTTTTCCCAGGCTTGTCATACACTGAAACGCCCGGATTTTCTTACCCTCGCCTAAAAAGTAATTATTTGCCTCGAAGGTTTGGTTGTTGGGATGTTTTGATTGAAGAGATTTGCTAAAAAGACAGGAGAATGGATCGAGAGATTGAGAGATGACGGTACAAGAATCCAATCATGCGTTACATGTGATGCCTATAGTTTCGTGTATCAATCAAAGCGAAGTATGCTAGGCGTGTAGTATATCTATTCGTGTTGCGCTAAGAAATAAATGAGAGCATGAGTTTTGAAACGTAAAGCTTCCTAAGTATTGCATAGAATTGTTTTTTGAAGAAGGGTTATGGTCCTTAAAAGCCTAAGAAAAGGAGAGAAGATCATAGTGTGGTTTCAACCCCGTTAATTTCTTGATGAGATAGATTGATTACCGCAAGTGAAACAGGAATGTTAAACTCCTATTGGCCTGAGCAGATCCGCATCCTAAGGTCACAAAAGCATCCGTCAAGTACTAGAAACAACTGTGGCTGTCAGATTAGCTTTTTTTTTTGGTTTTTTTTTGCTTTAAACTCTGCTGAATCCAACACAAGATTCCAAAAGTACGCCCAGACATATTTTACGTTTTTCTTTCTTAATATTAAAACGCCCGGCAATACTATGTTGTTCTCTTCTCCCCACAAAATTCCCTCATTCTCTCTCTCTCACACACAGACATACTTAGCAGCTACTTTAAGACCCAATACGTTTTTTATTTGGTAAACAACATTGATTCCCTTTTGGGAGATTGCTAAAATGCACTAAGTTTTGTGCACTTATACCAGCAAAGACCCGAGCTTTTTGCTGATTTTGTCTCTCCACCGTCTTCTTTTGAGATGGGTTCTAGAGTCAGAAGCAGGGACAGCATGAAATTGAGGTTTTTCTGGATTTGGGTGGTCGTAGGAGTGGTTTCTTGGGACGTGGTTGATGGGTCTGAGCTTCTCCATTTCAATGGAACAGAGCTTCCATACTCGGAATATTATGGAGTTTCTCGAGTTAGTAATCCAGTCATGGTTGGACTCACTCTCATTACGAGTGCTGGAGCTAAAGGAGCAGGTAATTGTTGTTAACCTCTTCTTCTTTCAGTCATTTCTGCACCTGATTTTTCCTGCTTATCTTCTGTTACCTCCACTTTCAGTTCATTTTTGGTGCTCGTGCTGGATTGAGCTGTGGCTGTTACTTCTTTCCCTGTTATTGCATTTGATGGATTTGCATTCCTTTAGGGTTCTATTTCTCATGTTATGGTAAAACCAAATAAAATTGTGCATCAGATTCCGTAGATTTCAGTCACTGTTCAACCGCCAATTGAGTTCTTGTGGCCATGTGGATGGTGCATTCGCTCAGGAATCTTGATTTCCGTTACTTCACTCTCTTTACGGGGTGAACGCCTTCGTTGCATTTACTGCTTCTTGTGGCCATGTGGGTGGTGCATTCGCTCAGGAATCTTGATTTCCGTTTGTTCACTCTCTTTATGGGGTGTACGTCTTCGTTGCATTTACTACATATAACTCAAAAAAGCAGCTAAACCCAATATACAACTTCAATGGTCGCTAGTCTCCTTGGTCAGAATACTTCTCAACCGTTTCTTTACTTTGGTTCTGTTTTTCTATTTCTAATTTATTTTTATGTCCTGAGCATCTATGATGTGTTTTTGCCTTTTTCTTCTACAACCCCTACTAGCACTTGACTCGAGCCTGCACCAACTGGGTTCTGCTCACCTTCAAAGATTGTTGGGCTCGTTCATTCACTGGCTAAATGTTATCGAACTTATTACTTCTTGCCAATTTGGTGATGTGTTTCGTGTGTGGGGACACTATTTAATCTGAAAAGCTATTGGTCTAGACACTGAAGTGATAAGATTCGTCCCATATTTGGCCTAACCTCTGTCCTTCGTATCTTCTAGTCTGTCTGGATGGAACTTTACCAGGGTATCATTTGCACCGAGGATACGGTTCAGGAGCCAGCAGTTGGCTCATTCAATTGGAGGTCTGCCCAATATCTTCATGTTTTTTACCCTTTATGGTTTGAAAAGGATGTTGCTGGTTTTACTCACTATTGCTAAAGTTTAATTGGTTGTCTCTGCATTGTCATGTTTGATAAAAAGAAGCCACAGCTGTTTGAACTTGGGTCATAGCCAATAAAGTTTTATTGAAATCAGGATTGTGGAAAATCCTAAAGCTTTGTTGTTGTCATCTCCAGTATTTCAGAGACTCAAAGTTGCAGCAACTTGATGATGTTATGCATATTGTGGCAGGGTGGAGGATGGTGTAATAATGTTCGATCTTGCGTTTACCGCAAGACAACCAGACGGGGATCATCTAAGTACATGGAAAAGCAGCTCCCTTTTACGGGAATACTGAGCAATAAAGCTGAAGAGAATCCTGGTACTCTTCGAACTTTTCTTCCATACATTGCTAGCTTTTCCGCCCATTATTTAGCTTCCTAAGCAGTCTGTTGGCATTCTGTTATACCGTTAGCAGATTTTTTCAACTGGAACAGAGTGAAGCTCCGTTATTGTGACGGCGCCTCATTTGCTGGGGACAGTGAGGATAAGGTTAGTGATACTCTGGACATTCTTAAAAGAAAATGCACTTTCCATGCTGTTTGAACATAGAGCTACTAATTAAAGATTAACATATCGAGATAATTTGGTTCCATGACAGAATCCAGGGACTATGTAATTGCAATTAAATAATGGTTCTAAGAATACAGTTTCTCTCAATGTGGAGGGCATCTGCATTCTTTGTCATCAGATCTTTAATCTATGTCTACGCATTCATTTACTCCTCTATGTAAAATTTGTCCAACACTTGTTGCCTTTAAGTTTTTGTGCTAATTCAATCGGTAAAGGCTGCAAAAATCAATGGGAAAGGAAACTCTGACATAGATTACTGTTTTTCTCTTGCCAAATGTCTATGGAACGCGTCTGGTAATTGCAAAATCGGTACTTAGGGTAATATCTTTTTACTCAGCTAGATTTATTGGGTCATTACCATCACAAGTCTTTTGATGATTCTGTTTAGGCTGCCCAGCTGCAGTTTAGAGGACAACGTATATGGTTAGCTGCTATGGAAGATTTGATGTCGAAAGGCATGCGCTATGCCAAGCAGGTTTGGGCATTTGACATACTTTTATTTTTTATCTATTTAAGTCTTCATCCACTTTACGAGAAAGTTGGCTTGATTCTTTGTGTTGGTCTACCGTCTTCAGGCTCTTCTTTCCGGGTGCTCTGCTGGAGGCCTGGCATCTATATTGCATTGTGATGAGTTTCGGGATTTATTTCCTAGAACAACAAAAGTGAAGTGCCTGAGTGATGCTGGACTGTTCCTTGATGCGTAAGAAACTTCAATGCTCCTAGCTGTTTTACTCATCTATGATAAATTGCTCAAATAAAATCTTTGAAACACACCTTTGTGCTACAACTCTGAAATGCAGGGCTGATGTTTCTGGTGGCCACACACTCAGAAACATTTATAGTGGTGTGGTTAATTTGCAGGTATGTTTTCATGTTTGCCTGACCATTCTTGTGCCTCTACTTGCCTTATTACTCCTTTTTGTGCGGATTATCTGATTTTGCTACTGTGGAAATTAGGGAGTGAAACGAAATCTTCCTCGAGTGTGTACTAACCATCTCGATCCAACTTCGGTATGACTTGTTCTGTTGTTCTCCTTCGTTGCTTTGCTTACATAAGACTGACACTGAGAGCTCAGCATAATTGATTTCGACGCACCAACTTTGTTCATCTTGCATGAATTCTTTTCAGTGCTTCTTCCCGCAAAACCTGATCGCCAGCATCAAAACGCCACTGTTTCTTCTCAATGCAGCCTATGATGCTTGGCAGGTAATCACCTATTTCGGAATAAAATTTAACCTGTAGAATGTATAGTTCTAATCTACCCCTGAGTTACTTCAAAAGGCATTGATGGACTGAATAATCATGTGACTCTCTGTATTGCGAATCAGCTGCAAGCAAGTTTAGCTCCCAAATCAGCTGATCCTCATGGATATTGGCGTCAATGCACATTAAACAATGCAAGGTGCTCTGCATCGCAGATTCAGTTTCTGCAAGGTAATTTCCGTTGTCCGACTATCTTCTGAAAATTTCTATTTCTAACTGATCAACTTGATAATTTCTTACTGAGCCTTTTCTTTGATTGGTGCACAGGCTTTAGGAATCAGATGCTGAATGCAATAAGAGGATTTTCCAGCTCCAGACAAAACGGCCTTTTCCTGAATTCGTGTTTCGCTCACTGCCAGTCTGAGAGGCAAGACACATGGTTTGCCGATGATTCACCTACAATAGGAAACAAGGTACGCCACAGCTTAACTTCTCGCTAATCTACCTATCGTGCAGCTCATTATGAAATGCAGAGCCTCAGATTCTTGTATTACATTACTCGTACAAAAAGAATGCAAGATTTCATTCTTGCCAATTAGCATCTGACAAGATTGTTTGATCTGCAGGCAATAGCTCTAGCTGTTGGTGATTGGTATTTCGATCGAGCAGCCGTCAAGACCATTGATTGCGCCTACCCTTGTGACAAAACCTGCCACAATCTGGTTTTTCACGAGTAGGCCATCATTTTTGCTGACATTCATTTAGTAAACCCAATGAAGCAATTCATATATTGGTCCTGGATAGATCTACAATTCATTAATGAAATACCCAAGAAGAATAAGATAGTCCTCATCAGGCTCTTCTTGTCGTAACGGTATCATTCTGCACATTAGCTGCTTGGTGCAGCTAGTCTTCTTCTTCAGATGTTGACATCGGCAACTGCTAATGCTTTATTCACATACTTTATGAGCAGGAAGATTCGGACAGGCAAACGAAATCCGTTCTTGTGTGAGGTCACTGTTCTATAGAGACCTTTGCTCAGATCGTGGTCCATCTTGTGAAGCAAAAGAGAGAACTTTCACATCTTTTTTGAGTTGTTAGTCAATCTCCACCAAAAACGCTTTTGACTTGCCTGCATTATTTTCTGATGATCAGAGAAAGAAAAAGAGCTCGAAAGCATGCTAGTGCTTAAATCAAGCTCTTCCATAATCTGAGCAATACATTATAAAATAGTACTCTTTGCGTTCTGTACTTAAAATAAATAAAAAAAGACAATAGAAATTTTCTTCCTTGGGCTACAGATATGTGCAATGGAGTGGCATATTGGCATATGATGAATTTGATGCCAACAAGCTACAGTGGGTTTATTCAAATTCAGTCAATCTTCAAAGTTCAAATATCTAAATAAACTAAAGGTTTAGTCATGTCGGCAAGCAACTAAACACATGTTTTGCGCATTGACAAACTGTAATGTCTCAAATTGGTGGCTCAAATTGACTTCTTGGGGTTGGTGAAGTGATTTCTCTTGAATCTCTTTCAATGGAAGTGAATGACCGTTATTTCATTTAGACTTTTTTGAAGATAGAGTAATCTAGCACGCGAAATTCAATCTTGGGTGCTCCCAAACCGCTGTGTATGCGAAGGGATTAGAATCCAAATTCACACAGTTAATCTAAATTAAGTTACGACCTATGATACAATAGTCTGTCGATCTTTAGAAATTTGTCACAAGCTGGTGAAACATTAACGTCGTGAAATTTCTAAAGAAACCATGCCGTTGTCTGGCTCTACACCTTCACAGTTCAAGCAGATCTTTTAAAAAGGAAAAGAAAAGGTCAGAATTGCAGCTTCAATGATTGTGGCAGAGTTGACATTTGTCATGAATTATTGGGGAATTATTAGAAGATTCCTCATAATTAACACAAGCTTGCAGATAAGTATCAATCTTCTAAGAGCGATTACATTACCATGCAAAGATCCAACATTTTGTTGAAGTCTTCTTTGATAACGATTTTCAGGGCATCCTATGCTTCTTCGTAAATACCCAAAAATTCATTTGCCCTTCGGTGGGAAGTCTTACTACTTCTCATTAGTCTACCGATATCGTTCTTTGTTTAACAAGTCAATTTCCCACGGTCAAGTCTAATAAAGCTCCTAGTCCTACAAGAGTAGCAAACACGTTTGAGCCGTTTATCATTACTATTGCTGTCGAGTTGAAGTGCATTAACTTATGTAGCAATGTATTTTAACAGATTGGTAGACTTGAACTTCGTTCCAACTTGACCCGACCAACTTGATCGACCCGATCAAGTATTCCCAATCTATTTTCATTGTTCAACTCTTCCATAACGTCATCTTTACACCAGAGCCCTTTTCTCTATTATTTTTTCCTGAGCACATAACAAATGAACAGCATATGATGCATGATAGGGAAATGAAGTTTCTTGGAACCTTCTTCTATTTACCTTTCTTTAACAGTACAAGGCGACGGAGGACTTGGCTCGACCGATTTCTACAGATACAAAGCATCTAGTTCGAGCCTATAACTATTCAATCAGTCCATTCACAACTCTTCTACATGCATTCACTTCCTGTCTTTTCTCTTCTTTTCCTCCTCCTTTTTTGTTTCTTGGTGTATTATTTGCAGCCTGTAGGGCCGCAGCCGACCTCACTCAATAATTTGGTTCACATGCTCTCGAGACCTTGAGATGTGTACATGTTTTCCTGCCCAACATCATCAGCCCTTTCTTTATTTCTGCTGATGCTGTCGTTGATGTTCTATCGTGACAGACCAATGCCAGAAATTCTTTCATGTTCTTCCATTTCATTTGTGTGGGCGCACATGCAGAGATACGAAGGTTGCTGGGGCATGCTTAATAGAAAATGAATAGTGACCCACCATTAATTGGTCCAAATTGCAAAAAAATATTGAAACTGAAAAAAAAAACAGATAACGACGAAACCCAATAAAATTATTCTAATTTGGGATTGGAATAAGTCAAAAAGAATGAAATTTTATAACCATACACACCTATGGATGGACGAAATTGTAGTTTACGATGATCAACATGATCGACGGTACTCAATAAATCACATTTGAATCTAAAATAATTATCATTTACATAATAAACTCTTGGTATTTCCTTTTCTTTACCTATTGTTTCACTCTTTATTAATTCCCTTTTTTGCTATTTCTCTTCACCACGGCGGTGCCCGTGTGGATAAACATGGGCAACTCTATTTCGCCTCCCTAATTTTCGGCATGTATACAGAAGGAACTCTATTTGTGGTAATTTCCCTGAAAATGAGTCAAATGTTTTCATCCCAAAAGCAGATTTATTGCTTTTTCTCTCTCCATTTCTTTTGCTCTTTTGCGTTGGATGAGTTTTCCCTAAGTCTCCACATCATGGGATGTCCCCAATAATTCTCAATCGTCTGTTTTTTCTCCTATCCTTTCCCTTTTGTCCACCTGAGAAACGTGGTAAGGACCAGCGGGTCACCAGACATGCCCTTTCGCTGTTCTCTAAATATATTTATACATATTTCTTTTAAAATCATCGCTCGGATCATTCATAAATGCAAATGAATAAGAATACTTGAATCATTCATGAAAATATTTAGACACAAATTATTATCGATAATGAAAATTGCCTCCCTTTGTTTTCATGGTACAAAGAAGCAATGACATTACCATTATTATGGGACATGTAAAGCAATATGAAAGAAAAGACATGCAGAGTCAATCAATGGTGTTCGATAGGGTTGCCAGCGAGTTAAGGCACTCATGAACAACTCATGTTCGACTCGTCACCTAACTCGGGGTCAACTTGGTTTTTTTCAAGCTTGAGTCGAGTTCAAGTAGCTCGACTAGTTTGTCAAGCCAAGTTCAATCCTAAAAATACTTAACTCAATCAGCTTACAAATCTGATCGAGTATTTCATTGTTTCATATAAATTTTAATGTTAGAATAATATTAATGGTATTCTTTTCTGTTATGTCATCACATTTTCTCTCTTAATATATTTTTAAACACAAACAGAAAATTTAAACAGAAAATGTTGAGTGTCGCTATTTGGAGCTGAATTAAGTTCGACCGAGTGAGAAAAAGTTTGAGCATTTTGAGTTTTATATAATAAGAACAAATTGAGCCGAATTGAGTTTGAATATGTCAAGTTTTGTATCGAATCTAGTTTAAGCGGGAAAAAGTATTTGCTTAATTTAGAGTCGAATTTCAAGTCTTGAATTTACAGGACAATTGAGCTCAAAGTTGGCATAAGTTGGCTCGACTCTATTGGATCGCACCCCTAGCATTCGACCGTTGGGCCCTGAAGGGGAGGCGAAGTGACTTAAAGAGTGTGGAAAAGGTGAAAACCATCACCATCTTTGGGGAGACAACGATGTGACACTCATACGATTACCAATTTTTAAAATTTTTTATATTCTTTTTTGAGAAATTTCAATTGCTTGCTTGCATATATTGCACTTTTATTTTTTGTTTCAAAGGACAAGAAAAGAAAAAGAGAAAAGTAATCAAATTGAGGTGGGGTTTTTTCCATGTGAAAGGGATCAACTAGAGAAAGAGATGGATAATAAGAGAGTGGCAGACGTGTCCCAGGAAACCAAAAGATGAAAAGGATGTTGTACGAATTGGGTCTCTTTCTCCATAGACTAATTGAATGACGTGGAACAATAAAGCCAATGTCTTCTCCAATTTTTTTTTTAAATTATCCTCACTAATGCTACAAAAAGAATAAGAAATTCACTATTTGACACCCAAGCAGGAAGATTACAACTGGGGAGAAGACCAGAAAAAATATGAGACAATGTAACAGACAGGCAAAGAAACACCAAGAACAGAAGCCTTATTATCTGAATATAATTTCTTGCAGAGTGGATGCATATCAATACATATGGGTATGGCTCAGTTTTAATCTCCTATCTTCTGTAACAAAAGGGGAAAAAGGAATGCAAGGGAAAAAAGAAAATGTGTGTCTGTGAGACTCATTTACAGAAACAAAAGAAGGACTATGCATTCACACGCCTCTCTAACAATATTTCACAATTTTATGGGGGGTTTTTGTGTTTTATCAGGAATATCCTAAAGGATTTGACCAAGAACAGCGGCAGCATAAATGTCTGGATTGGCTTGTTGGTGATGCTTCTGTTGCCAACTAGGGATGTTGTTCAACCCATCCATTGATTGGAATTGTGAGACCGGTTGATGATGATGAGAGGCTTCATTGTTATTCTGTGTCAAGCTTCCGAACAAGATTGGCAGCTGGAGATATTCAGACCATTTGCTGCTGTTTTCTTCTGTTGTATTGCTTCCTATGGGGTGGTGAAATGGGACTTGCTTTTCGAACTTGCTGGCATTAGTACCCTCACCAAGTCCCCATGAGAAACAATTGTTGCTCTCAAAGAGTGCGGTGTTGTTGATGCTGCTATTATTGCTTAGTAATCCATTGCCGTCGGTACTTCCATTGCTACAATTATTATTACCGGATGATGCTTCCCAACTTGGGACTCCATTGTTGACCATGAAAGCAGCTTCGAGGGAAGGCTAATGGAAGGCTTTACGCGAGCTGAAGTAACTGGGACAGCAGTGCTTGAGTTCGACATGTTGGGCGAGATGATATTGGGTGTGCTCATGTCTGAACTGAACTGAGACATTATATTTTCTGATGATGACCTTGGATGGAAGCAAAGAGAGTTGCTGCTTTGATGCAGACTAGCCGAAAGCCCAAGGCTTGTCCCATAGTCCATGCTCAGCTGCTGGAAAGTGAAATCTTTCATGAACATCTCAGAATAAGGCCTCATCTCTGAGCTAGCAGGAACTTCAAGGGAATTATGTTGATGATGAACTTTGAGATTTGTAGTGTTCAATGCCGGTTCAAAGAGGGTTGGTTTCTTGCATGATGCAGCGGTGCCAGAAGATTTCTGGTGATGATGATCATCCTTGTTGTGTTGGGTGATACTGGGAATCATGAGCTTGTCTTTGTCTTTATGACCATCCTCATCAGCAACCTCGGAGAGGGGCTTGTGAGTGGTGGGGTCAATCCCTCTTTGTCTCAGCTTCTTCTTGAGGGAAGAGTTCCAAAAATTCTTTATCTCATTGTCAGTCCTTCCTGGTAACTGAGCTGCAATCCGAGACCATCTAGATAACATTGTACACACAATTAATTGTACATGCATGAGTTGGATTTAATTTGTCCCCAAATTGGAATTCTCAGAAAGCCCCCCAAAAAAGAGAACAAGGTAAATCAGCCATGGAATAATAATATGATAATATATGTACCTGTTGCCAAGACCAGCATGAAGCTCAATGATGAAGCTCTCTTCTTGCTGCGAAAATGCACCTCTCTTCAAGTCAGGCCTTAAGTAATTGATCCATCTCAGCCTGCAGCTCTTCCCACACCTTTGCAAACCTACCGTCATATACAGAGATCACCCAAAAGTTTTAGAGCTTGGGCTTAAACACATAATTTAAAGAAGGAAGCATTTTGACCATGAAGCTGACTGGTAAGTGGCAAGTGATGCCTCACCTGCTAGTTTGGGGACTGAGCTCCAACAACCATGGCCGTACTTAGTGATGTGGTTGAGGAGCTTCTCATCTTCCTCAGGTGACCACAGGCCTTTCCTAAGCTTCTGCTTGTAACAGCAAGAGTGTCTTCCCATGTGTGAAAGTCCCCACTGCTCCCAGTCCTGAACTTAGCCCCACCTCCACGTGCAAATGCTGTCAGATAACGTTTCCTTGACAGTGACAAGGTTTTCCGGAACTCAATCCAAGGCCACCAACCTGCAAATTGTAATGGCGCCTCTCACAGAGACACAGTGAGAGAGAGAGAGAGAGAGGTGAGGGGGAAGCAGTGGGAGGTTGGCGATGGAATCAAATGAAAGGATAGGAGGAGGAGGAGCCTATATAAGATGTGATGGGAGAGTGGAGACTATAAGGCTGAATTAATTTAAAATATCTCTATCCAAAGATTAACTTAATCAACTTTCTTCTTCTAAATTATGATAGATTCTGCTTATTGTAATTAAAAAAAAATCAACATAACCCCTTGAGAAGAAGATATAGGCATGGTAATTTTTTAAGTCAAATAAACAATTCAACTTTTCATACATTATTTTCAGGTTAATTTTCCTTTCTCTAATTTTTCTTTTCAGGTACATGATGATAAGTTAGCTAAGACGAAAATTACATGCTTATAGTTGATCCACGTCATAATCCAACCTCAAAAGGATGGGCCCCTTCACTAAAAGTGGCATTAATGATTATTTATATTAGAATCAAACAAGTCGATTATCACATGAAAAATTACGAAAATATTATTTAGATTCATATATAAACTCACTTAATTATAATTTAATAATTAGTGAACATTTAAGCCTGTGCATTCCGATCTCTTTATAAATATTGAGACGAGCCTTTTTTTTTTGTAATCAGAAAAATTGTTCCCGCTCCATCAAAATGTTTTAGAAGATCACCCAAGAAAAGAAAAAAGAAAAAGACAAAGGAAAAACAAGTCCTTGTCTGTCTGTTGACTTTTCTGCTCTTTGCAAGAGACCGAACAGCGCGTAGAATAATCATTTCTTCTTTTGCCTTTTAACTTTCTGACGAGAAGCAGCATTCTCACAGAAGCAAGAAAACTACCAAAGAGACCCTGCACTTACAAGTTGCAGAATGCCAGAAGTTGAATGAAGAAAATATTTCTGGACAAACTTAAGAACTACAAGACATACCCAACAAGACAATATCAGCAATAAATTGGGTAATGGTAGGTATTTTTCCTCACCATCTCTGATATGCTCTCTTAAATTCGAAGGGTCACTTGTGGACCGAAGATTTTCCATACAGAGAAAGTTCATCGAAAGGAAATGTTCCGATTATACCGTTGTTGTTACTTTAACTTCATGCAGAACAATATCTAGATGAAGAAAAGGCATGTCAAATGTCTTATAAAGTCCCCCGTCGTTGTCACCGTAACAAGAAATAATTTATACAAAACACAAAGGTTGTTTCCTTCGGTGTCTGAAACTGAATCGGTCAGTCTTCTTTGAATGGTGTCATTCAAGTTCTTTTTCTGGGCCTTTTGTTTGCCGTAGTATAATTATACTTTGGATGGCAGAGGCTGACAACATATATGCCTTAGGAAAAGTCCAAACTCCTCATTATTCTTGGTGAAATTTATAGAACGTCCTGCCAGATCAGAAGAAAGAAGAAAATCAATATATTCTGTACAAGGGAGAGAACATCAGCTCCATTACAATATCGTGAGGAAATCAATAATGAGATAGCCATTTAAGCTGTCTGATTTTTGTAATCTTGTTCAACCATTATGAAGCTTCGTCGACTTTAGCGATGTCCTAATTCAGACGTCCTTACTGGCTTTCTGATATTTTGCAAATGAAACATCAGGACAAGATTCTTGTCATCTCATCATTTGAAAGATTATGAGCTCCAATTTAAAAGAACAATATGAGCTGTCCCTAGCAAGTCAACTGTTGCGACATGTTTATTCCCTTTGTCCTTTAGGATCAATCTTAGTCTAATCGTTTTGTTATTATTCTGAACATGCTTTTACTTTCACCTTTACATTGACCAAACGGGGAATATGACATCTGTTTGCACTGATTTGTTTAGAATTTTATGACATGTTCTATATTCTCACATTTCGTTAGTGTTTCTTTGAACGCGTAACGTGACTTCCTCAGATGATGCACGGTCATCTCTCTCTTCATTTACCTGGTGAGATACTGTGCAAGGCAGAGTTTTTACAGATCCAGCTAATCAGCCTAGCCTCGAACATCGCTGGAATTTTTTTATGTTGCTTCATTCCAAATAACAACTTATCATTTCTGCAATTCAATTTCTGATTTTATTTTTGCCTCCCAAAAGGGTTGGTGTTGCTTGAAATCATGTCTGTTCAAGATGACCATGAGTTTGATCTCTTAAGTGTTGGTTAGTGGTTTCATTAGCAGTGGTTGGAAACATGAGCACATGCAATTTTCATGAGTTCTACTTAATTTTAAGCAATAAGCTTGATAATTGTGTGTCCTCTCAACAGAAAGGCAGATTCTGATTAGAAACACGTGTCGCTATCAGCAAGAAATTCGAAGATCTCGGCAGCAACTGACGGATATAGACAGTTGTTCTTAATCTCTGAATATCATATATGATCCATGTCGTAATTGTCCAACTCGATGGAATGAGGGTGAGAAAGAGAGATGTATAACAGGGAAAAAAAGCTCTTAAAGTCTCCATGGAAATCATATTTTATTAAGGAGGAGACAAGATAAGAGGTCCTTTATCCTTTAATCACATCATTGATAAAGCGCTCTATAAACTTCAAGCCTACCAATCATTCAGAAGCTTTGGCTTAGTTGAAATGCTTCCTTGTCCCCCCGTATCTGAATGATTACATTCCCACTGCTCTTTGCACTGTGAAATCATGATAAACTTTCCCATCACTAGCGTACACTTATGCCAATCAGTCTGGTTGGGAGATTATTCCCATGTCTATACCGTTTCTAAATCTACTAGGTAATCCACAGAAAGCTTCTCTTTTCAATCCTTACGTCATTGCAAAGAATTTCGCATTCGATTATACTTAGACCAGAGCTTAGGCTTGCAGAATTTAGTTATCAAATGCTCCACAAAATTTCTGAAGTGGAATTCCCTTATGGTGATGCATTAAAATCTTTTCTGGAGGAGAAAATCTAGAAAAGAAACATGGAACACACTCCAGGGCCGACTCAACAAAAACATTTGTACACAGGATGACCGATTCACCTCTATCAACATTTATTTCATGTACCAAGGTTTAACTGAGTATACATAGTACATACCGTGGAAGAGACCATCCCAAAGATGCCAAAACTGTGGAAAAGGTAATCTTTACACTACACTAAAAAGCAGAATAAAGGGAGAAAGAAACTTCAAAATCTTCTTATAAGCTTCAACCTCCTCCGTTCAGAGAACTCAGTCCCTCAAACTATATTTGCAGAGAAGGCAGAGAAACAACAGCATCTGTAACCTGTCAAGTTAGATTCCACTCCTCTAACAAAATTTATACTACTCACAAATCAGGATCTGCAAAAAGAAAAACCAAATGAACATCAAAACTTTTCGTACTATTATAACCAAGAAAGATGATACTGGCAAACACTTACCTGCAACTTCTTTGCTAGATCCAACATCATTTCCAGTGGACTCAATAGCCATGCTTCCGTTAACATCCGAGGTTTGGCAGCTACTTTGTGCCAGAGCAGATTGCTGGAAACAGCCACATATTGCTTAGGACTAGACAAACTTAGTACCATACAATTGCAAAATATATGGCTAATGCATTTGCTGGAGAGAATGGAATTTATTGCTACCTTTCACACAAACTATCAACAGTGTTTACTTTCTACCATTAAATCCTTGTGGAAAGTTCATGACCCAAGTTTCTTCTATCAAGCACATCCCTCACTTTAGCAGTACCACTCTTGTAGAAAGTGTCCCAATATACAAAAACTCCCCAGACGTGAGAGTAAAATAGCATTTTTAACAGGTTTCTAATACCTACCCAACTCAAAATTACTTTGAATGATGTCAAACCAAGCAAACAAAATTTTAGTTGGGAACTGCGTAGCCTTTTAAATAAACTAAAAGCAAATGGTGCGTCAGAATATCATGGACAATTATTTGACTAAGAGCAAACGAAATTTTATGCAGCATCCAATGTCATTCAACAATACATTTATGGAGTATTATGTTAGCATTCTATTTGCCCATTATATTCAATCGAAAGACTTATAATGCAATGAAATTTCTAAAAAATTATTTTAGTGTATCACTTTGCTTTTCACAATCATTTTGCTCATGCGTATAAACCTAAACATTCAACGTTAATGTTTATTCTCTCTGAAATTATGGGACTTCAAAGTTGCTGACAAACCTGATTGGATGACTGATTCTTCAAGCAAATGGAAGCAGTGTTTTGCAGAGCTTCCTGGTTAATGTTCTGCGGTGATTCCTTTGATCTCGAGGCAACAGCTGAATCTGGATTTTCCATAGAATTCGGCATTCCAGACGCACTGAGTCCCACTGCTGGTTTCATCACTTGCCCCCCAGGAAAAGGAACTAGCGGTGTGCGCGGCATCGGTAGAGGAAATCCTTGACCAGGAAAACCAAACATCTGGAGATTTGCTCCCGCCATCCCTGCTGACATCAGTGGGCTAGGAAAATGCGAACCTTGCATTGGGGGAACTTGAACCACTGGTCGACCAGTAGGACGGCCATTCATGTCAACCATTCCCATCCCAAATCCAATTGCTGATCCCATTCCAACGCCAAAGGGTGCAAAAAATGCGGCATCTGTGCTAGATGCATTCCAGTGGGTACCATCATAGGTGGCATGTACAGACCAGCTCCAATTGACATCATCTGCTGGAAAAGTTTAATGTGCCTCAGAACTTGTCAAAGAAACCAAAAGAATCAAAATGACAATTTTGCAGAGGTATATCTGCCTGCACTTGAAGCTGAAGTGTCTTGAGATACTCGATCGCTTCATCAAGCATCGAAGCTTTGTCCACCTTTAAAATGGCAAAAGGCCAAGATTAGTGAAGCCAGTCAGACAGGACCAAGAGTATCAATCATTAATTGGCTCATCAACTTCTTTTTTCTCATGACACTGGTGAGTTTATGCTAATGATAGCCGATAGACATATGAACTGCCAGTCAATTTTTCACAACCCATGAACATGGACAATGCAAATACTTGAACAAAAGTGACCAGTCTCTCAGCCTAGATCCCTATATCTAGAGAAAATTTGATAAAGTTCTAAGTAGATTTAGGAAGATGTCTTAAGTAGAAAAGATCTACCTTGTTGCAATTTGGGATGAGCTCCTGTAGTGCACGCATTTTCTCATTTATCCTGTCCCTTCGCCTCTGTTTCAAGGAAATTCAAAAATGATATGGAGACTTGCACATACTATACATAACCTTAAAAGCAGTCTTTGCGAATAGATTCTCAATCATTTTACTCACCCTTTCAGATAAATTATGCACTTCTGCCGCTCGGCTCCTTTTTGAAGTACCTCGAGCAGGGTTTTGCTTCTTTTCGCGGGTCGGATCTTCTTCAACATCCTGCATTCAACATGTTTTTCGATGATATGGACTAAAAGCATATGCCGTCAAAACAGGTCCTGGAAAAGAAGAGTGACCAGAATAAAATCCTTTTATACCTCACTGGGACAGTCAGACTCATCAGTCTCAAGAGATTTCCTCTTCAAATTGCTTTTGGGGTCATCTAAAACTCTTTCCATGCTGTTGCCTGAGCAAACGGAAGAAGAACCACCCACATGTTCTGTGGTCTTTTCACCCTCAGTTGATCCTTTACAAACACTTGCTTGATAATTTTGACAAGAATGCTTAGCATTCTTAGAGGTGTTCTCCTGGCAGATAGCCTCTGAGTGTCCAGCAGAAAACCGTTGCTCATATTGCTTTCTGTCAAATGGTCTTGAGGAATCTGTCTTTCTCTGTTCCTGCACACCATCACTTGAGACAGCAAAATTTGATCCACTAAGGGTGCTATTATCGATAGATGAAGCCTTTTCCTTTCCAACTGATCTATCTACACTCGACAAACTGAAACTGGCCGTTTGGCCACCGCTCTCAGCATTATTAACTCTGTAAAGAGAAGCAGGTCGTGAAAAACAGGAGAAATTCGTAAAACCAGAACTCTTGTCTGAATGCCCTAAATCCTGCCTCTGAACCTTTACAGTAGAACATACTACCACAGAGGTTGGCAACCGAGCTCTATCCCCACAAACAGCTCGGGACATGCTACTGCTTGTACTTGTGCTAGCATTATCCAAGGCTCTTGATTTAAAACACGGTAACGGCGATAAGAACTGCTGATTTGGCAAGGAATATAGTTGATTAGAGCCAGTTCTATCGATTGCAGTTTCACCAGCTACAGAAGAAAAAACCTTCGATGCATCCGTTTGTCCCAGACTATGAATGCCATTATCAATGCCATGGGACTCCCTATATATCTGACTAGAACTTTTGTCAATCGCCCTGAAATCATTGCCAGGGGAAGTCTCATTTGCTGCTACTCCAGTCAGTTCAGGTAAGATATCAGAACAGTAAACATTCTGTAAAGATCCAGTAACAGGGAAACTCAACCAATGCACCATGTCATCCTCCTGTCCCAAACCAATTTCGCTCGAAGGTTCAGTCACCGGAAATTCACTTAATCCACATTCGAGATTCCTAAACTTCCCGGACTTGGGTGGTCTGGTATCGTCACCTGAAGCTCCTTCTCTGGGTTTTGATCCATTAGAAGGTGAATTATTACTGAAGGGGCTCCTTTTAGCTCGACTAGATTGACCTTGTAGCACGACCTGACCATTTTCCCATGTTAACTCTGCAAGCTCATTTTCAGGTCTGCACACAAAATTAAAGGCCATAACCGAGAAAACATTAGAGAAAAGAAGAAACTCATAAAAAAGCTCAAAATGTGAGAGATTAGGCAAGAACTTTTTTAATTAAAAAAAAAAAAAAAAAAAATCAAACTTACACAGAAGAAAGATCAGTTGAAGAAGATGTGGGTTTCTCTAGGCTTGAGTCAAGCTTAGCTTTAGCCATCTTGAAGAGCTCAAACAGCGGCATGGTCAAGAGCTGGACACACCTTTTAGCTTCCAAGAAATGTCCCAACCTCGAGCACTTAGCTTCTGATGCAGCTTCACCACTCTCCAATAGAATTCAAAGAACCGAAGTGGTAGATAAACCTTCAACCTAGAGTGTTAAAAGGCGTCACATTCTGTGCCAAAACCCACACAGAAAGACAAAATCAGTCCAATTTTTAGGGGAGGTGGATAAGAGAAAAAGATCACTCCTTTTCACTATTAAGATTAACAAAAGAATCCTCTGTTTTTTTAATAAGATGGTCACTATCAGTGAGCAACATAAAATATTATTAACCCATATTTGAAAAGAGTAAAGTGCTAAAGTCCTCAGTTCTTGAAGAGGTTCAGAAACCCTTCAATTCGGTCTCACATAAAAATTCTCCCTTGACAACTTCCAATCATCCAATACCAAACTTTATCTTGTTTCCCAAGAACCCTTCATCAGAAACATCATAAAAAGGAAAACACTCAGATCTTTCATTTGACAGATGGCTTATCTTGTAAAGAAAAAGCCCAGAAATTTCTTACCCAACAAGCACATAACTCTTGGTTGAATCATGACACCTCGAATGACTCGAGCAACACTAATCCAAATGCATTGAAAGCGCGAATGATTGCTCTCGCTCGGATATCACGGTTTGGAAAATCCTCAAAAGGGCAATCTTTAAGCTCGGAGAAAGAGAGACGCTCCGGAAAAATTCACGCAGAGCAAGGATGGCGAAGAAACCCAGCTGGACTGTGTTGAAGAAGGTGAAAGGTTGGATGGTGGGAACACATGAGGCAGAGAGTGAGTCAGAGACGAGTACAAAAAGTCTTTAAAATGCAAAATGGAGGTCCAAATCCCAAAGCTTTAACCGCCCTCGTTGCTCCCTGCTTTTGGGGGTCTCTCTGACTTCCCTCTAATAGCAGTCAAAAACTGTGAATTACCAAAGGAAGCAAAAACAAGTACAGTCAAATGCCTCAAAGCAGGTAACTTCCAATTCCATCTCAGATTCTTGATTTCATTTGAGAAAACAAAGTGGGGCCACGATGAGAAAACAAGAATGCGAATTACTATTATGGTTCCTGCTGCTGAATATGACTATTTGATCTTTATATATTTGAGAGTGGAGGGAAGCCATTTTGGCCTGTACAGTGTAGCAGAAACACAACATATGCTGCTCCAGATAGTTTATGTTATCCTCTGCTTCTGGGGATGTACGTCACTTAACATCTCCTACCATCTCCCATAACAGATTATAATATAGCATGTAGTTTGAAAAAACAATAAAGACATATGATGTTGAAAGCTTGAGAGAAATTATATGGGGATGTGGGGATTGAATGAGGCATGCCTAGTGCTTGAGCTCAATGCATCACGATGGGAATTTGGGGTTTAAACAATTTCTTTATCTTCCCCTTGAGAGACCTGTTTTTCGAAGTCTAATTAATGTGCTGGGCGGTGATGATGTTGACATCTCCGTAATGGTAGGAGCTGCTGCTTCTTTTTGGTTTTTTGGGGGTGAGGGGGCTGGAGGGGAGGGGGGGGGGGGGGGTGTTGACAGTGAGATCAAACAAGAGCCAGGACTCAGAAGGAAGGGGGTCCTCTCTTGAATTGGCAGGTGGCATCACCGCCCCCTGGACACACAGAGTGATTGACCCTGTTATACTACAGGTGCTGGATAAACATATCCACTTCCGTGAATAGTCTGTTCACTTTCTTGATATAATCTTCCTCACACCCTACTCCTCAGGAGTAGGTCCAAAACAAGTGGCTTTATTCACTGAATTGTAACGTACTTCATCGATTTCATGAACCAAATAAGACGCGAATCAACACTGAAGTTGGTCGAGTGGCTTAAAGGAACCGTTTTCTTGACCAGTTAAGTCAAGTCGCGGAGTTTCGCTCCTTTGTGTCTCATTCAGCTCCGTTAGATTGTGATAACGCCGGAATAACTAATTAGCATCCAAAAGGCGGTTTGAAAATTGCCGTCCATCCTTTTGGGAAAGAGCAGAATTTCCTCTGATGTTTTCCTCTGTCCAGATGACAAGATCTTCCATTTTTAAGTAATCAGAACTGGAAACGCCAAACCGAAGTAGCACGTGGACGGATAGGCCGCCACCTTGAGCTCAGCGCTACCGGACATTCACCGCACGAGGCCATGCGGAAAGCGCTGGCGATGACACGAGAGGTCCAGTCTCGTGCATATCCTCCTGTTCTTGTTCTTGTTCTTGTTCTTGTTCTCTTTCTCTTCTGTTCTTCTTTTTTCATTCAAACTCCAAGGGGAAATGCGTGGTCGCAAAGTTCCTCCCACGCCAAAGGGCTTTGGAGGAGCAATCTATGTGCAGAGTCGCCGCCTGTCGGAATGGGGAACAGGAGGCATATGGTCTGCTTCTTCTTCCAAGTCAGTCAATGCACACGAGTCGGTGCTTTAGACCCTGAAAGAATGATGGGCGAGAGGGCTAGTTGCTTAGTCCATATTAATCAAAGATTAAGCTTTTTGAATTCTTGCTAATTGAGCTGCTGTCTGAGAAGCTAAGCATTGGAGATTGGGACATTATATAATCGAACGAGGAGGGGAATGTGCGGCGTCTTCAAGAACTCGAATTGAGCAAACAAAAATACAGAATATAATTGAATCGAGGGTTGATTGAAGAAAATGACTTCTCTTCCCAATTTCTTTAATGGAAAGAAGAATAAACAAACCGACGCGATCTACGGTATTTAGCAAGTACTAAACAAATGGGCAGCCGTGTTTGGCATTTGACTAGTTGGAAATAAAAAGATATGTGAAAGAAAGAAATTTATCAATATAATTCGATATATGAAAAAAATACATAAGAGCCTCCTTATAAACTTTATGATATGATTATATAAAGTAACATATTAATTAATATATATACACTTATGTAAAGATATCTGTGCAATCTTGAGAGATACATAAAATTAATAGAAATATTCTACTAATTTCTAATATAGGAAAATATCCTAATTATATTTAACAACCTCCTTCAAACTCAAGGCAACATTGAACAAGTCAACTAGAGTTTTAATTAATGTTGCTCAGTGCCACTTAAACTTGTTTCTCTAATGTCACCACGGGCGCACAAGGCTTTTTGATCCATGGTGGGGCAATGTGTGAGATAGTCTTCTAGACCTGGCTTGTCTGAGGGTGTCGAGTTCGGTGGTGTTAGTGGTGGTGTCAGCTTCTCAAAACAAAGAGTGAATGGTCGAGAATCGGAGGCAAAACAACAAGCGGCCTATGTAGCTGGCTCGCGAAATAGTAACTAAGTGATGCAGCCTATATGACCGATGTTGTAGCACCAAGTGGCTTATACGATTTGGCTTGGAAAATAGTTACCTAGATGTGGCATGGCTAGCATAAAAAAGAAGCCACCTCCATGAAAAATGCTCGACTAGATGATGTGGTTAGTGCGATTAGCGTTGAAACACGACTATTATAGAAAGGACTCGATGTGCTTCCTTAGATGAGATTCGTGCACGTGAGGTGAACACTGTTAAGCGACGATGATGGTGATGGATTTATTTGGATGTGCACTAGGTGTAAACACTTAGTTTCCATAGGAACAAAGGCTCTAATACTAAGTTATAAATAAAACAAGACACATGGAAGAAATGAATTTATCTGTGTAATTCCATATATAGAAAAGAGTACATAAAGAGCCTATTTTTAGGTTTTATGATATGACTATATAAAGTAATATATATCAATCAATATATAGACAGTCATATGTCCACACAATCTTGAGAGTTACACAAGAATAATAGAAATATTCTAATAATTTCTAGTATAGGCAAATATCTTAGTTATCTCTAACTTGACTAAACCTTTAGCAGATCATTTTGTAAATCGATATTGACATAGATATTGATCACCTACATTTATAACTTGGCTTTCATCACTTGGGGAGTTGAATGATGTTGAATAGTTAATGCTCAAGAAGCATATCAATTGCATTAGCATCATGTGCCATCTCTTTGAATATACGGTGCAATATATATAGGTGATCTTGAGATCACCATCATTATTTTTCAATTCTTAGCAGATAAATAGTGAAGTCAGTCTCCTCGAAAAATTATTCCAACCCTTAATGATTTTTTGATAATTTCGATATGAACTCTTATGTAAAATAGTGATGTGGTGCTTCTCTAACAACTTAAGCTGGAGATAATACAATTGATGATGTATAGATATGACGGGTTCACAATGATGTCACACATCTCGAAAACATAGAACTTGAGACGGACATGGTTGATGACGCGTGGTGGTTTCCATATGCAAGCTCATATCATACATTAAGAAGTCAGCCCTAGCTAGTTGGGTAAACCACTTGGTATATACCTTTACACATGATGCCTGTGTCTGCATGTAGAGAAGTTGTAAAGGAGGGAGGGAACACATAAGCTGTTGTCTTCTCCTTAATTATTAGGCCTTACCATAGTGGGTCAACTTCCATGCTGAGGAATGGAGGCTTTTAGTCCATTGAGCTCGTTGAAAGCCCAAATTTCAGCCCATCCTAGACCTACCATGTTGGATTTAGAGAGAGAGAGAGAGAGAGAGAGAGAGAGAGATTATGGTAAAATGAGCTCGTCTTTATCTTGTGGCTAGCTGTGGCTGTGGATATGAACAAATGTGAGCTGGCAGTCGTGTATGAAATGAACTCGCCCCCTACTTGTGCAGAGAAGACATTCAATGGGTCAACATGATTAGGATGGAAGAAAAGAACTGACACGCATACGTGACCGTCGGCGCCAGGTTGCGTAGCCTTGTTGAACTTCCCAATCACGATGGAATTACCCCGTAAGGAATATGTCGGGGGCGTGGTGCCACGTTCCAAAAGCTAATTCGAGGCAGCTGTAAATTGGATTCTACGTTCTAGAATTCCGCACAAAGAAAATGCAGAACAACGACACATGGATCGTCCCAATGAGGGTGGCACACGTAGGGCGTGGGGTTGGTCCGATTGGGTCTCTATAAAGGCTGAAGGCATCGCCATTTCAGTTTGCTCACCCTAGTCACTACCACCCTCCTGCACAAAATCTCAGATTACTAAAGGCTTCAATCGAAGGACAGAGGAAGAAAGAAAATGTCGGACGAAAGCGCCGTCACATGCATCGACATCCTCGTGGCCATCATCCTGCCTCCTCTTGGTGTCTTCCTCAAGTATGGCTGCAAGGTCAAAACACAACCCCTACACCTTCTTCTTCTTCTTTAGCTTCCATGCAAACTTGTTTTAGTCGAGTCTTGGAAATTAGCAGACTAGAAAGTAAGCACGAGTTCCTTTATCTCTTTTGAGCAAACTATGATGGGCATGAGAGGGTTTCCATATTTAGGAAATCGGATGTTTTTTGCCCGTGTCGGTCTTCTTTCTGCTTTTCTTTTTGTATGGTGAATTGCTAACTGATTAGTGGTTGTGATGGTCGACAGATTGAGTTCTGGATCTGCCTTCTGCTGACCATACTCGGCTATCTTCCCGGGATCATTTATGCTGTCTGGGTCATCACCAAGAGGTGAAAGCACACCCTCGTGTAAGCACCTCATCCATCACTCTCAATCTAAGGGTTTCAATTCTCAAAGCTTCTTCGTAGTCGAATCAAGCATCGAATGCTTGAATTGCGTCAATCCATTCCTTTCCAGATAATTCCTGGCAATTTACGCAAATTACTGCATTTGTTCATGATTAAAAAAAGGTTTCGACTATGATCATGATGGCTAATATTACGGAGTGGCCGTTGCTATCGAAATTTAAAGAAGGGATGGATTCGGGCCACGCAAAAGATGGTGATGTGTATGGGCCCTGCGTGACTAGACCTGAACCCACCTTATCGCTAATCCGACCATTTCTTTCAGTCTACTAATGTGCTGATTTAGTCTTGGTGATACTTTGGACTGACTTTAATTTATGCGATGATCATGGCTTTGGACAGGTGGGTCGATTCAAAAAAGGAATAAAGTGTGCTTGTACTATCAAGAAGATGGGACCTTTTATGCCCCAGTTGATGGTGATCATATAGCTGATTGTGTGTGTATAAACTACTGATTTTCAACTCTATACTGGTGTATCGGTATTCCTTTCTTTTTACCCGGTTTAAATTTGTGATTTGGGTTCCCTTTTGTCAGTTTAAATCGTGTTGTTGGGTTGTGTATGTCGGATTTGTTCTATTGTTGATTGTTGTAAAAATATTGTTACACAAGAATTGTTATATGCACCTGGTTCCAGTCGAAAAGTGGATTGCTTATCGAAAATTTTCAATTACACAACGTGGCGGATGGTGAGAATATCCCAAAACTTAACGAGCTGCTTCTGGACTGGTTGCTTTATAAGGATTCTCTTGAATGCAGAACCGCCGCCTCATGTTGTTCATGGCATATATTCTTGAAAGTGGGGGTGAAAAGATGGTTCCTTTCTGAACTATCGGATGAAGAAGGGATAGAACATTTGTCAATAATGGCGAATACGGATGATTGCGACCGGGGTTAGGCTCAACTAATCTGGATTTCTAAGAAAACCATGGGCTATGCGATGGATGTTCTCTTCTCCCTCAACTTGAGAGTGCAGGCTGTAACCCTCTAATCCAATCTGATATGATCTAGTCTAGTCTAATCTAATCCGGTGATTGTCAAGGGTAGCTAGTTAATATTTTTGCACTATAATAAATATAATCTAAAAAGATAAGTTCATGTGTATATTCATTTATATTTTTCTTTGTAATGATCGGAGACTTTTTCAACACCTAATTAAATTTCATCATATGGGACAATCTTCATGTCCCGCACAAATCAAGCAATGATTGGAAACGAAAGTCCTTGCTCTTGAAAGTGATTTCAAGAGACGTGCCCGAATTTATATATGGACTGATGAAGGTACGTTAATTTATCATTAGCCAATCACCCTTGACTTAAAATTTCATCACGTGGAAAATATTCTAGCACATAAATCGTACAATTATTATAATGCAGATTTAATGCATGCATCTCTTTCTCATCTTGGAAATGGGAATCATTAAGTCTACTTAGTATACCAACGACAAATGCAATATTGGGACAGTGTCCTCGTACAACATACGTCAAGTCAAACTACAGAAAGTTTTGGCATACGCCAGCTAATAATATACTTAAGGACTACATGAAAAGGTTCACAATTAAGAAATTAAACTTTTAGAAACTTTCTTTTATAATGAGAAAGACTGAAAATAAACTCATTTTCTCATTTATTTATTTTAGCACAAAAAGAATAATAATATTTAAGAAAAATTTCAAATAAGGCCATGATTCTTTAAGATTGACATGGCTATTTGAGGTGTTTATTTGAAATAAGGTCCACTTCATATCCTTATTTAAGAAAATGAGAGCACTTCAAGCCCTTATTTAAAATAAATGTCACTTTGAGCTCTTTTTTGATAAATTAAGTTCACTTTGGACTTTTATTTGGAATTTTCCCTAATATTTATACGGAAAAAGTTATCAAAAAAGTCTTAAACTTATTGCATTTATGTCAAATCAATCATGAATCTTTCACTTTGACTAATTTAACCCTAAACTTTATGACATTCAGTATTTTTTAATTGTGTCAATTTAGTTTTAAAGTTTTTAATAATTTGACAATTTAATCATTACAATCAATTTTAATCGAAAATTGCGATGTGGTAGTCAATTAGTTTTACTTGACCATCCTAAGTGACTTGGTTAGCATTGGCATAGATAATGTTTTTATATTTGTTATTATTTTTAAAAAAAATTTGAATTCTTTTTTATCTCCTTTTATTTTTTCTAAACTTAGGCCAACGATCCTCACCCGATCTATGCGAGGGCTAAGATGCCCTCACTTGGATCTGGTAAGGGCGTCATGGTCCTCACCTCAATGAAGGTGAGGGTTGCAATGCCCTCACCTAGACGAAGTGAGAGTTGGCCAACGGCCTCGCCAGCTTAGGGTTACGAAAGAAAAGAAAAATAATAAAAAATTTCGAAAAAATTTAAAGAAATTGTTCATATTAACGTCGATTGCATTGGCACTACGTAGGACGGTTGGCACTAACTAGACTATCATGTTAGCGATTTCCAATCAAAATTGGTAAAAAGGAATAAATTATTAAATTGTCAAAAAGTCTTGAATTAAATTGAAAAGTCAAAAAGTTTAAGAACTAAATTAGTATAATTAAAAGGTTTGTGATTGGATTGGTAAAACATCAAAATGGTAAGGATTAAATTGATCAAATTTAATTTATGACTGAATTGGCGTGAATACGATAAGTTAAGAATTTTTTTTTTTTTTTTGTAATTCTCCATCGGGTACAAAGTCCGAGCAAACCCATATTCTCATTCCTTAACACAGATTCGAAAAATTCTGGCCCCGTGCCCCAAACGTTGGAGAATGAGCAGCACTCCCACGGGATTTCTTCGAGGCTTCGAAAAGTCGCTGGGGTAACTTAAAGAGGATTTTGAATGGGAACGAGGTCGAGGGCATGAACAACAAATACCAGCAATGGACCACTATTAGGTGGGCCGGGACCGCCAAGTCACCGTGCGCCGGCTCAATCAGAAATCGACACGTGGCTCTAGTGGAGTTGAGGCTTACCATTATTTTCAGTCAAATATTCGCCGGCCCCTCTCTCTCTCATTCGAAATTGAAATTTGTCTCCCTTTCTGTGTCTTCGTTGAATGCTGCGTCTTCTTCTCCATCAAGCTGCACCAAACCCATTCTTCGTGTGTTTTTCAAAAATCTTTCCCTCCGGCACCCAACTGCTTCCATTTCCTCTTCGTCTTCTCATCCTGATCGCTTTGCTCCTACTGCTTCGACACTGCTATGCTTTGAGCTCTTAGCTGCAGCATCGATGGCAGCTGTGACGGCCACGGTTTTGGTGGCCCTCGCGGCCGTCGTCCTCCTGTCCCTGTCCCAGGCCCTCTCCCCCGCTTCTGCGGAGGATGTCTCCACCCATGTGGCCTACAAGACACCGGTCAATCGCTCGAGACTTCAACAACTTCACTCAAGAAGCGCTGCCGAGCTCAGCTCGCGACGGATTCCTTGGAGATGGAGAACAACAGCCAGCAATCCTTTTGGCAGTTCAGCGACCAGCTTCGCTTCGCCAACCTCTCCTTCAACGACTTCGCCGCCGCCAAGCTCCCCAACAAACGCTGCAACTTCGACACTCGAGTCGGTGGCAGGATCGCCATTGGGTACAATCCCCTAAGGAATCCAGTCAACGACGGCTGCAACAAGGGGAACACCATTGCCAAAGGCTCGAGCCAACTCAAGGAACCGCTTGGCCTGCCCAACGATGTTGGCTCGGGCGACTTCAACGAGTTCAACTTCGCGTGGAAGCTCGAGGGGTCCGGCGCGGCTAGCGCGAATCTGAACGATCTGAACTGGTTCGACGACGGATGGAAGGTCGGGGGGTTGCAGGTCAACGCCCCCATTGACGGCGGGTACAGCAAGGCGGCAATTTACTGGGAGCAGTTGCTCGGCTACCCGTTCGTCGGCAACTTCGCGAACTTGGAGGGAGGGAAGGCCAACATCGAGGGCGGTGAGCACGGGGGCAAGCTGGGGAAGAAGAGCGGGGGCGGATGCAGAAAGAATGTCAACTGCAACAACAACGGCAACAGCTTCGAAGGTAAAGAGAGCAAGAGCGACAAGAGGTTCAAGATGAATACAATGTAGCTGCACTCTGCGAACAAATGAATACCATAAACTTGTCTTTGTATTTCGCGATCGAGATCCCCTAGATGATGAATGCTTCATAGGTCGGGATTCATATCCGGTTGAGAATTCCCTAGGCAAACCAAAGCGGTCTACCAACAAATACTTCATTTTACTTGGTTCCTTAAGATTTACTTAGATGAGTAGTTCTCATCTCAAAATTCATAAGCCTGTTTTCGCAAAGTTGCTGATGAACGGGTAGCCCAAAAGCTGCTCTCTGTAAATTGCCACCTTGCTATACCCGCCGTTGATGGGGGCGTTGACCTGCGACCCACCGCCCCCCCCATGGTCGAACCGGTTTAGATCTATTGGTGATATTTGCGGGATTTGCGCTCCTCGAATATACAAATCTATATATTGATAGTTTTGCTACTCAAAGAGAGGAGGGATTATAAGCAAATCTGCATATTGATATTTTTCCTATTTTTTGGAATTTTTTTTTTTGGGTTTGCTTGTTTCCTTTGTTGTAGCAATCCTTGTATACAAATTGCAGAATAATGGCAGCTTAACTCTCATGACAAAAAAGAGAGAGTTGAGAGTTTTGTTCAAGGACGTAGGCACATTGCTGAACCCCGTAATTCTTGTGTCTTTTTTTTTTTGTGATTACTTAACTAAATTCAACATGGTATCTGAGCAAGTTTAATTCAACCTTTGATTTTTTTGGTGCTTGTTCCTCCCTTTATTGCTGTCATATCCTTGTTATTACTAGCAACACATCATGGAGGGGTCAAAGAAGTCAAGAGATGCATCCAACACAACAAAGGTGTTGGAGACAAACAACCAACGGTTGACTTCGTTGTTCCTAAATGAAAAAAAATTACCTTCCTTGGTCACGAGCTGTAACAATTGCTCTTGGGGGTAGATTGAAGCTTGGTCATATCTACTGGAAGATTAAAGCCTCTCCCGCGACAGATCTTAAATTTGATGAATGGCAAGCAACGACCACAATGTGATGTCTTGGATATTCAATCCCATGGAATCAGAGATCTACGAGATATTTGCATATTCAAAGTCAGCCAAGGCATTGTGGGATTCGATATATGAGATGTATGGTCAAGCCAGAAATGCATCTCGAATCTTTGAGTTGCAACAAGGACTTGCTTGTTCTAAGCAAGGCGCAACACAATCTTTCACTGAACACTTGGGAAAAATGAAGAAGCAATGGGATGAGCTTCGTTAGTATAGACTTTCGACA
Source organism: Corymbia calophylla (assembly GCA_014182845.1). Lineage (NCBI taxonomy): Eukaryota > Viridiplantae > Streptophyta > Magnoliopsida > Myrtales > Myrtaceae > Corymbia > Corymbia calophylla. The sequence continues at coordinate 12,691,877 of CM024700.1, forward strand.
AAGAATATGATGGATTATGTCAATAGAGAAGAGCAAGATAAAATCTTTTAGCCATTAGCAAGCATCAGGCCTGAATTTGAGGGCACTACACGTCAAATTCTTATGAGTCCTCAACTACCTACTTTTAATGAAGTTTGTGCCATAAGCCAAAGTGAGGAAACAAGGAGACGTGTCATGCCTTCAGCTCTAATTGCATCAAGAGAGCTTGGTGAACAATTGGCCCACAATGCTATCAACACGAAGCAAGGAGACTCTACTGCTCGATTTGCCAAAGGAAAATTTAATAAACCAGCACGATTTCATTGTGACCATTGCAAGCGCAATGGCCATTCCAAAGAGAGGTGATGGGTCCTTCATCCGCATTTGCGTCTTTCCAAAGACAAGGGTTTGGAAGCTAAGGTGGCAATCCAAGACAATCCGAATGATATTCAATCCAAGTTGGAGGCTTTGTCTTAACAAGTTCACCAGTTACTTCAGATACATGGCGATGGGACGAATGCTTCTGGCATTGAAACTGACAATTTGGCTATGGCATTTGGTAATGTTCATGCTTACTCAATTTTATCCAAAACTCAGTTTAGTGTTGACTTTAGGGCTACAGACCACATGTGTAGTTCTCCAAATTTGCTATCCAGTATTACTTCAGGCATGTCATATCCACCTATTACTATTGCTAATGGTTGGCAGGTTCCAACTAAGGGTGTTGGAAAAATTAAATTTTTCTCAATTAATTCTGAAGCATTATTGGTACCCGTATTATCCTCGAATTTAATGTCAGTTAGCAAACATACTAATCAGTCGAATTGCAATGTTATTTTTACTCCTCAAAAGGTCTTTTTTCAAGATTGAACCACCAAGAGGATGATTGGTGAAGGGCAATTGCAAAATGGGTTGTATATGATAGACCTCAAGAATGAAGCATTGATGGCACAAAGGAAGACTGTTGACACTTCTTTGTTGTGGCATTGGCGTTTGGGTCATCCCTCTGATTGGATGTTATATCCCTTGCTATGACTTTAAGTTATGATTCCAATTGTTGTGATCCTTGTAATTATGCTAAGCAGCATAGGTTGCCATTTCCACATAGCACACATAAATCAGACCAGTTTTTTGATTTAGTTCACTCGAATGTTTGGTGGCTTCTCCTATTGACTCTAAGGAGGGGTTCAAGTATTTTGTTACATTTATTGATGATAAATCCCGAGCTACACATCATTACCAAAAAAAAAAAAATCCCGAGCTACATGGCTTTATTTGCTTAAATCCAAAAGTGAAGTTATGACCGTGTTTCAAGATTTTTGTAGTATGGTGAAAAATCAATTTAACAGTACAGTGAAGATTCTTCATATAGACAATGAAACTGAATATACCAATCAAGCTTTTCAAATGTTATTGCATGGCCTTGGAATCATTCATCAGACCTCTTGCGTGGGAACTTCACAATAGAATGAAGTTGAAGAAAGGAAAAATTGGCATCTACTTGAGGTTACCCGAGCATTGTTATTCTCAAGAAATTTACCCAAGACATATTGGGTGGATGCAGTCCTTACTAGTTGCTACTTAATCAACCGTTTGCCTAGTAAGGTGTTGGGGTATAAAGTTCCAATTGAAAGTCTGTATGGCCAAAAATTTGGTATCTCTCACCTAAGAATTTTCGGATGTGTGTGTTATGTGCATCCTCAATCTAGTGATAAGCTGGATCCATGGGCTCGAAAGTGTGTGTTTGTGGGATACTTGAATGTCAAGAAGGGATACAAATGCTATGAACCAAGTACTAGACGTGTTTATATTTCTCATAATGTTGTCTTTGACGAGACTCACATGTTTTTTGCCAGGAATCAAATTCAGGGGGAGCAATATGACTATTCTGAATTTTTGCTTCCAATCGTACCCGTCGAAAATTTAATGTTGGATCAAGAGGAAATTCCAACAACGGCTGTTCAAGGAGGACATCTTATGAATATAGAAAATGGCAACATGGAAAATGCCAATACTACCCCCAATGTCATTGCTTTTCCTGATACTACAATAGATATAACTGATTTGGAAGTTGGGACTGAAAATGCAACAGAGGTGGCTCCATCAGATACGGTACCCATTACCTCGGCTCCAATTCGAAGGTCATCACATTCCAAGGCCTTCAACGCGCAACATATCATACTGCTTAGCATCCCATTTAGGATTTTATTGGGTGTGAAAGAATTTCCCATAATTATTTAAGTTTCTTATCTGCCGTTGAAAATCAACAAGAACCTAATACCTTCTCAGAAGCATGTAGAAGCAGTGTGTGGGTGAATGCCATGAAAGGTGAGCTTTAGACATTGGATCGTAACTAGACTTAGGAACTTGTTAAATTGCCAAACGGGAAGAAAATAGTTGGATGTCGATGGGTTTACAAGATCAAACACAATAGTGATGGTTCGATTGAGAGGTACAAAGCTCGGCTTATCGCAAAAGGATATACTCAAACCTATGGGGTAGACTACAAGGAAACATTTGGTCTTGTAGTGAAAATGAACACTATTCATGTCCTTTTGTCTATAGTAGTTGTTGCGACCCATTTTTTCTCATTCCAAGAGGAAAAAAAATCTATAAATAGAGATAGGTTTAGGGGAATTATCCAAAGGGTGGGTCCAAGACCCTCATTAGACATAGGCTCTCCCAAACCTATATCCTACGTGACATTGGGTGTTTATAAAAATCTTCAAATGAGGAGTCGCCACTAACCTATTGGGGTCGGCTAGAAATCAAGCGAGGAATGGGAGTGTGCCTCACTTTATATCCAACCACATAATTTATGATCGAAGACTTGATTACACTAATTAACCAATTAGTGCCCTTTTGGTACTTAATCTTGTTCATTTCAAAAAGACTTTTGTCAGGCAATTTGGATTGATTTTAGACTTAACCACTAACATGTGAGATAATCATATGGGTGCGCAATCATCAAAATAACAATTGACAATAAAAGAAAATATTAAATAAATTGCAAGAGAAAATAAACACCTAGCATTAAGAGATAAATAAATGGCAATCCTAATTAAATTAAGGGGAAACCATAATCATCACATCATAAGCGTGCAATCAAAGGCAATTGTATTTGAGGATAATTAAAACCCTAAGGTGAAATCATGAGAGCTTGTTTAATTTCAAGCACAATTTTAGGCCAATGATTTTATGACATTTTTTTTTAGAGAAAACTGTCCAAGAATTATTTTAAAGCTTTTAGGGAACTCTAAAACAATCTTGGAATTTTTGGGATTTTTGAACTTTATTGGAAATTTCAATATTTTAATATTTTCGAATTTTTTTTCGAATTTTTTTATAAATGTTTAGGTTTCTGAATTTTCATGAATTTTCTGAAATTTTCAAATTTTTAATGAATTTTTAATTTTTTATGATATTTTTAGTATTTTTAATTATTTATTTTTATATTCTTTTTAATATATGAAAAAAATTCGGACCGGGTCAAAAGACCCGGCCTTACTAAGCCGACCCGGACCCTATTGGTCCTTGTCGGTTAAAAACGGGCCGACCCCCCAAAGCCCACTCAAAAAAATAAATTAATTAAAAGCCCACAAAAATCCTTTTATAGAAACAGGCCATTCCCAATTTTTTGCTCTCGGCCCAGCCAGCCATCTCAGCCCGCGACAAACCCAGCCCAACGCACCCGGGCCCAAGACGAAGCCCATCTCCTTGCTTGATTTTCATTTTCGGCCTTTTCTTTGTTTTTTCTGATTTTTTTCTCTTTTTTCTTTTATTATTCTGGTCTTCTTCTCCTTCGCATGCACTTCTACATGCTTCCCCCCTGCACCTGACGCTCCCCCATCTTCTCTTCTGCATTTTTTTTCTTTTCTCCGAAATGCACCCAAACGACAACGCTAGCCGGAGCAACCGGAGCAACTGGCGCACCTTCTAGCCCCGTCCGCCAGTTGCCTGCTCCGATTTGCTCGGAGTGCGACCGGCCACCTCGGTCCGGCGAAGGCTAAAGCATTTTTCAGCGTAAAAATCCTCTCCGACTCGAGAACACATGTTTACTCCACGAAAATCGCACGAAATCGCAATGAAAATACAAAAGATGGGCACAGTCTAACGTTTGTAAGAACAAACACGAATCAAGACAAGTTTAAACATGGGTTGCCTCTCGGTTCTCTATGGGATATTTTGTCGAACATGTAACGGGCACTACCAAATCCAAAGGTTTCCGGCTCAATCGAGCCTCGAACGTGCCTTAGGGGTCTCGAACACGACACACAAGGAATGTGGGAACGAAATGCAAGCGGGACGAGGGCCGGAGCTTGCGCGAGCCGGACGATCGCGAGCTCCGGCCCTGGCATTTCCAGAAATCGGACGAAAGGGATTCAGGGGACCTACCTCGTTCGGGGTGGAGTTGCGGCGGACAACGGCAGGCCTCCGGCAATGGCTAGCTTCTCCCTCGAGCTTCCCTCCTCCCTCTGGTTCGCTCTCTCCCATTCGAACTCTCCCTCAGTTTTTTCTCCTCTGTTTCTTTTCTATTCTTCTTTTTTTCTTCTGTTTCCTCTCCTGTCTCGCTCCAGGCAGAGCACGCATCCGGTGCCAGCGGTCTTCACAAGGGCAGCAGAATCGTCCGTGCAGTTCGAGACGAGAACGGTGGTGTCGGCGAGCGCAAGTTGAGCGGAGAGAACGAGGGGGAGTTCCTGGTCGGCCCTGTGCTTGGGGTGAAGGGTGCGGCTGAGCTTCTCGGCATCGAACGCGGACTTGTAGAACTCGATGGCGTCGCTGGCCTTGGGGGCCTCCACCACTAGCTACGGCTTCACCGCCGTGAACACGACGGCCTTCTCGGTCGCTCCCGTTTTGGACCTCCTGCTCTGCCTTTGCCCTCTTCTTTTTCTGCTCCTTGACTTGTCGACCTCAACCCTCCCTGCTTTGACTTGCCGCAGCAACCTACTTCATCATCTTTTTCTGCCTCTGCTCTACTGCTCACGTGGAGGAAGAACGGAAGAAGAAGAAAGCTGAGCGGGCCAGGCCGAGGAAGAAGAAAAAAAGGAAAATGGGTCGAGCCTAGGCGCCAAAAGAGAAGGAAAAAGAGGAGGGGGCCAGCCCAAGGCTGGTCCGAACTTGGCTCGGCTGCCACTTTTTTTCTTTTTGTAAATTTTTTTTGATAAATTTTAAAATTAGTGATGCATGTGCCCCTAATGTCTATAGGCGATGCAATTTTAATGAATTTTTTTTTTGTCAAGGGGTTAGAAATTAATTCATAATTTTCCCATGTAATTAATAAACACTTAAACAAATCACCAAAATTTAGATGTCAACAGTAGTTAACTGCAGCTGGTCATTATTTCATATGGTTGTGAAGAAGGCCTTCCTCCAAGGAGACTTGGAGGAAAAGGTCTATATGGATCTCCCTCCAAGACATCCCTTAGAGAATAATGAGGGAATGGCTTGCAAATTGAAGAAGGCAATATATGGTTTCAAACAGTCACCTAGAGCATGATATGGAAAATTGTAGTTCTGCACTCATTAGAATTGGTTTCAAAAGAAGCGCGACTAATTCTTCGATATTTACTAAAACAGTTGGTGAAGGTACTGTTGTTATTCTCATTTATGTTGATGATCTTATTATTACTAGTAGTAACTTAATAGGTATTGCAGAACTTAAGCAGTTGTTGAGCAAGCAGTTTGACATTAAAGATCTTGGAAAATTGAAGTATTTTTTGGGTAGAGAGATAGCAAGTTTTGACAAAGGTTTGTTCTTGACTCAAAGGAAATATGTCCTAGATCTACTAAAGGAGATTTGTAAGTTAGGCATTAAACTTGCTATCACTCCTATGGATCACAATAGTAAGACTAAGGAAACACCATTAACGGACATTGGGCAATTTCAACGTTTGGTAGGAAGATTGGTTTACTTAACCATTACCATACCTGACATTGCTTATTCTGTAAGCTATGTGAGCCAATTTATGCAGAAACCTACACAAGGGCATATGGAGTTGCTAAACCAGCTCCTTCGATATTTAAAAGCTTCGATGGGAAGAGGAATATTGATGAAGAATAATGGTAATATAGAGATTGTGGGTTTGTTGATGCTGATTGGGCCGGGAATCTCATGGATAGAAAATTTACCACAGGTTTTTGCACTTTGTGTTACTTGGAAGAGTAAGAAGCAAATAGTAATTGCTAGTGCAAAAGCTGAGTACCGAGCCATGACTACTAGGGGTGTGAATTGGTCGGGGTGGGCGGTTCCCACCCCAGAACTGAGAACCGCCCACTAAGGACCGATTCCGAAAATTTGGAACCAGGAACCGCCCACTGATTCCATGGACCCACCCGGGAACCGGACCGTCAGTCTGGTCCGGTTCTCGGGTGGATCTTCGAAACCGGCCGACATGAATCGGTAGGGAGTTGAGTCGGTTCCTCATTTTGGGAACCAAAGACCGAACCGACCCGACGAAGGCTAGAACCGAACCCCAAAACTCCAAACAAAAACTCCAGAAACAGCCCTATCAGGAGATTTGTGTCAATCTCAACCCCAAGGCCGCTCTAGACACAAGATTTGTTAAGCTCCTTGGCTGGATTTTATAGGCAATCTCTCAAATGCTCTTTGAGTAATTCTTCAATGTGGGACATTTGGAGACTTGTTGGAGTAACTTACAGGCAAGGGGCAACGAGAGAGAAGAGAAGGGAGAGGGAGTAGGAGGCTCAGTCCCACATTGATTATTTAGGAGAGACAACGAGCCCTTGGTCTCTATAAATAGGAGAAAGAGAACTCTTGATTTCGTTGGATATGTTCTACTGGCGTGGGGAGAATGAAGCCGATGAGGAAAGCCTGGACTATTATTTTGAATATTTTTAATATCATTACATTTTGAAGATAAAAATTTTAATTTTGAGTAAAGAAAAATCGGTCCAGGCGGGTGGATCCGCTTATGGAACCGGGAACCGGACCGGTCCCCTTAGGAACCAGCGGTCCGGGCGGGTTCTGGTTATTTTGCACACCCCTAATGACTACTGCCACTAGTGAGATCGTATGGCTCCTTCTATTACTTCAAGAATTGCGTTGTGATGCGATGTCTAAACCTACGAAGCTATTATGTGATAATCAAGCGGCAACACACATTGCTTCAAATCTAATCTTTCATGAGAGGATCAAACACATAGAGGTCGATTGTCACTTTGTAAAGGAAAAGATTCAAGACAAGACAATAGAGACACCATATATTCGTAGTAAGGGTCAACTTGTTGATGTCTTCACCAAAGCTTTATCCAAGGGAGTATTTTAGGATATGGTGAACAAGTTGACCTTCGACGATGTTGTCGCTCCAACTTGAGGGGGAGTATTGGCAATATTTGCGGGATTTGTGCTCCTATTCGAGGAAATAAGGGATTATAAACAAATCTATATATTGATAGTTTTGCTACTCAAGGAAAGGAGAGATTATAGGCAAATATGCATATTGATGTTTTTCCTATTTTTTGGAGTTTCCTATTTTTTTTTTCCGGGTTTGCTCGTTTCTTTTGTTGTAGCAACCCTTGTATACAAATTGCAAAATAATGGCAGCTTAACTCTCATGACAAAAAATAAGAGAGTTGAGAGTTTTGTCCGAGGACGTAGGCACATTGCTGAACCTCGTAATTTTTGTGTTCTTTTTTTGTGTGATTACTTTATTAAAATTCAACAAGATCGTTCAGATTCGCGTTGGCCGCGCCGGACCCCTTGAGCTTCCATGCGAAGTTGAACCCATTGAAGTCCCTCGAGCTGATGTTATTAGGCAAGCCAAGCAGTTCTTCAAGCTGGCTTGGGCCCTTGGCAATGGTGTTCCATGCATTGCAGTCATCGTTGACCAGATTCCTTAGGGGATTGTACCGGTGTTAAAATCGTTGTTGTTGTTGTTGGTGCGGACGGGGGCGATCTTGCCACCGACCCAAGTGTCCAAGTTGCAGCACTCATTGGGGAGCTTGGCGATGGCGAAGTCATTGAGGGAGAGGTTGGCGAGGTGGAGCTGATTGTTGAACTGCTAGAAGGACTGTTGGCTATTGTTCTCCATCTCCAAAGAATCCGTCGTGAGTTGAGCTTGGCGGTGCTTCTTGAGTGAAGTTGTTGAAGTCTCGAGTGACTGACTGGTGTCTTGTAGGCCACGTGAGTGGAAGCCTCCTCTGCAGCAGTGGGGGAGAGGACTAGGGATAGGAGGACAATGGCCGCGAGAGCCACCAGAACCGTGGGCGTCGTAGCCGCCTTTGATGTTGCAGTAGAGAGCTCAAAGCATAGCAATGTCGAAGCAGTAGGAGCTAAGCGATTAGGATGAGAAGACAATGCGGAAATGGAAGTGGTTGGGTGCTGGAGGCAAATATTTTTGAAAAACACAAAGAATGGGTTTGGTGCGGCTTGATGGAGAAAAAGACGTAGCATCAATGATGAGAGAGAAAGAGAGACAATTTTCAATTTTGAAAGAAAGAGAAAGAGCGCGGGTGGCAAATAGAGAGAGAGGGAAGGCGTGGCATTTAATGAAGAGAGAGAGGGGCTGGCAAAAATTTGATTGAAAATAATAGTGGGCCCCCGGCTCCACGTAGAGCCATGTGTCGACTTTTTATTGAGCCAGCGCTCAGTGATTTGGCGGTCTCGGTTCACCAAATATTTTCTTTGAGCGACGTGAGGATCAGGAAAGGATTTTGTCATTCCTTAGATGGGATGGAGAGAATGAAAGGCGACCGTCGTGATTAGGGCGACGACTATGCGTCCCTTATCAGCATCAACCTCGAGACTGTGTGTGGGCGTCTTTCCAAGATTTAACGTTAGTGCCTGATGATCATATGGTTCCACTCCACGCCTGCAATCTCCCCCGCCGAAGGCCAATGGGCTTGTGTCTGTGCACGTTGGGAATAGGTTTCCATCAGGCAAATTATGGTTTATTGCCTTGCAGGTTTGGTTGGGTAATATTGGAGAATTTTCACATATACATTAAATGGTTAATTGAGTTCAACATTTGTCTATTACAATTGATAATTCGAAATTCAAAAATTGTCTTTGCCTCCGATGCCTTTTCCAATGATTTTTCTTTTGTTCAAGTTCTATTTTCATCTGTAGTTTCGTTATCAAAATGCATTTATAGGGGTTAATTTGACTTGAAGCACATATAAATGTGGATAAAGATTTAACTTTCTAGATTAGTTAAAAAATAATTCATTTTTTGATTCAAGATAGATAAAACAACTCGAAGAGGCCGAGTGTTTTACCATTTTTCTCCATTCGGTGTATTAATCTTTTTATTTTGGAACTCGAGCATATACAAAATGTTATACATATAAAGAGTGTTGGTCCAAATGGCAACGCAACGAAGAAGAAAACGAATCAAAAATTATAGGGTCGTCAAGGACAGCAACGCACCGTGGGTGGGGGCGGGCGGGGGGACGCCACGTGTCGCAAGTCGACGGCTTCCTTGAAACCTCAATTTTACCATTAACTATATGAGATATGATGCTTCACATGCTAGGGAGACAATAGGTTTTTAGGAGGTTTTCTCTTTGGAGGGAGTTCGAGTATGATTTTGTCAATCAAGCCCAGCGTTATCGGGTAGGAAAAGGAGGGGATGGGCTATTGAGGAAGAGTTAAAGAGGACTCGTTCCTAGTAGTGGCCGAAAGTTCGAGGTCTTGCCTTATTTGGGTCAATAGATGATAAATGGGGTCAATTACCAACCAATATATATACAAATACCAAAAAAATCACAAATTTTAGTTATTGCACTTACGCCCTTGATAAGATTTGTTGTTTGTAGATGGGTACCCCAAAGTCTTAAAATCTCAAAAGCATCGGGATAACTCGTGACAATAGGGGTGAGCATGATTTCATAGTAAAATCGAGAACTAGAGTACTGGAGCAGTGAGAACCAATCTAGTTTCAGGTTGCAGAGTATGCATGATGGGTTTTGGATTTCAAATATTAGATAACTAGTTTTGATGGCACCTTTAAAATTCCAAGTGGTTCAGAACTTGGAAAGTCTTTGTATTTTTCTTGTCTTATATCTTCATGCAATCCTGTCGTCCTGTCGTATTTCATAGTGTTTGATGATGAGTGTGTATATTTGAATCACTAATTTGAGCTTTGATTTCTTACAATATGCATGATTGAGAATTGTTCTTTGTTAATGTTTCATATCTATCACGTGTCTAAATATGAGTTGTAATTAGTGAATTATTACATCAAACGGTGGTCATTGGTGATCGTTCACTACAATTGTTCAGTTAAAAATATAAGTGGAACTTGAGTAGAACCTGGAACTAACCCCAAAACTTGTGAGAACCTAGGTTTTAGGTTCCATCAATTTGGAAACCAATTCTGACGAGTTGGTTCTTGGTTCTCGGTTCTTGGTGGAACCTAGACTGATTCTAGAACCGTTTACCCCAAGTGACAAGTACCTTTTTGAAATATCAAAGAGTAGTGTGTCTTGCAATCACAATCCTTGAGTTTTTAAAATTTCGCAGATAGGAGCTTATAGTATTTTAGTTGGATCAAAAACAAGAACTGTGATAGGATTGCAATTCCAGCCCCCACACTCTCTCCCTCGCATCGTGTTGTGGGTTAATTAATCGGCAAAAATAAGTGAGAGGATCAAGGCCCAGTTATGTGGCCCAAATAAGGGCTTGGATTGGATTTGGTTATCCATCCACATTGGATATATATTTGGATTAGGCAGGATAAAATTCTATATAATCTATCTCAGTCCAATGGGTGGATGATTTTTAT